>CAWUFW010011065.1:0-644621 GCA_963921515.1 Calotriton arnoldi
TGCGCGCACCGTCCCGATCCACGAGCTGCATGTTAATTGGCTGTCAGCTGGCTGTCAACATTCCGATTCAGGAAATGTTGGCAGCCATTTTGTCCCTCGGTAGAACCGAGGGACAGAAACAAGTGCGCAAAGCGCACAAAGGGGGCAGGGTAGAAACACCCTGACCCCCTGGGTTTGCTCAGGGGGTCCCACAAGGACCCCCTGGGCAAAAAAAAATAATTAAAAAAAAAAAAAAAATCGGCAGGATGCGCTCAGGGTGCGCGAATCCTGCCGAAAAAAAAAAAATCGAAGCGCGGTCTCCCGCGCTTCGATTGTATTTTGCCCCCGGGTGGCCCAAGTCCCGGGGGCATGCTGGGGGGTTAATTTTATGTGTGGGGGCCTCAAGGGCCCCCAAGCCCGGGGACCGCCACCCCCGGGGCTTTATTGCAAAAATAGTGCGGGAGGGCTCTTCTGCCCTCCCGCAGCCCCGGGACCGCCACCCCCGGGGCTTCTTTTTTAATTTGAATAAGGTGTGGGGGGGCTCCAGCCCCCACACGCCCGGGGACCACCACCTCCCCGGGGCACTTTTAAAATAAATGTGGGGGTCCATTACGGACCCCCAGAGCCCCGGGGACCACCACCTCCCCGGGGCTGTGCAATTTAAGGGAGGGGGCCGCGCGGCCCCCTCCTGGAGCCCTTGATGGCCCTGGGGACCGCCACCCCCAGGGCCGGCTCCTGCAGTGTCCCGGGGTGCCTACCCCGGGACACTGCTGATTGCAATGACAGGACGGAGCCTCGCGGCTCCCGTCCTGCCATAGCAAACTGCTTTGGATATTGGAAGAGAGAGCAGGGAAACCTGCTCTCTCTTCCAATATCCAAAGCACATTGCTTTCCACATGGGGAGCTGCATCTTAGCAGCTCCCCATGTGGAAAGGAATGCCGGCTCCCAAGGGACGCGGGGAGCCGGCGGGACTGTGGGGGATTGGGGACCCCCACAGTCCCCAACGGAGAGGGCCAGCCCCGGGGATGGGGTCCCCGGGGCAAGTAGTGGCCCGGGAGGGGGCCACGCGGCCCCCTCCCCCAAAAATAAAAATAATTTTAAAAAAAAACGGAAAGGCCGGCCCCGGGGGATGGGGTCCCCGGGGCCTTAAATGGCCTGAGGAGGGGGCCACGCAGCCCCCCTCCAAAGAAAAAAAAAAATCGAGGCCATGCCCCGGGGATGGGGTCCCCGGGGCCAATACTGGCCCAGGGAAGGGGGCCACGCGGCCCCTTCCTGTTTTTTTTTTTTAAATTTAATTTAAAAAAGGGGTAAGGCCCTGGGGGATGGGGTCCCCAGGGCCCAAAAACAGGAAAAAGGAAGGGGGCCACACAGCCCCCCTTCAGGGACAACAAAAAAAAAAAAACGATCGGGCCCGCAGGCCCCGCCCCTTCCTTCACCACTCTGCAAACGCGCCCCCTGGCGCGTTTGCAGAGAGAGGAACGAATTCCCCTTGAATACTGGGGGTCCCTGGGGGCCAACTAGCCCACCAGGAACCTCCAGTATGCGCCAGGGGCTGCGTTGCAGAGAGGTGTACAGAGGCCACGCCCCTTTTACACCTCTCTGCAACGCAGCTCTGTGGCGCTTTTGGATATACCTGTTGGGCTAGTTGGCCCCCAGGGACCCTCAGGATTCAAGGGAGTTAATCCCCCGACTTAAAAACGCGCCACGGGCGCGTTTGCACAGTGGTGAAGGGAGGGGGCGGGGCTTCAGGTGACATCTGTGCAAACGCGCCCCGTGGCGCGTTTTAAGTTGGGGATTAAATCCCCTTCAATCCTGAGGGTCCCTGGGGGCCAACTAGCCCAACAGGTACATCCAGAAAGCGCCACAGAGCTGCGTTGCAGAGAGGTGTAAAAGGGTGTGGCCTCTCTACACGTCTCTGCAACGCAGCCCCTGGCGCATATTGGAGGTTCCTGGTGGGCTAGTTGGCCCCTAGGGACCCTCAGGATTCAAGGGACTTAATCCCCCAACTTAAAACGCGCAACGGGGCGCGTTTGCATAGATGTCACCTCAGGCCCCGCCCCTCCCTTCACCATTGTGCAAATATTCTTCTAAAATCATCCGAAATACGAATTCCGATTTACTCACCTGTTATAAGGAGAGACCTCAGTGCTGTATCTTTCAGTCCAGTACTGGTCCTGAAAAGTAATTTTAACCGTACTTACCAGTAACTTGAATTTCCTTCCATAGGATATCATTGCCTGCTTTTTGCTTAAAAAGTTTCTAAGTGTTGATTTTGAAACCTACAAATATTCCTCTAAAATCAGCCGAAATACGAATTCCGATTTACTCACCTGTTATAAGGAGAGACCTCAGTGCTGTATCTTTCAGCCCAGTACTGGTCCTGAAAAGTAATTTTAACCGTACTTACCAGTAACTTGAATTTCCTTCCATAGGCTAACATTGACTGGTTTCACTTGGAAATTCTTCTAAGTGTGGAGTTTTGGAACTTTAAAATATTCCTCTAAAATCAGCCGAAATACGAATTCCGATTTACTCACCTGTTATCAGGAGAGACCTCAGTGCTGCATCTTTCAGCCCAGTACTAATCCTGAAAAGTAATTTTAACCGTACTTACCAGTAACTTGAATTTCCTTCCATAGGATATCATTGCCTGCTTTTGCTGAAAAAGTTTCTAAGTGTTGATTTTTGAAACATACAAATATTCCTCTAAAATCAGCCGAAATCCGAATTCTGATTTACTCACCTGTTATCAGGAGAGACCTCAGTGTTGCATCTTTCAGCCCAGTACTGGTCCTGAAAAGTAATTTTAACCGTACTTACCAGTAACTGGAATTTCCTTCCATAGGCTAACATTGACTGGTTTCACTTGGAAATTCTTCTAAGTGTGGAGTTTTGGAACTTTAAATTATTCTTCTAAAATCAGCCGAAATACGAATTCCAATTTACTCACCTGTTATCAGGAGAGAACCCAGTGCTGCATCTTTTAGCCCAGCACTGACCCTGAAAAGTAATTTTAACCGTGCTTACCAGTAACTTATCTTTTCTTCCATAGGAATCCATTGTCTGGTTTTCAGCAGAAAAGTTTCAAAGTGTCGATTTTCACAAACTACAAATATTCCTTAAAAATCGCCTGTATGACTTAAACGCATTTTTCAACTGTTTACAGGAGATGCACCAGTGCTGGATCCAGGATCCAACACTGAGTAAGAAAAAGTAACGATAACAGTTTTTACCTGCTAAGTGAATTTCCTTCCATAGGATAACATTGGTGATTCTATGAGGAAAAGTTTCTAAGTGTCAAGTTTTAAAATACAATAATATTCCTTAAAAATCACGACTGTAACCAAAACGCTTTTACTCAACTGTTTACAGGAGATGTCCCAGGACTGAATCTAGGATCCAGTCCTGTGGTTAGAAAAGTAATCCATAAAGTAACTAATTGCATTTAACAAGAAATTCAGATTGAGCTGAATGTTGCATTGTGTTTGAAAATGTGTTGCCCATTGCAACAACTGTAACTACTGTACTTAAAAGTCTATTGCCTATGTGCTAAGTATTTAAACTAAAGTAATTCATTCTGAGAAAGTATTTTTTGTAATGTAATGTATAATGTAATTACAATGTAATTTAAAAATAAAATATGTAAAAGAAATTGTTTCTAAAAATGTAGTAAATCAGTATGAAAAAAATTAATATAAAAATTAATACATTTAAAAAATGTCATTTAAAAAACCTTTGAAATTCACTGAAAAAACCGTAGGTTTCAGGCACATTATAGTTACAAATTAGCATTTAAAAAACCTTTGAAATTCACTGAAAAAACCATAGGTTTCAGACACGTTATAGTTAGAAATTAGCATTTAAAAAACCTTTGAAATTCACTGAAAAAACCATAGGTTTTAGGGACAGTTATAGTTACAAATTAGCATTTAAAAAACCTTTGAAATTCACTGAAAAAACCATAGGTTTCAGATATGTTATAGTTACAAATTAGCATTTAAAAAACCTTTGAAATTCACTGAAAAAACCATAGGTTTTAGGGACAGTTATAGTTAGTTGGACATTTCACTCGTACAAAACCCGTGAAATTCCCCCGTTATAGTTAGTTCAGCTAACTATAACTCGCGACCCACAATGCACTGCTGATGACGTCACATATTACATCACTCATGACATGGTCAGTGACATCACTGATGACATCACTGATGACATCTCAAATGACATCACTGATGACATCATCCACGTGATAATCTGATGCAGCTCCTCACACCCTAATATAACCTTTGATACACCCAATCTAAATTACAGACTGCCATTCGCAAAACTATAGACACTCCAACACCAATAACTACATACCCACTCACTGATTCTTAGGTCTACACACACACATCCACTCACTCACCCGTACAGTCACTCATACTTATGGTCACTCAGTACAGGACTATCATATGCACTCTTACTCCTATATAGACACTCAAACACCGCCACTCATCCATAGAGGTACTCACACACCTAGTCAGTCATGCAAATAATTAAACACACTGCCATTTACTCACCTATACAGTTATACACACACCAGCTCACTTAATCATACAAATACTAGCACATTGTTACGCTCTTAAACAATCACTGATACAAGCACACACTCATCCATACAGCCACTATCACAATCACTCACTCTCGCTAATAGCTATTTATATACTCCAACACACATATATACTGCCTTTCACATATGTAGTTACTCACACATGTACCACTGGGACATACATTCACTCACTAACACACTCTTACACACACTTACCCACCCATACAGTCTATCACAGATGCACTCTTGAAACCATCCACCCAGTGAATCACCCACTCACACATCTATGCACAGAGTCGCACACACCCCTCCCACACAAACACTCAGGCACCCATACAGATACTCAGACAACCATTCAATAACTCATATACACACTCATGTAGCTATTCACAAACCCATGCAGCCACTTACACAGCAACAGACAGACGGATACAGACATTCACCCAGTTTAGTCACTAACCCATGCATTCAGTAAGATACGTTAAATCACTCACTTATAGAGTCAGTCACGCACCTACTAAATCATCCATACAGACACTTATACACCCACTCATTCTTCAATACGTCTTTTCCTATATATATTAAAAATATTTAAACTTTACAGAAACACACAGTCACTGCATGATGTCAACAGTGATGTCATTTGAGATGTCATCAGTGATGTCATCAGTGATGTCACTGACCATGTCATGAGTGATGTAATATGTGACGTCATCAGCAGTGCATTGCGGGCGCGAGTTATAGTTAGCTGAACTAACTATAACGGGGGAATTTCACGGGTTTTGTACGAGTGAAATGTCCAACTAACTATAACTGTCCCTAAAACCTATGGTTTTTTCAGTGAATATATATATATATATATATATATCGAAGGTTACTGGGACGTTATAGTTAGGGTCTGATTTTACTCATACAAAACCAGAGAGATTCAGCCGTTATAGATACCTGAGTTAACTATAACTTGCGGACCCGCAATGCACTGTGTATGACCTCACATATTACATCACTCATGACATGGTCAGTGACATCACTGATGACATCTCAAATGATGCGGGGAGCCACTGGCGGTCGCGGAGGTGCTGGGTGATGTGGTCGTGCCATGGGATGCTGAGGCCGAGTCTGGCTGCGACGTTCTGGATGGTCTGGAGTTTGCATAGAGCACGTTTCGGTAGTCCTGTCTACTGGTGATGAGTGTGTGGGTAACGGTCTTCCTGGAGTCGGGGCGATCCATTTGAAGGTCTTGCGGAGTATGCAGAGGGTGTTGAAGGATGTGGAGGACACGGCGTTGATCTGGCGGTTTTTGGTGAGTGAGGGGTCGAGTATGATGCTGAGGTTGCAGGCATGGTCCGTGGGGGTCGGTGGATTTCCGAGGGCAGGGGGCCACCAGGTATTGTCCCATGCGAAGGGGGTGGAACCGAGAATGAGGACTTCTGTTTTCTCAGAGTTGAGCTTTAGGCAGCTGCTACTCATCCAGGTTGCGACGTCCTTCGTTCCTTCTTGGAAACTGTGCCTGGTGATGTCGGGTTCCTTGGTGAGGGAGAGGATGAACTGGGTGTCGTCGGCATATGATACTATGTTGAGTCTGTGTTTTCTGACGATGGTTGTGAGGGGGGCCATGTAGACGTTAAAGAGCGTGGGGCTGAGGGAGGATCCTTGGGGTACTCTGCATCTGATCTCTGTGGGTTCGGAGAGGAAGGGCTGGAGTCTCATTCTTTGTGTTCTGCCTGAGAGAAAAGATCGAATCCACTCTAAGGCACCTCCCTGGATACCGGCGTCACGGAGTCTTGTGGCTAGTGTGCGGTGGGAGACAGTGTCGAAGGCTGCTGAGGGGTCTAGTAGTATTAGGGCTGCTGTGTGGCCTTGATCAAGGAGGGTGCGGATGTCGTCAGTGGCGGCTATAGGGCAGTCTCGGTGCTGTGGTTGCTGCAGAATCTAGATTGAGAGGAGTCGAGGATGTTGTTGGTTTTTATGAAGTGCGTTAGCTGGGTGTTGATGACTTTCTCAATGACTTTGGCGGCAAAGGGGAAAAGAGAGATGGGCCTGTAGTTCTTGAGGTCAGTCAGGTCTGTGGAGGGCTTCTTGAGGAGAGGTTTGACTTCAGCGCGTTTCCAGTCGTCGGGGAATGTGGCTGTTTTGAGGGTGCAGTTGATTATCCGTCGTAGTTCTGGTGCGATGGCGGTGGCGGCCCTGTGTAAGATGTGCGGCGGGCAGGGGTCAGTGGGTGCTCCGGAGTGGATGCTTTTCATCTTCTTTGCGGTGTCTTCTGTGGTGACAGGGGTCCAGGTGAGGAGGGCTGGCTGGGTGGCGTCGCTGCTGGAGGGTGTGGGGTCTGTGACGTGGTCTTGGTCGTCGAAGTTGTCGTAGAGCGTCCTGATCTTGTGGTGGAAGAAGGAGCTGAGTTTGTTGCAGAGGTCTTGGGAGGGAGGGACGTTGGTAGTTTCGCTGTGGGTTCTGGTGAATTCTTGTATGATGGCGAAGAGCTCCTTGGAGTTGTGGGAGTTGGAGAGGATTCTGTCCTGGATGAAATTTATTTTAGTTGATTTGATGAGTTGGTCGTGTGCCGTGGTGGTGGCCTTGTAGGTGGTGCGTGCTTCTGGGAGTTTTTCTGTTTCTCCAGTAGTCGGCACGAGCGCTTGGATTCTCGGAGGTCCGTGGTGAACCAGGTGGCTTTCGCATTGTGTCATCTGTCGGAGTTCTGGAGGGTGGCGAGAGTGTTGGCGCAGTTGGTGATCCATTGGTGAAAGTTGTTTGCTGCTGTGTTGGTGTTACACATTCATCTCGAAGACATCAAAGGCGAGTAACAAAACATTTGTGTGCCAGTGGAGAATGTTCCTCGTTAGCTATGTTGTGTTCCTTCCAGAGTCATTCAGCCATGCAGGAGTTGTATTCTCAGTTGATGGCTTGGTGGGAGGAGACTGTCTGAGAGACTGAACTACAATTCCCATGATTCCTGCTGAACCGGAAGTATAAAAGCAGCTTCGGGGTTCAGCACGCTGCAGATTATTCTTGCCGGATCTCTGAAGCAGAGCTGCTGTGCGTTTGTATTGGAGTCTTCTTGTGGGTAAGGGTGTAGTGCACCAATCAAAGTTTGGATTGTTGAAACAGTGGCTGAGTGAAGGTTACTCTCTAATCACCACCAGGCTTTGGCTTTATCTATTTAAACAAAGTGGACATTTCTTTCTGTGTTGGGAAGGTGTTTCAAAAAAACATTTTTTGTGGTGAAGTATTTGCCGGTGTTATTCCTAAAACAATTCACAGTTCGGTGAGTATTCTTCACCTTGCCCAGATAACTTGTTCGTATCTGAACTTTTTGGTATTTTGGGGAGCGAAACAGCTGTGGATTGTGCCAAAGAAAACACCAAACAACAGAGTGAAAGGATCATGGCTTCCCTGCGATATTTTGAAAGACATTCAGTGTATCGATTTTTTTACTGAGATAAAAAAAAGTCCTAAGGAACTTATGAACTACACAAAAGGAAGTTGTGGTTATGAAAATGAATAATCACTGATTCCTTGATTACTATGACACAAATCTGTTACCCATTGGAACATTTATTAGTTTTGTGTATTCTCTTTTTGATATCCTAACAGGGCATCATTTGAGTCCTGGTTGGTTCAATCCCTGTGAGGCTTGTCTTCATGTTCTATTTGGTAGGTATTCATGATTATGGGAATGGTGAGGGTACAAGTTTAGGTAGATAAATTGTATTTTTATATTACAGTATTACTCTGAGGAAAGAGGATAGGGGAGTACATGGACTTTTGTCCTTATTTTGCAGGTAAAAAATTACATATACTAGTATAGAAGAATTTTGATGATCATTAATCATTCAATATATATATATATAAAACAAGTTTATATGTTATGTTCTACAGATCTCCTTCCCTGTCGTTCCCTTCCCTTCCTTCCCTCACTTGATCACCTTAATAATCTGTGCTGTTAAAGCAATCGGATTTAAGGCTATCAAGAGGTGGACACCTTTGAGCAGCGAGTCAAACCCGAGGGACTTGATTATTGCGACCCAACAGAACAATCTGCCCACAAATTATCTCCCTCCTGATCGGTTCGCTGTCTAAATGGCCACTCTGGATGATGTACTAGCAGCTTTAGCTGTGGTACAACAGGAGGTTACTGTCCCTAGGTCAGAGACAGCAGCACTACAACCTAGGATGGATAGGATGCAAAGAAATCCTTTTGATGCAAGTAATGGGAGAGGACTAGCGGGTCTACAGCCAAATACCTCCTATTACGGTAGAAGTTCCTACGCTAATTCCGTTAGCTGCCCCGAGAGTTTTGTGTAGACGTGACTAAGGTACAGGTGTTTTTTACACAAATCTTATTGCATTTTACATGCCGTCCCAGAGCCTTTCCTACCAATCAAGCTAGAGTAGCTTTTATGATATCCTATTTAAACGGAGATGCTGCTCAATGGACAGTACCACTGGTCAGACCTGATGATCCTTTGTTGTATGACTGGGACGGATTCTGTCAGGAATTTGAAAAAGTGTTTGATAGGCGAGTCATAGCCTTCTCAGCATACAGAGAACTGCTAGAGTTGAGACAAGGTAATAAAGAGTTAGTTGTTTATTTGAATACATTTCAACGCTTAGTATCAGAAACCAATTGGCCGGAAGAAAAACGAGCTGCTCTTTTTCATCAAGGATTGCAAGATGAACTTAAAGATGTGATACCGCAAATAGATCCCTAACCCGCCAATTGCACAGAGTTAATGAATCTAACACTGAGATTAGATCATCGTCTGAGTGAACGCAGAGGAGATAGAAGAAAGAGTGATAGGAGTGCACCACGATTTGAGAATGCACAATGTGGGAGGGGGGTCCAGTTCCACAGTAGAACCAATGGAAATAGGTTCAGTCATGGCTTCTCTTACGCAAGAAGAAAGAGAGCAAAGAAGGAAAAATGGTCTTTGTTTATATGGCAGAAAAAAAGGCCATTATTTAAATGACTGTATGATAAAACCAAAGAATAGGGTGGGATGGTCTAAGGTACCTGCAGTCAGTACAGACAAAAGATCAGAAAACTAGAATGCTCAAGGAAGGTGAAAGGGAGTATCTTGAGCAGTATTGATATCCCGTCTCTAACGGATATAAACCAAGGATCAAGAGAACATTTCTTTCTAGCCATTCATTTAAAGACTCATAAAGGATGGGAATCTATACAAGCCATGATTGATTCAGGGGCCACAGGCACGTTCATGGCTGAACAAATCGCAAAAGAATTACAATTGACACTAATCAAAAAGGAAGATCCTGAACATGTATTAGCGGTAGATGGGAGGGAACTGACCTCTGGTCCTATCAGATGCAACACTGATTTGCTTTCTGTCAAAAGTAAAGAGAAACATGTAGAGACAATGCAATTCGACATCATCAAAGCACCTCAATATGGTGTAATAGTTGGGTTACCTTGATTGAAACTACACAATCCCACCATTGATTGGGCAGAACAAATAATCACGTTTATATCTCCTTTTTGTCAAGAGCATTGTATGAAACAAATTAACTCCGTACAAACATTAGCTCATGGACCTAGTATAGCTACAGCTGCAGAGAAAGACACCACTTTACCGTCTCAGTATGTAGAGTACCTAGACGTGTTTAGTGAGCAACAGGCATAGATATTATGTTATATCTAGGTTTCTACCTTACATCTTCCCTGTTTCTCTGCCTCTGCTGTTCAGCCAGTGAGAGTAGAATGTTGGTGTGAATGTGATGTCATTGGAATGTTGGGTATGCTGTGAGTGGGACTGTCAGTTGGATCCTGGGCTGAGCAGCAGAGAAGCTGCTCCTGGTGGGGCTTTATTACATCTATACTGGAAAACCTATCTGAACATCTAAGATCAATAAACTTATCATCTGTAACCTAACCAAGACTACTGGAACTACTTACCTACGATATAATAAATTGGCGACGAGTTGGATTCAAAACCATCCGTGAGGACTTACTTCAAGCTTGAAAAGGTACTTTTATACAAGATTTTACTTAAAAAGAACTTACCTAAGGATCTTACGCCCTCCCGCCCCACCAGTGTCCACATTCACCGGACAGCCCATAGACAAGGCGTAAATTTCCTGCTACCTGCTTCTTCCTGCCTGATTTCTACTGCCTGCTTCTTACTGGGCATGTTTCCTGCTACATGTCTTTCCAACCTGATTCCTGCTACTTTAAAATTTCTACCATTGTGTGGACCCGGCATCTTCAAAGATTGGCACTATATCTAAGAACCCATTTTACAGGACGCATGTTTCCTGCTACATCTTTTCCTGCCTGATTCCTGCTGCCTTTGTCTGCCAAATACTGCCTGTACCTCATCCTGTGTACCTACTCTTTCTACATGGGAAACACTAACGTTTGCACCCAGCAAGCAATTTTGAGCAAGCGCCATCCATACAAACTGCCGATGTACCCTGGCTCTACATCAGAGGTGTACCTTCTCTTCATTTTGCGAGCACTTCCCAAACCCGTTGTGTATTTTGGGATGCTTTTGTGGAACCAGTGACTAGCATCAACTATGCCAAGAATCACCTTTGGACACCCCAGAGACTGAGCTTTGCTTACTCGCTGACACTTTACCTGGATCCTGTTTGGTGGCAAGTATTGTGAACATTTTGAGGTAAATCATAATTGATTTAATTATGGGCCTCGGTTTCCCCTCTACATTTGGCAGTTCAACCGTCCTGTTGTGGTTTGAAAAACAACGCGTGCCATGCTCAGCACGCGCTCTTACCTTCTCGTGGATCCTCTGATCTTCAGTGACGCTTTCGAATCCTTCTCCGTCTCAGCGTTACCGTGCAGCAATTTTGGGTGCACGCACTTGCCTACAACCACCCAGCACTGCGTCACCGAACATGCCGCCATCTTGCGGTAGGCACCATCGATACAGCTTACTTTGCTCTGCTTTACACGTTATTGCTGACCATGTTTTGTCGTTACTGTCGTTGAGCTGGCAGTGGACGCTATGCTGACTTTACGCGTGAGGAATCATTTTCAAAGGTGTTTTCTTCTTCGTTTGCAAGTTTCTGCGTTCTCCACTCTGGCAGTGAACTGTGCTCGGCAGACACCATTATTTCTGTTCCTTCACTGGATGTAGAACCCGGGTGAGATATCGCTCACCGGTGTTTGCTGTCTCCTGCTTTCGTATTTGACTAATTCATACTTTGCAATGTATTCTTTATATTGTATTGTGTTCATTAAGTTCGTTGTTTCTGGGTTTTATTCTCTATATTCCTGATTCTGAGTGTTCTCTTTCCTTGTACTGCACTAGAGTTTATTTTTGAAGTATTCTTGATTTGCCTGAGATTTTTCTCGTCCTGTCAGGTGTACAGCGTACCTTTGCGCTATTGAGTTATTTGCTTGTCCATTCTCCTTATACTGTGTTTGAGGCTGTTTACCACCTCTCTTATTGCTTTCTGCTTACATACTTTCCTATGCACTCCTCTTATTAAGTCATTGTTTTCATTCAGTTCACGTGCATGAATATGTGTGTACTCTATTGTGACTGGGGTGCTTTACCTTTTCAGTTTTAAGGCCTAGTTTATACTTCTCTTGTTGTTTATTGAGTTTACATTACTCATTGCAGTCTTTACAGACTTACTGCGCAGTTTATATTTTACGTAATTACCTCTTCTTTGCGGGTTGTGTGTAGGCGTACAATTCAGCTATTACAGACTTCAGCTTCTGCGTTTTTTCTTGAGGGTTTGTCTACTTACCACTTAACACGTACTATTTTCTCTCTTCTGTGTCCTGGTACAGCTCCCCCAGATCGCATTTTCTTTGCAATTTCATGTGTGGTCTAATTCGAGGTGTGACTGTACTTTTGCTTTCTAAGTGGTGCAGCTCTCCCTTATCGCATTTACCTTGCACTTTCATACGTGGTCTACTTTAGGTGTGACTGAATTTTATTTGCTGTGTAGTTCAGTTCACTTAGATCGCACTTTCCCTGGAGCATTTTTTCTTTTTCCTCTGATTCTTAACACGATTTTACTTTCAGTGCTTTTGTTTTATTGTGCGCAGGTTTTCATATGTGGTCTAACTTGAGGTGTGACTGTACTTTTGCTTTATATGTTGTGCAGCTCTCCCAGATCGCATTTTCCTTGCATTTTCTGCTTGGGGATTCACTATTTTGTGTTTTCACCTCTGCTTGATTTCTGGTAGGGTGTAAGTCACCCGTTATTTACTTATGATTGCTTTCTGTTTGGGTGTTTTTTCTTCCTGCTTTTGTAATTCACCTTTGCTTGCTTTCTGTTTTGGGTGCTGGTCACCTTTTGCTTACACTTGTTCTTGTCGTTTTCCTTCTTCCTGCTGTGTTCAGTGTTTCCATCCTCCTCGCCAGTCTGGCCAGTTGGTGTGGTTGTGGTGGTTACATTGGTGCACTATTTCTTTGTTAATTTTTCATGGTATACCTCTTTCTTGTTCATGTATGTACGTTCTTTTACAATTTCCTTCCTTTTGAAACTTCTTGCTTCATTTTTGCTCTGCTAAGGAAGGAGATGTGTGTCTTTTCTAGTTTTCGATTTCCTTTACTCTATCTTCGTGTTTACTCATTGCATTACTGTTTATATTTTGCAATTTCTTTTACTTATTGCTTCCTTTTACATCACCTTTCTACTTGCTTATTTTAGCATGTTTTTCATAACTTATGTGCAATTTGCTATACTTCTTCTGGCAAGTTTCTTCAGTATTACAGTGATGTTACTGCAATGTTACTATTTATATTTGCTTTCTCTTTGTTCATTTTATAAAGAGGGAAGGTGTGTTATATCTAGGTTTCTACCTTACATCTTCCCTGTTTCTCTGCCTCTGCTGTTCAGCCAGTGAGAGTAGAATGTTGGTGTGAATGTGATGTCATTGGAATGTTGGGTATGCTGTGAGTGGGACTGTCAGTTGGATCCTGGGCTGAGCAGCAGAGAAGCTGCTCCTGGTGGGGCTTTATTACATCTATACTGGAAAACCTATCTGAACATCTAAGATCAATAAACTTATCATCTGTAACCTAACCAAGACTACTGGAACTACTTACCTACGATATAACATATTACTTCCTCATAGACCATATGACTGTCATATAGACTTGGTTCCGGGAGCTGTGGTACCATGTGGGAGAATCTATGCTCTAACGGAACCTGAAAATGAACACCTAAAACAATACAACGAGAAATATCTAGCGAATGGGTTCATACGCCCTTCTAAATCACCTGCTTCGTCGCCACTATTCTTTATACCCAAGGCGAATGGCAAACGAAGAACGTGTATTGACTTTCGTGCTCTTAACCTTATTACGGTGAAAAACTGTTATCTACTCCTGCTGATCCCAGTGTTACTGGATCAGGTTAGAAATGCAGTGGTATACACTAAACTGGATCTCAAAGGAGCATATCATTTGGTGAGAATGAGAAGAGGGGTTGAGTGGAAAACAGCATTCAGGACATGTTATGGCCTTTATGAGTATACAGTAATGCCTTTTGGGTTGTGCAATGCCCCTGCTGCATTCCAATTCTTTCTCAACGATGTCCTACGAGAATACTTGAATGTGTTTGTAGTGGTGTACATAGATGACATCCTTATCTACTCAAAGTTGATTGCCATTCATTCACGTCATGTATTTTTAGTGTTGCAAGCTTTGAAAGACAACTACCTATATTATAAACTGAGTATGTGTGAGTTCCATGTGTTTAAGGTGGAGTTTTTGGTAGTAATGTTGTCTGCACCTGGTCAGGGAATGGCAGAACGAAAGATCCAAGCTGTTAGTGAATGGCCAATACCCAAGAATGTGAAGGACATCCAATGTGAAGGACATCCAATGCTTTTTGGGCTTTTCTAATTTCTATTGGAGAAACATAAATCAGTATTCTAACATGGTGGCTCCTCTTACTTGTTTACTGAGAAAAAATGTACCTTTTATTTGGTCTGATGAAGCGAATCAGGCATTCACCCAGCTAAAAAGAGCCTTTACTACTGATCCCATTTTGGCGCATCCAAATACTGAGTTGCCCTTTATCGTTGAAGCAGACGCATCAGAAATCGCCATAGGGGCTATTCTATCTCAAAGAGACAAGTTAACTGGTCAAATGCACCCTGTGTCCTTCATGTCTAGGAAACTGAATGAATCTGAAGCAAGATATACCATTGCGGAAAAAGAACTCTTGGCCATCAAAGATGCTTTCAGCGAATGGAGGCATTACTTAATGGGGGCAAAACATACCATCACTGTGTATTTAGACCACCGAAATCTGCAGTTTATGAGAGCTGCTAGGCATCTATCTCCTAGACAGTGAAGGTGGACGTTGTTTTTTGCAGAGTATGATTTTGTGGTAACCTACAGACCAGGCGTGGAGAATAGAAAAGCAGATGCTCTTACAAGGCAAAACACCATGGAAGAGACTTCATGGAGCTTTGGTGCTGTCAAGGTTGGATTATTCCAATGCTCTATATCTGGGAGTGGGGGCAGCCCAGCTTTCCAAACTCCAATCATTACAAAACGCAGCCGTAAGAGTATTACTTAATCTTCCTAAGCACCACTCCACATCTGCCGGGGTAAAGCTACTACACGGGCTTCCAGTCAAATGACGGGTGGATTTTAAGGCTCTGTGTATAGTCCACAAAGCCTTTTACGGAGGAGGGGCGTCTGATTTACAAGCTCTCTTCCCTCGTTATAATCCATCGCGTCGTCTTAGATCCTCCAATGCGGGACTGGTGTCATGTCCTAAGATAAATAGAGTGAGGTGGGGGGGAAAGCGATTCTCATACTTAGCTGCAAAACTGTGGAACTCACTTCCGACACCACTCCGACTTCAACCAAGTAGAATACTTTTTAGGAAGCAAATTAAAACATGGCTTTACTCTCAATGCTAACCGATCTAGTCGCATTCGCAGGTACCTTATCTTAGCGCCAAGACGCCTCGGCATTAGTGCGCTTTATAAATGTCTAGTCAGTCAGAGTCTACCCCTATATCCATATTAAAACCAACTCGGGCAATTGGTGCATTACAAACAGATGAATTTTTACAGAACATAATCAAAGTGGTCAGTTCTAACAATTGGAGGGAGTGGTTAAATCAACATACTGATTGGCAGATGAAAGGAGGTCTTCCTATGTGTGGGAAGAAATTGTTAATTCCTAACAAAGAACAACAAATGGAGGTGTTTCGTTGGTGTCATGAAGTACCCAGTGCAGGACATAATGTAGTGGAGAAAACTCTATACAGAGTATTATGACAATTTTGGTGGCCCACAATACGTGAAGACATACCTGTTAGAATACGCGAATGCGCTATTTGTGCTCAAGCCAAAGCAGATCACAGGAAACCACAAGGACTATTACAACCTTTGCCTACTCTTGAGAAACCATTGGATATGATATCTTTGGACTTTGTCGTTGGGTTACCTACTGATAAGGGTTGTTCAGTAATTCTAGTGGTGGTCGATGGTCTGACAAAACTAGGCCACTTTATCGCCTGTACTCAGGTTCCCACGGCTGGACAGTTGGCACAAATACTATTGATTCATATAGTTAGATTGCATGGGTTACCTAGAATTATTGTGTCCGATAGGGGATCACAATTTACGGCTCATTTTTGGAAAGTGTGGTGCAAGGCATTACATATTACCTCCTTCAAGTCTACCAGCTTTCATCCTCAAACTGATGGACAGACAGAGACTGAATCAAACTATAAAACAGTATCTTCGCTGTTATGTTGATATAAACACAAATTCTTGGGTGGATCTCCTCTAGGTAGCTGAAAATGCGTATAACAGTGCAAAACATAGCTCCATGAACATAGCCCCCTTCTATAGCACTTATGGGTTCCATCCACGTTTCATAGATTTGTGGCATCCAGGATCTATGGAAAGTGTTCCTCAAGTAAACAAAAGAGTATCGCACATACATCAGACCTTGAAGCAAACACAAGAAAATCTGAATCACGCTAAAGAAAGGTATAAAAGCTATGAGGACAAGCATAGAAGATCAGGACCTCTATAACGTGTGGGTGACATGGCATGGTTATAAACTAGAAACATCCGCTTCAAGAGGTATAGCGTGTTCAACCCTTGTTTTATTGGACCATACAAAATCCTCAAAAGGGTGAATCCTGTAGCAGTGAAGTTAGTATTACCTAAATCTTTCAGAATCCATACTGTTTTCCACATATCCTTGATTAAACCATCTTGGGTTAAGTTAAGGTCGGCACCTGCTCCAATTGTGGTTGAGAATGAGCCCGTTTATTAAGCAAGAAAAATACTTGATTCTAAGTTACGGGGAACTAAATTGTGATATCTCATTTCTAGGAAAGGATATGGTGTTGAGGAGGATTTGTGGGAGCCTGTGGAAAATGTGCATGCTCTAAGATTGTTAAGGTTGTTCCATGCCACAAATCCGGGCAAACCTGGTCCGGACACGCCACCTCCGGGAGGGGGCTATCCTGTTACACATTCATCACGAAGACATCAGAGGCGAGTAATAAAACGTTTGTGTGCCAGTGGAGAATGTTCCTTGTTTCCTATGTTGTGTTCCTTCCAGAGTCATTCAGCCATGCAGGAGTTGTATTCGCAGTTGATGGCTTGGTGGCAGGAGACTGTCTGAGAGACTGAACTACAATTCCCATGATTCCTGCTGAACCAGAAGTATAAAAGCAGCTTCCGGGTTCAGCACGCTGCAGATTATTCTTGCCGGATCTATGAAGCAGAGCTGCTGTGCATTTGTATCGGAGTCTTCTTGTGGGTAAGGGTGCAGTGCACCAATCAAAGTTTGCATTGTTGAAACAGTGGCTGAGTGAAGATTACTCTCTAATCACCGCTAGCCTTTGTCTATTTAAACGAAGCAGACATTTCTTTCTGTGTTGGGAAGGTGTTCCCCAAAAACATTTTTTGTGGTGAAGTATTTGTCTGTGTTATTCCTAAAACAATTCACGGTTCGGTGAGTATTCTTCACCTTGCCCAGATAACTTGTTCGTATCTGAACTCTTTGGTAGTTGGAGGAGAGAAACAGCTGTGAATTGTACCAAAGAAAACACCAAACAACAGAGAAAAAGGATCATGGCTTCCCTGCAATATTTTGATAGACTTTCAGTGTATTGATTTTGTTACTGAGATAAAAAAAAGTCCTAAGGAACTTATGAACTACACAAAAGGAAGTTGCGGTTATGAAAATGAATAATCACTGATTCCTTGATAGCTATGACACAAATCTGTAACCCATTGGTTCATTTATTAGTTCTTTTGTATTCTCTTTTCGATATCCTAACAGGGCATCATTTGAGTCCCGTTTGGTTCAATCCCTGTGAGGCTTGTCTTCTTGTTCTATTTGGTAGGAATTCATGATTATGGGAATGGTGAGGGAAATCTACCAGTACAAGTTTAGGTAGATAAATTGTATTTTTATATTACAGTATTACTCTGAGGAAAGAGGATAGTGGAGTACTTGGACTTTTGTCCTTGGACACAAGGTTATCCAGGGTTATTTTCTTTTGCAGGTAAAACATTACATATACTAGTATAGAAGAATTTTGATGATCATTAATCATTCAATATATATTTATAAAACAAGTTCATGTTATGTTTTACAGATCTCCTTCCCTGCTGTTCCTTTCCCTTCCTTCCCTCACTTGATCACCTTAATAATCTGTGCTGTTATAGCAGTCGGATTTAAGGCTATCAAGAGGTTGACCTCTTTGAGCAGCGAGCCGATCCCGAGGGACTCGAATATTGAGACTCAACAGTTGGTGTCTGTTATGGTAGGGGGAGGAGTGCAGCTGTGAGCGGAAGTGAGGTGTTCTATGATTTTGCTCCAGTTTCTGATGGGAGGCGTGGCGTGCGCTTGTGTGCGGTGGGTTTCAAGAAGGAGAAATGGTCGCAGTGGTGGTCAGACCAGAGAGGTTGCGTGGTGTGACTGAAGCAAATGTTGTTTCCTCTGGCAAAAATGGGTTCGAGAGTGTGTCCCGCTGTGTGGGTGTGGGTGGAGACGAGTTGCTTCAGTCCAACGTTGGCGAGATTCTCTAGGAGGGCAGTGGTGTTGGGGTTGCTGAGCTTGTCTAGGTGGAAGTTCAGGTCTCCAAGCAGTATGTAGTCTGTGGAGGTGAGGGTGTGGGGAGCGATGTAGTCTGCGATGGAGTTGCTGAACGGGGAGCGGGGTCCGGGCGGTCTGTAGGCAAGTGTCCTGCAGAGTGTCGTTCTGGGGTTGGGCTGGATCTGGAAATGGATGTGTCCATGGGGGGGTGAGGTGTCATCTAAGTTGGAGGTTGTCAGTCGCAGGGAGCTTTTGTAAACGATGGCGAGGCCTCCTCCAGGGTGGTTGGGGTGATCTTTCCTCAGGATCTTGTATCCGTCGGGGATGGCGGTTGCAATGTCGGGAGCGGAGCTGGCGTTGGTCCAGGTCTCTGTGAGGATGGCAACATCGGGCGAGTGAGTGTTGAGGAGGTCCCAAACTTCTACTGCATGTTAAGGAGGATGCAGCTTAGGGGTATGTGTACGCTGGCGTCTGGTGGTTTGGGGGTGGCTGTCTGGGTCCGGAGGTGGGTGAAGGTGCGGCGGCAGTGTCAGCAGGAGAACGGGCCATAGGAGTTGCTTGGTGTCGAGAGCTGGCAGTTGTTGCATCCGGGATTGGGCGCATGGAGAGGGCTGGGGTCGTAGCGGCGGGAGGTCTGGAGACCAGGGTCCCTCGTGCTGGTCGCAGTCGGGTCGTGGACAGGTGCAGACGGGCTTGCCTTTGGCGCGGCTATGCAGCGGCCGCCATTAGGTAAGGGTCGGGGGGAGAGCAGCTGGGAGGCGGGAGGCTGGAGCAGGAACACACTGGGGGGAGGGGCCATGGGGCAGCAGTTGGGGGAAGAAGGCAGAAAAGGAAAAACAGAGGGAAAGAGAGAAAATAGGCAAAAAGGCAAAGACAGAAAACAAATCAGAAAAAAGGCAGAATAAACAGCAATAGAAAAAGGCTGATAGAGCGGACCAGCAGAAAAGCAGGCTCTTCCACTGGACCACCAGGGATGAGGCGCAGGCAGGAGCCTGCGGGTGGAGGAGGGCCTCGAACACCTACCTGGGTGACCAGAAGGCGCTGGGGGCTGGATGAGGGGAGAGCAGTTACCCTAACCAAGAGGTCAGAGGTCTTGCTCCGTTCCATTCCGTTCAGCAGTTCAGGCTGTAGCCGTGTCTAAAGTTTCCTATGGAAATTAACATGGAGAAAAAGCGTTTGTGACCCCCCGTTTTTCTCAGCCCTGCTTGACGAATCACCCCGAAACTTTCAACACAGCAGATGAAAAGAGTGGCGTATTAGTTTTGAACATTTTGCGAAGATTCATCAAACGGCGCCAAAGATATTGGCAAATGAAAAAATGCTCTTCTTATGGAGTTTTCAATGTTTTGGGAAACTGAGCAGCACAGAGTATATGACATCAGCAGACGGCGGCATTGAAGCAACAAAATGACTGCTCTTTTTGTGTGCCAAACGTGACTATTATTTCAAACTTTAAACATTATATTCCCTTTCACGATTAAAGCTAATGAATGCTATGAATACCTATTTTAGGATTAATGAATGGATAATGATATTTGAAGTATCAGTGAAAGGAATACATATGATAAATGCGGAAGCAACTCTTTTATATCTATTGTTTTGGCAGGTATATGTTACGTAATTAAGAGAGCACTCAGTTTGGATTGAGAGAGGCTGGCAAGCCAAAACGTGTCTCCTTAAGTTAGTGACTTCTGTGCTGCCTGATTCATCATGCAAAGGATGCTTGTGCTGTTTGATGTAATAATAGGATTGGATTTGACCGAATCTTCGAGTGCAGGCTTTCTCTTATGTTTAGAGAAGTGTGTGGATATATATATATATATATATATATATATATATATATATTATTATATCCAACAAACGCCGAAGCTTCTCAAGATGCACTCGACAGTGTGTCTGCCATTCGGCATCACGGTTCAGCCCGCCCCAGCCATCCAAGTTCGTTGTATTGCCTGACGCGTTTCTGTGGCCAACGTACCACTTCATCAGAGGCATTTCTCCTGTACGCATTGGAGCGCTCTTTATACTGCATGCTGATTGGTTGAAAAACCCCTTCTGGGTTCAACTTCGTAGTTGATTTCTTCATACAGCATGCTGGGATGTGTGGTCACATCGAGCTTTTATTAAACACCTATAGTAGGTTCCAATGCTTACAGATTTCAGAGAGTCAGTTAAAATCCTTGGTAGGATCTGGATGTGATGGGAGCAGACACTCTTCATCAAGACGCACTGTGCTGGAAACCGGAGCAGGATAGTTCCTCTCCCTCAGCCTCTCATTCATTCGAGATGGTGCATCTTGCACGGGAGGGCACCCGTGTCATAATTTTATCCAACAAACGCCGAAGCTTCTCAAGATGCACTCGACAGTGCGTCTGCCATTCGGCATCACGGTTCAGCCCGCCCCAGCCATCCAAGTTCGTTGTATTGCCTTTCGCGTTTCTGTGGCCAACGTAACACTTCATCAGAGGCATTTCTCCTGTACGCATTGGAGCGCTCTTTATACTGCATGCTGATTGGTTGAAAAACCCCTTGTGGGTTCAACTTCGTAGTTGATTTCTTCATACAGCATGCTGGGATGTGTGGTCACATCGAGCTTTTATTAAACACCTATAGTAGGTTCCAATGCTTACAGATTTCAGAGAGTCAGTTAAAATCCTTGGTAGGATCTGGATGTGATGGGAGCAGACACTCTTCATCAAGACGCACTGTGCTGGAAACCGGAGCAGGATAGTTCCTCTCCCTCAGCCTTTCATTCATTCGAGATGGTGCATCTTGCACGGGAGGGCACCCGTGTCATAATTTTATCCAACAAGCGCCGAAGCTTCTCAAGATGCACTCGACAGTGCGTCTGCCATTCGGCATCACGGTTCAGCCCGCCCCAGCCATCCAAGTTCGTTGTATTGCCTTTCGCGTTTCTGTGGCCAACGTACCACTTCATCAGAGGCATTTCTCCTGTACGCATTGGAGCGCTCTTTATACTGCATGCTGATTGGTTGAAAAACCCCTTGTGGGTTCAACTTCGTAGTTGATTTCTTCATACAGCATGCTGGGATGTGTGGTCACATCGAGCTTTTATTAAACACCTATAGTAGGTTCCAATGCTTACAGATTTCAGAGAGTCAGTTAAAATCCTTGGTAGGATCTGGATGTGATGGGAGCAGACACTCTTCATCAAGACGCACTGTGCTGGAAACCGGAGCAGGATAGTTCCTCTCCCTCAGCCTCTCATTCATTCGAGATGGTGCATCTTGCACGGGAGGGCACCCGTGCCATAATTTTATCCAACAAACGCCGAAGCTTCTCAAGATGCACTCAACAGTGCGTCTGCCATTCGGCATCACGGTTCAGCCCGCCCCAGCCATCCAAGTTCGTTGTATTGCCTGACGCGTTTCTGTGGCCAACGTACCACTTCATCAGAGGCATTTCTCCTGTACGCATTGGAGCGCTCTTTATACTGCATGCTGATTGGTTGAAAAACCCCTTGTGGGTTCAACTTCGTAGTTGATTTCTTCATACAGCATGCTGGGATGTGTGGTCACATCGCGCTTTTATTAAACACCTATAGTAGGTTCCAATGCTTACAGATTTCAGAGAGTCAGTTAAAATCCTTGGTAGGATCTGGATGTGATGGGAGCAGACACTCTTCATCAAGACGCACTGTGCTGGAAACCGGAGCAGGATAGTTCCTCTCCCTCAGCCTCTCATTCATTCGAGATGGTGCATCTTGCACGGGAGGGCACCCGTGTCATAATTTTATCCAACAAATGCCGAAGCTTCTCAAGATGCACTCGACAGTGCGTCTGCCATTCGGCATCACGGTTCAGCCCGCCCCAGCCATCCAAGTTCGTTGTATTGCCTGACGCGTTTCTGTGGCCAACGTACCACTTCATCAGAGGCATTTCTCCTGTACGCATTTGAGCGCTCTTTATACTGCATGCTGATTGGTTGAAAAACCCCTTGTGGGTTCAACTTCGTAGTTGATTTCTTCATACAGCATGCTGGGATGTGTGGTCACATCGAGCTTTTATTAAACACCTATAGTAGGTTCCAATGCTTACAGATTTCAGAGAGTCAGTTAAAATCCTTGGTAGGATCTGGATGTGATGGGAGCAGACACTCTTCATCAAGACGCACTGTGCTGGAAACCGGAGCAGGATAGTTCCTCTCCCTCAGCCTCTCATTCATTCGAGATGGTGCATCTTGCACGGGAGGGCACCCGTGTCATAATTTTATCCAACAAACGCCGAAGCTTCTCAAGATGCACTCGACAGTGCATCTGCCATTCGGCATCACGGTTCAGCCCGCCCCAGCCATCCAAGTTCGTTGTATTGCCTGACGCGTTTCTGTGGCCAACGTACCACTTTATCAGAGGCATTTCTCCTGTACGCATTGGAGCGCTCTTTATACTGCATGCTGATTGGTTGAAAAACCCCTTGTGGGTTCAACTTCGTAGTTGATTTCTTCATACAGCATGCTGGGATGTGTGGTCACATCGAGCTTTTATTAAACACCTATAGTAGGTTCCAATGCTTACAGATTTCAGAGAGTCAGTTAAATTCTTGGTAGGATCTGGATGTGATGGGAGCAGACACTCTTCATCAAGACGCACTGTGCTGGAAACCGGAGCAGGATAGTTCCTCTCCCTCAGCCTCTCATTCATTCGAGATGGTGCATCTTGCACGGGAGGGCACCCGTGTCATAATTTTATCCAACAAACGCCGAAGCTTCTCAAGATGCACTCGACAGTGCGTCTGCCATTCGGCATCACGGTTCAGCCCGCCCCAGCCATCCAAGTTCGTTGTATTGCCTGACGCGTTTCTGTGGCCAACGTACCACTTCATCAGAGGCATTTCTCCTGTACGCATTGGAGCGCTCTTTATACTGCATGCTGATTGGTTGAAAAACCCCTTGTGGGTTCAACTTCGTAGTTGATTTCTTCATACAGCATGCTGGGATGTGTGGTCACATCGAGCTTTTATTAAACACCTATAGTAGGTTCCAATGCTTACAGATTTCAGAGAGTCAGTTAAAATCCTTGGTAGGATCTGGATGTGATGGGAGCAGACACTCTTCATCAAGACGCACTGTGCTGGAAACCGGAGCAGGATAGTTCCTCTCCCTCAGCCTCTCATTCATTCGAGATGGTGCATCTTGCACGGGAGGGCACCCGTGTCATAATTTTATCCAACAAACGCCGAAGCTTCTCAAGATGCACTCGACAGTGCGTCTGCCATTCGGCATCACGGTTCAGCCCGCCCCAGCCATCCAAGTTCGTTGTATTGCCTTTCGCGTTTCTGTGGCCAACGTACCACTTCATCAGAGGCATTTCTCCTGTACGCATTGGAGCGCTCTTTATACTGCATGCTGATTGGTTGAAAAAACCCTTGTGGGTTCAACTTCGTAGTTGATTTCTTCATACAGCATGCTGGGATGTGTGGTCACATCGAGCTTTTATTAAACACCTATAGTAGGTTCCAATGCTTACAAATTTCAGAGAGTCAGTTAAAATCCTTGGTAGGATCTGGATGTGATGGGAGCAGACACTCTTCATCAAGACGCACTGTGCTGGAAACCGGAGCAGGATAGTTCCTCTCCCTCAGCCTCTCATTCATTCGAGATGGTGCATCTTGCACAGGAGGGCACCCGTGTCATAATTTTATCCAACAAACGCCGAAGCTTCTCAAGATGCACTCGACAGTGCGTCTGCCATTCGGCATCACGGTTCAGCCCGCCCCAGCCATCCAAGTTCGTTGTATTGCCTGACGCCTTTCTGTGGCCAACGTACCACTTCATCAGAGGCATTTCTCCTGTACGCATTGGAGCGGTCTTTATACTGCATGCTGATTGGTTGAAAAACCCCTTGTGGGTTCAACTTCGTAGTTGATTTCTTCATACAGCATGCTGGGATGTGTGGTCACATCGAGCTTTTATTAAACACCTATAGTAGGTTCCAATGCTTACAGATTTCAGAGTCAGTTAAAATCCTTGGTAGGATCTGGATGTGATGGGAGCAGACACTCTTCATCAAGACGCACTGTGCTGGAAACCGGAGCAGGATAGTTCCTCTCCCTCAGCCTCTCATTCATTTGAGATGGTGCATCTTGCACGGGAGGGCACCCGTGTCATAATTTTATCCAACAAATGTCGAAGCTTCTCAAGATGCACTCGACAGTGCGTCTGCCATTCGGCATCACGGTTCAGCCCGCCCCAGCCATCCAAGTTTGTTGTATTGCCTGACGCGTTTCTGTGGCCAACGTACCACTTCATCAGAGGCATTTCTCCTGTACGCATTGGAGCGCTCTTTATACTGCATGCTGATTGGTTGAAAAACCCCTTGTGGGTTCAACTTCGTAGTTGATTTCTTCATACAGCATGCTGGGATGTGTGGTCACATCGAGCTTTTATTAAACACCTATAGTAGGTTCCAATACTTACAGATTTCAGAGAGTCAGTTAAATTCCTTGGTAGGATCTGGATGTGATGGGAGCAGACACTCTTCATCAAGACGCACTGTGCTGGAAACCGAAGCAGGATAGTTCCTCTCCCTCAGCCTCTCATTCATTCGAGATGGTGCATCTTGCACAGGAGGGCACCCGTGTCATAATTTTATCCAACAAACGCCGAAGCTTCTCAAGATGCACTCGACAGTGCGTCTTCCATTCGGCATCACGGTTCAGCCCGCCCCAGCCATCCAAGTTCGTTGTATTGCCTGACGCGTTTCTGTGGCCAACGTACCACTTCATCAGAGGCATTTCTCCTGTACGCATTGGAGCGCTCTTTATACTGCATGCTGATTGGTTGAAAAACCCCATGTGGGTTCAACTTCGTAGTTGATTTCTTCATACAGCATGCTGGGATGTGTGGTCACATCGAGCTTTTATTAAACACCTATAGTAGGTTCCAATGCTTACAGATTTCAGAGAGTCAGTTAAAATCCTTGGTAGGATTTGGATGTGATGGGAGCAGACACTCTTCATCAAGACGCACTGTGCTGGAAACCGGAGCAGGATAGTTCCTCTCCCTCAGCCTCTCATTCATTCGAGATGGTGCATCTTGCACGGGAGGGCACCCGTGACATAATTGTATCCAACAAACGCTGAAGCTCCTCAAGATGCACTCGACAGTGCGTCTGCCATTCAGGGAGAGGAACCTTCCTGCTCCGGTTTCCAGCACAGTGCGTCTTGATGAAGAGTGCCTGCTCCCATCACATCCAGATCCTACTAAGGATTTTAACTGACTCTCTGAAATCTGTAAGCATTGGAACCTGCTATAGGTGTTTAATGAAAGCTCGATGTGACTACTTATCCCAGCATGCTGTATGAAGAAATCAAGTACGCAGTTGAACCCATGAGGGGTTTTTAAACCAATCAGCATGCAGTATAAAGAGCGCTCCAATGCGTACAGGAGAAATGCCTCTGATGAAGTGGTACGTTGGCCACAGAAACGCGTCAGGCAACACAACGAACTTGGATGGTTGGGGCGGGCTGAACCGTGATGCCGAATGGCAGACGCACTGTCGAGTGCATCTTGAGAAGCTTTGGCGTTTGTTGAATATAATATATATATATATATATATATATATATATATATATATACGCTCCAATGCTCCTGTATAGCAGAACACAAGCCAGCACTCGCGGGGCAAATTCCAAAGAAACTTTACTTTCTTATCAGCAACAACAAACGCGTTTCGGCATTCGCGCCCTCGTCGGTGTTACTGACGCGGCGGCTGTGCCCATTTTTAACTTGTTTCCATAGTAGCAGTAAACTTGAAAGAAGGACATTATCTCTCTTTACTTCGAGCGCCATCTTTGAATCTTCTAATGTTACATGGACAACTTCACAATAGGCAGTATTGGAATGAGGCTGGTTAACGGAGGGGGCTTCGGAGAGGTCATTGCATGGAACAGGTACATTGATGACCTGTTCCTGATTTGGAAAGGTTAAGTTGAATCTGTAAATGAATACATTACAATCTTAAATGATAACACCATGAATTCACATTTTTCTGGCGAGGTTTGTTCAGTGGCAGTGAACTACCTGGACCTGAAAGTGTTTATCAATGATGGTAAAATCCATACGGCTTTGAATAGAAAGCCCACAGCGGGCAATTCGACGCTTCATGCGTCCAGCAGCCATCCGCCTCTGCGGCAAACAGCTTTCCAACCTGACGCGTTTCGGCTCCTGTAGTGAGCCTTAATCATAGGTTAACAGTCCTCCTGAGTTTGAAGTGACCATGTGTTTAAATCGACGTATAGCAGAACACTCCTGTGTACCGTGATCTTAAAGTCAAGTTCCTCAGATTGCGCAAGGTAAACATAAATATGATTCTTCAGTTTTTCAATTCCTTCAATTGCAGTGTCATTACTGATTCACTTCTCCTTTTAAAAGCACAGTGTAATCATTATTTCATTTTTATTCCATGTATCGTTGAGTTTCCTTGCACTGCTGTCTTGACTGTATTGTTTATTTCTGCATATTGTCTGTTTTAATCTGTCCCACAAAGCGCTATTTCCATGCCAGCAAAGGTTTCCTAACCAAAAATAATTGTGGAACAGATCTTGGGAAGTAAATGTGGATTCCCATTTACTGCTTGCTGGCATGGAAATAGCACTTTGTGGGACAGATTAAAACTGAGATATCATCAGTGATGTCACTGACCATGTCATGAGTGATGTAATATTCACACTGATTAGTCATTCACCCATGCATTCACTAAGACACGTTTAATCACTCACTTATACAGTCAGTCATGCACCCACTAAATCATCCATTCGGACACTCATACACCCACTCATTCTTCAATACACCTTTGCGTATCTATATATAACATTCTTAAACTTTTAAAAATCACCCAGTCTCTGGATGATGCCATCAGTGATGTCATCAGTGTCATTTGAGATGTCATCAGTGATGTCATCAGTGATGTCACTGACCATGTCATGAGTGATGTAATATGTGACGTCATCAGCAGTGCATTGCGGGGGCGCGAGGTAAAGTTAGCTCAACTAACTATAACGGCCGAATTTCTCTGGTTTTGTACGAGTTGAAATGTCCAACTAGCTATAACGTCCGTGAAACCTATGTTTTTTTCAGTGAATTTCTAAGGTTTTTTTAAATGCTAATATTAACTATAGCGTCCCTGAAAACCTCTGTTTTTTTTCAGTGAATTTCTAAGGTTTTTTAAATGCTAATTTCTAACTATGCCTACATAGGTAGGACATGTGCAGACAGAGGAAGAAAGGTGCAGAAAGAAGCAGGAGAAGTGCGGAAAGAAGCAACAGAAATGTAGAGAGAGGCAACAGAAATGCCGAAAGAGGCAAGAGAAGTGCAGAAAGAGGAAGAAAGGTGCAGAAAGAAGTAAGAGAAATGCAGAAAGAGGCAACGGAAGTCCAGAAAGAGGAAGAAAAGTGCAAAAAGAACCAAGAGGTGTGCAGAAAGAGCCAACAGAGGTGCAGATAGAGGCCTACTTCGACTGTACCTTACAACATACTCATACAAAGTAGCCTAATCACCAATCCTTCTCCCAAGATTTCTTAAACTTCACTTTTCTCTTGAAGGTTCACTGTTAATCGACTGTTCAGAATGCTAGGCCTACCAAATGTAAAACAGCAATCCTAACCATATCACTGTTGTAAGTCTCACCAAGTTTGTGAAGGTATGCATGCGTGTGTCTGTGCTTTTACCTTGTGACATGTTGCATAAAAATAAACCTACAAATACTTGAATATCTGTGTTTCAATCAGCATACTCTGTAAATTTGCGTACAAAAAGGTGTATGCATTTCTTTCTGCTCATAATACAGGGCACATGTGTATTCAATAGTATATTTGATGGGCTCTATAATACCTATATACATAAGACATGTCTGCCAGGGCAACCGAATGACACAGCAGAACTAAGAAGATTTGACCACCTATAGGAGAAGCTACCCACTTTTTAAGCTACCATCTTCAGATGCATGACACATGTGAGAATACATGTACAAGTAGACACATACTTCAGTCACGAGAGTACGCAGACCTTTAAACTTGACAGCTTGCACTTCCGATTTGAATACAGAAAGAGGCGAGAGAAGTACAGAAAGAAGCAAGAGAATTGCAGGCAAAAACAAGAGAGGTGCAGAAAGAGTAAGAAATGTGCAGAAAGAGGCAAGAGAATTGCAGAAAGAGGCAAGAGAAGTGTAGAAAGAGGCAAGAGAGGTGCAAAAAGACGCAAGTGAGTTACAGAAAGAGACGAGGGGTGCAGAAAGAGGCAAGACGGGAGCAGAAAGAAGCAACAGAGGTGCAGAAGGAGGCAAGAGAAGTGCAGAAAGAGGCAAGAGAGTTGCAGAAACAGGCAAAAAAGGTGAAAAAAGAATCAAGAGAAGTGCAGAAAGAAGCAGGCAAGAGAACTGCAGAAAGAGGCACGAGAGTTGCAGAAACAGTCAAGAGAGGTGCAGAAAAAGTGAACAGGAGTGCAGAAAGAGGCAAAAGAGGTGCAGAAAGAGGGAAGAAGGGTGCAGAGAGAGGCAAGAGGGGTGCAGAAAGAAGCAAGAGAAGTGCAGAAAGAAGCAACAAAGGTGCAGAAGGGGGCAAGAGAACTGCAGAAAGAGGCAAGTGAGTTGCAGAAAGAGGCAAGAGAGGTGCAGAAAGAAGCGACAGAGGTGCAGAAGGGGGCAAGAGAACTGCAGAAAGAGGCAAGTTAGTTGCAGAAACAGGCAAGAGAGGTGCAGATAAAGTGAACAGGGGTGCAGAAAGAGGAAAAAGAGGTGCAGAAAGAGGGAAGAAGGGTGCAGAAAGAGGCAAGAGGGGTTTATAAAGAAGCAAGAGAAGTGCAGAAAGAAGCAGTAGAGGTGCAGAAAGAGGCAAGAGAGTTGCAGAAACAAGCAAAAGAGGTGCAGAAAGAAGCAGGAGCAGTGCAGAAAGAGCCAACAGAGGTGCAGAAGGAGGCAAGAGGAGTGCAGAAATTTGCAAGAGAGGTACAGAAAGAAGCAAGAGCAGTGCAAAAAGAAACAACAGAGGTACAGAAGGAGGTAAAAGGGGTGCAGAAAGAGGCAAGAGAAGTGCACGAAGAAGCAAAAGAGGTACAGAAAGAGACAAGAGGGGTAGAGAAAGAGGCGAGAGGTGCAGAAAGAGGCAAGAGAGGTACACAAAGAAGGAAGAAGAGTACAGAAAGGGACAAAAGGGGTGCAGAAAGAAGAGAGGTGCAGAAAGAAGCAAGAGAAGTGCAGAAACAAGCAACAGGTGCAGAAAGAGGCAAGAGCGATGCAGAAAGAGACAAGAGAGTTCCATAAACAGGCAAAAGAGGTGGAAAAAGAAGCAAGAGCAGTGTAGAAAGAATCAACAGAGGTGCAGAAGGAGGCAAGAGGGGTGCAGAAAGAGGCAAGAAGGGTGCAGAAATTTACAAGAGAGGTCCAGAAAGAAACAGGAGCAGTGCAGAAGCATCCAACAGAGGTGCAGAAACAGACAAAAGGAGTGTAGAAAGAGGCAAGAGAAGTGCAGAAAGAAGCAACAGAGCTGCAGAAGGGGGCAAGAGAACTGCAGAAAGAGCCAAGTGAGTTGCAGAAACAGGCAAGAGAGGTGCAGAAAGAAGCAACAGAGGTGCAGAAGGGGGCAAGAGAACTGCAGAAAGAGGCAAGTGAGTTGCAGAAACAGGCAAGAGAGGTGCAGCTAAAGTGAACAGGGGTGCAGAAAGAGGAAAAAGAGGCGCAGAAAGAGGGAAGAAGGGTGCAGAAAGAGGCAAGAGGGGTTTAGAAAGAAGCAAGAGAGGTGCAGAAGGAGGCAAGAGAAGTGCAGAAACAGGCAAGAGAGGTGCAGAAAAAGTGAACAGGGGTGCAGAAAGAGGCTAAAGAGGTGCGGGAAGAAGGGTGCAGAAAGAGGCAAGAGGGGTTTAGAAAGAAGCAAGAGAGGTGCAGAAAGAAGCTAGAGAAGTGCAGACAGAAGCAACAGAGGTGCAGAAAGAGGCAAGATGGGTGCAGAAAGAGGCAAGGGAAGTGCAGAAAGAAGCAACAGAGGTGCAGAAGGAGGCAAGAGAAGTGCAGAAAGAGGCAGGAAAGTTGCAGAAACAGGCAACAGAGGTGCAGAAAGAAGCAAGAGCAGTGCAAAAAAGAACCAACAGAGGTGCAGAAGGAGGCAAGAGGGGTGCAGAAAGAAGCAAGAGCTGTGCAACAAAGAAACAACATAGGTGCAGAAGGAGGCAAAAGGGGTGCAGAAATAGGCAAGAGAAGTGCACAAAGAAGCAAAAGAGGTGCAGAAAGAGACAAGAGGGGTACAGAAAGAGACAAGAGAGGTGCAGAAAGAGGCAAGAGATGTGCACAGAGGGAAGAAGAGTACAGAAAGAGACAAAAGGGGTACAGAAAAAAGCTAGAGAGGTGCAGAAAGATGCTAGTGAAGTACAGAAACAAGCAACAGAGGTGCAGAAAGAGGCAAGAGGAGTGCAGAAAAAGGCAAGAGAAGTGCAGAAAGAAGCAACAGAGGTGCAGAAAGAGAGAAGAGAGGTGAAGAAAGAGGCAAGACAAGTGAAGAAAGAAGCAACAGAGATGCAGAAAGGGGGAAGAGGGGTGGGGAAAGAGGCAATAGGGGTGAAAAAAGAAGCAAGAGGTGCAGAAAAACAAAAGTAGTGCAAAAAGAAGGAACAGAGGTGCAGAAAGAGGCAGGATGGGTGCAGAAAGAGGGATGAAGAGTGCAAAAAGAGGCACGAGGGGTGCAGAAAGAAGCCAGAGAGGTGCAGAAAGAAGCAAGAGAAGTGCAGAAAGAAGCAACAGAGCTGCAGAAAGAGGCAAGAGGGGTGCAGAAAGAGGGAAGAGGGGTGCAGAAAGAGGCACGAGGGGCATAGAAAGAAGCAAGAGAGGCGCAGAAAGAAACAAAAGAAGTGCAGAAAGAAGGAACAGAGGTGCAGAAAGAGGCACGGGGTGCAGAAAGAGGGAAGAGAGGTGCAGAAACAGGTAAGAGAGGTACACAAAGAGGGAAGAAGAGTACAGAAAGAAGCAAGAGGGGTGCAGAAAGAAGAAAGAGAGATGCAGAAAGAAGCAAGAGAAGTGCAGAAAGAAGCAACAAACGTGCAGAAAAGGTCAAGGGGGCAGAAAGAGGCAAAAGAAGTGTAGAAAGAAGCAAGAGAGGTGCAGAAAGAGGCAAGAGAAGTGCACAAAGAAGCAAGAGAGGTACAGAAACAGGCAGGAGAGGTGCAGAAAGAGTGAACCGGGGTGCAGAAACAGGCAAGAGAGGTGCAGAAAGAGGGTAGAAGGGTGTAGAAAGAGGCAAGAGGGGTGCAGAAAGAAGCAAGTGAGGTGCAGAAAGAGGCAAGAGGGGTGCAGAAAGAAGCAAGAGAGTTGCAGAAACAAACAAAAGAAGTGCAGAAATAAGGAACAGAGGCGCAGAAGAGGCAAGAGGGGTGCAGAAAGAGGGACGAGGGGTACAGAAAGAAGCATGAGGAGTGCAGAAAGACGCAAGAGAGGTGCACAAAGAAGCAAGAGAAGTGCAGAAAGAAGCAACAGAGGTGCAGAAAGAGAGATGAGGGGTGGAGAAAGAGGCAAGAGAAGTGCAGAAAGAAGCAACAGATACAAAAAGGGGGAAAAGGGGTGGAGAAAGTGGCAAGAGGGGCGCAGAAAGAAGCACGAGGTGCAGAAAGAAACAAAAGAAGTGCAGAAAGAAGGAACAGAGGTACAGAAAGAGGCAAGAGGGGTGCAGAAAGAAACACGAGTGGTGCAGAAAGAAGCAAGAGGAGTGCAGAAAGAAGCAACAGAGGTGCAGAAAGAGGGAAGAGGGGTGCAAAAAGAGGGAAGAGGGGTGCAGAAAGACACGAGGTGCAGAAAGAAACAAAAGTGCAGAAAGAAGGAACAGAGGTACAGAAAGAGGCAAGAGGGGTGCATAAAATAGGAAGAGGGGTGTGAAAGAGGCACGAGGGGTGCAGAAAGAAGCATGAGGTGCAGAAAGAAACAAAAGAAGTGCAGAAAGAAGGAACAGAAGTGCAGAAAGAGGCAAGAGGGGTGCATAAAATGGGAAGGGGGTGTGAAAGAGGCACGAGGGGTGCAGAAAGAAGGAACAGAGGTGCAGAAAGAGGGAAGAGGGGTGCAGAAAGAGGGAAGAGGGGTGCAGAAAGAGGCAAAAGTGGTACAGAAAGAGGGAAGAAGGGTGCAAAAAGAGGGAAGGGGGTTCAGAAAGAGGCACGAGGTACAGAAAGAAACAAAAGAAGTGCAGAAAGAAGGAACAGAGGTGCAGAAAGATGCACGAGGGGTGCAGAAAGAAGGAACAGAGGTACAGAAAAAAGGAACAGGGGTGCAGAAAGAGGCAAGAGAAGTACAGAAAGAGGCAAGAGAGTTGCAGAAACAGGCAAAAGAGGTGCAGAAAGAAGGAAGAGGGGTGCAGAAAGAAGCGAGAGGTGGCAAAAGAAGAAAGAGAAGTGCAGAAAGAAGCAACAGAGGTGCAGAAAGAGAGAAGAGAGGTGGAGAAAGAGGCAAGACAAGTGAAGAAAGAAGCAACAGATGCAGAAAGGGGGAAGAGGGGTGGGGAAAGAGGCAATAGGGCTAAAAAAAGAAGCAAGAGAGGTGCAGAAAAACAAAAGTAGTACAAAAAGAAGGAACAGAGGTGCAGAAAGAGGCAGGATGGGTGCAGAAAGAGGGATGAAGAGTGCAAAAAGAGGCACAAGGGGTGCAGAAAGAAGCCAGAGAGGTGCAGAAAGAAGCAAGAGAAGTGCAGAAAGAAGCAACAGAGCTGCAGAAAGAGGCAAGAGGGGTGCAGAAAGAGGGAAGAGGGGTGCAGAAAGAGGCACGAGGGGCACAGAAAGAAGCAAGAGAGGCGCAGAAAGAAACAAAAGAAGTGCAGAAAGAAGGAACAGAGGTGCAGAAAGAGGCAGGGAGTGCAGAAAGAGGGAAGAGAGGTGCAGAAACAGGTAAGAGGGACACAAAGAGGGAAGAAGAGTACAGAAAGAAGCAAGAGGGGTGCAGAAAGAAGTAAGAGAGATGCAGAAAGAAGCAAGAGAAGTGCAGAAAAAAGCAACAAACGTGCAGAAAAGGTCAAGGGGGCAGGAAGAGGCAAAAGAAGTGTAGAAAGAAGCAAGAGAGGTGCAAGAGAAGTGCACAAAGAAGCAAGAGAGGTACAGAAACAGGCAGGAGAGGTGCAGAAAGAGCAAACAGGGGTGCAGAAACAGGCAAGAGAGGTGCAGAAAGAGGGTAGAAGGGTGTAGAAAGAGGCAAGAGGGGTGCAGAAAGAAGCAAGTGAGGTGCAGAAAGAGGCAAGAGGGGTGCAGAAAGAAGCAAGAGAGTTGCAGAAAGAGAGATGAGGGGTGGAGAAAGAGGCAAGAGAAGTGCAGAAAGAGGGAAGAGGGGTACAGAAAGAAGCATGAGGAGTGCAGAAAGACGCAAGAAGGGTGCACAAAGAAGCAAGAGAAGTGCAGAAAGAGAGATGAGGGGTGGAGAAAGAGGCAAGAGAAGTGCAGAAAGAAGCAACAGATACAAAAAGGGGGAACAGGGGTGGAGAAAGTGGCAAGAGGGGCGCAGAAAGAAACACGAGTGGTGCAGAAAGAAGCAAGAGGAGTGCAGAAAGAAGCAACAGAGGTGCAGAAAGAGGGGTGCAAAAAGAGGGAAGAGGGGTGCAGAAAGACACGAGGTGCAGAAAGAAGGAACAGAGGTACAGAAAGAGGCAAGAGGGGTGCATAAAATAGGAAGAGGGGTGTGAAAGAGGCACGAGGGGTGCAGAAAGAAGTAAGAGGTGCAGAAAGAAACAAAAGAAGTGCAGAAAGAAGGAACAGAGGTGCAGAAAGAGGCAAGAGGGGTGCATAAAATGGGAAGGGGGTGTGAAAGAGGCATGAGGGGTGCAGAAATAAGCAACAGAGGTGCAGAAAGAGGGAAGAGGGGTGCAAAAAGAGGGAAAAGGGGTGCAGAAAGAGGCATGAGGTGCAGAAAGATACAAAAAAAGTGCAGAAAGAAGGAACAGAGGTGCAGAAATATGGAAGAGGGGTGCAGAAAGAGGCAAAAGGGGTGCAGAAAGAGGGAAGAGGGGTGCAAAAAGAGGGAAGGGGTGCAGAAAGAGGCACGAGGTACAGCAAGAAACAAAAGAAGTGCAGAAAGAAGGAACAGAGGTGCAGAAAGATGCAAGAGGGGGTGCAGAAAGAAGGAACAGAGGTGCAGAAAGAGGCAAGAGGGGTGCATAAAATGGGAAGAGGGATGTGAAAGAGGCACGAGGGGTGCAGGAAGAAGCAAGAGGTGCAGAAAGAGGGAAGAGGAGTAGAGAAACAGGCAAGAGAGGTGCTGAAAGAGGGAAGAAGGGTGCAGAAAGAGGCAAGAGGGGTGCAGAAAGAAGCAAGTGAGGTGCAGAAAGAAACAAAAGAAGTGCAGAAAGAAGGAACAGAGGTGCAGAAAGAGGCAAGAGGGGTGCATAAAATGGGAAGAGGGGTGTGAAAGGCACGAGGGGTGCAGAAAGAAGCAAGAGAGGTGCAGAAAGAGGGAAGAAGGGTGCAGAAAGAGGCAAGAGGGGTGCAGAAAGAAGCAAGTGAGGTGCAGAAAGAGGCAAGAGAAGTGCAGAAAGAAGCAACAGGGTGCAGAAAGAGGTAAGAGGGGAAAGAGGCAAGAGAAGTACAGATAGAAGCAACAGAGATGCAGAAACGGGGAATAGGGGTGGGTTAAGAGGCAAGAGGGGGACAGAAAGAAGCAAGAGAGGTACAGAAAGAAACAAAAAAAGTGCAGAATGAAAGAACAGAGGTGCAGAAAAAGGCAAGAGGTGTGCAGAAATAGGGAAGACGGGTGCAGAAAGAGGCTCGAGGGGTGCAGAAAGAAGCAACAGGTGCAGAAAGATGCAAGAGAAGTGCAGAAAGAAGCAACCAGAGGTGCCGAGAGAAGAAAGAGAAGTGCAGAAAGAAGCAACAGAGGTGCAGAAAGAAAGAAGAGAGGTGGAGAAAAAGTGAACAGGGGTACAGAAAAGCAAAAGAGGTGCAGAAAGAGGGAAGAAGGGTGCAGAGAGAGGCAAGAGGGGTGCAGAAGGAAACCAGAGAGGTGCAGAAAGAAGCAAGAGAAGTGCAGAAAGAAGCAACAGAGGTGCAGAAGGAGGCAGGACGGATGCCAAAAGAGGCAAGTGAGTTGCAGAAACAAGCAAAAGAGGTACAGAAAGAAGCAGGAGCAGTGCAGAAAGAGCCAACAGAGGTGCAGAAGGAGGCAAGAGGAGTGCAGAAATTTGCAAGAGACGTGCAGAAAGAAGCAAGAGCAGTGCAAAAAGAAACAACAGAGGTGCAAAAGGGTTGCAGAAAGAGGCAAGAGAAGTGCACGAAGAAGCAAAAGAGGTACAGAAAGAGACAAGAGGGGTACAGAAAGAGGCAAGAGAGGTGCAGAAAGAGGCAAGAGAGGTGCACAAAGAAGGAAGAAGAGTGCAGAAAGGGACAAAAGGGATGCAGAAAGAAGCAAGAGAGGTGCAGAAAGAAGCAAGAGAAGTGCAGAAACAAGCAACAGAGGTGCAGAAAGAGGCATGAGAAGTTCAGAAAGAGGCAAGAGAGGTGAAAAAAGAAGCAAGAGCAGTATAGAAAGAACCAACAGATGTGCAGAAACAGACAAAAGGGGTGTAGAAAGAGGCAAGAGAAGTGCAGAAAGAAGCAACAGAGGTGCAGAAGGGGGCAAGAAAACTGCAGAAAGAGGCAAGAGAGTTGCAGAAACAGGCAAGAGAGGTGCAGATAAAGTGAACAGGGGTGCAGTAAGAGGCAAAAGAGGTGCAGAAATAGGGAAGAAGGGTGCAGAAAGAGGCAAGAGGGGTTTAGAAAGAAGCAAGAAAAGTGCAGAAAGAAGCAACAGAGGTGCAGAAGGAGGCAAGAGAAGTGCAGAAACAGGCAAGAGAGGTGCAGACAGAAGCAACAGAGGTGCAGACAGAAGCAACAGAGGTGCAGAAAAAGGCAAGATGGGTGCAGAAAGAGGCAACATGGGTGCAGAAAGAGGCAAGAGAAGTGCAGAAAGAAGCAACAGAGGTGCAGAAAGAGGCAAGAGAATTACAGAAAGAGGCAAGAGAGTTGCATAAACAGGCAAAAGTGGTGAAAAAAGAAGCAAGAGCAGTGTAGAAAGAACCAACAGAGGTGCAGAAGGAGGCAAAAGGGGAGCAGAAAGAGGCAAGAGAAGTGCACAAAGAAGCAAAAGAGGTGCAGAAAGAGACAAAAGGGGTACAGAAAGAGACAAGAGAGGTGCAGAAAGAGGCAAGAGAGGTGCACAGAGGGAAGAAGAGTGCAAAAAGAGGCAAAAGGGGTGCAGAAAAAAGCCAGAGAGGTGCAGAAAGAAGCAAGAGAAGTGCAGAAAGAAGCAACAGAGCTGCAGAAAGAGGCAAGAATGGTGCAGAAAGAGGGAAGAGGGGTGCAGAAAGAGGCACGAGGGGCACAGAAAGAAGCAAGAGAGGCGCAGAAAGAAACAAAAGAAGTGCCAAAAGAAGGAACAGAGGTGCAGAAAGAGGCAAGAGGGGTGCAGAAAGAGGGTAGAAGGGTGTAGAAAGAGGCAAGAGGGGTGCAGAAAGAAGCAAGAGAGTTGCAGAAACAAACAAAAGAAGTGCAGAAAGAAGGAACAGAGGTGCAGAAAGAGGCAAGAGGGGTGCAGATAGAGGGAAGAGGGGTACAGAAAGAAGCACGCATGCAGAAAGACGCAAGAGAGGTGCACAAAGAAGCAAGAGAAGTGCAGAAAGAAGCAACAGAGGTGTAGAAAGAAGCAACAGAGGTGCAGAAAGAGAGATGAGGTGTGGTGTGGAGAAAGAAGCAAGTGAAGTGCAGAAAGAAGCAACAGAGGTGCAGAAAGAGGCAAGAGAAGTACAGAAAGAGGCAACAGAGGTGCAGAAAGAGGCAAGAGGAGTGCAGAAAGAGGCAAGAGAAGTGCAGAAACAGGCAAAAGAGGTGCAGAAAGAGGAAGAGGGGTGCAGAAAGAAGCAAGAGAGGCGGCAAAAGAAGAAAGAGAAGTGCAGAAAGAAGCAACAGAGGTGCAGAAAGAGAGAAGAGAGGTGGAGAAAGAGGCAAGACAAGTGCAGAAAGAAGCAACAGAGATGCAGAAGGGGGAAGAGGGGTGGGGAAAGAGGCAATAGGGGTGAAGAAAGAAGCAAGAGAGGTGCAGAAAGAAACAAAAGTAGTGCAAAAAGAAGGAACAGAGGTGCAGAAAGAGGCAGGATGGGTGCAGAAAGAGGGATGAAGAGTGCAAAAAGAGGCACGAGGGGTGCAGAAAGAAGCCAGAGAGGTGCAGAAAGAAGCAAGAGAAGTGCAGAAAGAAGCAACAGAGCTGCAGAAAGAGGCAAGAGTGGTGCAGAAAAAGGGAAGAGGGGTGCAGAAAGAGGCACGAGGGGCACAGAAAGAAGCAAGAGAGGCGCAGAAAGAAACAAAAGAAGTGCAGAAAGAAGGAACAGAGGTGCAGAAAGAGGCAGGGGGTGCAGAAAGAGGGAAGAGAGGTGCAGAAACCGGTAAGAGGTACACAAAGAGGGAAGAAGAGTACAGAAAGAAGCAAGAGGGGTGCAGAAAGAAGCAAGAGAGATGCAGAAAGAATCAAGAGAAGTGCAGAGAGAAGCAACAAACGTGCAGAAAAGGTCAAGGGGCAGAAAGGCAAAAGAAGTGCAGAAAGAAGCAAGAGAAGTGCAGAAAGAAGCAAGAGGTACAGAAACAGGCAGGAGAGGTGCAGGAAGAGCAAACAGGGGTGCAGAAACAGGCAAGAGAGGTGCAGAAAGAGGGTAGAAGGGTGTAGAAAGAGGCATGAGGGGTGCAGAAAGAAGCAAGTGAGGTGCAGAAAGAGGCAAGAGGGGTGCAGAAAGAAGAAAGAGTTGCAGAAACAAACAAAAGAAGTGCAGAAAAAGGAACAGGTGCAGAAAGAGGCAAGAGGGGTGCAGAAAGAGGGAAGAGGGGTACAGAAAGAAGCACGAGGAGTGCAGAAAGACGCCAGAGAGGTGCACAAAGAAGCAAGAGAAGTGCAGAAAGAAGCAACAGAGGTGCAGAAAGAAGCAACAGAGGTGCAGAAAGAGAGATGAGGGGTGGAGAAAGAGGCAAGAGAAGTGCAGAAAGAAGCAACAGAGATGCAAAAAGGGGGAACAGGGGTGGAGAAAGTGGCAAGAGGGGCGCAGAAAGAAGCACGAGGTGCAGAAAGAAACAAAAGAAATGCAGAAAGAAGGAACAGAGGTACAGAAAGAGGCAAGAGGGGTGCAGAAAGAAACACGAGTGGTGCAGAAAGAAGGAAGAGGAGTGCAGAAATAAGCAACAGATGTGCAGAAAGAGGGAAGAGGGGTGCAAAAAGAGGGAAGAGGGGTGCAGAAAGAAGCACGAGGTGCAGAAAGAAACAAAAGAAGTACAGAAAGAAGGAACAGAGGTACAGAAAGAGGCAAGAGGGGTGCATAAAATGGGAAGAGGGGTGTGAAAGGCACGAGGGGTGCAGAAAGAAGCAAGAGAGGTGCAGAAAGAAACAAAAGAAGTGCAGAAAGAAGGAACAGAGGTGCAGAAAGAGGCAAGAGGGGTGCATAATATAGAAAGAGGGGTGTGAAAGAGGCAAGAGAAGTGCAGAAAGAAGCAACAGATGCAGAAACGGGGAATAGGGGTGGTTTAAGAGGCAAGAGGAGGACAGAAAGAAGCAAAAGTGGTACAGAAAGAAACAAAAAAAGTGCAGAAAGAAAGAACAGAGGTGCAGAAAGATGCAAGAGGGGTGCAGAAAGAGGGAAGAGGGGTGCAGAAAGAGGCAAAAGGGGTGCAGAAAGAGAGAAGAGGGGTGCATAAAGAGGGAAGGGGGTGCAGAAAGAGGCACAAGGTGCAGAAAGAAACAAAAGAAGTGCAGAAAGAAGGAACAGAGGTGCAGAAGGAGGCAAGAGAACTGCAGAAAGAGGCAAGAGAGTTTCAGAAACAGTCAAGAGAGGTGCAGAAAAAGTGAACAGGGGTTCAGAAAGAAGCAAAAGAGGTGCAGAAAGAGGGTAGAAGGGTGCAGAGAGAGGCAAGAGGGGTGCAGAAAGAAGCAAGAGAAGTGCAGAAAGAAGCAAGAGAAGTGCAGAAAGAAGCAACACAGGTGCAGAAGGAGGCAGGAGGGATGCAGAAAGAGGCAAGAGTTGCAGAAACAAGCAAAGAGGTGCAGAAAGAAGCAGGAGCACTGCAGAAAGAGCCAACAGAGGTGCAGAAGGAGGCAAGAGGAGTACAGAAATTTGCAAGAGACTTGCAGAAAGAAGCAAGAGCAGTGCAAACAAAAACAACAGAGGTACAGGAGGCAAAAGGGGTGCAGAAAGAGGGAAGAGAAGTGCACGAAGAAGCAAAAGAGGTACAGAAAGAGACAAGAGGGGTACAGAAAGAGGCAAGAGAGGTGCAGAAAGAGGCAAGAGAGGTGCACAAAGAAGGAAGAAGAGTGCAGAAAGGGACAAAAAGGGTGCAGAAAGAAGCAAGAGAGGTGCAGAAAGAAGCAAGAGAAGTGCAGAAAGAGGCAAGAGAGTTGCAGAAACAGGCAAAAGAGGTGAAAAAAGAAGCAAGAGCAGTGTAGAAAGAACCAACAGAGGTGCAGAAGGAGGCAAGAGGGGTGCAAAAAGAGGCAAGAAGGATGCAGAAATTTACAAGAGAGGTCCAGAAAGAGCAGTGCAGAAACATCCAACAGAGGTGCAGAAACAGAAAAAAGGGGTGTAGAAAGAGGCAAGAGAAGTGCAGAAAGAAGCAACAGAGGTGCAGCAGGGGGCAAGAGAACTGCAGAAAGAGGCAAGAGAGTTGCAGAAACAGGCAAGAGAGGTGCAGAAAGAAGGAAGAAGGGTGCAGAAATTGGCAAGAGGGGTTTAGAAAGAAGCAAGAGAAGTGCAGAAGGAGGCAAGAGAAGTGCAGAAACAGGCAAGAGAGGTGCAGAAAGAAGCAAGAGAAGTGCAGACAGAAGCAACAGAGGTGCAGAAAGAGGCAAGATGGGTGCAGAAAGAGGCAAGGGAAGTGCAGAAAGAAGCAACAGAGGTGCAGAAGGAGGCAAGAGAAGTGCAGAAAGAGGCAGGAGAGTTGCCGAAACAAGCAAAAGAGGTGCAGAAAGAAGCAAGAGCAGTGCAAAAAAGAACCAACAGAGGTGCAGAAGGAGACAAGAGGGGTGCAGAAAGAAGCAAGAGATGTGCAACAAAGAAACAGAGGTGCAGAAGGAGGCAAAAGGGGTGCAGAAAGAGGCAAGAGAAGTGCACAAAGAAGCAAAAGGGGTACAGAAAGAGACAAGAGAGGTGCAGAAAGAGGCAAGAGAGGTGCAAAGAGAGGGAAGAAGAGTACAGAAAGAGACAAAAGGGGTGCAGAAAAAAGCTAGAGAGGTGCAGAAAGAAGCAAGTGAAGTGCAGAAACAAGCAAGTGAAGTGCAGAAACAAGCAACAGAGATGCAGAAAGAGGCAAGAGGAGTGCAGAAAGAGGCAAGAGAAGTGCAGAAAGAAGCAACAGAGGTGCAGAAAGAGTCAAGAGAAGTACAGAAAGAGGCAAGAGAGTTGCAGAAACAGGCAAGAGAGTTGCAGAAGCAGGCAAAAGAGGTGCAGAAAGAGGGGTGCAGAAAGAAGCAAGAGAGGTGGCGAAAGAAGAAAGAGGTGCAGAAAGAAGCAACAGAGGAGCAGAAAGAGAGAAGAGAGGTGGAGAAAGAAGCAACAGAGATGCAGAAAGGGGGAAGAGGGGTGGGGAAAGAGGCAATAGGGGTAAAGAAAAAAGCAAGAGAGGTGCAGAAAGAAACAAAAGTAGTGCAAAAAGAAGGAACAGAGGTGCAGAAAGATGGATGAAGAGTGCAAAAAGAGGCACAAGGGGTGCAGAAAGAAGCCAGAGAGGTGCAGAAAGAAGCCAGAGAGGTGCAGAAAGAAGCAAGAGAAGTGCAGAAAGAAGCAACAGAGCTGCAGAAAGAGGGAAGAGGGGTGCAGAAAGAGGCACGAGGGGCACAGAAAGAAGCAAGAGAGGTGCAGAAAGAAACAAAAGAAGTGCAGAAAGAAGGAACAGAGGTGCAGAAAGAGGCAACAGGGGTGCAGAAAGAGGGTAGAAGGGTGTAGAAAGAGGCAAGAGGGGTGCAGAAAGAAGCAAGAGAGTTGCAGAAACAAACAAAAGAAGTGCAGAAAGAAGGAACAGAGGTGCAGAAAGAGGCAAGAGGGGTGCAGATAGAGGGAAGAGGGGTACAGAAAGAAGCACGCATGCAGAAAGACGCAAGATAGGTGCACAAAGAAGCAAGAGAAGTGCAGAAAGAAGCAACAGAGGTGTAGAAAGAAGCAACAGAGGTGCAGAAAGAGAGATGAGGTGTGGTGTGGAGAAAGAGGCAAGAGAAGTGCAGAAAGAAGCAACAGAGATGCAAAAAGGGGGAACAGGGGTGGAGAAAGTGGCAAGAGGGGCGCAGAAAGAAGCAATAGAGGTGCAGAAAGAATCAAAAGAAGTGCAGAAAGAAGGTACAGAGGTGCAGAAAGAGGCAAGAGGGGTGCAGAAAGAAACACGAGTGGTGCAGAAAGAAGCAAGAGGAGTGCAGAAAGAAGCAACAGAGGTGCAGAAAGAGGAAAGAGGGGTGCAAAAAGAGGGAAGAGGGGTGCAGAAAGAGGCACGAGGTGCAGAAAGAAACAAAAGAAGTGCAGAAAGAAGGAACAGAGGTGCAGAAAGAGGCAAGAGGGGTGCATAAAATGGGAAGAGGGGTGTGAAAGAGGCACGAGAGGTGCAGAAAGAACCAAAAGAAGTGCAGAAAGAAGGAACAGAGGTGCAGAAAGAGGCAAGAGGGGTGCATAAAATGGGAAGGGGTGTGAAAGAGGCATGAGGGGTGCAGAAAGAAGCAAGAGAGGTGCAGAAAGAGGGTAGATGGGTGCAAAAAGAGGGAAAAGAGGTGCAGAAAGAGGCACGAGGTGCAGAAAGAAACAAATAAAGTGCAGAAAGAAGGAACAGAGGTGCAGAAAGAGGCAAAAGGGGTGCAGAAAGAGGCAAAAGGGGTGTAGAAAGAGGGAAGAGGGGTGCAAAAAGAGGGAAGAGGGGTGCAGAAAGTGGCACAAGGTGCAGAAAAAAACAAGAAGTGCAGAAAGAAGGAACAGGTGCAGAAAGAGGCAAGAGGGGTTCAGAAAGTAGGAAGAGGGTTGCAGAAAGAGGCAAAAGGGGTGCAGAAAGAAGCAAGAGAGGTGCAGAAAGAAACAAAAGAAGTGCAGAAAGAAGGAACAGAGGTGCAGAAAGAGGCAAGAGGGGTGCATAAAATGGGAAGAGGGGTGTGAAAGAGGCACAAGGGGTGCAGAAAAAAGCAAGAGAGGTGCAGAAAGAGGGAAGAGGGGTAGAGAAACAGGCAAGAGAGGTGCAGAAAGAGGGAAGAAGGGTGCAGAAAGAGGCAAGAGGGGTGCAGAATGAGGCAAGATAAGTGCAGAAAGAAGCAACAGAGATGCAGAAAGGGGGAATAGGTGTGGTTTAAGAGGCAAGAGGGGTACAGAAAGAAGCAAGAGAGGTACAGAAAGAAACAAAAAAAGTGCACAAAGAAAGAACAGAGGTGCAGAAAAAGGAAAGAGGGGTGCAGAAATGGGGAAGACGGGTGCAGAAAGAGGCACAAGAGGTGCAGAATGACGCAAGAGAAGTGCAGAAAGAAGCAACAGAGGTGCAGAAAGAGGCAAGAGAAGTACAGAAAGAGGCAGGAGAGTTTCAGAAACAGGTAAGAGGTGCAGAAAGAGGGAAGAGGGGTGCAAAAAGAAGCAAGAGTGGTGCCGAAAGAAGAAAGAGAAGTGCAGAAAGAAGCAACAGAGGTACAGAAAGAGAGAAGAGAGGTGGAGAAAGAGGCAAGACAACTGTAGAAAGAAGCAACAGATGCAGAAAGGGGGAAGAGGGTTGGGGAAAGAGGGGTGAAGAAAGAAGCAAGAGGTGCAGAAAGAAACAAAAGTAGTGCAAAAAGAAGGAACAGAGGTGCAGAAGGAGGCAGTAGGGGTGCAGAAAGAGGGATGAAGAGTGCAAAAAGAGGCACGAGGGGTGCAGAAAGAAGCCAGAGAGGTGCAGAAAGAATCAAGAGAAGTGCAGAAAGAAGCAACAGAGCTGCAGAAAGAGGCAAGAGGGGTGCAGAAAGAGGGAAGAGGGGTGCAGAAAGAGGCACGAGGGGCACAGAAAGAAGCAAGAGAGGCACAGAAAGAAACAAAAGAAGTGCAGAAGGAAGGAACAGAGGTGCAGAAAGAGGCAGGGGGGTGCAGAAAGAGGGAAGTGAGGTGCAGAAACAGGTAAGAGAGGTGCACAAAGAGGGAAGAAGAGTATATAAAGAAGCAAGAGGGGTGCAGAAATAAGCACGAGAGATGCAGAAAGGAGCAAGAGAAGTGCAGAAAGAAGCAACAAACGTGCAGAAAAAGTCAAGGGGGCAGAAAGAGGCAAAAGAAGTGCAGACAGATGTAACAGAGTTGCAGAAAGAGGCAAGAGAAGTGCAGAAAAAAGCAGGAGAGGTCAAGCAGGAGAGTTGCAGAAAGAGCGAACAGGGGTGCAGAAACAGGCAAGAGGTGTAGAAAGAGGGTAGAAGGGTGCAGAAAGAGGCAAGAGGGGTGCAGAAAGAAGCAAGAGAGGTACAGAAAGAGGCAAGAGGGGTGCAGACAGAAGGAACAGGGGTGCAGAAAGAGGCAAGAGGGGTGCAGAAAGAGGGAAGAGGGGTGCAGAAAGAGGCACAAGGGGTGCAGAAAGACGCAAGAGAGGTGCACAAAGAAGCAAGAGAAGTGCAGAAAGAAGTAACAGAGGTGCAGAAAGAAGCAACAAAGGTGCAGAACGAGAGATGAGGGGTGGAGAAAGAGGCAAGAGAAGTGCAGAAAGAAGCAACAGAGATGCAAAAAGGGGGAACAGCGGTGGAGAAAGGGGCAAGAGGGGCGCAGAAAGAAGCAAGAGAGGTGCAAAAAGAATCAAAAGAAGTGCAGAAAGAAGGAACAGAGGTGCAGAAAGAAACATGAGTGGTTCAGAAAGAAGCAAGAGCAGTGCAGAAAGAAGCAACAGAGGTGCAGAAAGAGGGAAGAGGGGTGCAAAAAGATGGAAGGGGGTGCAGAAAGAGGCACGAGGGGTGCAGAAAGAAGCTAGAGATGTGCAGGAAGAAACAAAAGAAGTGCAGAAAGAAGGAACAGAGGTGCAGAAAGAGGGAAGAGGGGTGGAGAAAGTGGCAAGAGGGTACAGAAATAAGCAAAAGAGCTGCAGAAAGAAACAAAGAAGTGCAGAAAGAAGGAACAGAGGTGCAGAAAGAGGCAAGAGGGGTGCAGAAAGAGGGAAGAGGGGTGATGAAAGAGGCAAAAGGGGTGCAGAAAGAAGCAAGAGAGGTGCAGAAAGAAACAAAAGAAGGGCAGAAAGAAGGAACAGAGGTGCAGAAAGAGGCAAGAGGGGTGCATAAAATGGGAAGAGGGGTGTGAAAGAGGCACGAGGGGTGCAGAATGAAGCAAGAGAGGTACAGAAAGAGGGAAGAGGGGTAGAGAAACAGGCAAGAGAGGTGCAGAAAGAGGGAATAAGGGTGCCGAAAGAGGCAAGAGGGGTGCAGAAAGAAGTAAGTGAGGTGCAGAAAGAGGCAAGAGAAGTGCAGAAAGAAGCAACTGAGATGCAGAAAGGGGAAATAGGGGTGGAGAAAGAGGCAAGAGGGGTGCAGAAAGAAGCAAGAAAGGTACAGAAAGAAACAAAAAAAGTGCAGAAAGAAAGAACAGAGGTACAGAAAAAGGCAAGAGGGGTGCAGAAATAGGGAAGACGGGTGCAGAAAGAGGCACGAGGGGTGCAGAAAGAAGCAACAGAGGTGCAGAAAGGTGCAAGAGAAGTGCAGAAAGAAGCAACAGAGGTGCAGAAAGAGGCAAGATGAGTGCAGAAAGAGGCAAGAGAAGTGCAGAAAGAAGCAAGAGAGATGCAGAAAAGGGGAAGAGGGGCAGAGAAATAGGCAAGAGGGGTGCAGAAAGAAGCAGGAGAGGTGCAGAAATAAGCAAGAGAAGTGCAGAAAGAAGCAACAGAGGTGCAGAAAGACGGATGAGGTGTGGAGAAAGAGGCAAGAGGGGTGCCGAAAGAATGACCATTCTACAATTATCATACAGAGAGAATCTTGATTTCATTAAAGACAACTGAGGCTAACATTATGCAATAACTTTTATTGCTGCCCAGACATGCAGCCCTTTAAAGAACATGTATTACATCATAAGGAAAACATTCCATAGAACAGAACATACAGCTCACCACACATAGTTTGGGACAGTCTAAGAAATAAGGGTAAAAATGTTCTCAGACATAGTCTTGGTCCTTTTCCATATTTCAAACAGTACTCCATCTGGGGAATAGATCCTATTACATGTTTCTAACGCTTTAACATCAGACACTCTTCTAAAAGATATTAGGCAAAGTAGTGTTGCTAACTTAATGGATAATTGTTTCCTTGTAAGAAAACAATTATCTGGCCAAGAGGTAAAAAGGTCGAAGATAAGGTTAACATTCCATAAAGAATTATACTTGGCCCTTGGAGGACGTTTAAGTCTTATTCCCTTCATCACTCTACATATTAAAGGGTCAGTACCAATAGAAAAAGTCATTTAACAGTGAATGGCCCGCTGAAATTGCAGATCTGTAACAATTTACGGTTCTATATCATAAACCTGAATTAAATAGATCTGCTAGGTAATTGGCTACTTCTACTACAAGGGCGTCCACGGGATCCATATCCCGTTCCAGGCACCAACTACCCCATTTTTTCCAAACGACAGTGTATCTTCTCCTTGTTCCCGGAGCCCATGACTCATCCAGTAGGCCTCTCCTGAAATCCTGAGTATCTTCTTGAGCCCCTGAAATCTTCCAGGCAAGAAGGTTCATGTTTCCTTCTAAGAGAAGAGGATGTACCTCTCCTTCTAGGTCACGGAGGAGGTCTAAACTCCCTGGGATATGGCGTGGGACCTCCATCGCCAATTCCATCACACCTGGAAACCATATTTGAGTATTCCAAAAGGGGGTAATTAGAACAATGCATCAACGCTCCATTCGAACTTTCAAGAGACCTCTCTGGATTAGTGCGAAGGGAGGGAAGGCATAGCAACTCTGTATGTTCCAAGGTTGGACTAGAGCATCCACTGCAATTGCTTGGGGGTCTGGCCTCCAGCTGAAATACTGATCTATCTGGAAGGTTAATCTGCTGGCAAAGAGATCTATCTCGAAAGGGCCCCATAGGTCCTGAACTTTTTTGAAGATTATTGGATTCAGTTTCCAATCGCTCGAGTCTCTTAGGAACCTTGAATTCCAATCTGCCCTTGTGTTTAGATGGCCCGGGAGGAATTCTGCTTTCAGAACTATTTTCTGACTCCAGCAGAAGTACCAAATCTTCTTGGCTAGATCTGCAAGTAACCTTGACCTTGCTCCTCCCAAACGGTTGATGTAGGAGACAGCTGTAAAGTTGTCCAGTTTGATTAGTCCTACACTGTTCTTTAGAAATGACTTGAAGCTCATTAAAGCATTCAAGTTCGCCAGCATCTCTAAGCAATTTATGTGCATAGTGAGTTCCTCTTGGGAGCATTTCCCCCCTGTTTCCATCTCTCCTAGTTTGGCACCCCAGCCTAAATTGCTCGCATCTGATTGCAGAGTGTGATCCGGGGTGTTCCCAAATATTGCCTTCCCATTCCAACTGTCTAGGTTGTTCCACCACCATAAGAGGTCCTCTCGAGCCTCCAGAGACAGGGGAACACTGTCTGAATACCAAAGGCCTTTCTTCAGCCCTGAAGATTTTAATCTCTGCAAGGCCCTGTAGTGAAGCGGTCCTGGGGAGATTGCCTGAATCCCACAAGCTCACTATGTCTTTGGATAAAACATAAGATACTTCCTTCTTTATTTTTGACAACTTCTTTAAGGGGAGTTGTAGTTGGGCCGAAGTTGTGTTTACCTGGAAACCTAGGAACTCTAGTTTTTGCGATGGTGTCATAACAGACTTCTCTATGTTGATAATAAATCCTAAACCTTCTAAAAGGTCTACAGTCCATTTTATGAGTCAGAAGTTCCTCCTGGCTTTGAGACATCAGTAAAATGTCATCCAGATAAATTACTAGTCGAACTCCTCTTCTCCTCAGAGAGGCCACCACTGGTCTCCGGACCTTGGTGAAACACCAAGGTGCTGAGGAGAGGCCAAAGGGGAGACAACGAAATTGGTAGGTTACACCTTTCCATACAAACCTTAGGTATTTCTGAGATTCTATGTCCATAGGAATTGTAAAGTAAGCGTCCTTGAGTCTAGTTTTATGAGCCAATCTTTCTCTTGGAGGAAGTCCCTCAGAAGATGGATACCTTCCATCTTGAATGTCTGTACACAAGGAAAGTGTTTAGTTGCTTTAAATTTAATACGGGGCGCCAGCCTTTCTCCTTTTTCTATACTAGAAAAATTGTGCTCACAAAACCGGGACCATTCTTTGATACTTTGGAAATCGCCCCTTTTGATAACATTTGACTCACCTCTGTGTCTACCAGAGCAGATTGTTCGTGGTCTAGGATAAGTTCTCTGGGTTGGATAGTCTGGTAAGGAGTTGTAATAAAATCTATTTTGAAACCTTTCACAGTATCTAGTACCCAAACATCGTTTGTAATCAAGGACCAATTCTTGTGGAAAAGGGAAAGCCTTCCCCCTACCTTTGGGAGGGAAGAACCAGAGGGAAGAGTCCTTACCTTGTTGTCCATGGCTTTGGAATCTGCCTCGGCTACCTCCGCCTCGTGCGCGACTGTTGCGTCCTCTTTGTGGGAAGAAGGAATTGCTCCCGCGGAAATATCTTCCATATCCGCATTGATTCTGCTGGTAGAAGGGGGACCTATAGTATCCGCGGCTGGCAGCCAGTCCTGTACTGTCAGCCCTTCTAAAAATTCTACCCCTAAACATGCGCCTCATGTTAGATTGGGCCTTACTGAATGCGGAAAAGGTGGAGACAACCTTGCCCAAGGATTTAATAAAGTTTTTGCCAAAAAGTAACCCATTCGGGTCACCCTGGACGTCTTTGTTGGCCAGGTCTCCTAACTTGGGGTTCATCCGCATCAGAATAGCCCTTCGCCTTGCCGAGGTAAGGCTTGCATTGGCATTTCCGAGGAGGCATAGGGCGCGCTGACTCCATCCTCGGAGGAGTTCGGTATCTACCGGAGTGTCATTAATGGAGGATTCCTCTACTAGGCCTAGTATTCTAGCTAGGGGTCCTAGCGTGTCCAGCAATTTGTCCTGACACCGCTGTAGGCAGCGTTCCAGACCTTTTCTAGGATCCCTTCCTGTTTTAAACAGGAAGGTCATTAACTTCAGGTCTAAATTGGGGGTCATGCCTGACTTATTATCCAAAAATGGTCTAGGGCATTCTGATCTCATTAGATTTCGAGTATCCTTCTCAAGAGGTTTCCTATTCCAGAAATTAATAAATTTGGCTACGTGGTCCAAAGGCCACCAGTCAGATCCCCTAGGGTGGGTAATTCGAGAAGGGTTAAACATCTCCATCCCTGCTGGGTCCTTAATGGAGTTGGAGTTACTGGGTTGCTCTAGATCCTCATCAAGGAGGTCATCATCATCAAATTTTTCGAGTGGGTCGAAAATATATTCGTCTGCGTCATCATCAATGTCAATTGGAGACAAATAGTCATCATTATCATTAGTAAAAGAAGTGATGTCTTTTGTGCCGAGAAGGACACCTGGTCTTTTTTTGCCACGAGGGGCACCTGTACTTATTGCACCATGAAGGTCGCTCTCTCTTTGTGCCGCTTGGGGCACCTAGCTCATTTGTAGCGGACAGGCTACCTAGGGATAATACCCGGTCATTTGTAGCGCGCAGGCTACCTTGGGATTCAAGGTGCTTTGATTTTTTTAAAGCCTTAACGCCTTTTTTTGGATAGAGAGTCTTCCTCTCCAGAAATATCTGCTGAGTCTTCCTCAGGAGTATTGTCTCTTTTTCTTTTAATAAGTGCAGCTTCTACTGCCTCTTTCAAAGAGGATTTTAATTGTCTCTCAAAAAAATTCATTAATGAATTTTCCGTGAGGGGGACATCCCCATTAAATTGTAAATCATTCTCTGACATTGTTTTATTTTTGGGTTGTCTATGTAAATATAGGATTATCTGTTCACCCTTTTTTTTAATGTTATTAAAATATTCCCTTCTTGTGGGGGGCGTGGCTTGCCGAGCTGCGGAATGGCTGCTCTGTGAGAGAGCTCCGCCGGCCGGGACCTTATCCTTTATAAATCCGCACATCTATTTGAGGCAAATTCCTGTTTTTTCGACACCCTTTGACGCATCTAACAGGGAGCGAACATCGAGGAAAGTTAGAGCGGTATTGGCGGCCGGATTGCTGCACTACAAGTTCCGGAGTGAGGTGAGGCCGCTGTTGGAGATTGCTGCTGGAGGCGCGACCCGGCCACCCCAACTAATTCAGCCCGAGGTCTGAAGGAGGGCCTAGGTGAACCTGCTGACTCAGGCCGGCACTCTCGGGGGCGCAGGAACTGCGGAGTCGTGCTGAGACCCGGCGCCAATATTTGCAGGCGGACGCCGCGACGCCGGAGGGACTGCGCTGCACGGAAGGGACCGCCTCGAGATAAGACCTGTCCTGCTCGCGCTTGGGCTAGATCGCCCATCCCGTCCTGGGCCTTGGTTCCGGTGCGGGCATGGGCGGGGGGACTTTCGGCCCGGCTGAGCGGGGTGCCGAGGTGAGGAACGCCGTGTGGGAGCCGGCGTCCAAAGCGGTCACCGGTCGAACATCTGTAGCGGCCCGGAGGGCTGGAAAAGCGGGATATCTCGATTGGGCGCCATTTTCAACTTATCATTATAGCGTCACCCTACCCGACTGATAATCACGGACCACATCGCCGCAGCGCGGACAGGCCTGGGGCATAGAGAAGAGATCCAGGGCTGCTGAACTGACCGAGGTGAATGCAGGGGATTGCAGCGTGAACTTGGCGACTCACAGTCACGGCGAAATCGGTGCTTCTGATCACCCAACGCGTGCGGAGAGACCAGGGTGATGTGAGTGCTGTTGTGCGGGAGCTCGGTGCCATGGTTGTATCGCACAGCATGGGTGGTGTACTACCAGGACAGCAAGAGCCCTGACGCTGATTTCGTGGGGCAGGTGGGTGTTCTGTGCTTCTGTGCGCGCCTCGGATGCCGTTTGTGCCTGGAGGTGGAACCCGAGGTGGGCCCTGCTGCAAGTGTTCGGGGTATTATCGGTAGCGCCCTCTGCTGCGCCCCGCTGCACACCCGACGCTCTGAGGCTTCAGTCACTTGCAGATTTGGCAGGCGGATAGTGACACTAGCAGTAGCAGATTGATGGCTGGGCATTTACTACTCATTACAGAATCGACCATACTGCATTAACATGGGCAAACACGACGCAAAGCAGCCCAAGATTAGTTTTGAACAGCGCCGCTCCACCAGACAACAGGAATCGGACACGGAAACCTCTGCAGGGGGGCCGGCTGAGGGACTGCAGGAAGACCAGGGTGAGGACATCCGAACACTTATGTTTGAGATGCGCTCCAGCCTGCGTAATATTGACGCCAAACTGGATACCCTGACTTCGCAAATGGAGTCGGTGAAAACGCAGGTAGGAGCTCATGAACACCGGCTCGACGTCTTAGAAAATAAACACACCGATCTACACGAGTTTCAAGTGGAGACCAAAGATCAAATATCTCAGATGGATAAACTCCTCAATGTGATCCGTGCTAAGAACGAAGATTTGGAGGCCAGATCGCGACGAAACAACCTCCGAATCGCGGGAATTCCAGAGACCACAGCGATCACAAGGATGGAAGTCTATGTGTCGGACCTGCTTAAAGACCTATTCGCAACGCATCTATCACCGGTTTTTGCTGTGGAAAGGGCCCACCGTACTCTGGGAGCGAGGCCGCCGGTGGGGGCTCCTCCACGGCCCATATTGGCGAGAATCTTGAACTACCAAGATCGGGATATGGTGCTGCGCCAGGCTCGCACTATGGGAACAATTTCACACCAGGGAAACCAAGTCGCCTTCTACCCAGACTTCACCCCGGCGGTGCAGGCTGCCAGAAGAGAATTCTTACCAGTGAAAAAGATCCTATTGCAGGCGCAGATACCTTACTCATTGCTCTACCCTGCAAAGCTCAAGGTCTCATATGATGGTTCCGCTCACTTTTTCACGGACGCTAAGTCAGCCTTGAAATTTGCCAAACATGTGGGTGGTAAGCGGAATCAGAAAAGCCCAAGATCCGAAGAAGCAGCGGACAGGCAGCTAAGTGACAATGACTGAGTGTAAAATGAGCATATCATTTCTGTCAATCTGGGTTTTCTTTTTATTTCACACTTCTGATTGCTAACCTAGACAAGGTTATCTTATGTATTGGGAGTCCGTAAAGTATATACTGTTTATCTATGTTATACAGGACCGTACTGACATTTCCTATTGCTAAAAATATTATTTTAGTGACACAGCATTATATGATTGATTTTCAGTTGAACCAGTACTCCCAGGTTGGGCAGCATAGATAGGTGGGCAGACAGGGAGAGTTGGGAGATCGTAACAACATGTCGAGGGATGGCGTCAATGTAATTTGCCTCCTGTTCGCATGTTCTGTTTGAAATACCCATATTGCAGGTTTAGCCTCTTGCAGTATCCCGGCCACCCTGCCAAGGTAGGGAAGTAAGCCGGCACTCACACGTCCCCATGGGAAATTTCCCTGTAAAGTTCTGTTATAAATCTTCACTGGGGGGGGTATTGCCTCAACCTGATTGGGGGGTTGATGTGGGTGGGGGGGTAAGGGCGGGGTTTGTTCTGGGGTTGTTTGTTGGTGTGTGGCCACTAAAAAATATAACTGGCAGAAGCTTTAATGTCCAACACATGTGTCAAAAGTGGCGTTGCGGTGCCACACGCGCCACTTCACTGTTGAACACGATACCAAGTTAAATTGCCTAACATGGAACATTCGTGGCCTTAATGACAGTAGGAAGACAAGGTTAGTGCATGCATACCTTACACGACACAATATTGACATATGTTTGTTGCAGGAGACACATCTCCACTCCCAACACTCGACAAAACTGAAACACAAACGTTGGGGCTCGACATATATGGCAGTGTACTCAAACTTTTCAAGAGGCATAGCGGTGCTGGTTCGTCGAGGCGTAGACTGGAGGGAGAGGGAGGTATACACAGACCCTGATGGACGTTATGTGATACTTCTGGGTTATCTGGGAGGTACCTTCCTGACAATTGTTGCATTATATGGCCCCAATACGGACTCCCCTGGGTTTTTTCAGGACGTCTGGGCTAAAGTTAGAGCCACCGGCTGCGCCACGACTCTTTGGGGTGGAGACTTTAATGCTGTTATTAATGATGATTTGGACAGACAAGGCGCAGCTCGGTTGCATCATCTCGCAGCGAGTAAAGTTTTGAATGCCTTGTTAGAGGTAGAGGACATGGTGGACGTCTGGAGACTTCACAACCCCGTGACTAAAGAAGGCACGTGTTTTTCGGAACACCGCCACGCCTGGTCAAGATTAGACTATTGGTTAATGACTAGGGACGTGGCCAGTTGGGTTTCGGACGTCAGGCACATGCCGAGGACAATATCGGATCACTCGCCATGCATGCTGACTCTCTCACTACCTAACATTACACATAAGGCGTTTGCCTGGAGGCTTCCTCCATTAGCGCTGTTAGACGAGGCATTTAAAGAAGAAATACGTACTGACATCATGGATTACTTTACAGTTAACACCGGGACCGTTGACACAGTGGCCTCGTTATGGGAGGCGTTCAAGGTGGTCATCAGGGGGCAATGCATCTCCAAACAGGCGGGTGTTCTGAAGGCCATACGGACAACCCTGAGCAATACTGAGACGCAAATCAGGGATCTGGAACTGCGTATACAGGCAGGTGGTGAGGTCGCCCTTCTGGCTGAGCTGAAGGTTAAGCTACTAGAATACGAAGAGGAAGCGCAAAGGGAGGTTACATTTCTAGGTAAATACGCGGAGGCTCGGAGATACGGTGAGGGGGATAGACCGGGCAGAACACTAGCAGGTATGATTCGAGCCCCCCGCGCTTCGGCATTTATACCTGAAATTGTTACCTCACGGGGTGAAACTGTCAGAGGCTCCTCAGACATCCTCAATGAGTTCTCGTCATTCTACAGCAACCTTTATACTGCCCAACAGACTAACTGTCCAGAGGGTATGCAGGAGTTCTTGGACTCAGTGGCGCTAGTGTGGTTCAACGACAGACACAGAGAGTATATGCACCTACCGTTTTCAGTAGAAGATATCAAGGCTGCTATAACTAGTATGCCTTTAGATAAGGCGCCAGGTCCCGATGGTCTGACTACTGCCTTTTACAAAGCGTATGTGGAGGAACTGGCACCTATACTCCTCAATGTGTATGAGGAGGCGCATGAAACAGGTATACTACCTCAGTCGATGCGAGAAGCTATTATTATTACCTTACTGAAGCCAGGTAAACCTGAAACCGATTTAGATTCCTACAGGCCATTGTCTCTTATCAACGTGGATGTAAAACTTTTGGCAAAATTAATAGCGACCAGGTTACAACCTTTACTCCCACGGATAGCATTACCGGATCAATCGGGTTTCATACCCGGGAGATCTACCTCCCACAACCTTAGGACGGTATTTTCAGTCTTACATTATTTACATCCTGAGGTACAGGCAGCCGCGGTATTCCTGGATGCCACTAAAGCATTTGACTCGCTCGAATGGCCTTACCTTTTCAAAATCTTGGCTGGGATGGGAGTTGGCCCTCTTCTCCTTAAATGGATAAAATTGCTATACACCGAACCGTTGGCCAGGGTGCGGGTGAATAATATGATCTCCGCCCCATTCCATGTCACGCGAGGTACTAGGCAAGGTTGCCCGCTGTCACCGCTATTATTCGCCATTGCGATGGAGCCGTTGGCAGCCCGTATCAGACAACATCATACAGAAAGGGGCATCGGCTTTGGTGCTCGCAGCCTTTTGATATCATTATATGCCGATAATATCACTTTATATATCCTAAACCCTGAAAACAATTTGGATGTGGTGCTGCGTGAACTCATTAAATTTGGCGGCCTCTCTGGGGTAACCATAAATTGGTCTAAATCTGTGGTTTTTCCTCTAATTGATAACACTAAGACAGTTGTTTCGGAGTTCCCACTGAGGTGGGAAAATGAAGCTGTGAAATACTTAGGAGTCTGGATTAGTAGGAATATACAAGAACTATGGAATTTAAATTATGGGAGAGCAATTTACTGGCTAGAGGGAAAGGTGACCACGTGGGCTAAACTTCCACTTTCTATTGCGGGAAAATTGCATTGGCCAAGATGATCATACTACCCAAATTTCTCGATTTATTTGTGAATCTCCCACTTATTCTTACCCAACCATTCTTTACGAAACTGAAATCTCTCTTAATATCCTTGACATGGGCCGGGGGACAGGCCAGGGTGTCCTGGGAGCTTTTATCCTTGCCTACCAAGCAGGGAGGGCTGGGGGCCCCAGACATGAAGCTCTACGCGTTATGTGCGCAGGCGCAATTTTTACAATACTGGGTTCACCAGACACCATTTCAGCCACACGTAGCCGTCGAGAGAGACGCGGTAGCGCCTGTCCCGCTCCAGGTGGCAGTATATCAGAAATACAAACGCCCAATAGACTGCATAGACACCCCTGAGACTCTCCGGTGGGCATGGGATGGGCTACGCAGAAGATCAGGCGCGCAGATACTATACACGCCTTCTATCCCTCTGGCGCAGAATCCCATGCTTCCAAACGTCAGGGATGAGATTAATAATAAGGTAGCACGGGAAATGTCGCTTAATACATTTGCTGATCTCTACCCTGACGGTACATTTAGGGATCCCCCGAGTGCAGCGAATGGCGGGGCGGTATCCTTTGGGAAAACTTTTTTATATCACAAACTTCTCGCAGCTTGTCGAGAGCTGCATGCCGACTTTCCATCCCAGCCTACCCCGCTGACTGCTCTAGAAAATCTGCTGGTTATGCCATCGCCCCGTAAGCTTATTACCAGACTATATACTCACATGCAGGCTGACGCCCCTGAGTCCGACTCCAGTGCTCGTTTTAAATGGGACACTGAGATAACCCCACCTCTGACTGATGACCAATGGTCGTATTGCTGTGGCCAGATGACTGAATTATCACCTAACTATAAACTTCGGCTAATTCATTTTAAATTTCTACATCGGTACTACAGAACACCAATTAGCATATTTAAAATGGGTCTCAGAGAGGACGACTGTTGTTGGCGCTGTGGAGCGCCTACGGCCTCTTTCCTCCATATGGCCTGGGCATGCCTGGCCATCAGGGAATATTGGTCTCAAATTTTTGACTCCATAAACATAATCCTAGGCCTAACATTGGACCCATCCCCACTGCTTGGCTTGCTTGGTTACGTTAAAGACACGCATGTACGAAAACGTAAATTACATGCCATACTGTTATTATTTGCCAAACGCCAGATAGCAATATGCTGGGGGAAGAAGAGAAAACCCACGATAAAAGACTGGATTCGAGAGGTCACATACGGACAGACTCAGCTTGCCACGTTCTGGGAGCTAATGCCACCTACCTCCAGACCCAGGGACATATGGGGACCGTTTATTGACTGGGCACGCACCAGGTCTGAAGACACTGCTGTTGCGCTGGGTGTCGTCGCTACTGCTGTGCCCGACTAATTTGCCCCTTAAAGTAGACACATATTGGAGATTTGAAGGGCTTGTTATATACACAAACTCGACCAAGGTATGGGTGAACAATGTATACTACTGTCCACAAAAACTGTCATGCATACTTGTGTATTGTATTACATTTGCTGTATTTGAACACTGTGCTGTGCACCGCCGTGCACACTGCCGTCTCATTTTCTGACATTCTGCTCTGCCACAGGATCAGACTTAATGTATGGCCGCTTTCACACCAATGTTTTTGTTTGTTTTTTGTTTTTTGGGGTTTCCTATTGTTGAAAATACATCTGTATTGTATAATCTTTGAAAATCAATAAATAAAATTAAAAAAAATTAAAAGAATTAAAAAAAAAAAATATTCCCTTCTTGTAATCTTAAATACCGCTTTTCCTACCAGCAAAAGGCTGTCCGAGGCTCTCAACGGTTCCGAGAGACACGGTCCGTTGGCTCTGCGCTGTGCATTGTAATGGAAACGCACAGCGCGAACCGGAGCAGGTCCGCCTTGAGGATATAATTTTCACCTTGTGGGTCCCAAAAAGGGAAACCCGTCAAGACAAAAAGGCCGGAAATGGGTAGATCCCTCCCCGCGACCATCGTCGAGGGACGAGGGAGAGCCGGAGAGCAGCGAGGAAAAAGGTAGGAGGCTCAGGGAGTGCGGAGGTTGAAAATGTCTCCGCACTGTGTTATTGACGTGTATTTCACGTCGCGGTCAATGAAAAAATCGGTCGGAGAGGGGCTGCTCTCTTTCCGATGCACAGTGATCCATAGAAATGTTACCGGGGGATAGCAATGGAAGGGAAAAAACCCTCCTCTCAATGCGGGCCCGCCCGGGGTGTTGACACAGATTGTTAGGTATTTGTTGAAGTTGACGCGATCGAATTTTTCTAAAACAAGGATTATTAAAAAGCCAAAACAGAAAGGGGGGACAGAGACCCAACCATAAATTGGAAGGATATCGATCATCGGGAATTTGGGATTAACTTACCTGTTAGGCAACATTACAAATAAAATGTAGCTAGTGTTAATAAGGTTACCTACCTTTCCAAGGAATCTAGGATAAATTAAAAGTAAATGACTACAAATAGACTCATAATCAACATAGATATTGGAGATAAGGAAGAAGTATACTTAACTGTCCAGGAGCAGTGAATAAAAGCGGAAGATACTTAGTTACCATGACGTTTTGTTATGTTCTATGGAATGTTTTACTTATGATGTAATACATGTTCTTTAAAGGGCTGCATGTCTGGGCGGAAATAAAAGTTATTGCATAATGGTAGCCTCCGGTCTTGTAATGAGATCAAGAGAGGTGCAGAAAGAAACAAAAGAAGTGCAGAAAGAAGCAACAGAGGTGCAGAAAGAGGCAAGATGGGTGCAGAAAGAGACGAGAGGTGCAGAAAGAAGCACCAGAGATGCAGAAAGGGGGAAGAGGGGTGGAGAAAGAGGCAAGAGGGGTGCAGAAAGAAGCAAGAGAGTTGCAGAAACAAACAAAAGAAGTGCAGAAAGAAGGAACAGAGGTGCAGAAAGAGGCATGAGGGGTACAGAAAGAAACACAAGTGGTGCAGAAAGAAGCAAGAGAAGTGCAGAAAGAAGCAAAAGGGGTGCAAAAAGAGGGAAGAGGGGTGCAGAAAGAAGCAAGAGATATGCAGAAAGAAACAAAAGAAATGCAGAAAGAAGGAAGAGAGGTGCAGAAAGAGGCAAAAGAGGTGCGGAAAGAGGAAAGAGGGGTGTAGAAAGAGGTAAGGGGGTGCAGAAAGAAGCAAGAGAGCTGCAGAAAGAAACAAAAGAAGTGCAGAAAGAAGGAACAGTGGTGCAGAAAGAGGCAAGAGGGGTACAGAAAGAGGGAAGAGGGGTGCAGAAAGAGGCACGAGGGGTACAGAAAGAAGCAAGAGAGGTGCAGAAAGAGGGAAGAGGTATAGAGAAAGAGACAAGAGAAGTGCAGAAAAAAGCAACAGAGATGCAGAAAGGGGTAAGAGGGGTGGAGAAAGAGGCAAGAGGGGTGCAGAAAGAAGCAAGAAAGGTGCAGAAAGAAACAAAAAAAAGTGCAGAAAGAAGGAACAGAGGTGCAGAGAGAGGCAAGAGAGGTACATAAAGAGGGAAGAGGGGTGCAGAAAGAGGCACGAGGGGTGCAGAAAAAAGCAAGAGAGGTGCAGAAAGAAGCAAGACAAGTGCAGAAAGAAGCAACAGAGGTACAGGAAGAGGGGTGCAGAAAGAGGCAAGAGATGTGCAGAAAGAAGCAACAGAGATGCAGAAACAGGGTAGAGGGGTGCAGAAAGAGGCAAGAGGAGTGCAGAAAGGGGAGAGAGGGGTGCAGAATGAGGCACAAGGGGTGCAGAAAGAAGCAAGAGAGGTGCAGAAAGAAGCAAGAGAAGTGCAGAAGGAAGCAACAGAGATGCAGAAAGGGGGAAGTGGGGTGGAGAAAGAGGCAAGAGGGATACAGAATGAAGAGAGGTGCACAAAGAAACAAAAGAAGTGCAGAAAGAAGAAACAGAGGTGCAGAAAGAGGCAAGATGGGTGCAGAAAGATGCAAGAGAAGTGCAGAAAGAAGCAACAGAGATGCAGAAAGGGGGAAGAGGGGTGGAGAAAGAGGCAAGAGGGGTGCAGAAAAAAGCAAGAGAGGTACAGAAAGAAACAAAAGAAGTGCAGAAGGAAGGAACAGAGGTGCAGAAAGAGGCAAGAGGAGTGCAGAAAGGGGGGAGAGGGGTGCAGAAAGAGGCCCACGGGGTGCAGAAATAAGCAAGAGAGGTTCAGAAAGAAGCAAGAGAAGTACTAAAGGAAGCAACAGAGATGCATAAAGAGGGTAGTGGGGTGAAGAAAGAGGCAAGAGGGATACAGAATGAAGAAAGAGGTGCAGAAAGAAACAAAAGAAGTGCAGAAAGATGCAACAGAGGTGATAAAGCGGCAAGATGGGTGCAGAAAGAGGCAAGAGGAGTGCAGAAAGAAGCAACAGAGATGCTGTAAGGGGAAGAGGGGTGGAGAAAGAGGCAAGAGGGGTGAAGAAAAAAACCAAGAGAGTTGCAGAAAGAAACAAAACAAGTCCAGAAAGAAGGAATAGAGGTGCAGAAAGAGGTAAAAGGGGTGCATAAAGAGGGAAGAGGGGTGTGAAAGAGGCATGAGGTGGGCAGAAAGAAGCAAGAGAGGTGCAGAAAGAGGGAAGAGGGATAGAGAAAGACAAGAGAAGTGCAGAAAAAAGCAACAGAGATGCAGAAAGGGGTAAGAGGGGTGGAGAAAGAGGCAAGAGGGGTGCAGACAGAAGCAAGAGAGGTGCAGAAAGAAACAAAAGAAGTGCAGAAAGAAGGAACAGAGGTGCAGAGAGAGGCAAGAGGGGTGCAGAAAGAGGGAATAGGGGTACAGAAAGAGGCATGAGGGGTGCAGAAAGAAGCAAGAGAGGTGCAGAAAGAAGCAAGACAAGTGCAGAAAGAAGCAACAGAGTACAGAAAGAGGGAAGAGGGGTGCAGAAAGAGGCAAGATAAGTGCAGAAAGAAGCAATAGAGATGCAGCAAGGGGGAAGGGTGGAGAAAGAGGCAAGAGGGAAGCAGAAAGAAGCAAGAGAGGTGCAGAAAGAAAGAAAAGAAGTGCAGAAGGAAGGAACAGAGGTGCAGAAAGAGACAAGAGGAGTGCATAAAGGGGGAAGAGGGGTGCTGAACGAGGCACAAGTGGTGCAGAAAGAAGCAAGAGAAGTGCAGAAGGAAGCAACAGAGATACAGAAAGGGGGAAGTGGGATGGAGAAAGAGGCAAGAGGGATACAGAATGAAGAACGAGAGGTGCAGAAAGAAACAAAAGAAGTGCAGAAAGAAGCAACAGAGGTTCAGAAAGAGGCAAGATGGGTGCAGAAAGAGGCAAGAGAAGTGCAGAAAGAAGTAACAGGTGCAGAAAGAAGCAAGAGTGGTGCAGAAAGAGGCGGGAGAAGTACAGAAAGAAGCAACAGGGGTGCAGAAAGAGGCAAGAGAAGTACAGGAACAGGCAAGACAGGTGCAGAAACAGGCAGGAGAGGTGCAGAAAGATGGAACAGGGGTGCAGAAAGAGGCAAGAGAGGTGCAGAAGGAGGGAAGAAGGTTGCAGAAAGAGGCACGAGGGGTGCAGAAAGAAGCAAGAGAGGTGCAGAAAGCAACAAAAGAAGTGCAGAAAGAAGGAACAGAGGTGCACAAAGAGGGGTGCAGAAAGAGGGAAGAGAGGTGCAGAAAGAGGCAAGAGAGTTGCACAAAGAGGGAAGAAGGGTGCAGAAAGACGCAAGAGGGGTGCAGAAAGAAGTAAGAGAGGTGCAGAAAGAAGCAAGAGAAGTGCAGAAAGAAGCAACAGAGGTGCAGAAAGAGGCAAGAGGGGTGCAGAAAGAGGCAAGGGAATAGCAGAAAGAAGCAACAGAGGTGAAGAAAGAGGCAAGCAAATGGCAGAACTAGGCAAGACAGGTGCAGAAACAGGCAGGAGAGGTGCAGAAAGAGGGAACAGGGGTGCAGAAAGAGGCAAGAGAGGTGCAGAAAGAGGGAAGAATGTTGCAGAAAGAGGCACGAAGGGTGCAGAAAGAAGCAAGAGAGGTGCAGATAGAAACAAAAGAAGTGCAGAAAGAAGGAACAGAGGTGCACAAAGAGGGGTGCAGAAAGAGGGAAGAGAGGTGCAGAAAGAGGCAAGAGAGTTGCACAAAGAGGGAAGAAGGGTGCAGAAAGACGCAAGAGGGGTGCAGAAAGAAGTAAGAGAGTTCCAGAAAGAAGCAAGAGAAGTGCAGAAAGAAGCAACAGAGGTACAGAAAGGGGGAAGAGGGGTGGAGAAAGAAGCAAGACAGAAGCAGAAAGAACTAGAGAGGTGCAGAAAGAAACAAAAGAAGTGCAGAAGGAAGGAACAGAGGTGCAGAAAGAGGCAAGAGGAGTGCAGAAAGGGGGGAGAGGGGTGCAGAATGAGGCACAAGGGGTGCAGAAAGAAGCAAGAGAGGTGCAGAAAGAAGCAAAAGAAGTGCAGAAAGAAGCAACAGAGGTGCAGAAAGAGGCAAGATGGGTGCAGAAAGAGGCAAGAGAAGTGCAGAAAGAAGCAACAGAGCTGCAGAAAGGGGGAAGTGGGGGAGAAAGAGGCAAGAGGGATACAGAATGAAGAAAGAGAGGTGCACAAAGAAACAAAAGAAGTGCAGAAAGAAGCAACCGAGGTGCAGAAAGAGACAAGATGGGTGCAGAAAGAGGTAAGAGAAGTGCAGAAAGAAGCAACAGATGCAGAAAGGGGGAAGAGGGGTGGAGAAAGAGGCAAGAGGGGTGAAGAAAAAAGCAAGAGAGGTGCAGAAAGAAAGAAAAGAAGTGCAGAAGGAAGGAACAGAGGTGCAGAAAGAGGCAAGAGGAGTGCAGAAAGGGGGGAGAAGGGTGCAGAAAGAGGCACAAGGGGTGCAGAAAAAAGCAAGAGAGGTACAGAAAGAAACAAAAGAAGTGCAGAAGGAAGGAACAGAGGTGCAGAAAGAGGCAAGAGGAGTGCAGAAAGAGGGCAGAGGGGTGCAGAAAGGTACAAGGGGTTCAGAAATAAGCAAGAGAGGTGCAGAAAGAAGCAAGAGACGTGCAGAAAGAAACATAAGAGGTGCAGAAAGAACTAACAGAGGTGCAAAAAGAGGCAAGATGGGTGCAGAAAGAGGCAAGAGAAGTGCAGAAAGAACCAACAGGGGTGCAGAAACAGGCAAGACAGGTGTGGAAACAGGCAAGACAGGTGCAGAAACAGGCAGGAGAGGTGCAGAAAGAGGGAACAGGGCTGCAGAAAAAGGCAAGAGAGATGCAGAAAGAGGGAAGATGTTTGCAGAAAGAAGCAAGAGAGGTGCAGAAAGAAACAAAAGAAGTACAGAAAGGAGGAACAGAGGTGCACAAAGAGGGGTGCACAAAGAGGGAAGAGAGGTGCAGAAAGAGGCAAGAGAGTTGCACAAAGAGGGAAGAAGGGTGCAGAAAGATGCATGAGGGGTGCAGAAAGAAGAGAGGTGCAGAAAGAAGCAAGAGAAGTGCAGAAAGAAGCAACAGAGGTGCAGAAAGAGGCAAGAAGGGTGCAGAAAGAGGCAAGATAATATCACAAAAAGCAACAGAGGTGCTGAAAGAGGCAAGCAAAGTGCTGAAAGATGCAAGAGAGGTACAGAAACAGGCAGGAGATGTGCAGAAAGAGGGGACAGGGGTGCAGAAAGAGGCAAGAGAGGTGCATAAAGAGGGAAGATGGGTGCAGAAAGAGGCAAGAGGGGTGCATAAAGAGGCAAGAGAGGTGCAGAAAGTAAAAGATGTGCAGAAAGAGGCAAGAGAAGTGCAGAAAAAGAAAGGTGCAGAAAGAAGCAACAAATGCATAAAGAGGCAAGAGAGGCGCAGAAAGAAGCAAGAGTGGTTTGCACACCATTAGTACCAATTTAACACCCACATTTAGCAATAAGTAACAGGTGACCATTCTAGGTTTGCAAAGGGCCTTCCACCACGCTGTAACACTTGGCGCTGCATTTTTGGTAAAGTTTGAGCCATTTGAGCTAGAAACAAGGTTTTTTTTGTTCATATCTACAGATTATGCACAGATGATGGATTAAGTGGCAAATGCAGAAATTGTATAATTATGCGAAAGTCGGTGTAGCCAAACAGTCGCATAATTCCAGTGGCCCTGCTCATACCTCTGACTAGGTCCAGAAGTGCTCCTCAGTGGTTCCTTCTTTTTTTTCTCTCATTGATTTTATAGTTTGCTTCTATGGAAACGAGGAAGACTAAACCTGAGGTTACCACTCCACAACACAGACTACCATACCAAATAATTACTCTCCATAACACATAATCCCACTCTACGTATTTCCTATACACTAAATACCACATACTTTCTATCCACATAATTTCACTGCGCAACATACCACATAATTCCACTACACACAACGTACATCCACTCCACTCCAAAAAACATTAGTAAAAAAACGTTTACATTTACAACGCCAATAGCTCTAACTCTCGCACATGCAAAACCTATTAAATTGCAAATGCTTCTTTAATTAGTAGCCGCGTTTGCAGAGTGGTGGCGAAAGGGTGCTAGGCCTCCGACCAGCGCTCAGGAATTCCACTTCGTAGGACTTACAGGAGGTACCAGGAGGGTTTCTTGGCCCCCAAAGTCCCTCAGGAGTAAAGTGGACTTCATCAGGAGGCGCGTTTGCAGAGTGGTTGAGAAAGGAGGGCGTGGCCTCCGAAGACCTCTTAGCAATCCCACTGTGTGGGACCTACTGGAGGTAACAGGAGGGGTAGTTGGCCCCTAAGGACAACTTTGGGGGACAAATACCCCTCCTATTACCTCCAGTAAGTCCCACACAGCAGGATTGCTAAGTTCTAATGCCAGACCACACCCCCATTGCCCACCACTCTGCAAACGTGCCTCCTGGTGCGCTCTTGGATGGGGATTAAAGTCCCCTTCGATGCTGGGGGTCCTTAGGGGCCAACCAGCCTACCTGACACCTCCAGTAAGCCCCAGATAGTGGGATTGCTGAGAGTTGGCCACAGGCCACGCCCCCTCTCTCCACCACTCTGCAAACACGCCTCCTGGTGCGCTCTTGGTTGGGGGATGAAGTCCCTTTGCCTCCTGAGGGTCCCTGGGTTCAACTAGCCCTCCTGTTATCTCTAGTAAGCCCCACACAGCTGGATTGCTGAGAGGGGTCCGAGGCTACGCCCCCATTTTACACCACTCTGCAAACACGCCTCCTGGCGCACTGCTGCTCGGGGGATGAAGTCCACTTTAGTCCTGAGGTCCTCAGGACGCAAGAGGACCTCATTGCCCCACCAGCAGTGCGCCAAAAGGAGCGTTTGCAGGGTGGTGTAAGAAGGAGCGTGGCCTCGGACCACCTCTCAGCAATCCCACTGTGTGGGGCTTACTGGAGGTACCTGGTAGGCTAGTTGGCCCCTTAGGACCCTTAAGATTCTAGGGGACTTAATACCCCAACCCAGAACGCGCCAGGAGGCGCGTTTGCAGAGTGGTGCAGGGAGGGGGCGGGGCCTCCGGCGAGATGGCGGCTTTTTTTTTTTTTTTTGGAAGAGGGGCTATGTAGCCTCCTTGCCCTTAATTATTTTTGGGCCCGGGAGACCCCATCCCCCAGGGCCTGAGACATAGTTTTGTTATTTATAAAAAAACGGGAAGGGGCCGCGCGGCCCCCCCCTCCCGAGGCCGATTTCGGCCCCGGGGACCCAATCCCCCGGGGCATTGCCTCGTGTAATTTTTTTTTTTTAAATATTCGGGAGGGGGCTGTGTGGCCCCCCCTTCCCTGGGCCACTTTTGGCCCTGGGGACCCCATCCCCTGGGGCCGGCCCTCAAGTTGGGGACCGCAGGGGGGAGCCCCAATGCCCCCGCAGTCCCTGCCGGCTCCCCACCTCCTGCGGGAGCCGGCATTGCTTTTGGGCAAAGGGAGCTGTTGACATACATAGTCAACTGGATGACGGCCAATTTCCTCAAAATCAATCCTGATAAGACCGAGGTACTGGCCATCACCACAGGCTCCAATACCTGGAGCGACCTCTTCTGGCCACAAGAGCTGGGCGCCAATCCCGAACCAGCCCAGGCCGTAAAAAGCCTGGGCATCAAAATCGATGCCAAGCTGTCTATGGCCCAGCAGGTATCTGCCGTAGTAGGAACATGTGTTGGCCTGCTTAGACAGTTACGGAAACTTGCCCCCCTTCTCACATTTGCAACACTCAGAACGGCAGTATCGGCCATGATAGTGTCACGACTGGACTACGGGAACTCCCTGTACATTGGCCTCCCAGAAAAGCTGCTTGCCAGATTACAGGTCCTTATGAATGATGCTGCCAGACAAATTTTTAGACTTCCTAGGAGGGCCCACGCTACCCCCCTCTTACGCCAGCTACACTGGCTCCCGATCAGGCAGAGAACTAGGTTTAAGGGCCTTTGCATCGCGCACAAAGCCATTTATGGACAAGCCCCATCTTACATTAAAGATCGCTTAGCAACCTACACTCCTAGCAGGTCACTACGGTCCTCGGAGGCCGGACTGCCCCCGCTTTAGTATGACCTCTAAAGGAGGCAGAGCCTTCTCAACCTCAATCCCTGTACTATGGAACAAGCTGCCGGAGAATCTGCGTAAGGAACACGCCCTCCTCCCATTTAGGAAGAAGTTAAAAACACTCTTCTTTGTGGAAGCTTGGGGCACAACTTAATCATTCACATCCACTTCACGTGCTAGGGTAGGGCTCTCTCTCACAGCGCTTAGAGACCTGACGGTGATAACGCGCTCTACAAATGACAATTACATGCAGCTCCCTTTGCCCAAAAGCAATTCTGCTATGCTTCGTGGAAGCGAGATCAGGTTTCCTGCTCTCGCTTCCACGAAGCAAAGCAGAAGTTTGCATTGACAGGGCGGGAGCACTTGCCATTGTAAACTGCAATGTTCCCCCGGGACATTGCTGGAGCCAAGCCTGGGGGGTGGCAGTCCCCAGGGTCATTGAGGGCTCCACGAGGGGGGCTGCATGGCCCCCCTCCATTAGACTTAAAGCCCCGGGGAGGTGGTGGTCCCCCGTATTTAATTTAGTCAATGCCCCGGGGAGGTGGTGGTCCCCGGGGCGGTGTGGGGGGGAAGAAGCCCCCCCACACTTTTATTTATATTGAAGCCCCGGGGAGGTGGTGGTCCCCAGGGCTGCGGGGGCCCTCGCATATATTTTACTTATTACCACCGGGACCTGGCCCACCTGGTGGCTGATTAAAACAAAGTCACAAGATGGCTGCCAACACTTCTTGGTTTGGAGTGTTGGCAGCCAATCAAAATGAAGCTCGTGATCGGGAGGGTTTGCGGCTCCACCGCGGTCGCCAGATATCGATATTCTTTATTTTTAAATTTCTCAGGAACTACTGAATGGATTTACACCATTTAAAGCAAAGAGTGCACTCTGGACCAAGAGCTACCTCTTGGTGTAATTCCGTTCAGCAGTTCGGGCTGTAGCAGCGACAAAAGTTCCTATGGAAATTAACATGGAGAAAACATGTTTTAGGACCCCCCTTTTTCTCGGCCCCCGCTTGACGAATCACCCCGAAACTTTCAAGACAGGAGCTGACCAAAGCACCCCATTAGTTTTGAAAATTTCGCAAAGATTTGTCAAACGGCACCAAAGATATTGGCAAATCAAAAAACGCTTTTCCTATGGAAACTAGGTCCTAACTATAACTACCTACTGGCGACCGCCAGTAGGTAATGTATATATACATATATATATATATCCTTTCACCAAATCAGTCCTTAAACGGCGCGCTCTTTTCACAGTAGGTGCCAGGTGTCGAGGTTGGACAACGCCTCGCAAACTTATTTTCAATCAAAGGAAAACACCGCACTCCAGAAGCTGGCGTATAACTGCTTTGCTTTACTTCATCACAGCACAATCTCCACCACCACTAAACCCATAACTATGAAATAAGACGAATGAGCATAGAGAAATTACTGGCATGTTGAAACAATTGATACCAATCGATAACTTGAATAATGGAGCTCAGATGACCCACAGTGGAACAATTACAAATAATGGGATCATCAAAAGATGGGTAAGTAACACATCAGCCCAAACGAAAATGGTGAAAACGTAATAGAACGAATCATAGCCACAGGAACTAAGCTTAAAGTGGCAGAGTATTCGGAGACCAGCTCCCAATTTGCTTGGACTACATGCCAGACTTTGCAACTATGCGATAAGGGCGAATGTGTTTCATTCGTCATTATAATAATAGAATGTGATGAATAATAAGAATAATAATTGATAAAGACAGTGATAATGATGAATAATTATGAGCCTCGTAATAGCAGCCATGATACCAACAAAAATCGCTTTATGAACTGTAAAAGAAACATTTGTGATCTTTTGTGAAATACAATTCCCATAATGTCTCATAATGGGCTAATATGGCCAAAACTATAAATAGTTGGAAATTGAGGAAGGACTCACGTAATACCGTGAGAAAGACCATTTCTTGGTCGAAACGTCGGTGATGGTGGTGGTGGAGATTGTGCTGTGATGAAATAAAGCAAAGCAGTTATACGCCAGCTTCTGGAGTGCGGTGTTTTCCTTTGATTGAAATTATATATATGTCGCCAGTAGGTAGTTATAGTTAGGACCTAGCCTCCGTAGGAAATGCATTTTTTCTTTGCCAATAACTTTGGCGCCGCTTGACAAATCTTCACAATTTTTTTAAAACTTTTCTTTGTTTTGGTTCAGCTGCTGTGTTGAAAGTTACAGGGTGATCAGTCATGTGGGGGCCGAAAAGCAAAAAGAGGGTCCCAAAACGCATTTTTCCCCATGCATTTTCCCGATGGGATTTTGAACATGACTACAGCCCGAACTGCTGAATGGAATTACACCAAATTTGGCAGAAAGCTAGATTCTGGTCCAGAAAGCATGATTTTTGTAATTTAGTGTAAATCCGTTCAGTAGTTTTTGAAATATTTAAGTTTAAAAATATAGATATCTGGGAACGCTGATCCTTGCAGTGGAATCGCAGACCTAATGAAATTTGATTGGCTGCCAACATTTAAACCAGGAAGTGTGGGCAGCCATCTTGGGACTCGGCTTGAAGCCAAGTCCCACAAAAAATGTAAAAAATAAAGAAAAGGGGGCAGGGTAGGAATACCCTGACCCCCAGACATGGTGGGGGGTCCCACAGGGACCCCGCTGTGGGCTAAAAGCATTTATTTTGCAAATTTGCAGGTGGATCAGCGAATCCGTGGCAAAATTGAAAAAAAAGACACGGGTGGACCAAATCCCAGGGGCAGTATTTTATAATTATGCGGGGGTGCCCATGCAGCGGGGGTCCCTGTGGGGGAGGCCCATATGGCCTCCCCCGCAGTCCCGGGGACCCCCACCTCCCCGGGGCTAATGCAATGGGGAGCCTCATGGACCCCCCTGCCCTGTGGACCACCACCTACCCGGGGATTTTTATTTTTGACATGTGGGTCTCACAGACTCCCTCCAGGCCCTTGGGAACCACCACCTACCTGGGGCCAAACTCCTTTTTTAGAAATGGGAGGGGGTCCGCGTGGCCCCCTCAAAGGTCTTTCTGGGCCCCAGTGACTGCCACCTCCCTGGGGCAGGCCCTGAAACAAGAAAGGAGGGGGGCCACGCAGCCCACCCTCCTGGAGCTATACTTAGCCCTGGGGACTGCCACCCTCCAGGGCCGGCTCCTGCTACGTCCCGGGGTGCCCACCCCCAGGACAAAGCTGTTTGCTATGGCTTGGCGGGTGCTTTACCGCTCCCTCCAAGCCATAGCAACCTGCGCTCTGCTTCTAGCAAGCAAGAGCAGAAAAAAATGCTCTTGCTTGCTAGAAGTGGAGCAAAATTGCTTTGACAGAGAGGGAGCTGCATGTTCAGCAGCTCCCTCTCTGTCAAAGCAATGCCAGCTCCCGAGGAGAACTTATTTACCTTATTTAGTTACTCATACACCCACTCACTCACCCATACAGCCTCTCAACACACTCACTCACACACCCACACAACCACTTACATACCTATTCACACATCCATACAAGCACTCACATCTGCTCACTCACCCATACAGCCATTCACACAGATACTCTCCAATACAGCCACTCACACACCAATTCACTTAACCAAACACCCACTCACCCACACAGCCATTTACACACCAAGTCACTCACTCATACAGCCATTCAGACACCCACTCACTCGCCTATACAGTCACTACACACCCACTTACCCACCCATAGAGCCACTCACTCACTGTGTAGGTAAATAAGTGGGTGTGCCAGTAGCTGTATGGGTGAGTGTGTGGCTATGGGAGTGGCTGTACAACTGAGTAACTGGTTGAATGAGTAGCTGTATGGGTGAGTGAATGGTTGTGTGAGTGGCTATACAAGTGAGTGAGTGGGTATGTGAGTGCCTCTATTGAGGAGTGAGTGGGTATATGAGTACTGGTGTAGGTCTGTGAATGGGTACGTGAGTGGTTGTGTGTGTTGTAAAGGCAAAGTAAAGACATACATGGTAAAGGCATATGCATTGTAATGGATTTGTGGTAAAGGTAATGTGTGGTAATGACCACGTTGTAAATGTTATTTTCCCATGGAGGATATAGTGCTGGGCAGTGTGTCTATGCTGTATACATACATTGGGTGGGAGTGTGCCTGAAAGTGGTATATTGCATTGAGGACCTTGGGTTCCATTTTGAGAGACCCAGGCCTGCTTGGTGACAGCGTGAGGAGGTAGAGTAATCCCCCAGACAGATTTGTGTACTGTTGTATTCCTGTCAGCTGTGTGGGACACACACTGGGGAGGGGAGAGCCTGGCTTTTCCTGAACACTTCAAAGGGTGTTCTTTCATTCAGTGAGAGGTCACAAGGAAGTGGCCTGGGAGCATCCCAGGAAGTAGATGGGGCTGATAAAAGAACCATAAAGATTAGGGCTGGGAGCCCTCGGCTAAACTTTTGTTGCACATATCACTGTGGCTGACATCCGGGTGTGAACTCTAGTCACTCCCATGACCTGTGTTGTAGGACTATCAACTTTGAAGTCACTCCTGCTGTGACAGACTGCTTTTCAAGAGGAAGAGAGAGCAGAGCAGTGGATACTTTTGAAAGAAGCAGAACCCCAACATAAATTTTTTAAGACTCAGACATTTGGTGTCTAGAAATGGAATATAAGAGGGGGAGTTTGGAACCCCAAAAAATTGTCATCTGCCAAGCAGCCAGACTGCTGTGTGAGTAGGGGATACTCTGCAAAACTTCTGCCTGTGACCAGGAATGGGGGCCAAGGCCTTCTAGTCTCCCTACAGGCAAAGGGGACATCACCCAGGGAACAAAGACCACCTGCCCTCGAGCCTGGAGCACCAGAACATGCCTGCTTGCCAAGACCAGTGTGCCCTGTGAGAAAGAGGAGAGCGTTGGAGGGAGCAAGGCCAAGTGGGAGCCGAAGGCCATGCGTAGTACCGCGTCGGCGACCTCGTATGCCAGGATGTGCTGTCGTGAAAAAGACTGCTGTGCGGTAAGAGCCGTAGCACTGTGTTGTAGTGGGTAGCAACCCTGTATGCCAGGAGGGACGGCCGTGAAGAATTTCACTGTGTCGAATGAGCAGAAGTCCATTTCCTGTGGGATAGGGTGACCCCATATGCCAGAGAGGGTCACCAGGAGCATCATGAACTGTGACCTGATCTGCCAATGCCTGCTGGAGAAGTGTGGTGCATCCATGGTGGCGCAAGGCTATTTTTCCGTTACGCACAATAACTGGTGCATCCCTGCTAATTTGCAGGGATGCACCAGTTATTGTAAATCTGCCTTACAATGCGGCACACCGTGGCGCAAGGATAGACAGATGCGTGACGCATCTGTCAGCGTAAAGGTGAAGCAGTGCTGGAGTCGTGTCACAAGCGCGACGCAACTCCAGCACTGCTCAGGGGCGGCCTATACTTGCTATGCTGCGTCACTCCTTACGCCTGCTACAAGCCGGCGTAAGGTTTTGACGCAGCGGGGTGGTAAAAGTGACTCAGTGAAATCTTGTAGATTTCACTGCGTCACTTTCACGAGGTTTCCTTGCGATGGAACGCCCACTTTGCATACATTATACCTGATGCAGGTATAATGGTGCGCAGGGCTTTACAACGTGACACATCTCCCTACTTCCCACATAGCGCAGGCCACACGGACACTCCAGCACGTATACTGCAAATTCCGTTTTGCAGTTAAGGGATTTTGTAATGGCTACTGGTTTTGGTTTGAATGGAGTAGTGTATGACTTGGTGTTAAGGCCATACTTACAGGCTTTGCAGGTGGAACACTTGTAAAAGCCTGTCCTGCTGCCAAGCCAATTTTTGGTCAAAGTAACCTCGGGCTGCTTTTTACCTGAGCGTTGCTCATGGAACGGGCTTTCCTATAGGAAATACTTGGAGTAGCTGTCAAACAACTACCTAGTACTGGGTCATTAAGTACCAGTGGCCAGTTTTTGTTCACAATTTTGCGGAGGGTTTTGTGTTGGCGGTTAAATGTCAACACTAACCTGGTTGGCTGTGACATAGATTCATTAGTATGATTCTCCTTGGTGGCTTTGGGTGTTAATGCTGCTGAACGCTGTCATTTATTGGCCTTGTCTATGGCCATCATAACCACTCCCTCTGGGTACCCCCTGGCCAAGAACCTTTCCTTGCTTTCTCTCTGTGCCTGCCTGCAATCATAGTCTGTGCTGCATATCCTTCTGATCCTCAACATCTCCCCGTAGGGGATGCTGTTGATCAGATGGCCTGGATGATGACTGGAGGCATGCAGCACAGTATTGCCTGCAGATGGCTTCCTGTGGAGACGGGTTTCTAACTTGTTGTTCTCAACATATACTCTACATCAAGAAAGACTATGTTGACTTTGCTCATCTGAGCTGAGAACTGCAGATTCAAGTTATTATTGTTAAGTTCTGATACAAATGCACGCGCATCACATTCACTGCCCCTCCAAATCAAGAACAAGTCATCAATGTATCTATGCCAGCAGAGTACATGACTGACAAGGATCTCACTGTGTGTCGCCATGAGGACCCGCTCCTCCCACATGCCCATGTGCAAACAGGCATAACTGGGAGAAAAGCAGGCCCCCATGGCAACCCCCCTGACCTGCTCTCCCACCATTTAGCCTGTTCTGACTTCATGCACTTTTCCAGTCTTTTAAATAATTCTCTGATGTTGTTGGTTGCTGGTTGCGCTACGTTGTCAAGCGCTTGCGTTATTTTCACCCCGCTCGGTGAATCATTGAAAACATCATTAGCCGCCGCCTCACGGCTCCGAATCGCGTCGGCGGACATGGTGCTGCTGCAATGGGACAATTCCTTAACCCTGGGAAGGTGCTTGAAGACAGTGCCCGCACCCGTCCCTGCTGCACACTCCCTCACCGGTCCGTAGGCAGGCCCTTACCTCCGTGTGCTGTACAACGTTGCTCGCGTCCTCCGACACTCACTGCGTTTCACACTGCCGAAGGCTGGGCTTTTCCGCTGTCCGGGGGCTGTAACGGCTGCTCCTTCACGGAGATATGAAAAACTCCTCCGATGGCCACCGGAGAAAGATGCCTCTTGCCGTCAGCCTTAAACGAGGGAGGGGTCTGCCAGTACTGAAGAAGCTGACTCGGTAATAGATCCACAACACTTCACGCCACCAGAAACCTCTCCAAGGACGAGAAGGCAGACCCAGATTCAGTGCAAAAAACGGGTTTATTCAAGGAATGCCCGCACCTCCGCCATTACCCGTTTCAGCCTCCTCCGAGTCCTTGATCACATGACGCGTTTCAGAACCATTTTTTCATTTTTAAAGTGACAGTGCAAACAATCTCACGTGAAAATGCATCATAGACATAGAAGGTACAATTCATTTGGTAGTGATGAACCTAGTGACTCGGAGCATTTGCAGAATTAATCCCCACTGTGGGAAATACAATAAATATGTGCAAGGTGAGCAACATTATAAATATTCATGAAGTCATAAATATTTAAAATATTTAAAAAGCATGACAAGAATAAATAAACAAATTATTTGGTTAAGATATTGTTACACAGACAGTACTAAAACCACTGGTGTAAAAATGACATAAAAAAGATCATATATCAATATATAAAATTTCTTATTAATTAGAGGCAATCAAGACCTTTCTAAAAAAATCTGTCATAAAACCACGTAGTTGCATAATAGTACATCTGTTCTTGCTTGCCCCAGTTATGCTTAAAAACTAGATTGCACACATGCTCTGTTAGTTGAAAATCCTAGATTCTAGAATCCTGCCCTATATACACACACACACGCACACACACATATGCCCTATCTGGAAAGTTAATAAGTCTTCCTAGCCATGCCCTCTGGTCCTGCCACCATCGAATCGTTTATAGAAAACGCAGTTCGATTTTAGCACCTAGCCAGTGGAATTGCCTTGTGCCAAACATTCATGAAGACTGTAATCACTTTAAATTCATTATTATGCTTCTGTTTCCAGAGAGACATTAGGGTCTTGACCAAGAATGTCTCAAAAGAAGGCTGTAAATCTCCTGGCATTGGGACTGGGGCCTTGGATTGAGCCCTCACCTAAATCAGTCGAAGAAAGACATGTGGAATTCCTGCATTTGCAATAACAGAGAGTATTAAATCTCGCCAACTCATTGCCAGGAAATCCACTACTTTTTTCTTGTTTCACATACATTTGGGAATTAAATACTCTTCATACATATTGAAGGAATTTACTCTGACTTTGTAAATCCTCTTCGAGTTTCGCCTACCGCTGACTGTGTTTAGCATGCGACTGAAGTTGGACTTATCACATGTTCTTTCCATCTGTACAGAATCTATTCTCTCACAAAGAGAAAACATTCAATGCTCAATGGCTCTCTGCCACTGCTCTATAATCAATGCCCAGAAACCTCATCTCACCCCTATGCATAAAATAAACTTGACATTAGCAGTGTTGGACATGACCCACATGAAGGATTTTCCTCCTCCTCAGATAATGATGGCAGATATTCAGGAAATGATTCAGGTGTTTCTGACTCAGATATGGATCTTGCTTGTGCACATCTTACATCTACTGGGCCTCCTGGCTTAGTGCATACTTTTAGTACCACACATCTTATTGGTGATCAGAGCCCTGGGTAAACAGAGGCTCCAACATCAAGTAAGTCTCTCAGCTTGGGTGCAGGTGTTAGTCAACCCATCCAGATCTGCACCGTTGAATGGGACCATTTAGTTTTCCTCAGGCACAGCCTAATGCGGTTAAATACTTCCTTGCTGGGATATAGGCGATAGAATTGTGCGAGGCCTTTGGTACACGTCAGAGCAGCATCTGCACATAAACTTGCTGAAACTGCAGGTGGTCCGTCTTACCTTGAAAGCAATCCTTCCTTCCTTATCAAGGTGCACTATTCAAATTCCGACAGATTCCGACATTGTCTTTGTTCTTTTCCAGATTTCAAGCAGCACTCATTCAGGTTGAGAAAACTGTCTACTTACCTCCAAAGTCTTCACATCCCAAACTCTTTTAAAAGAGATCAAACATAATAAAGTTGCTAGCTTCCAAGTTAGCACTTTCAGCCTAAGATATTTATTCGCTGGCCATTCCTGAAACAACCCAAGAATTAAATTGACATCACACCCACCGTACATTTTATCAAAATGCAAGGCAGCCTGCTATAGTGGACCCTGTGTTGAGTGGAGATTCACTAGTAGCTTTGAGTGCAACAACATAGCGTTTTCTGGTGTTGATAAAGTTGTTTTTCCGAAATTAAAGGCAGGGTGACGTTGGGCCGAGGTGGAGTCTGTGGCTCCTGCAGGCTGAACAGCTCCCATAATCCCACATGGGGACCCGGTCCCTGCAGTCTGGTCCTGCCAGCCAGCAGGCAGAGCCTCCTACCCTGCTTAGGGCAGGTTGTCGCCCAAACCAGAACGGTTTGTCATGTTTTAAGAGATCCACCAGTTAGCTTGTCAGCTTTCTGTTGGCAAAAAGGTCACAAGCAACGTTCTATTCTCAAGGTCGATCAAGCCAATGGATGAGTATGGGTGTGCTAACTCAATCAATCAAACAGCATTTGTAAAGCACAACACTGTCACTCCAGGGGTATCTGGGCGCTGTGTCTCTGTCGAAGAGCCAGGTCTTGAGTCTCTTTCTGAAGTCTGCCAGTGAGGGGGCTGTATGGGGCTGAAGGGTAAGTTCATTCCAGGTCTTGGCAGAGTTGTAGGAGAAGGAGAGGCCACCGCTGCAGCTGCGACAGATGCGGGGGGCTGTGTGCGAGGGCGAGTATCAAGGAGTGCAGGTGTTTAGAGGGTTGGTGGAAGTTGAGCCTATGTTTGATATAGGCAGGTCCTAGGTCGTGGAGGTCTTTGTAGGTGTGTGTGAGGACCTTGAACGGGCATCTCTTCTGGATGGGGAGCCAGTGGAGGTCCCTCAGGTGGGGGGTGATGTGGGTTCATTTGGGTTCATTTGGGAAGGTCCAGGATGAGTCTGGCTGAGGCGTTCTGCATGGTCGGGTGCCATCTAAGGAGCTGGGTGGAGAGGCCGGTGTAGGGGGCTTTGCCGTAGCCAAGGTGGCTAGTGACGAGGGCCTCAGTGACAGTCTTTCTGGTGTTGGTTGTGATCCATCTGAAGATTCTGCAGAGCATGCAAAGTGTGTGGAAGCAGGAGGAGATGAATGTGTTGACCTGTCGTTTCATGGTCAGTTGTCTGTCGAGGATGATGCCAGGGTTGCGTGCATGGTTGGTCGTTGTGGGTGTAGGTCTGAGTTCTGCAGGCCACTAGTTGTGGTCCCATGCGGAGGTGTTCTTCCCGAAGATCAGTACTTAAGTTTTGTCGGAGCTGAGTTGGAGGCAGTTGTCTCTCATCCATTTGGCTGCATTGGTCATTGCATTGCAGAAGTTAGTTTTGGTGTTGGAGGGGTCCATGGTGAGCGAGAGGATCAGTTGAGTGTCGTCTGCGTAGGAAATTATGTTGAGTCTGTGGGATTTGACGTAGTCTGTGAGGGGGGTCATGTAGATGTTGAATACAATTAGTATTAATACTAATACCCGGTGCGCTAAAGCCTACCCGGGTCACACATATGGCCCGTTCACCTGCCTTGGTTGCAGATGGGATAGTCTAAAACCTCAGATAAGTGGGCAGGTAGAATTAGACACTGGCAAACTGTCTTGCATTTATTTTAATGCCAGATCTGTCCCAAAACACTCCTTCGATATTTGGGACATTCTCAACGAGAAGAATCCCGACCTTGTTTTCATTACGGAAACTTGGCTGGGTGATAAGAATTCCCTGATGTTGCAAATGCCCTACCAGCTAACTACAAAATAGTTAAACATGACAGGAAGGGCCGAAAGGGAGGGGGTAGCGATACTATTTAAGGACCACCTGACTTGTCAGCCCGTTCAAGTGGCCCCCAAGACGAACTCGAAACACTATCTTTCCAAATTCTCCATGACGGCCTTATTATATTGGCCGGTGCTGTAATCTATAACCCCCAGGTCACCAAATGGAACTTGGTACGAGGCTACTTACCCAACTCCTCCCGGTATGTCTGAAAAACAAAGATTTTTAGTTATAGGAGATTTTAATGTTCACTTTGAGAAAACTGATAACCCGGCGGCCTTGCAATTGGAGAGCGATATGCAGATCCTACAATTGAAACAATGGATTAAGGGGTCCACTCACATAGCAGGGCATACCCTTGACCTACTTTTTTCCAATATTGAATCCATCGATATTCATGATATTAAACCGTTATTATGGACTGACCATTCGCTCATATCATTCTCACTAGGCCTACCGGCTAAATCTATAGAACCTCTGAAACCTCAGCCGACAACTAATAGAGCCTGGAGACTAGTTACCGAAACATCGTTCCAAACGCACTTTCTTCCCCATAACATTCAGAATCTGGGTGATCTCCCAGTGAATATGGAAGCAGTCACCCTTGAGATGGAAATTAGCACGACACTGGATCAATTTGCACCTAAGCTTAAACCCAAACGAGCACAAAGATCCACCACGGAAAAGTGGTATACTCCCCAACTCAAGGCACTGAAAAGAAAGTGCCAAAATATCGAACACCAATGGAGAGTGTCCAAATTGGAAACAGACAAACTACGGTACAAGTCTGAACGTAAATCTTATAACCAGGCGACTAGAAATACAAAGAGGGCATACTTTGCCCAACGAATTAACGAAAATTGCAACTCAGCTAGGGAACTATACAAAATAGTTAAAGAACTGAGTAAACCAACCAGCATGTCTCAATGCCTACCCCCTCAACAGAAGCTTGTGAAATAATTAGTAATTTCTTCTCGGAGAAAATAAACAAAATATACTCCACTTTTAACTCAACTACGACTACAGAAACAACCAATTTGAGATTTTGGACCCCTCACCCAGAAGCCTCATCAGCATTGAGCGATTTCTCTCCCCTCTCAGAGACTGAGGTCTTAAAAGCTATGGGCGAAGTTAAAGCTGGATCACCTTTAGACCCCTGTCCTCATTTCATTTTTCTCAAATTGCCTCAACTCTGTGTCCTTATGTCACGCAGCTTTTTAACAATTCTCTTAATTCAGCTGTATTTCCTGACATTTGGAAACAAGCAGTTGTAATTCCGCTACTAAAAAAGCTGGAACAAACGTACTTAATCCTGAAAACTATCGGCCAATCTCCCAATTGCCTTACCTCTCCAAAGTTTTGGAGAGGTTAATAAATAAACAACTCTCAAATTTCCTGGAAATTAACAACCTATTGGACCCCTCTCAGACTGGCTTTAGGGCTACCAATAGCACCGAGGCTACACTACTGGCAGTATTGGATAACATCAGAATGTGCACTGACCAGGGAGGAGCTGTTGCCTTGATATTATTGGATTTGTCTGCGGCGTTCGACACAGTTTCACACAACAGACTGCTAGAAACCCTCTATGAAAAGGAATCCATTCCAAAGCCTTGGAATGGTTCAGATCGTTCTTAAACAATCGTACTCAAACGATTCAGTTAGGGCACTTTCGATCTCAACCTAGCGCCATCAGTTGTGGTGTCCCGCAGGGGGCATCGCTAAGCCCAACCCTATTTAACGCCTATGTCTCATCTCTGGCGAGAATCGGTAGAAAATGGGGAATAGGCATTTGCTCTTACGCGGATGACACCCAACTGATGGTGGCCCTTGAGGAAAGATCTGAAATTACTAAAACAAAACTGCATAATTGCCTCTCAGAGATGGCACTATGGATGTCTGAGCATTATTTAAAACTAAATGCAGGAAAATCCGAAATCCTGCTTTTGGGGGTGCCAACCTTATTTGGGACGCGTCTTGGTGGCCACAAACCCTTGGTGCTGCCCCAACCCCCAAACAGAGCGCAAGAAACTTGGGTATCATTATTGATACCTCCCTATCCATGAAGGACCATGTGCGGGCCCTCTGCGGAAAAGGCTTTGCGACTCTGAAACTATTAACCAGACTTTTTCCATGGATTCCACTGGAATGCAGAAAGACAGTCACTCAGGCATTGCTCATAAGTCAGCTTGATTATGGAAACGCTCTGTTTGTGGGCATGAATGAGCTCCTTTTCACGCGGCTTCAGGTGCTCCAAAACGCCGCAGCCAAACTAGTATGCAATAAAAGCAGACTAAGCTCTGCATCAGCGTGTATGAAACACCTGCATTGGCTTCCAATACGACAGAGAGCAGTATTTAAACTGCTCTGTCATGCACATAAAGTACTACATCTAAGTGGACCCAGTATTCTCCAGGGAGAATTGAGTTTTATGTCCCTACAAGGAGCCTTCGGTCACTCCATCAAGCACTAGCCAGAACTAAACGTATTAAGAAAGTAAGGACCGGAGGAAGGTCCTTCTCATACTTAGCAGCTCAGAGATGGAACAAACTCCCCTTGGATCTACGTCTTACACCTGACTACTTGTTATTCCGGAAAAACTTAAAACCCATCTGTTCCCTAAAAATTAACAATCACTAATTTCTTTAGACCAGCAGCCAAGCATTGTTGTGACCAGCGCCTTGATATCCCTCGGGATGAATGCTGCGCTTTACAAATAAATAAATAAATAAACAAGGTGGGGCAAAGGGATGATCCTTGTGGTACTCCGCCTATGATGTCTTTGAGGGCAGAGGTGAAAGGAGGCAGTCGGAGGCCTTGCGTGCATTCTGTAAGGAAGGAGGCGATCCACTTGAGGGCCTCTTGCTGTATGCCTATGTTGTAGAGTCTATTGATGAGGGTGTTGTGAGAGACGGTGTCGAAAGCCGCGGAGAGTTTGAGGAGGATTAGGGCCACAGTTTATCCACGGTTGAGGAGTGTTCTGATGTCGTCTGTGTAGGCAATCAGAGCGGTCTCAGTGCTGTGGTTGGCACAGAATCCTGATTGTGAGGCGTCCAGTAGGTGGTTTTCCTCCAGGAATTAGCTGAGCTGCTCGTTGAAGGCTTTCTCAAGTACTTTGGCCGGGTAGTGGAGCAGGGAGATCGGACGATAATTTTTGAGATCGCTGGGGTCAACGGAGGCTTTCTTTAGGAAGGGTCTGACATCTGCATGTTTCCTTCTGTCCGGGAAGGTTGCTGTGGAGATAGAGGTGTTGAGGATGCTGGTGAGTTGTGTGCTGATTGAGTTCATTGCGAGGTTGTAGAGGTGGTGGGGGCAGGCGTCGGTGGGCGCCCCGGAATGGATGGAAGACATGATGACTGAGGTGGTCAGAGCGGTGAGCGGAGTCTAGGTGGTAATGGTTTGGCTAATTTAGCTAGTTGGTTGTGGTCATTGGGGTTGAGGGTGGCGGGTTGGAGGTTGAAATTGTTAAAGATGTTGGTGATCTTGCTGTGGAAGTAGTCTGAGAGGGTGTTGCAGAGTTCTTGGGAGGGGTGGATGGTGTTCTCTACGGCTGTTGGGATGGAGAATTCTTTGACTATTTTGAAGAGTCCCTTTGTGTGGTTGGCCGCGGAGTTGATGTGGGTGGTGATGGGTGCTTTCTTGGCTTCTTTGTTGTACCTGTGATATTTGCTGAGGGCTGTTTTGTGAGCTGCTCTGTCGGCGGGGTTCATAGTGACGCACCATCATTTCTTCAGTTGGTGGCAGTTGCGGTTGGTGGTCATGAGTTCTGGGGTGTGCCAGTTTGCATGTATGGAGGTCTTGTTGGATTTTGTAGGTTTCAGTGGGGCAACTCTGTCGGTGCTGTCAGTGATCCAGGCTGCAAACTTCTGGATGTCCTGGTCGAGGTCTGTTGAGACCTCGGGTTGAGAGGTAGAGAGGGCCTGTGACCACTGGGTTTCGGTGACCTTGCTCCAGCTGCAGTGGGGGGGGGATCGGACACCTGGTGATGGTGTACAGGGCGTCAGTGATGGTGGAGTGTACAATGTTGTGGTCAGTCCAGGTGAGTTCTGTGGTGTGGCTAAATATGATTCTGTCGCTGGAGGTGAAAATGGGGTTGAGAGCTGGAGAGGCCCTGTGACCACTGGGTTTCGGTGACCTTGCTCCAGCTGCAGTGGGGGGGGGGGGATCTGACACCTGGTAATGGTGTGCAGGGCGTTGTGATGGTGAATTGTACGATGTTGTGGTCAGTCCAGGTGAGTTCTGTTGTGTGGCAAAATATAATTCTGTTGCTGGAGGTGAAAATGGGGTTGAGTTTGTGTTTGCGTGGGTTCGGTGACCACTTGGGTGAGGCCGATGTTGTTCAGGTTCTCCAGGACAGCAATGGAGTTGGCACCATTGGGGTCGTTGATATGGAATTTGAGGTTGCCGAGTAGGACGTAGTGGTGAGAGTCGATTGCTAGAGGGGCAATGAGGTTGGGGATGGCGTCACAAAATGTTGCTTGGGGTCCTGGCGGGTCTGTAAGCAAGGGTGCCTCTTACCGCGGTCTTCACGTCAGCTTGTAGTAGGAAGTTGAGGTGTTCCATGAGAGGCATGGGGTCGTCGTTGGCGATGGTGCATCTGATGATTTCCTTGAAGATAATGATGACTCAGTGAACCACGTCATCATCCCAGCCTTACTAATTTGTGCCCAGGTCTGTTTTAAAGCTAGTTGTGAAGAAATAAATGTTGCATCTCATAGGAAGATCCGTTTCTACATTATGCTACGCTATCAGACTTTAATCTAATCTACTGTTTTGCTGTGCAAGGTATTCTTTTGCCTGTTTGACAGGCACATGACCCAACTTAGCTGTTATATGATTAATTGGCACTGTACTATTAATTTTATGAAATCAGTTAGTCTTTGGGGGGCCTTGGTCCTCCCACAAGAACTGATTTGAAAAGCTGAATAGACGAATATGCAAGTTAAAATTTTGAAATTGACGCCATGTGTGCAGAAATTCCACAGCCATAAAAGGCACCTTGTGGGTGTTTCAAGGAGAGAGCCAAAGGAGCTGTCATTGAAAATTTAGTGAATACTCACAAAGTAACAACGTTGTGTAAATTCACAAACATTTTTCACTGCTTTCCCCACACTTCTGTTCTTACACTTGATGGATTCAGGAATAATTAATGAGTGATGGTAACGAGGAGTGAAGGAAGGACTTTTAGCGCAAAATATTTTTTGCAATATTCTTTCTTTCATTTTATGGTTGGGTAATTGAAAACTTAGAAACATATTTGTTACCTTCAGATGAACAATTATTTCAGATTTCCCTGAAAAACTGAAAAATGTTCATGCACTTTCCGACGCTTAATATTTCACCAATGCCTTGGCCATTTAGATTGAGTTAAAAGTGCATGAAAGTGTATAACCCCCATGATTACTCTCGATGCCTTATTGAGACAATGGGTGATAGAATCCTTGCATTGATAGTCTTGCTTGAGCTATTGACCTCCTGACCTCTACTTGACCTCTTGTGGCCTTCAATACAATCTGTGTTACCACCATCACCTTACCAGCTCTGAAGCAGGGTGCCTGGTGACAAAATGAAATGGTCCTGCTCATTCTTATCAAAGCACAGCAAACAATGTCCCAACCATGATGCCATTCGTATGGAGCCAACATAGCTATATCAGTGTACCTCAAGGACCTGCAATCTGTTCAAAAAATTGGATGTAGGTCCAGCTGCTTCTGAAGAATGGATTCAAAATAACTACAAACGTAGGCCAGTCTGTAAGGCTCAAAACGTAATCATTACTGCATTTACCATTATTCATTGCGACCCCTTGATTGTTGAGCAGTATTTTGCTCTTTCCTCCATTACTGAATATACATTTTTTATTTTTTGTATTATTTATTTTAATTGGAAGAGTTCATACAGCCAGCAAACCACATTTCATGAAAGCATTACATAGTAATGGTAAACAGAAAATGAAGAAACTATATACGAATAACAAATATGGCAAAAACACTATATATTACAGCCAATGGAATAACTTATTGTTGGAAAGTGGGTTATTAGTAATAGTAAATATATATCTGACACTGGCAAAAAGGCCACTAACACAGTCTAGGGGTCAGAATAGGTCTCAGAAAATTATCTCCATGCTTAACCCTTGGTAGCTTGGCTGCGAGCAGACAGGCTTAACTTCAGAGACAGGTATGTAAAGCATTTAAAAACACCAATTCAGTAAATAATTAAGACACAGCACACAATAAAAATCCAACACCAATTTATAAAAATAGAAAATATTTTTGTTTCAAATGACACCAAAACGAAAACAATCCAATGTAGGGAACTGGAGATATGAATTTTCAAAGACTTAGCACTATAAAACACATAGAAACCTATAGCGCCTATTGGGACATCACGCAAGACCAGGACAAAGTCAAAAGTTTCAGGCCGACCACAATGGCGCCCTGTGTGGCTACCCCTCTCGGTAGCCCTCTGTCACAGTTTTTACCTTCTGACTTAGAAACCTTCCTGGAGCTTTTTCTGCCGTGGTCCCTCGATGCTCTCCACCAGGCCAGGTTTCGTGAGGGTTCGCCGGCCTGACTTTCAACGAGATCCAGATCAAACTCTGGAAGTCGGACCTCCAGAGCTTTTCAGCGGGATGAGCCAGGGATTCAGGCCGGCTTGCGTTTGAGGGTGGGCGGCTTGACTCTCGCGATTGGAGCCGGTCAATTCTTTCACCTTCAGACTTAGAAACTTTTACGAAGCTTTTTCTCCCGGGGTCCCTCGATGCTCTTCACCAGGCCAGGTTTCGTGAGGGTTCGCCAGCCTGACTTTCAACGAGATCCAGATCAAACTCTGGAAGTCGGACCTCCAGAGCTTTTCAGCGGGACGAACCTGGAGGGTATGTCGGCTAGCGGTTGAGGGTCACCGGCTTTGCTGGCCAGGTCGAGTCGGTCCACTTATGCAGCTTTTTTCCAAAGTTGCTCCAAAGTTGCTCCAAATTTCTCCAAACTTCTGAAACTTTTTCCTGAAGTTCCTTTTGGGGTCCCAAAGTGTCCAAAACACAGTCCAAGGGTCGGGAATCTCTAAGATGGTCCTTGAAAGTTTGGGACTTCAGTTGCCACAATTCACTTGGACAAAACCCTTACAAATCCACTGGACGCACTCAGGCTGGGTATTCTTGGTGGTGATGGTCCAGGTGAGCTCTGTTAACCTGCAGCTTGCAGGGAGTCCACTGTTTATTCCTCTTGAAGCAAGTTAGATCCACAGGGCTGTAGTTCCAGATTGTGCAGCGGCACAGTCAGTCAGAGTGCAGGGCATGGTTGGGGCAAATCAAACTTCCAGCATGGACCCTTCTTCTTCTGTTGTTTCAAGCAGAAGATCTGAGAGGCTCTGCCCCTCTCAGATACTTATTCACTGTTCTCTGGTGTCAAGCAGGAAGGCACTTCTGTCCAATGAGGTGCAGGGCAACACCCCAGAGCATGACCATTTCCTCCAAAGTGTGACACAATGGTCTTCCAGAAAGCACTATTCTTCCAAAATTCAATATGGCGGAAGTCTCAGCAGAGAAGCAAGAGCTAGCTAAGCGAACCTCCAGGATACTCATTTCCATAGCTCCCCTCCCTCCGACATCTGCAAATTCTTTCCTTAAGCCTACCATCTGGCTGGTTTCAGAGTGCAAGGGGGTAGATGGACCTGGCTGTCTCTGCCTGTCCCCTTTTACCTTTGAAGCTGATGCTTTACGACCCCTCCCCCGTGCTCTGGCATTGCTGTGGAGCAGGGCACTTCTTACAAGAGATAGCCTTTTCTCCCTGGGTGCCACTTATCACTTCATCAAAGCAGCCTGACTAATCCACTTAACTCTGACCAATCAATGCAAACCACTGGAAGGCTGAATTTTGACTTACAGACAAAAAAGTCTTATAACTTCTTTTCTGTACATTTTAGGATAATTCAACAACAGCACATTGTTGTATTTATTAATACCATTCTCCTAAATTCTCGAATTATATTTTTTGGTTGTCCCTTGTGGTAATATGAATTCATAAACTATTGCAATGTTAATCTATGTGGCTGGGGATCTACAGTGGGGAAGATGAAATGTCAAGTTTCTCCAACACCAGGGCCTAAAAAACTGCTTTTATAAGGACCCTACTTATATCTACATGACCCCCACACCTGGGACACCTAGAGGAGACTTTAGGGGTACCGAATATACAAAAATAATGTAGATCCTCTCTCCACAGTGCTCCTAGCGCAAAAGTCGATTTTTGGGAAGCACTTTACTACAATGAGGGAAGTGAAATTTGCTTTTTCTCTATACCCAAGGCATATAAAACCTCTTTTGTAAGGGTCCTCCTTATAACTACTTGATCCCACACCCATGGGACACCTAGGGGAGACTCTGGGGGTACCTAATATGAACAAAAATTGTAGTTTATCAAATTTTTAAGTGTCACTAACACCAAAGTAGAGTTTGGGCACATTTTACATTTAAAAGCAGTTCTGCAACACAGGGCAGCTTTTAAAATGACCTCAGGCTCTTAGCAGTGGACGCATGCAAGTGTAGAAAGGGCTGCTGGCCTCTAAACTGCCATGCCCTATTTTGTAGTAGGTTTTCAAGGGCAAGGGAACCCAAAGGGATACAAGGGTCCATGGGTAAGGATTGTTTATCGAGGAACAAGCGGTCCCTTGGTTTGGAAATACATCCTACAATACACATAGAAATTAATAAGTTCTATGTCACTAACTTGTGTGGAAACCATCTTTCATTAGTGATACCAAATGCTTAAGGCCCTATTAAGTTGACATAAGAACCATTATATAAATGCTTGTACTTTTCTATGATTTAGAAGTAAAGTTGCTTTTGTAACGCGAGGTTTGCCCAAGAAAGATAGGAGAACAGAGCAGGATGCTAGCTTAGCCGCAAGTATTTCAGCATATCGCATTTTGAAATATTTCTGGTAAGTGCTATGGTATTGCAATTAGTACCAGAGCTAATACATTGCATTACAGTCGAAAGTCCCAAAGCTGCCACATATTCAGGACACGTGGTCAGCAACAGTGTAGTTGGGACCATAAGTGGTATAACGCAGCCTCGGCCTTTGCTGATTGGACAAATATTCAATGCTTAATCTGTGTTACGTGCATTATCATGCTGTTTCCTTTGTGGTTTGTGTCAATAAAAGCTGTCAGAAACATAATCTCTTCGGACATTCAGTGGCTATGCTGACTGCCTCCGTGCTGCACGTCTTTGCATTATCTTGTTTTCAGCATAGCATTGCCCTGGGCCTGGTTAGCAGAATCCAGGGCACTCTCAGAGTCAGAAAACCAGCATCTAGGGTCTCAAATGGGGCAAAAAGTGGGGGGACACTGCAAACGGGTCCTGCTTTCCAACACTTATATTGCACATTGTCCCAGATATTGTTTACCCCTCAGCTTATCACCCCACCTATCCCAATGCCCCCCAGATCTCTAAAATGAGTTATGAGTTCCAGACCTTAACATATAGTGATATTCTAAACCCTTAATTTTTAACATTTTAGACCGCTATTGTTGGAAAGTAGGAATCACTTACGACCACCAATTTTGAAGATTTATTGACCTTGCTATTAAGGCAATTATAAATAATTGTTTCTTCTGCAGCAGTTCTATTTTGATGTCGGGGGACTACCCCAAAACCGCTGTCTGGGCGTCCATCGGCTATTCAGTGTCTAATGTATGGTGGCAATACTCCTGAATCTCAATCCCAAACTGATTCACCTAAAACACCTAAATCTAAAACAACATTCCGGTATCTGGGGGTTCATTTTGTTCAAAACAGCTGGGGTCCAATAGAGCAACCATTTTGTATAGAATTTGTCCCCTTCATTAAAGAAAAATTAAACAGGTTGATCTTATTCCAGGTCTCTACTGACATCTGTAAGCCCTCCTTGGACTGCCACTTCTCCTGACTTGTCAAAATTCTTCTAGGATCCAGTTCATGCAAAAAATGTCTTATCGAAATAAAGGACCTTTGTATCGTTATTTTATTTTGCCTAAGAGTAGGTTCAACTTCAGTCCAATTTTTCCTAGACATAGAAAATCCGCAATATTTCGATATGCATTATTCTCCTAACTAGAGGCGTTTTTCAATCTAATAAAGGGTGACACCCGATATGTACATCCATCATGTGGGTGACTCCACTAATGGTGGTAATATCATAATGTTTAAACAGTGGATCTTTATGTTTTAGAGACAATTGGAGAATCTTATATCTAACCTTTTTGTGTGATCTGGTAAGACGTAAAAAAGTCATCGATCTCATATTCCTGAAAAATGTAATTTAGGAAACAATTATCTGTCCAATTTAATCCAGAGACTTAAAGTACCCAATAAGAGCAATGTGCAAAATTAGCAAAGTAGTATTCTTCTAAATCAGGAAGTGCAAGGCCCCCTGCTTTAACTGGCCTTTAAAATGTACCTAGCACCAATACAGGCATTTTATTGGCCCAAATAAAGGTGGAGAACATTCCCTCCATTTCCTTAAAAAAACTTCATTTGAAAAGCTCAGAGGGCTGCAGGAAACAGGAAATTGTACAGGGGTAAAACCGACATCCGAATTAAAGCAACATGACCCATTATCGATAAGGGTAAGTTGCCCATCTTGTGAATAACACCTTACTTTTACTAATCAGTGGGAAGTAGTTCACTGCATGTAGATCATTGATATTCTCCGTAACATATATTCCTAAATAACGCTTAGACCTTGAATTAACAAGATGATGAAATTCTGTAAGTAAAGTGTTGAGTGCACAATTACATAATAAAATGTCAATTTTTAGCTTGTTAATCTTATTTTCACCCAGTGCTTGATAGTGTTGGAAAATTTAAAAAACCCTCTTGATACTCTAAATCCGGTTTTAAAAATAGAGTTATATCATCGGTGTATAGCTTGATATTAGTCATCCCACTTATTGGCGACACTATGCTTGTATCAGTCCAAACAGCTATAGCTAAGGGTTCTATAAAAATAGCCAAAGGTATAGGTGATGGGGGCAACCATGTCTCATTCAACGCATCAGAACCACCAAAAGAACCTTCATCCACAACAAAATCCTTGCCAACTGCAGCAACTCCAAGGAACTCTTCAGCGTCATTCAGGAATTCACCAAGCCTGCCAGCGAAACCACGGACATCACCCCCTCCCAGGACCTCTGCCACAAGCTCAGAACTTACTTCCATATGAAAGTCAAGAACCTCTACGACAACTTCAATGACCAAACACCTGACTCCGCTACCACCTTGCCCTCTGACAACGCCAGCCAGCCCACCATCTCCTCCTGGACACCGGTCACGACCGAAGAGACCGCAGTAACCATGAAAGGCACACACTCGGGGGCCCCCACAGACCCCTGCTCACCACACATCTACCACAGAGCCGCCACCATAATCGCACCAGAACTGCGACACACCATCAACGCCACCTTCAAGACTGGCACCTTACCTGATGACTGGAAAAATGCAGAAGTCTGGCCACTGCTTAAAAAGCCCTTGGCAGATCCCACGACCTCAAACTACTGGCCCATCTCTCTCCTCCCCTTCGCGGCGAACATCGCCGAGAAGACCGTCAACACACAGCTAACAAGGTTCATCGAAGACAACTCCATCCTCGATCCCTCCCAATCCAGATTCTGCAGCAACCACAGCACCGAGACCGCCCTACTTGCCGCCACAGACGACATCCGCACCCTCCTCAACCAAGGCCACACCGCAATCCTGATCCTACTCAACCTGTCAGCAGCATTCAACACCGTCTCCCACCACACACTTGCCGCTAGACTACACGATGCCGGCATACAAGGAACCACCCTCGACTGAATCCGCTTGTTCATCACCGGCAGAAACCGAAGAATCAGACTGCCACCCTTCCTCTCCGAACCCACGGAAATTAACTGCGGAGTACCCCAGGGATCATCTCTCAGCCCAACCCTCTTCAACATCTACATGGCTCCCCTCGCCGCCATCGTCAGACAGCACGGCCTCAGCATAGTATCCTAAGCCGACGACACCCAGCTCATCCTCTCCCTCACCATGGACCCCACCACCACCAGACTCAACTTCAAGGAAGGAATGCAGGATGTCGCATCCTGGATGAGCAACAGCTGCCTGAAATTCAACTCATAGAAAACATAAGTCCTCGTCCTCGGAACCACCCCGTCAGCATGGAACAACACCTGGTGGCCCACCGCCCTCGGCAGCCCTCCAACCCTCACGGACCACGCCAGAAACCTCAGCATCATACTCGACTCCTCCCTCTCCATGAACCGACAGGTCAACACCGTTGCCTCCAGCTGCTTCAACACCCTATGCATTCTCCGTAAGACCTTCAAATGGATCCCCCCCCCCCCGAGTCAAGGAAGACAGTCATACACGCACTAATAACCAGCAGATTGGACTATGGAAATGCCCTCTACGCCGGCATCAACAAGTCTCTACTCTGCAAGCTCCAGATGATGCAGAACACTGCAGCCAGACTCGTCCTCGGCATCCCTCGACATGAGCACATCAGCCAACACCTAAGGAACCTCCACTGGCTCCCCGTCAAGAAGAGAGTCACTTTCAAGATGCTCACCCACGCCTACAAATGCCTCCACAACACCGGACCCCAATACCTCAATGAGAGAATCGCCTTTCACGTACCCAAAAGAAACCTCCTACCCACCAACCTCGCCCTCGCCAAAACCCCTCTCATCCACAGAGCCAGGACAGGGGGAAGAGCCTTCTCCTACATTGTGGCCAAGACCTGGAACGAGCTCCTGATCAATGTCAGACACGCCCCCTCGCTGAACACCTTCAGAAAGACCCTCAAGACCTGGCTCTTCAACTGAACAGAACTGCTGACCCACCCCCCAGCGCATTGAAATTCATATTTTCCCTGCTCTTGTCCTTTTTCAGGAAACTGACCACTATTGCGGTATGAAATGATGGCGGGAATTCTTCCCCTTCTATAATATAGTTAGCAAACTTTAATATCTCGGGATTTAACACAGATGCAAATTTCTTGTATAGCTCAGCCGGTAAGCCATCTTCGCCACAGGCCTTTCCATTAGCGAGAGATTTAACTACCTCCTCGACTTCTTCAAGGGAGAATTTAGCTACCAAATCTGGAGCATGTCTTTGTTGTAGCTTAGGAATAGGGAGCTGGTCTAAAAAACACCTGAGTTGGGAAATATCTACCTTCTAACAAACACTATATATCGACTCATAGTATTTGCGAAATTTTGCCTGAATTTGAGCGGGATCTACAATATATGTTTCTTGTTTCTTCATCGAGAAGTGATGCTATCCTATTCTGTGCTTGCCGCTCTCTGGACTGCCAGGCTAAAGGTTTCTGCGCATATTCACTTTCTTCATAGATCTTTTGAAGATATGCAGTATTGTCAATGTATCCTTCCTCTTAATAATAATCTTGCATGCGCAGTCTAGATTGTCTGACTGCTATCTTGATGGCACGGGTCCTAGTTCGTAAGAATTCCTCATTTGCCTGACGTAATGCCAATTCTAACCCTGTCCTGCATTCTGACAAGCAATTCTTCTCCAAAATTCCTCTAGAGGTCATACAGCTGGGAATGGTTGCCTTAAATGCTTCCCAAACATTTTCCACCTCAAAGTAATTAACAATCTCATTTTGCATCCCCTTGCACCAATCTTCGCCTTCCAGCTTACTGAAAGACCATCGCCCTCCAGACTCTGCTACCTTAATCCCCGCCACTTCCATCTCTATCAAAGATAAACCATTTACGACATGTGTGTAACTAATTAACCCTTAATCACGTGAAGAAAGAAAATAGTCTAGCCTTGCTGCAAATTTATGCCTTTCTGAAATACAATTGAATTCACGCTTCTAGGTACCTTTGTCACCAAAAATCAACCAGGTTCAGACTCTTAATATAGTCTGACATGACTCTCGGAATTCGCGGCTTATTCTGTTTACGAGTGTGGAATGTAGAGTCTAGCTCCGGATTCATAAGAAAATTAAAATCCTTCTCCTAATATCAATTTCCCTGGGATGTTCAACAATGTCTGATAGAGCTCTACCAGAGGAGCTGGATCATCTAATGAAATGAATGAAATGAATGAAATGAATGAATGAAATGAAATGAAAAGACCATTTATTAAGCGCAGGAGCTACCCTCAGGCGTCCTAGCGCTACGGACAACGCATACAAAAAGACAATTGAAGTTATTCAGTTTTATTAAAGAGCAGGGTTTTTAGGTGTTTACGGAACAGAAGTAAATTGGGCTCTGATCGCATATGAAAGGGGAGGGAGTTCCAGAGTTTAGCTGAGTTATAGGAAAAAGACCGACCCCCACATCTGACTCTCTTGATCCTAGGAACTGTCGTGAGGAGAGAGGATGCTGATCTGAGCTGTCTGTTTGGATGATAAGGAGTGATCAGTGAATGATTAATGACAGCACCTGTTCTCCAGAAAGCTCGGTGAACAATGCACAGGGTCTTAAATTCGATTCTTTCCCTGACTGGGAGCCAATGAAGGCTCTTCAGTCCGGGTTTGACTGAAAGTCGACGGGGAATCTGAAGCAGTGTTCGGGCAGCGCAATTTTGAATGATCTGGAGCTTGCGTAAGGTGGCTTGGGGGGCCCCTAAATAGAGGGCGTTCCCGAAATCCAGACGAGACAGAATAAGTCCCTGGACCATAATCTGTCTCGCTTGAAAAGGCAGTAAGGGGAGAATCTTCCGCAGAAGCCTGAGTAGACCAAATCAGGTGGCTGATAATTTAGCTGCTTGACAATTAAAGTCAAGGGACTTATCCAACCAGATTCCCAGGCTCTTGATTGTATCCTTTGGCGTGGGAGCAGGGCCAAGGCAGGAGGGCCACAATGAGTTGGTCGTAAGTTTGGGGGGGTTACCTAAAAGCATCAGCTCAGTTTTGTCTCCATTCAGTTTAAGACATGACAATGTCATCCATTTGGTCACTTCTTCTAAGCAATCCCTCAGGCTATTATTCGCGGTGTGTATCTGATTAAGAGCCACCACTAGCTGAGTGTCGTCAGCATAGGTAATAATTTTTATTCCGAACGGACGGACTATCTCAGCCAGTGGGCTCATGTATATATTAAATAGCGTAGGGCTCAAGGAAGAGCCCTGTGGTACACCGCAGCCAAGAGGTTTGCTAGGGGAAGTGATGTCACCCTCAAAGACCTGGAAGGAGCGGTCTGAAAGGAAAGATTCAAACCAGGCAATTGCTTTTCCTGAGACTCCTAAACCGGTGAGTCGATGAAGTAAGATGTTGTGGTTTACAGTGTCGAAGGCTGCGCTTAGGTCAAGGAGGATAATTGCTGCAGATCCTCCTGATCCAGAATCTTCCTGGCCTCCTCCGTCACTGCAACCAGAGCGGTTTCGATCCCATGCATGGGACGGAATCCCGTCTGGGAGGGGTCGAGCAGATGATTAGTCTCGAGGAACTCTGCCAACACCATGTTGGCATGTTTCTCCAAGATCTTGCTCAACCAGGGCAACAAAGAGATCGGTCGATAGTTGCTAGGGTCATCTTGGTCCAAATTAGGTTTTTAAGAAGGGCTTTAACCATAGCCCGTTTCCAGGGAAGCGGGTCGGTGCCTGCGGACAGGGAGGCATTAAGCAGGTCAAGTATAGTGGGAAGGACGTTGTCAATGACTGACAGCAGAGTGCGCGGGGGTGCCGGGTCGTTGGGGGAGCCGGATTTGACCTGATGCATAATGGTTTCTAACATAATGGGATTAAGTGGGGGAAAGAGTTCTAGTGTGGCCAGTGGCTGGATCCCTGATTCAAGTGATTTAGTGAGCGGAAGGTCAGTCTGAACAGGGGAAAAGGAAGTGTAAATGGTTTGTATTTTTTGAGAGAAGAACTCTGCCAGGTTATTGCAGCGAGTTTGTGCATTGATGGGATTTGGGGATTTTTCAGGGAGTTTAAGGAGGGTTTTCGCAATGCGATATATTTCTTTAGGCCTAGAAGCGGCTGCATTAATTTTTCCTTCGAAGAAGATCGATTGTGCAGTATTAATTTCATTTTTATAAATCTTTATCGCTTCTCTATATGCAGTTTTGCTGGGAGGGGAATAGTCCAGTCGCCATTTCCTTTCTAATTTTTTACATTGGCGTTTCATATCCCGTAATCCAGGGGAATACCAGGGGGCAGTCTTTGTACTGCGCTTAGGCTCAATGCGTTTCATGGGAAGTGCAGAGTCTAGTGATTTAGAGATCCATCTGTTATAATCCTCATTGGCTAAAATGGGATCAGGGTTATTGGGTGGTCTGGAGGTTTCAAGAGCTACCAGCCAATCCTCCAGGGGAAGTTTTGACCAGTTTCTTTCCCTACGTGTGACTGTATCGAAAGGAAGGTGGGGGTCAGGGGTGACCCAGGAGAGGGAGATCAAGAAGTGGTCCGTCCACGGAAGGGGGGAGGGTGTTCCAACTATGAGATCTGCACAGTTACTAAAAATAGGGTCAAGTAGATGACCTTTGATATGGGTCGGTGTAAGCACTAGTTGTTTTAATTGTAGTGCTAAGAGACTAGTGGTCATTTCTAGGGCAATATGGTCAGCGGTGTTGTCAAAATGAATGTTAAAATCCCCTAGTAGTGTAAAATTGGATGGACTGCATGCTAGGTTAGCTATGATGGGAGGAAGAATATTGTGGAATTGTCCCAGAGCTCCAGGTGGGCGATATATAAGTATCCCCGAAAAGGTGCTAGTGGGGAGAAGTCTATAGCGAAAGAAAGACTTTCGCAATCTGGTATCGTATTGGGAGAGCTGCGGCACTTATAACAGTCTTTATAAATGACTGCTAGGCCACCTCCTTTCCCCCACTTTGCGATCTTCACGTAGAATTTGATACCCTTGGGGGAGGGCCTGAATGAGATCGGGTTCTGACTCTGTGTTGAGCCAGGTCTCTGTCAGGTATACGACATCTGGGTTGAGCTCTTCTAACAACCAAAATATTTCCGTAGAATGTTTAGGGAGTGACCTACAGTTCAAGAGGTACATGTTTTGCTGGCTTTTTTTGGTTAGTGGGGCAGAATGGAATTGAAAACCACAGTACGAGCATGTGGTATGTAGATCTGCTAAATTCCAGGATGAGTGGCACAGAGCGGGGGTTGTTCCTCTTAACTTGTAAAGGGAGTTGGGGCTATATCTCCTAATGTGAGTGGAGAGACGGGCAGGGGTTGTGGCCCCTAGCCCCGGTCGACCGCGGACGGGCGCAGACGGGCTTGCCTTAGGCTTGCCTTCGGCGCGCCAGCGGCGCGCGCGCTGCGCGCGTCCGCTGCGCGTCTGTTTGGGCATGTCCTTTATAGTGGGAGTAGCCTAGAATGCTAACCTCGATGGTAGTGAAGGCGGAAGTGGATAAACCTAACTTCCGGTGGGTGGCACCTCCCTCCAAACAAACGGAAAAATCCGCGCTGGAACGGGGAGGGACGCCGAGCCCAACCGGCAGGTAAGCTCCAATGAGGGGTATCAGTAATGTAAAAGATATTGTTTTTTTCAGGGTTTCTAAAAACACAGTATACAATTATTTAAAAGCAACGATGAAATGAAGATAAAAGAACACAGGAGAGCCCTTTCCCAGGCGCTCTCGAGATGAATGATACAATTAATGTAGAGCGATCAGAAGGATTTACCAAAGAAGGATTACAGGGAGCCCTTTCCCAGGCACTCCACTGTTTACACGAATAAAGCAATGTCTTCCTCTAGGCGCGTCCGCTGCGCGTCTGTTTGGGCATGTCCTTTATAGTGTGAGTAGCCTAGAATGCTAACCTCGATGGTAGTGAAGGCGGAAGTGGATAAACCTAACTTCCGGTGGGTGGCACCTCCCTCCAAACAAATGGAAAAATCCGCGCTGGAACGGGGAGGGACGCCGAGCCCAACCGGCAGGTAAGCTCCAATGAGGGGTATCAGTAATGTAAAAGATATTGTTTTTTTCAGGGTTTCTAAAAACACAGTATACAATTATTTAAAAGCAACGATAAAATGAAGATAAAAGAACACAGGAGAGCCCTTTCCCAGGCGCTCTTGAGATGAATGATACAATTAATGTAGAGCGATCAGAAGGATTTACCAAAGAAGGATTACAGGGAGCCCTTTCCCAGGCACTCCACTGTTTACACGAATAAAGCAATGTCTTCCTCTAGGCGCGTCGGAGCATAGACCGTGGCTATAGTTACTCTAACATTATTAATAAATCCACTTACCAGCGTCCACCTCCCATCTTTATCTATTTGGGAGAAGCTAACATGGAACGGGAAATATCTATTTATATAAGTTGCAACCCCTTATGGGCAGCACTTGCGCTCGAGATACACTGATGCCCTGCCCACTTCTTAAACATATTGGGGCAGATTTACGAGTTCTGGCGCATCTCTGCAAATCAGCAGCGATGCGCCAGAACAGATGCAACACGCAATTCCCTCCCTGCGCCACCACAAATTCGTCGCATTTACAATGCGGTGCACCGTGGCGCAAGGATAGGGCGATGCGTGTCGCATCCTGTGGCGTAAGGGCGGCGCATTGCTGGAGTTGTGTTGCAAGCGCGACGCAGCTCCAGCAATGCTCAGGGGCGCCCTATGCCTTACATGCTGCGTCACTCCTTACGCCTGCTTCAAGCAGGCGCAGGGTATTGACGCAGCATGGACGTTAAAGTGACTCAGTGAAATCTTGTAGATTTCACTGCGTCACTTTTACAAGGCGTTCCTGCGACAGAACGCCCACCCTGCGCCGGAACGCCCACAAGAAACCTAACGCAGGTTTCATGTGGCGCAGGGCTTTACAACGTGATGCATCTCCCTAGATGCGTCACGCTGTAAATAAGGCCCAACGTGGCGCATGGTTTACGCCGCTGCTGAGTCACAGAAGTGACGCAACGGCGGCGTAAATGTGGCGCATGGGGCTTGTAAATCTGCCCCATTGTACGTTGACTCCCTTTTGTCACGAAAGTGAGTCTCTTGAAGGAGCACTACATCTGGTGAGTATCCTTTCTTCCAATCTTTAAATGCCAGGGCCTTGCACTTATTATTCAGGCCATTGGCATTAGACCAAGCAATTCTCAAGTGATCTTTATGTACCTTCATCTAAGCCCTGGGTTTCAACATATAAAAGCATTTCAACCTAAAATGCAGTGCAGAAGGAAGCATAACTGAAGATCTACTATGCCATAAACTAAAGTGCAGTGCAAATATGTATGTATACATTTCAAACTGAAATTTCAATACATTTCACTTCCCAATTGCACTCTCCCGAATGCAAAGTGCCGAGGTGCATTTCATTATGCCACAGCAAAATCCAGAACTAAGAAAGCGCACCATGCTTAAAGTGCAACAAGAGCATACATAGAATGGCAAAGTACCCCCTCTCTACCATAACCTAAAGTGCAGTGCAAGAATATACATATGCTTGGTCTCAAACATTTCAAACATATTACATCCTTTCAATTCATTTCACCTCCCTATTGCACTATTCCATATACAAAGTTACTAAATGTACTCCATTGCACCTCGATAAATCCCACGAGTAAGACCGTGCACCATGCTTAAAATAATTAATAATAATTATTAATTAATGTCCACATCTTTTTACCGCACAAAAATATTCCTAAAGAAAAAAAGAGCTTATATGTAAAGTGACAAGTCTTAAAGTGCGATGCATAACAAAAACATGTGCTTTTCCATAGACAGTACACAATGATTTGCCTCCCTGTTGCACTTCCCCATTGCCCTTCTTTATTGCAGCATTCTGGTTCTAAAGTACCAATGTGCATTTTTGCATCATTAAGCATTGCTGCCCCCCTCCCATTGTGCACGGATCTTACTACATTTACTAAGTTTGCGACTTTTGCAACATTTCCATTTTGATTCCATTAGCCGTTAAACAACTCCATATATCCAAGTGTGAACTCTTCCATTTTTTAACTGCAGTGGTCCCATCACCCCTCCCCTTGTCACTCACCCTGTGCAACCACACAAGGGGGTAATTGCCCACAGTACCTTCCTCTCACCCCACATCGACCCAGGTGCCATGGCACTGCACCCCATTACATTCATTCCCCGAAAGTGCCTGACCCCGCCCATGTGGAAGCAAATCAATCGATGAAGAGAACCTCAGGGCTAAACATTCCAGCCATAACTCAAATACAGCTACGCTCAAACCACTGAGGATACCCATCGTCACCCGCAGAAAGCATACTGCATCTTGCGAAATGTTGGCCCTGCTGAAAGCAAAATATTATTGTAAAAGGGACCCTAAAGAGGAAATACTTAACCTAAACTTACATCCAGAGAACCCTAATTGAATATTTTCTAGAGAAGCTCCTGGGCCTCCTCAGTGTCTGAAAAAAGATAGAAATACCCTTTCACCAACACCTTGAGCTTGGCCTGCTGCACAACAGACGGCAGAGCTCCCTTAGATTTAAAGGAATCAATCATCCTGATAAATTCTCTGCATTGTCATGCCGTGAGTGCGGTCATTTGTGAAAAGATTTGGAACTGGGAACCTCCGCAGTTGATTTTTCTCTATGGCTTTGGACAGGATGCGCTCCTTAACCTGATAGTCGGCAAAGTTCACCAGTATTGTCCGGGGGTACTTAATACTGAGGGAGCGTTGAGCTGGCACTCCATGAGCCCTATTGATAGTCAAGACTCCCATTAATTCAGGCATTGCTTTCTTCAGCAGGGAGTCCACCCATTAGGGTACCTACTGTCCTTCACTTCCCTCCGGTACTCCCACAATTCTGAGTTTTGATTGCCTATTATAGTTCTCCAAATCTTTCAGTTTATTTTGGAGAATGTTGCATCCATGTCAGCCTGTCCTCCTAGTCAGAGATTCTAGATTCAGCCTCCTTTAATCTTCCCAGGAGCTGGGTCATACCTTCCTCAATCTTCACTAATCGCTCATGGAGAGCAGCAATTTTCTGTGCCTGCGATGTTTTCAATTCTCTAATCATGGCTAGGATGCTTTTAAACATACTTTTAATAATCTGCTCAAATCCGCCACCCTTATTCCCCAGTTCCTCGTGCAAATTGTGACCCCCTACAATATCTTCATTGCTAGCCGTCATATTCTGAGATGCATCTGCTAAAGTGGGTGTCTGCTGGGGGGAGGGAGGCTGTTGTCCATTTCTTTCAGTTGCTTGGGGCCCTGCTGATATGTCCGCCCATACTCCTAGAGATTCAGTCAAACTTGGGAAGCTTGGCGGCCCGCCTCTCAGCTTACCATGTACCGGCATAGTAGATTTCAAGTGCTTCGAAAACAGAGGGTATTGTTTAGGCCTAACAGGAGTTAAAGCAGCCTCCATATTGTTTATAATTGAGTTCGCTCCTAGATCAGTGTTATTATCCGGGCACCCCAGACCTGAAGGGGAGGATACCGAGCCCATGGACTGGGGGTCTGAAGACTCGCCCCCACCCCCCCTTTCAATTTCAGACCCCTTCTCGCTCCCTATTTGGTGACTGGATCCTCCAATTTTCTCGGCCTAAAGCAGCTCTCTGACTTTAGATTCCATCCTATGTTGCGCGTTGTGATTCATTCGGGTTGTGGCCGGTTTCACTTGGGTCCCCCCTGCGGTGCAGTGTCTGAACCGGAGTGGATTGACTAATTGGAGCGCTGGTGGTGCTCACAGTTTTAAGTTGTTGTGTTCGCATACTGCAGCGAGGTATAGCTTCTGATTCGAGCCCATTGCTTCTCTCCTGCTCCCCCACTGACGGGTAAAATCACAGTCCAGGAAATTGGCCGACCTGCCAGCTGGCTATGGTGGTGCCAGGGTGATAACTCACACTGTGATAAGGCCTCTGAGGTCTCTTGCGGAACGACTCAAACTAGCGGCCAGCCATCCAAGCCAACCGTCCATGCGGTTTCTGGCTGAACAATAGGGCTACTGCCAGAATGGAGCCACTAGACACTTGAGTCAGTTTCCAACCTATGATCTCAGCTTCACCAATGCTAAACCATGCTGAGCCGTGTCGGGATATAGAGTTTCCCCTGGGCTTCCTTATTGCTACACAGTCCCCTTAATTTCAGACCTTTGATCCTCCAAATTAGGGACGATTAGGCACAGTTAACATAATCCTGCTAGCTCCTTCAGCTGCGCCCCCCCCAGGTGTGAATCCCAACCCGCCCGACTCCTCGCGACAGGGCGCACTCACCTTAGGACCTGGAAGCAACGCAGCAGTCTTTCACCACAATCCTTTGCCGGGGCAATATCAAGCTTTCTCTTCTGGGCCTCCTGTAGCATGCCATGGTTTCCAGTGGTAATAGAGTCTGCCGCACTTCAAACAGGCCGACCCCGGCTCCGCTTCACCTCGCTGCAGCCAACGACACTAGGAGAGTGCAATCTGTGAAGCTTGCCGCTATCACTTCGCTTGGCATACGCTCAGCGTCCGTGACCCTGGTGCATGTGCTTCTGGGAAGGGGCTGGGCACTGAGTGCATTGGCAGCAGACCGTGCAGGCTGCATCTGCCGCCATCCCTCCCATTACTGAATATACATATAATTATCTTTACTGGCCCTTCCCTTCCTGCACAAAAACACTCCTGCTTGTAGCGCAGGCACCCTTGCAGCATGGCGCAAGGGTGCCTACATTGGCACTAGGCTACCACAAGTGCACCAGTGCTAGAAGACAGAAGAAATGCACCATATCTTAGTAGATATCACACATTTCTCCTGTCTTCCTTTCACGCAACGCAGTGCAGCAAGTTGTCTTGCTGCATAGCATTGCATGAAAAATTTGTAAATATACCCCAATATTCATTAATATGCTTCTGTTTACTGTTTAAATGCCCCTGGTCATAGTGGCTGGGTAGCCCACTAAGACAGGCACCTACATATTGACATTGTTCAAATAAATCCAAAATTAATTGGTAAAAATTTGTTTACTATTGTAACAACCTTGATTCCACCTTAGACTTCTTCCTACGGCTCCAAAATGATTATTGAGGCATTTGGATAAAAGTATGATGTCAGGAAAGCAAAGTTTGAGCATTTCTACTTACACCCAACAAGTTAACCACAGGACCACACATCGTCTCTCACATATGATTTACGGAGCAGATTGTTGCAACGCTATTTGGGCAATTCAAGCATTCTCTCCTCAAACATCTGCTCCTTGGCTTTAGCTGGAATTATTTTCATACTAGAGTGAACCAGAGCTTAATATGAAACTCCAGGCATTCTGAAGAATTCCTCAGGGGTGCTCTAATTGCCAAGGACTGGGCATTGCATCAAGGGCATACATAATGAGGTGTACTTTGGCAAGAGACATTAGAATCTAGCCCAAGAATGTCTCAAAAGAGGACATTTGAAACATTTGGTAGCTACTCTGGCCACAGAATAAACTGAGGGAAGTCAGTGCCCTGCCAGCCGTATGGATTTATAGACCTGACAACCCTTCTTCAGAGATTAACGGTGGAGACAGAGGGCTTTAAGTACCACGGAATCTAAGTCACCCAACATAAGGAGCGGTGCTTGGCCAAGAACTTGGGATGGGTTATACAGAACTTCCTGGAAGACACAGAGAGATGGCATGGGTTGCCCCTGACGTTGCTGGGTAGGGCCGCCATTTTTAAAATATTACACTTCCCAAGCTTCTGTACTCCCTTTGGAAAATGTATTACAAAATTCCTGATATGTTCACCAAAATAGATGGGGAGTTAAGGTCCCTACTATGGCACAAGGGGCACCCTATGGTGGAGTTGTAGACATTGCAACGCAAACCCTATAACGGTGGGATTGCGCTTCCCGACGTTAAGGCCTACTATTGGGCAACCCATCTCATAGCTATTAACGACTGGGTATTTGCACCTCAGGACCACTCAACATAGGACTAGAGCAGGCCAAGGTACAGACACGAACACACCTGCATTACATTTATGGGGGGAAAGGATCCCAACAGTTGTTACCGGCTACTCAGGTGTCCTTAGAGGCACGGGTGAAGGCAACCAGATGTATAGGATGGACCAACAGGGTAACCAGAGAGACGCCGCTCTGGGTGGGGTCGTTGATGCGGAAGCGCGGGGGGGTTAAGGCCTGGGACACAGTATGTTGCGGGGATTCTGCACATATACAGAACTATGCGCAGGAAAATAGGACCTCGGTGTATAGCGGTGTACCAACCATCCACCTTAGTGCCCAAATCCCAATCCGACTAGCTGTAGTGTCACATTCGTTCTCCGTACTACAGCAAAGCTACCAATGATTAGACATCCCAGAACACGGACTCATTCAGGAATCGCGGGAGCAAGAACACTCTTTCATTACTCACTCACACTTGTCCACAACGTGCGTATTAAGAGACACAGTATAGTTTAAAATGTTTATTTGAACTATCGTGCTCTAAGACACAGTACACGTGCCAGTACTAGCAGCATAATGCATAGAGTCAAAACAGTAAGCATTGTTACAATTCCATAGAATACAAACGGGGACAGCATTTTATAATGACAGTGGATGAAGGACTATATGGCCTTGCCACCCTCCCCGTGCTAGTAACTAGTTTATTATAAAAATAGAAGACCTCTGGGCTTTGATCGGGGGACCCCCATACCTCAAGAACGAGATGCAAGGTTTACATCATAAGACGAGCACAGCTCTTCTCTCTGGAAAGGTCTTTCTGCAAGTGCCTTCAACGGCGCGAACACTATATTAAAAGCACCCAAATTTCTCCAGCGCAGCTGTGTTTCATGTTATGTCTAAGTGCGAGGGGCTGACCAGAACAGCAACAATAAGGGACGTTGTTTTTCGACCTTGTACATTGTGTGCAGACAAAACCCACAGAGGACATCAGAAAAGGTGAAAGGCAGAAATGCAGACAGTTCTAATGTGAACGGGCACAAGCAGAGTCTGGAAAAACAAAGTCACGAAGTAACGTGTGCAAAAAGAGGCATCATGGCAGCCAGGCCTAAGCTAACTTAGCAATGTTGACAATGAGGCCACAAACCACACTACACCCTCCCCTGGCCAGTCCATCGGACAAGACAGAGGACGAAATCAGAGTTCAAATGGATGGAGCAGAATGCAAACGTCTGTATGTGGGAGAATTCAGTGCTGTAGGAAAAAATCCAAAAGTGGGGGGGAAAAAAATCGAACACTGAAAGATGAGAAGAAAAAAAAAAATATCCGATTTCGCTGTTAAGTGAGAGTCAACAAAACTAATCCATCAGGGTGTATGCGCAGAAGACAGCAACACCTTCCAAAAAGGCATCATTGTTATCGTTTGAAAAAAGAGAGGCCATCCAGTTTAGTAAGTCAAAACTGCATACATGTTCCTCACAACAGGGAGCATCGATCAGCATTGCGGGACAACTTGCATGATCCTCAATGTAACTTTGTTGTAGGAGAGTCTGAGCAGCCGCCCAGATATCCCATTGTGCCAAAACTCCAAGAGTTGCCGCACTCGCCATTAAGCTTTCACCGGAACATTCCTGTTCATGGGCCATCAAGGGGCCCATCAACTGGTCGAAATCCGGGTCAGAACAGTACGTATTGGAGAGGCAAACATCCACAGACCAAGAAAACGGACATCGTAAACACGACATCACCGGTTGCACGCAAGTGAAATACGCAAAGCGAAAAGATAAGCCATACGACACGCTGAATGTTGCAAGCGGCAGGACGCCGAAGCTGTCAATCATGCAGTCACGGAGCATCTGCAGGCACCCTGGGAGGTGGTGGGCCACAAGAGGTGCAGCCATTGCGCATCAGGCAAAACAAAAGCAATATTCCAGCAGCTAATGCAAGGATCAATGGAAAGCCACCGAAGACGCTGGAAAAAATAGAATGAATAAAAGCCGGTATTACACCAAATATAGTCTGAAAGGAAGTCAAAAGGCCAGAGCCCACAACTTTAAAAAAGTGTACAAGGCCGGCGGTGTTAGATGCATTGAATATACGGTGAATCAGTTCACTGAAATGTTGGGGGAGGTTAGTGTTTAACAGTGCCTGTATCTCACTGTGGGTACTTGCCACCTGGAGCACGAAGGTCTCTCGCGCGGAAGTTAGCATAACTTCCTGGGTCAGTAAGAGCGCCTTTATTCTGCTCAATTTATTGAAATCCGCTTTCAAAGTAGGTATGGAAGGCCAAATGGAACTATCTAACTTCCCACGCGGGGGCGGGAAAAGCACATTTTTGCAGCACACCACGCGTTGCGAAACTGTTACTATATAGGGAATGCCAGCCACCAAACCACAGCAATCCTGATTATTTAAAAGCAGATAGCTACCATTAGCAAGCATAGTGAAAGTTGGTGAAATAACAGGAGCAGGAACACCTTTTAAAACACAAGCCAGATTCGGGGCCGAAACATTACACGCCCCATGTAATTTAATGTTCTTACAAACAAGGGAATGACCCACTGTAGAATCGCAAGACTCTCCTGTGAGAAACACCTCCTTGTCATCCCTAAGGCATCGGTATGTAAAAGGCAGGGACCAAAGTTCATGCAAAAAGGTACTGTCCAAAGGCTCAAAACGGCCAATTGGATAATGCTTCATGCATGAACTGAACTCAAACAAAGAAAAGGGCAAAGTGATAACCCCGTGTACTAGCCACACGGTAGAGTGAGTCTCCGCCACCGAGAACGGTAAGGGATCTATTTTTCGATATGTAGAAGAGAGTATGTTGCATCTTTCATGGACATGAATTGCTGTTTTTCAGTTAAGTTAAAAGGCAGAAACAAAGCAGACGTGTTCAAAAAATGCCAGGGAACCTTACCCATTTTAAGAGTCTGCAAAGTCCAGGCAAACTGCATTACTGAACGCAATTGATTCTGACCATGATATAACACATACATGTCATCCTGAACAATATCAACAACAGATGAAACAATATTCTCTAAGGTGTAAATGCGGGAAGACAGGGTGTTAATACTGTTATCCACAACAGCAAGCACTTTTTCTAGATTTGCTTGATCTATTTCCCGTAGACGGGAAGCAGCTTCTATTTGTGAAAGCTTCCAGATCTCATTGTAAGTCGCATAAACAAACCGTTTTGGTCTCGGACCTCTAGGGCCCAGAACAAAATCGGCCAGATCGATATTGCTTGTTAACAGGGATAAATGTTGTTTTACAGAATCTAATGTAGAGTGCTGCAACCACTGCTTACATAATTTACCAACCGAATATGTTGTGATAGAACGGGAATCAGAAAAACGTGGATCTGGTTTATAACCAGGAGCAGAGTTATGAAAACGCAATTGGCATGCATTAGCAGCTGTGGGCCACGCCAACCAGGCTGTGTTATTTAGTGTTGACACATTAAATGAGTTGTTCTGAAGCAAAGCTTGCAATGTTTCAGTCGAAAAATTTAAATGCAAGCTCTTGTTCGGCAACAAAGATAATACAGGAATTGTAGGTGTATTTAATTGTTTGGAAGTTGCCAGACCAAAACAAGTCGTTTGGTATATAGTACTATTTAAAAACAATATTTGGGTAGGGATTAGGCAGGCACGGTGTAAAGCTTCAGTACCCTGCACCTGCCATGATTTAGTACCCCAAATTGATTTCAAATCAATTGTGCTTTTCCAGTGCTCATAGCCACCAACTGCTAATGCGTTCATAAAGGAGTTGGAGTATAGTAATTTGGTGTGGGTCAACATCACCTTCGGAGTTGAGGAACTGTTTAATTTAAAATAATATGAACCCGGGTTCGACCGGTCAAAGTCTGTAAAGTAGGTAAATTTATTTATCAGAGTCTGGGAGCTACCTTTTAGAGGGGTTGGGCAATGTAACCCACTGGGTGTAATTGAAATTACCTCGAGGTGTACTTGGTTTATGCAGAAAATGATTACCATAATGTTGATAGCAATACAAATCGGCATAATTAGCTGAATTCAAATACAAATCCTCAGCTTTAAAAGCAGCGTAATATTTCAAATCAGAAAATAACGATTCAACTGTATGCACATCCCAATCATCTGAATGAATATTCCTTTTAACCACATCGCCCATGGAAACACGAAGCACATTGGGGACATTAATAATCTCTGTCGGGCCATGAATTTGGAAAGGCACTGCATCCCATACGATTCCATCAGCAACTGGAAAGTCTGTAATGTTCACAAATGTGTGGTCACGCTTCATGATGTGTGAAGAAGAATGCGGAGCCAAAGTTCCAGCTACAGAGTTCACCGCAGAGCGTTCAGGTAAGTAGTGACCATTAATGAGCAAGAAAAAAAACGTCACAAAACCAATGGACATGAAGAGAAAAATCAGGAATAGCACCAACCAGATGTAGGTCCATGGAGGGATCAAAAAATTGTCTCCGAACCAGGATACAAAAATACTGAATTTGGTCGGGATAAATGATGAGGTGGAAGACGAATCAAAGGAAAAACGAGACGGGCTCGGCGGAGTTGTAGGCAAGTGAGCTACCGACTCACTTGCGGGATAAGTATACTCAGTTTCCTTGTTGCAGGAGGAAGCCGGGAAGTCGGGCAGGCGATCTGGTAAAGCGACCATCCCAATGGCAACATCGGAAAAAGTGGAGCCAGGAGGGCCACGAGCAGGATTTCTGGAAATTGCTGGGCATGACACAGCAGGTGTTACACTATTCAGAGTCGGCCAGATGTTGTAGCTTGACATTGTCCACTGAGATGTATCTGTTGTCTTTGCGACCAGGAAGCGGTGGTAAGATGACTGTACGAGTACCCTTCAAGCCCAGAACCTGAACCAGTGCACGATAAGAGGGGCCAAATTCTTTTTTGTTCTCCACCTTCTCTCGGACCAGATCTCCAATCTTTGGAAGCCAGCCGGCAACCGGAATCTGCAGCGCAGCAGGGTCTGTGGCTGAGGGTAAGTGTTCGTTTGCAAGGCTGTCACGGGTCTCTTGTAAGTCCTGTAACATAGTAGAATGGTTATCTACGTCAAAGATTGTGGCTGCTGCCACCATGTCTAGACCATCAAGGTCTGGCACAAACATCCTTATGCCAAAGAGCATTTCGTATGGGGTCCGCCCACCCAGAGATCTTCTAGGGAGATTATTAAGTGCACGTTGCATGCCATACAAGTGGGCCAGCCAGTTTCTGCCAGTACCTAAGACTCTAGCTGTCAAGGATTGCTTTAAGTCACGGTTCATACGCTCAATAACTGAATTGCCCTCAGGCCTGTACGGAGACGAAAATTGCACCAGCACCCCCATAGACCGCATTGCGTCTTTGTACGCCTTAGAGGCGAACGCGGGCCCTTGGTCCGAATGGAAGGTGCCACAGGCAAAAATTCCCACAAAGACACGCAAATCCCTGATGACATTTCGAGCGTCAGCACTTCGTTGTGGCCAAACCCAGATGAAACGTGTGCACGAATCAACTGCAACTAAGATGTATTTATATGCAGTATCAGAAGAAAACGGACCGCAGTGATCAAGATAGACACACCCAAAAGGTTTGTTAGAAATGCAGAGCTGTGTTTGTGGCGGACAGGCAACCGTAGAGTGCTTGATTTGTTGACAGATGTCACAAGAAAGAACATAATTACGGGTCTGTTTGTATAAACCACGCCACCAATAACGCTGCTGCAAGAGTGAAACAGTGGCCGACATGCCGGCATGAGCCAAAGCCAAGCCTTCGTGTGCGGCCGTTATCAAACAATTTCTGCGGTCCGCGTTGGGAATCAGTCGATCACCAACGTCTGGAATTCTTACATATGGAACCTGGTTGGGACTTAGATGATAAGAGTATTTGGAAGGGAAACCCTGCGGGTAATTAAAACCTTCCGTTGTTGCAGCAATAGCTGCCAAAATCTCATTATCTATTTTTGTCATGGATCTTGTAACGGCTGCTACTGAGCACGTGGCTACTGCTGATTTGGCAGCTTCATCGGCCAAACTGTTACCGACCGCGTGTGCGCCCACACGCTGGTGGCCAAGAGTGTGTAACACCTGTGTGAGAGGCAGTCGTCTTTTAAGATCTGCCACTTGAACCCAAAGCATTTTATGCTTAATTGCGCTGCCTTTGGAATCTCTATAGTCATTCTGAGACCAAAAGAATAAGTTGTCATTAAAAGACTGAACACAGTAGTAAGAATCGCATACAATAAGTGTAGTCACATCAGGGTCTGCAAACTCAAGTGCGAGCACCAAAGCACGCAACTCGGCCAATTGCGCGGTACTGTCTCCTAGCGCCTGCGTGTGCACAACACTCGACCTGAACTCTCCGTTCACTATTGTACCTGCCACAATCGCGCACGCTGCTGAATAAGCATGCTTAGAACCAGTGGCCGGTTGCGCTGAACCATCTGTGTAAATGATACATTTGTACTCTTCAAGCGGCAGCAAAGACAGAGGAGGAGGATGAACAAACTCATACTGCAAGAACTCCTGTGACTGAAGAGAGGCATCAAAGATAAAGGTGACATCCGGAGACGTCAAAGAAGTAGCCCATTGTATCCAACGGGGGTGCAAAGCCTTAGAGTTTGGTACACTTGCCTTCGTCATTGCCTCTAGGGCAGGATAGGGTGTTACCACCAAGATGCGTTTACCCTGTGCCAGTGCGCACTGCAGTCAGCACTTTCTCCACCGTGGAAAAGCGCAACTCGGCTGAAGTGTAAAGATGGGACTTATATGCAATAGGTACTGTGTCACCTTTGTTAAATGTCAAGTAAGTGAAACCCACTGCCCCTGGTACAATTCTAATCACCAGGTTCGTGTGGTTATCACGAGTTAACAAGAACTTAGATTCAAGGAGATCAGACTGCAGAGATTGCAGAATAAGTGAATGTTCCGGAAGCCAGCATGACTTTGAAAAGGTCGGTTGTATCAAGGCATAGAGAGGCTTGATACGCTGGGCATATTTGGGAATGTAAGAACGACCTAAGTTCAAAAATCCCAGTTTTTTCAGGGTTGTTGGAGGGCGCAGAAGTGCGCACTTTTCCAGGAAGTGGGGCGCTAAGCCCCTACCTTCATTGTTGAGCTCGTAGCCCAAAAACAACACAGTATATTCTGCGATGTGAGATTTGGCAAAGTTAAATTTGTAACCTTCGACCGCAAACTCAAGAATAATACGGTCCACACGGGAAAGATGCGGCCATAATTCGTCGTCTGTCAGATAGATATCGTCGACGTACGAATACGCATCTGGGTCTATGCTGTCCAACAAAGAGACAACACGGGCGGCGAAGACTCCCGGGCTGTTCTTGAAGCCCATGGGCAAACGCCGAAATTTAAATTGTTTTCCACCGGAAGTGAAAGCGCTCCATTGGCTGCACTCCGGGGACAAATTATGCGTGTAAAATCCATTGGAAAGGTCAAGTGTCGTTTTATATTTTTTACGAACAAGACTGTCTACTAGCGCAGAACTATGGGTATTTTGTACTGCAAAGGTTCGACAATGAGAGTTCAAATGCCGGTAATCCAAAACTGAGCGGTAAGACCCATCGGGTTTAGAAACCGCAAAAAGGGGATTATTCATTGGTGACACGCATGTTTCAATTACTCCTTGATATTCTAACTGTGTCAGAATTTCGGAAACGGGACCCTTTGCTTCCCGTCTGATGGGATATTGGGGTTGCGGCTGTGGCATAGACCGCAATGGTATTTCATGGGGGGGAGAATCCTCATCCCAGCCCACGTGATTACGGTACAGTGCCGGGGCCTGGGCCATAGCCCATTCCGCTGCGAGAGCCTCTGCCTTGTCCTTGGGGACATGACGAGAAAAGCTTGGAAGGACCACTGCCTCTCCTCTAGGAGCAGCTAGAACAAATGGGGGCGGCCAATTTGCCTCCGCTAACAAAATGTCATAAGAAGTAGTCAGATTTTCCCAAAAAAATCCCTTTTATCACACGTTCTATGTCACCTTCAATTTGGAGAAGAATGTTAAAAAGTCTGTCAGGGGTGCCACTTGGGTGTCAGGTGTCTCGACAGTAATGAAAATGTCAGTTGCTGTCGCCGCCACATGAGGACGTAGTGCCTCCTGCACTATGGTAAGTTCCGCGGCGCTGTCTAGCAGCGTCACCGCCTACGTCCAATTCAGGAGTCTCGTTCTCACCGTCTGCGGCATATCTCGCTGTTAAAGCAGCAACTTTTTTCTTCTGGAATTGTGGGCGAGAACGTGGAAACTCTTCTTGTTTCCCTTTTCCAGGTTGTCGAGGTGGGTCTCGTCCCGGTGGGGTGTCACGACCCCTGCCTCTTTCCTGTCGATCCCCTCCACCAGCCTGTGAGGTCGATGGTGCCTGTGAAGAACGAGGAGAATGCTGATCAGGAACCTGAAATCTATCAGGAGACCTAATTCTCGCTCGGTCGCGCAAATCATAAGTGCGTTCAGAAGATACGGAAACCGGTGACGCAGCACGCGACCCTTGTTTTGGTTGTTGCTTTCCCTGTTTCTTTAACCTCCAATTCTTTTTAGAAAAGAAAGGTTTCTCGTCTGTACTAGACTGAGTTTTTTGTTGAGTCTGTGGTTGAGTTTGCGTTTTAGCAAAAGGCTTAACTCCCAAACTATTGCGGCCAATGGTTTTATAAGCCTGTGCAATGATTTTCGGTAATTCGCGGGGCTTGTCCGGTTCTGGGACTAAAGCCAAGGCATTAGCTACTTGAAAGTTAACTGCATCGCCCTTGACGTTCGCAAGGATTAGATCAGCCACTACGTCGAACACTCCCACTAGTCTCATCCCCAACTCTACAGCCGCTTCAGGGCCATGTTCGTCTTGAACACGCTTAATCACGGTGGGGAGGACTGTCATGGATGGAGTGCCGAAACACTTCGCATATACTGCCGCAAATACCCTACCCCAGTTGTTACATTCAGTCAACTCGGGAATAAGTCTTTTGGCAAACTTATAGTCAAAATCCTGTGTTTTTGCACAGGAGAGGTATTTGGAAACACTGCCTCCAGCTGGTCAAATTTTTCAGCAAGCCAATAAGGTAAATCATCCTTATTCTGTGGACGCTTGCCCATCACCGAATTAACCATGACGGGGCTAATAGTCACACCGCCAGGTCCAGCTGCATGTGCTGCAACTCCAGGAGGGGCCATCTGGACGTTGCCTATAGCATACTGTACTAAGGCTCTATGCACTCGTACCAAAGACGCATGCAAGATGCGCAGTTCATCAATGGGAACTGTCAAATAACGTGGATGTGGGGTATACCCGGCCAAAACAGGCCAAGCGGCCCCATCTATCGATAAAGGGCCTAATCGGATCGGGGTGACCGGGTGTGGGAGGGCGCCATTAAACCAAATTCGGTGTTGCCATGCCGTAAGTGGAACTTCAAGAGCCTGATAAGGCCGATAAACATTAGGAAGGCCCGTGGCGGTATACTCGTGGAACAAATCATCAGCTCCATCGACCGCCGGAAAAGTGACCCAAGAATAAAATACCTCAAAGTGGTAAGCCGGATCAGCCTGCACCACAAAGATAAGTGCGACACCCGCGTCAGGCACTCCCTAGGCTGTTAAATGAGCCCTGAGAGCGGCGCGGCTATGTGCCGCAATATTCACAGCCATCGAGACTAAGAATGTAGAACAACCTAGTGCGTGGCAGTGCAATATGGGGTTAACATTAATGAAAATACCTTTTAATAACTTCAAGCTTGAAAGAACCTATAAAAACATCAATATAGGAGGTTACACCCTCACAACCGTTTCCGGAAACAGAAGTGAAGGGATTGTGGACAAGCATAAGCACTACTCAAGTGTCTCGCAGATAAGAAGTCCCACGTTGGGCGCCATGTTGCGGGAATTCTGCACATATACAGAACTATGCGCAGGAAAATAGGACCTCGGTGTATAGCGGTGTACCAACCATCCACCTTAGTGCCCAAATCCCAATCCGACTAGCTATAGTGTCACATTCGTTCTCCGTACTACAGCGAAGCTACCAATGATTAGACATCCCAGAACACGGACTCATTCAGGAATCGTGGGAGCAAGAACACTCTTTCATTACTCACTCACACTTGTCCACAACGTGCGTATTAAGAGACACAGTGTAGTTTAAAATGTTTATTTCAACTATCGTGCTCTAAGACACAGTACACGTGCCAGTACTAGCTGCATAATGCATAAAGTCAAAACAGTAAGCATTGTTACAATTCCATAGAATACAAACGGGGACAGCATTTTATAATGACAGTGGATGAAGGACTATATGGCCTTGCCACCCTCCCCGTGCTAGTAACTAGTTTATTATAAAAATAGAAGACCTCTGGGCTTTGATCGGGGGACCCCCATACCTCAAGAACGAGATGCAAGGTTTACATCATAAGACAAGCACAGCTCTTCTCTCTGGAAAGGTCTTTCTGCAAGTGCCTTCAACAGCGCGAACACTATATTAAAAGCACCCAAATTTCTCCAGCGCAGCTGTGTTTCATGTTATGTCTAAGTGCGAGGGGCTGACCAGAACAGCAACAATAAGGGACGTTGTTTTTCGACCTTGTACATTGTGTGCAGACAAAACCCACAGAGGACATCAGAAAAGGTGAAAGGCAGAAATGCAGACAGTTCTAATGTGAACGGGCACAAGCAGAGTCTGGAAAAACAAAGTCACGAAGTAACGTGTGCAAAAAGAGGCATCATGGCAGCCAGGCCTAAGCTAACTTAGCAATGTTGACAATGAGGCCACAAACCACACTACAAATAGGGATCTCCAAAATTAAGGAGCTCCTGGAAGATGAGGAGCGTATGCCCTTCCTCTTGCTTTAGAGGGAATACCACTTAAGTTCGACCCAATATCTACAATATGCACGATTGTGGTACGCATGGCAGGCTCAGGGGGAGACAGAAATACCAGAATACACCTCCCTAGAAGGTAGAATACTTGTGAAGGAGCTACGGAAGGGTACAATCTCCCTCACATATAAACCCTGAACACAATAGGCCCAATACACTGAGCAAACATAGAGATATGTGGGAGAGGAACACAAGAGAGCTGGACGATATGGACTGCGAGGCAGCTCTGATGCACCTGAGGGAGGTAGCTATGAAGTCCCGACTGAAGTTAATCCAGCTCAATGTACTGCCCAGGGCCTAGAGATTGCATACAATGGGGAGACATATGCAAAAGAAACAGGTGATGGACGGAATGCTGGACAATGCAAACATTCACCCCCAGTCACAAGGATCTGGGTTTAATCCATCATTCTTTTGCTCACCACACTAGCCCAGTGTGGTCCCAGCCATATGCAAATCAGTCTTGACCCTGTTCCTTTTGGAAACAGTCCAGCCCGAACTGCCAAGCCAGGTCCTCCCTGGACCGGAAACAAGCATCCTGGGACCAGTTTCAGGGCATCACCCTTCATCAGCCAGACTAGCTTGAATCCAGTGGTGTAGTGAACACGGGACCCACATCTGAGCATACCCTTCCCACTTAGGGCGACATATGCAAAAGAAACAAGTGATGGACGGAATGCTGGACAATGCAAACATTCGCCCCCAGTCACAAGGATCTGGGTTTAATCCATCATTCTTTTGCTCACCACACCACCCCAGTTTGGACCCAGCCATATGCAAATCAGTCTTGACCCTGTTCCTTATGGGAACAGTCCAGCCCGAACTGCCAAGCCAGGTCCTCCCTGGACCGGAAACAAGCATCCTGGGACCGGTTTCAGGGCATCCCCCTTCATCAGCCAGGCTAGCTTGAATCCAGTGGTGTAGTGAGCACGGGACCCATGTCTGGGCATACCCTTCCCACTTAGGGCGACATATGCAAAAGAAACAAGTGATGGACGGAATGCTGGACAATGCAAACATTCGCCCCCAGTCACAAGGATCTGGATTTAATCCATCATTCTTTTGCTCACCACACCACCCCAGTTTGTACCCAGCCATATGCAAATCAGTCTTGACCCTGTTCCTTATGTGAACAGTCCAGCCCGATCTGCCAAGCCAGGTCCTCCCTGGACCGGAAACAAGCATCCTGGGACCGGTTTCAGGGCATCACCCTTCATCAGCCAGGCTAGCTTGAATCCAGTGGTGTAGTGAGCACGGGACCCACGTCTGGGACATACCCTTCCCACTTAGGGCGACATATGCAAAAGAAACAAGTGATGGACAGAATGCTGGACAATGCAAACATTCACCCCCAGTCACAAGGATCTGGGTTTAATCCATCATCCTTTTGCTCACCACACCACCCCAGTTTGGACCCAGCTATATGCAAATCAGTCTTGACCCTGTTCCCCGGCATCCCTGGACTGTGTGAGATGCAATATGGAGAAAAACGTACGTTCATCAACACGTTGTGGACCGGTTCGATAATTCAAACCTACTGGGGTACGATTATATGAGAATTAAGTGCCATTTTGGAAGTTGACATCCCACTCAAACTGAAATATATCCTCCTGGGCATTCCGAATGATCTGGATGTCCCACAGGCCATACTTCTCGTCAGCAACCTAGGTCTAGTGGTGGTGAACAGGGATGTTGCTAAACACTGGGGGGTGCCAGAAGTTCCTAACGTGCAGGAATGGAGGAATGGAAGGGACACGTATTTGGCAGCAGAGAAATCACTTATAAAAATTGGGGATGTCCTCAGAAATTTTACAAGGTGTGGGGGAAGTGGATAAAATATTACGATCTGGGACTGATTGATGAAGAGACAGGATCACCACCGCAAACATCTGTATGGTAATTCCTTGGTACTGTATCGCATGTTAAGAATTTTTCAAATTGTGTTTGATGCATTGTTGTTTGTTCTCTCTAGTGTGCTGTAAATGTGATGATGATGATGTAATCTACTCCTTCTGGGGTTTCATTGTTATAGGTGCCCGGTTGCACCACATTGTGTTATTTAACTTCATGCTAAAAATAAATATATTCTCCAAAAAAATATAATGTCTCAAAAGAAGGCTGTAAATTTGATGTCAGGTCTGGTGCTTTGAATTGAGTCATCACTTAAATCTGCAGAAGAAAGAGATGTATAATGTCTGCATTTGTATTAACACAAAGTATTAAATCTCCTCAACTCATTGCCAGGAAATCCATTATCTTTTTCTTGTTTCACATACATTTGGGAATTAAATACTCTTCATACATATTGAAGGAATTTACTCTGACTTTGTAAATCATCCACAAGTTTCATCTACTGCTGACTTTTTTTTGCATGCAACAGAAGTTGGACTTAACAAATGTTCTTTCCCTCTGTACAGAATCTATTCTCTCACAAAGAGAACACTTTCAGTGCTCAATGGCTCTCTGCCACTGCTTTACAATCAATGCCCAGAAATCTCATCTCACCCCATGCATAAACTAACCTTGGCAGTAACCATGTTGGACATGACCCGCATAAAGGCTTTTCCTCCTCCTCAAAAGATCGCAGATTTTCAGGAGATGGTCAGATGTTTCGGACACTGACATGGATCTAGCTTGTGCACATCTTACATCTGTTGGGCCTCCTGGCCAAGTGCATACTTTTGGTACCACACACCTAATAATGAGAAGGGCCCAGGGGAAGCAGTGGCTCCAACATCAAGAGAGTCTGTCAGCTTAGGTGTAGGTCTTAGGGTCAACCTATCCATATCTGCACTGTTGAATGGACCCATCCAGTTCTCCTCAGACACTGGCTAAAGTTGTTGGACTACTCCCTGCTGGGGCGGGGTGCCTATAGGGGTGATATTAGTATGCAAGGCCTTTGGTACATATCAAAGCAGCAACTGCACATAAACATCCTGGAGCTGATCCATCTTGCCTTGAAAGCAATCCTCCCTTTGATCTCAGGGTGCACGATTCAAATTATGTCAGACAATGCACCCATCGTACATTATATCAAAAGGCAGCAGTGGACCCTATGTTGGGTGGATATTCACCTGTAGCTGTGGTGCAACCACAGGGAATTTTCCTGGTAGTAACTCATTTTGCAGGTTCCCTCAACATGAAAGCGAATACCTTAAGTCATGTGTCACTGGAAGACCACAAGTGGGAACTGCATCCTGAAGTGATGAAGGTTATCTAGTCCAGATTGAGGTGTCAATTTGTGAATGTCTTTGCCACTGCCCAGAACAGGAAGTGTCTTTAGCTTCATGCCATACACTTCTTTCTGAATGGTTAACCGAGGGATGCCTCAGGCTTCAGTTAGTATTGGGCTGGTAAGATGCTTTTCTAATGATTCTACTTGTGTCAAAGTTCCTGTGGAAGGTGCGGGAGAATCAAGCATAACTGATTCTCCAAGTTTGAGCAAGGAGGATCTGACAAGTTGATATGTTGGGACTCAGGATTCAGCCTCCTCTTCCTCTTAGTCATAGGATTGACTTGCAGCAGTATAGACAAGCCCTCTATACCAATTCGCAAACACTGAGGCTGCACATGGGGAGATTGAGCTGTGCCAGCTAGAGTCATTTTATCCTGCTGCAGAAGTTGTGTATATCATTTTGGTTGACAGGAAACCAGTTATGAAATCTATTTATGTGGGTTGTTGGAAAAATGTGTTCAATGGTATGAGTTGGAAGCCCTGAATGCCTTTTGTCTCTCTACCATCCTGTGACTTGCGCAATCTCTTGCCCAACAGGGTCTGATGGTGGCTTCAGTTAAAGACTATGTAGCTGCTTTGTCCAACTTCATGTCTCCTTCTGACCTGCTATCCTTGTTTAGATCACCACTTGAGGCTTGCTTTATAAAACGTTTGCTTACTTGTGTCTTCCCACTCTATTCATTGTTCTTAAGTGGGCGTTGCATTTTGTGTTGACTTTCCTATTTGCATCCCCATTCGAGCTGATGCACAGTTTGTCCAGTTCAACTTCTCACTTTGAAGATAGTACTATTTGTGGCAATAATCTCTGCCCTCGGGTCAGAGAACTTCAGGCCCAAGCAATTAGGGGCCTATTTATCAAAAAGTAACGCAACGCACCACAGCAAGTCACCTTGCTGCGCTCAAGAAATGCGCCGTATTTAATGTAGCACTTCATATTCCTGCCTTTACTCTAGCGCTGGGGCACAATGAGCTGCCTAGCGCCAACACAGGCACACTTGCGCCATGGTGAAAGGATACCTGAGCTGCTTGCAAAATTGCTTTTTTGCACGAAGGGGCACCTTCCTGCACAAAAACAATCCCCTTGGGCATATTCCTCTTCTATGTGTGCTGAAAAATGCAGCACACATAGAAAGAGGAATTTATTAGGAGAAATTAACATATTTCTCCTTGGTACACCTCACCTGGGAGGCATAGCATTGTTGCACATTCTCAGGTATACCAGTATTGGTAAATCTGGGAATACGTCAAAATTCATGGGAGTTGCGTGGGAACACCCACGCAAAGCCCATGGAATGCCTTCCTGGGGCATAGTAATGCAATGCAGAGATTTGCACTGCATTACTCCTGATTTATGAAGCAGCTCAGGGCCACGCAAAGTGGCCCTGCCTTGCTAAATCGCATTTTAGGTTTTGTGTCGTGCATGCACCACGTTGCATGGTGCACACATGACGCAAACCCTTGATAAATATGCCCTTTAGTCATTTCACAGTTTTCTACATCGATAAGTTATTCTTCATAAAGATATATTACACAGTGGCTGTCGCCACTGGGTACTTATAGTTAGGTCAGCTGTTCCATAGGAAAAATGTTTATTGTGTTGCTAATAACTTTGGAACCTTTTGACGAATCTTCACAAAACATCCCAAAAAGGTGCTACTTTTTGACTAGTTTGTGCATCGAAAGTTTTGATGTGATCCGTCAAGCGGGGGCCAAGAAAAAAGGGGGGTCCCAAAATGCAAAATCCCCATTCATTTTTTATAGACTTCTTTAAGACGGGCTACCGCAAAAACTGCTGAATGGAATTACACCAAATTTGTCTGGAAGCTAGATTTTGGTTTGTAGATTGTGCTTTTTGTGAGTTGGTGTAAATCCGTTTAGTACTTAAAAAAAAAAATTAAGGTTTAAAAATTATTTATATCTAGACGGTTGGGTCCATGAGAGTCCCGCAAGAGTCCCGCAGCAGTGTGAATTAAAAAATGGAGCCCCGTGATTGGTCAAGAGTTCTGTTTTTCCCATGACCCTTCATTCTCCGACGGGAGCCAAAGACTCCTGCGAGCCCTGGAAGTTTAGAAATAAAATGGCAGCCATTACTGTTTACTGTGAAAAATTGCAGGTGTTGTGGAAATTAAGTAAAATAGCTATATAAGGGGGCAGGAGAAAGGGAACCTGTCCCCTAGATTTTGATAGGTCTCTTAGGTATAACTACTGTGATAAAAGTAAATGTATATTGATTTTTTTTTAAATTACGATCTCGAGGGACTGTTGCGGGATTATGAAAAGTAAAAAGAAATAGGTGAGTTGTCAATACACTCTACTACGAGAAATGCATAATGTGCCCCTTGTTATTCAGAGAAGGTGTGCAAGACATAAGTACTTTGATGAATAGAATGTTGTTGTTTTTTTTCAATATGTTGCGATCTCGCTGGACTCTTGTGGGTTTGGGAAAACCAGAAAAGGGTAGGTGTTCTTTGAAAACACTCTGGTATGCACACTTGTTACTTTAGGCAGGAGTCTTACTGGAGATGGTGTTTATTAGAGCCTACTATTTACGCCCATCAGCTTGGAAAGAGTTCTGAGTAGAGAGTTCAGACTCTCCCCATACTCTACTACGCACACCCATTATGCAAGAGAGGGGTCTCAGAGTAGAGGCCAGTTTCTCCACACACCCTACCATGCACACCTGTCATCTGAGAGACAGGCCTCAGCAGAGAGGCCCGCCCCTCCATATACCCTACTACGCACCCATGTTATCATGGAGAGAGGACTTAAAGGAGAGGCCAGTCCCTCCCCACACCCTACTACGCACACCTGTCATCCAAGAGAGGGGTTTCAGCCGAAAGGCTAGTCCCTCCCCACACCCTACAATGCATGCTCATCACACTGTGGAGGGGTGTTAGTGGAGACGTCAATCCCTTCCTATACTACTACGTACACCCGACATCCTGGGGAAAGCTGTCAGCAGAGAGGCCAGTCCCTCCACATACCCTACTACACACACCTGTAAGCCTATAGAGAGGTCTCAGAGGAGAGGCTAGTATGTCCACACATTCTACTACGCCCACCCTTCATCCAAGAGAGAGGTCTCAAAGGAGAGGCTAGTCTCTCCCCTTACCCTACGATGCACACACGTCATCTGAGAGAGCGGTCTCAGCGGAGAGGCCAGTCCTTCCACACACCCTACTACGCACACCTGTCACCTGAGAGGTCTCAGTGGAGAGGCCAGTCCCTTCCCACACCCTACTATGCACACCCACCATCTAAGAGAGGGGTCTTTGCGGGGAGGCCAGTCTCTCCTCACACTCTACTATGCACACCCATTATCCAAGAGAGGGGTCTCAGAGGAGAGGTCAGTCCCTCCACAGCCCCTACCACACACACCCGTCATCTGAGAGACAGGCCTCAGCAGAGAGTCCAGCCCCTCCATATACTCACTACGCACACACTTTATCATGCAGAGATGACTCAAAGGAGAGGCCAGTCCCTCCCCACACCCTACTATGCACACCTGTCATCCAAGAGAGGGGTTTCAGCAGAAAGGCTAGTCCCTCCGCACACCCTACAATGCATGCTCATCACACTGTGGAGGGGTGTTAATGGAGAGGTTAGTCTCTTCCTATACCCTACTATGTACACCTGACACCCTGGGGAAATATGTCAGCAGAGAGGCCAGTCCCTCCACACACCCTACTGCTCACACCTTTCAGCCCAAAGAGAGGTCTCAGCAGAGAGGCCAGTCTCTCCCCTCACCCTACTAAGCACCCCTGTCATCTGAGAGAGCGGTCTCAGTGGAGAGGCCAGTCTCTTCAAACACCCTAGTATGCACTCCTGCCATCAATGAGAGGGCTCTCAGCGGAGAGGCTAGTTTCTCCACCCACCGTACTATGCACACCCGTCATTCCAGAGAGAGAGGTCTCAGTGGAGAAGCCAGTTCCTCCACACATTCTACTATGCACATCCTCCATCCTAAATGGAGGTCTCAGAGGAGAGGCCAGTACCTCCCCACACCCTACTACGCAGACCCATCAGACAAGAGAGGGGGCTCAGCAGCAAGGCCAGTCCCTCCCCTCACCCTACTATGGGCACCTGTCATTCCAGAGAGGGCAGTCCCACCACAAACCCTACTATGCATATCCGTCATTCGCCAGAGAGGTTTCAGTGGAGAGGCCTGTACCTCCCCACGCCCTACTATGCAGGCATGTCATCCAAGAGAGGGGTCTCAGAGGAGAGGCCAGTCCTTCCACACAGCCTACTACACACACCCTTCATCCATGAGAGAGAGGTCCCAAAGGAGAGGCTAGTTCCTCCACACACTACTGTGCACACCTGTCATTCGAGAGATGGGTCTCAGGGGAGAGGCTAGTCTCTCCCCACACACTGCTTATGCATGCTTATCACACTGTGAAGGGGTGTTAGTGGAGAGGTTAACGCCTCTCTATTCCCTACTACATGCTAGTCCCTCCACACAGCCTACAATGCACACCTGTGAGCCCAGAGAGAGTACTCAGTGAACAGTCTAGTCTCTCCCCTTACCCTACTATGCACAGCTGTCATCTGAGAGAGAGGTCTCAGCAGAGAGGCCAGTCCCTCCACACTCCCTCCTATGCACACCTGTCATCTGAGAGAGAGGTCTTAGTGGAGAGGCCAGGCCCTTGCCATACCCTACTATGCACATCAGTCATCCAAGAGAGGGGTCTTAGTGGAGAGGCCAGTCCCTCCACACACCCTACTATGCCCACCTGTCATCCGAGAGAGAGATCTGAAAGGAGAGGGCAGTCCCTCCTCACACCTTACTATGCACAACCATTATCCAAAAGAGGTGGTCTCAGCGGAGAGGCTAGTTCCTCTCCACACACTACTACGCATGCTTATCACACTGTATAGGGGTGTTAGTGGAGAAGTTAGTCCCTCTCTATACCCTACTATGTACACCCGACGCCCTTGGGAAAGCTGTCAGCAGAGAGTCCAGTCTCTCCACACACCCTACTATGTACATCTGTCAGCCAGAGAGGTCTCAGCGGAGTGGCTAGTCTCTCCACTCACCCTACTACGTACAACTGTAATTCCAGAAAGAGGTCTCAGCAGAGAGGCCAGTCCCACCACACACCCTACGATGCACATACGTCATCTGACAGAGAGGTCTCATCAGAGGAGAGTTTCCCTCTGTACACCCTAGTACACACACCTGTCATCCAAGCAAGAGGTTTGATGTAAAAGGGCACTCTTTTTCTTTACCCTAGTAGTCCGAGTGATGAATCAGTTTCATCAGTTTAGGATCTTTTTTAATACATTAGGCTTATTAGTCTTGCGGGTGACAGATAAATATATGGGTGTGGTCAGCTGTTTGGGTGTCCCCACTCTTATGAGAGACTTGCATGTGTCAATATACCGATGAAAAGGGTGTTATTATATGAAAGATTTATTGGTGGAAGAGTGTCAGTTTTGAAAAGAAGTATGCTATTTAATGAGTTTGCAATTCTGTTGCGATCCAACTAGAGTCGCAGGAGATTAATTTGCAAGTTTCAGGCTACTGGCAAGAGTCTCACCTGCCAATAGGTGTTTTACGGTCCTGCAAGAGTCTCGCGAGATTGCATGGGGAGAATTAGAAAAAAATACCAGGTCAACCAATAGTTAACATTTTCTCTACATAGTTGAAGCAATACTGTGATATGATTGCCTTCATAAGCACAAATAGCTGAGATTGTGCTTGGTGGTTTGAAAGAGAAGGAAATCTCTTTGACTTGTGTTCAGCAGAGGTAATTTTATTTGGAAGTAAAATAGGCTGGTGTATTCAGCTGCCTTGAGCAAACAGCTCCAAGTCCAGGTTATTAAAATTATAGTTTATTTAAAGTATGGTGTGTGCATACAGAGTTTAATAATGTTCTATTTTTAAATATATTTTAAACTGTGTATGTTTTGAGGGTTTGGAGATTATTTGTGAAATTTACATTTTGAATAGTAAGAAAATTAGTAATGAAAATTTTGAAAAAATTGTAGAGAGCCTACTTTTTCTCTGAAATATTGAAGACACGCCTTTACTCTGTTGAGAAGTGTCAGTAAGTACTCTACTGTTTATAAACGTATTCTGCAGCATGTTTACTGAGTGAAAAGCTGTTTGTAGAGGTGTAGGTTTCTCAGTACAGCTTTTTAGAAGTAGACATTAGAATGTAGAGAGATATCAGGAGGGATTGCATGTTTTGTAAACAAAATTAAGTGTTCAGCCTGTATACAGTTGTAAGTAAAGGAGGCAGTGTTTTTCAAATGTTAAAAGAAAGAATCTGGAGTGTGTTAATACAAAGCATAAGGGCTTATTTATGAGCCCCTGCGTGACTTTTGTGCCGCCGTTGCGTCACTTTTTGTGATACAGCAGTGGCGTAAAAAATGCGTCATGTTGCGCACTATTTACAAAGTAACGCATCTAGGCAGATGCGTCGCTTTGTAAACCCGTGCACCACATTATACCTGCGCCAGGTATAATGTGTGCAGGGTGGGCGTTCCCCCGCAAAAAGCCTCATAGAAGTGGTGCATTGAAATCTATGAGATTTCAGTGCACCACTTCTAGGACGCCATTGCGTCAATATCTTATGCCTTCCTCACAGCAGGAGTAAGACTGACGCAGTGCTATAATCATAGCCCTCCCACCTGCATTGCTGGAGTTGCGTCACGCTTCCGACACAACTCCAGCAATGCGTCAGTTTTGCTCCGACAGATATGTCAGTAATACTGACGTATCTGTCATTCCTTGCGACATGATGCGTAATACAGTAAATATGACGCATCCATCATGTCGCAAGGAGGACGCAGTGAAAACTGTTGCATTGCTGTTTTCACGCAGCGATGTGACAGTTTTCATAAATTAGGCGCATAGGGCCTGATTCACAGAACTAACTTACGTCAAAAACGTAAAGTTAGTACTTTTTAGTATTCACAGAATACACTTACTCATTTTGGTATTCACAGAATGAACTTACTCATTTCGGTATTCACAGAAGTTAGTAGTCCTAACTTTAGGACTTCTAAATGCCTTCTGTGAATACCGAAAGTCTTAAAGTTAGGATTTTTCTCAGTTTAGGAGTAGTAAAGTTAGGAGTCCTAACTTTACTACTCCTAAACTGAAAAAATCCTAACTTCAAGACTTTCGGTATTCACAGAAGGCATTTAGGAGTCCTAAAGTTAGGAGTCCTAACTTTACGACTCCTAAAATGAGAAAAATCCTAACTTCAAGACTTTTGGTATTCACAGAAGGCATTTAGGAGTCCTGAAGTTAGGAGTCCTAACTTTACTACTCCTAAACTGAGAAAAATCCTAACTTCAAGACTTTCGGTATTCACAGAAGGCATTTAGGAGTCCTAAAGTTAGGAGTCCTAACTTTACGACTCCTAAACTGAGAAAAATCCTAACTTCAAGACTTTGGTATTCACAGAAGGCATTTAGGAGTCCTGAAGTTAGGAGTCCTAACTTTACTACTCCTAAACTGAGAAAAATCCTAACTTTAAGACTTTCGGTATTCACAGAAGGCATTTAGGTGTCCTAAAGTTAGGACTACTAACTTCTGTGAATACCGAAATGAGTAAGTTCATTCTGTGAATACCAAAAAGTACTAACTTTACGTTTTTGACGTAAGTTAGTTCTGTGAATCAGGCCCACAGTGTTTTCCTTAACTCTAGTGTACCCATCCTATACCCTTATCAGAGGTTTCAGTGCAAAGATTGCTGTTTCTATAGTGAAGCACCCTGCTCACTTTTAGCAAAGGTGTGTCAAGAGGAATGTGTTACCCTGTAAATCATTATGAAACCATCTTTTACCTTGTATAGATGTGTTAATAGTTAAAGTGTATGTTATGCCATGTAGGTGCATTCACTTGCTTTGTCACATTGAGCTGTGTATAGTATGTTTTGAATGATCCTAATGAGTTTCTCAGGCGAGCTAATTTCAAGATAACACGTATGAATTATAAAACTCCTGGGTAAATGTGTTGAATGGTCTTGCAAATGTGTGTAGGTAGCTCAGTCACAGATTTGATGCCATGCTTCAATTTATCTGTAAAAAAAGGAAAGATGTACTGAGTGAGGCTGTGGAATGTTTCAGGAGAAAGGAAAATAGTGGTACACTAGATATAATGATATTACCAGGTTTTCTTCAGGACCTATATCAGTGACCCGAGTGGTATACATGCGCTAAGCTGTATCCTACCCTGGGTCAATCAACAACCACACTGTGTACTTACAGTATGGTGACCTTTCAGCATTCTGTGAAAGGGGAAAATCTGAAAGAAAAATGAACAATCGCACGCATGATTAACTAGAACTGCGTGCGATTGTTCATTTTTCTTTCAGATTAGGTCCTGAAGAAAACCTGGTAATATCACCAATAGGTTGAAACATGTAGACCACGATCACCTTTTATTTTCACAGAGATACCACAGGTCAATTTAGCCTATCTAGGTATCTCACATTGCTTTTAACCTTGTCTTATTGCTCCATATTAAATTCTTAGGGAGTTAAATAAAGACAATTTTAATTCACCATTTCACTCACCTGCACCACTGTTGTGACTAACCTGCTCCACTGTAATCAGGTGTTGAAGCACACCCGGATAGCATTCGGCTATTCGGGTGGGACCCTAATGATGAAGCATGTCACCAACTAGGTTGGTGAGTGAGGAGTCTTCCTAAAAGGAAAACTTTTTCCTTTTTTGTATCCTCTTTATATCACGTCGACACCCTGTGTCTTCGGGGTATACTCCTTCATTTGGTTAATGGTCTTATTTACAAGGCAGCGTTAAGCCACGTTAAGTAGCTTGACGCCACCTAGTAAATAAGTCAAAGAAAATAATGCCACCAGAACGTCGGAAAAGTGATGTTCTGGTGGCGTTAACTCCTTGTAAATATGCCCCTATGCATTCTGCTTAGAGGAATCATTACAGCGGATGGTCTTACTGTATTGAACTAAACATCCTATTCACTCAGACAAAACATCTTTAGAGAGGGGTGACTTTATCAGTAAAGCCTGTCACATCAAGGCTGCACCGTGAAGAGATGTATTAACAGAGAGGCTATGTTGTTATTAAAAAAAAAAGCATTTACCCTGTATACACTTATAAGTAGCCCCTCTCGCCTCAAACTCACCCATATAGAATATGCGCCCAGTTAAACTGTGATACTACTAGGCCTAGTGTTTGCATGGATCCTTATACACACATCCTTTTCCCTCTTAAGAAGTGTTAGTAGATAGATACCTGTTTGTGAACTGAACCAAACACCCTCATCACTCTTAGAAAACGTCTGGGGAGATAGATGGTCTCATTAGTAAAGCCCTTCACACCCACCATTTAACTTGTAGAGGGGTGTCAGGAGAGATGGTGTGCTCTTATAGAACTGAACCATTCACTCTGTATTGACTTGTATTAGAAGGGGTTACTCTTTCATGAAACACTACCACAAACAAAAAGTACCCTGTTTAAATCTGGTAGGAGAGGGCCTAGTGTTTGTCTAAAACCTTGTACACTAACCCTTTCTGTTCTTTAGAGGTATGAGTAGGGACTTTGATGTCTGTAAACCTATTCATTTTATTTTTGTAACATATGTTTATTCATTTTATAGACAAAAACAACATACATATACAAAGTGCACAGTCCAGCCGGTAACAGATATAGGAAGGACAGTCGAAAAGCCCTGTAATGAGATGGATTAAACTCTACTGCTGGAATAGCAGAATAGCAAGGAAGTCAATGCACAACTTTGGGGTAGGTCTAAAGTGCCACCTCCGATAGGCAGCTGGTGCCGCTCAATCGCAGCAACATCCTCAGCACTAGCGAATAAGAGACCAATGCGACATACAAACAGTCCAGGGCAAACATAAGGCCAAATTGTAATAAGTACCATCAGTAAGGAAGAACATGCACTCAAGAAAAAGAGCCCCCCTCCCCCCGCCCTCAGGCCCCCTCCCTCAACAGTCCCTCCCCCCGCCCCTGGCGTGGCACATGTAACAGTTAAGACCAACTAATACAATATGTGGAACTCATGGTGTAGTGCAGGTTACTAAACCCAGCTGCAACATCAAGTGTCAGCATATTTCCGGGTGGCTCCAATTACCCACCCCTCAGGGCCTTTGTCATGTCCTGGCAGGGCTCCAATGGGCCGACTCTGAGCCACCTCCTACTGAACGCTAGTCACAGACTCAGCGTCAGAGTCGACATCAGGCACCTTCAACAATAATGCTAACGCCTCCCACGCCCTCGCTGCGTCCAGCGCTTTATCACTATTTGCGCGAGTGGCCGCCTGTACCCGTACAACACCCTCACAGTCCGCCCACTTAACAAAAGCTGCCCTCCATCTATTAAAACTCGGGCCCCTCTTAGCCTTCCAATGTGCAGTTATCTCCCGTTTTGCGAGCACCAGGCCCAGATCCATGAATTTGCTTGTGATCTTGGTTTTGGAAGTGTGGGGAAACCAGTGGAGCAGGCAAACCCCCGGCCCCGGGTCAATGTCCCTCTCTGTGACGTTATGTAATAACTCCACCACGTCCCGCCAGTAATTCCGTACCTGAACGCAGTCCCACAACATATGGTGAAGGTCTGCCCCCTCCCCACCACACCTTGGGCAAGGCGCCGCCGGCACTTTGAAATATTGCTTAATTTTCTCTGGCGTTAAGTATGCCCTATGTAAGATAAAGAACTGGATTAGTTGAAATCGGGCATTCCGGGAACATTTCCAAGGTCGTTCGAGTATCTCAGACCACGCTTTCTCTGGAATCTCACCCCCAGGTCCTCCTCCCATTTCCGCTTCAGCCCTTCTAGAGGAGCAAGCCGCTCCTGCGTCATTCGTCTGTTTAAGCACGTGACCGCCTTAATGGTGCCCGCGGCTAATACCACATACTGGCAGACCATAGAGGTCGGAGGCTCAGACAAGCCCCCTCCCCAGTACCTCTGAACAGCCACGATCAATGCGGAATGGAGCAAGTAGTCTCCCCGGGGCTGGTCAAAACGGTCCCGCAAGGTCTCGAACGGAAGGAGGGCCCCATCATCATACAGATCACCCAACGCGTTTAGGCCCAAGTCATTCCAACGGACAAGCGCCGACCAATTACCCCCGTGAGGGAGCACCAGACACATCAAGATAGGGATCTCCGGGGCGTATGGGTGAGCTATTTTAGCCCTCCTCTGACTCCGCATCCAGCATAAGCGAAAGGTTTTAACTTCGGTAGAGAGCTCGTCAAGTCGAAGCGGTCGTTGCAGGATAATGGATGACAACACCCGTCTGGGCACTCTCCCAGCCTCCTCCTCACCAACGTCTCGGAAAATCTTAGCTACTGCCTGCGTGAGCCACTGTAGTTGGGCCGCCAGATAATAAGACTCGAAATCCAGTACTGCCAGTCCCCCCTCCCCTCTCGGTCGTGCCAGCATCATCAAGGCCACCCGTTGCCTACCGCTAAGCCACAGAAAACCCGTTACCAGCGTTTGGAGTTGCTTAAAGGTCTTCGCAGGGATCCAAATCGGCAGAGTTCGGAAGTAATAAAGGAGCCTAGGTAACGCCACCATCTTGAGGAGGGCCACGCGGCCCGCCAGCGGACGCGTGCTCCAGACCTCCATACTGCCCCGCAACCCCCGTATCGCTCGATGTACGTTGCCCTCCAACATGTCTGCCTGCGTGTGATAGACCCGGGTCCCCAAATAAGTCAGGCAGTCATACTCCCAATGTACTCCACTAGTACTCTGTGGGCCCGCACCTCGTGGACTGTTTGGAAACAAGCATGACTTTCCCCAGTTTACTTTAAGGCCCGCCACCCGCTCCAGGTCGCCCAACAATCGACGCGCTCCAGTAAGGGCTGTTCCTGTATCTTCCAGAAACATCAACAGGTCATCAGCGTATAACGCTATATACTGAGTATCCCCGTATACATCAAGGCCCGTGTATCTGCGCCCAGTTCGAGCATGGGCCGCCAGCGGCTCGATAGCCAGTGCAAATAAGAGCGGGGACAATGGGCACCCCTGACGTGTCCCTCTGCTCACTACACAAGAGTCAGAAATCAGGCCCCCTGTCTTAACACGTGCCGTAGAGTCTCTATACAGCATTGCTGTCCAGTTTACAAAGTCCTCCCCCAGCCCGAATGCGCGCAGGACCTGAAATAAATACGGCCATTTCAAACTAACGAAAGCTTTTTCGATATCCACTGAGAAAACCGCTGCAGACGCCTGTTGATATGTGGGAGCCTCCAGGACACGAAGTAGCCGCCGCACGTTAACCGCGGTGTTCCGCTTCGGAATAAAGCCCTCTTGGTCTGCATGTATCAGGCCGGTCATGAGAGGGAGCAGCCTGGTCGCCAATACCCGGTTCAGTATCTTATAGTCAGTTGGTAACATGGATAACGGCCGGTAGGCCGTCCTATCCATTGGGGACTTCCCTGGTTTCAGCAGGGGGATAATTACCGCCTCACGGGTGGAAACCGGCAAGTGCCCCACCCTTTTCACAACGTTAAAAAGGGTTACCAATTTTGGCGCCAGCAGATCGATATAAGTTAGATAAAACTCCACTGGGAGCCCATCTGCTCCAGGGGTCTTCTTCCGCGCCATACGGTTAATTGCGCCCCTCACTTCACCTAATGTGATGTCTTGGCCCAACCTGTCCGCATCTGCCCTATCCAGCTCCGGAAGAGCCGCCTCACTGAGAAAGTCCCTAAGTGCCCCCACATTCAGGACCACCCTGCTGCGATAAAGCTCCTGGTAGTACGCATAAAACAAATCATTGATCCCCTGTTGTGTGCGGCATAGGTCACCGGAGGGATCCTGCAACTCCAAGATTAGCGACCCTCTCCTCTCAGGATTAGCCAACCAGGCCAACAGGGTACCAGACTTATCCCGCTCAGAATGTGCGCGTGCGATGTAGTTCTTATAATCATAGCATCGCAATCTATCAACTTCCACCGCTACCGCCTCTCTTGCAGCTAAGAATTCCCTGTGGTTATCAGGCTGATCAGGTCTAGTAATCTCTAGATTCTGTAGGCGCCGTTCCGCGGTCTCAATGTCATGAAGCAGTGTCTTCCGGACCCCTACTACGCTAGCAATGCACAAGCCCCTCGCCACCACTTTAAAGGCATCCCATTCGACCCCCAACGTGGAAGCCGTACCCGTGTTCTCCAGGAAGTAGTTAGTCACCCCGGTTTCCACCTCCGCACGGAACACTGAATCTTCCAGAAGTTCTGGATTCAAACACCAGTTGGGAATAGCAGGGCGCACCTGGGCCCACTGCATTTGTACTAGCAATGGGTTGTGATCCGACAGGGTCCTTGCGAGATATTCGCTATGTACAATCAGCGAGTGGAGCTCTGGGGAACAGAGGAAGGCATCGATTCGAACATGGAGATCATGTAATGCAGAGTAAAAGGAATAATCCCTGTCGGCCACGTGATGCACCCGCCACGTGTCAACCAGTCCCCAATGCTCCTGCCAATTCTTCCGTGCCCGTGCTATCTTATGTGTAGTGGCGGTTGTGAGAGGTGGATGGGATCTATCTAGTTGTACATCTGTGATCGAGTTGAAATCCCCCCCTATAATGACAGCATCAGTCAGGAAAGGCGCAAGTTTCCCAGATAGTTGAGCAAAGAAAGCAGGCTGATCAGCATTGGGACCATAAACACTGCCCAACGCTATGTCTCTGCCATTCAATCTACCCAATACCATCACATACCTACCCTCCGGGTCTGTGATCTGATGTACCAGTTGGAACGGCACCCCCGCTCTAATCCAAATCAGGACCCCCCTCGCAAAAGCAGAATATGCTGTGTGAAAAACTTGTCCCCTCCATCTACGCTGCAAAGCTGAAGCCTCCGTGCCAGTAAGATGGGTTTCCTGGAGGAAGGCAACTTGGATCCCTCTGCGCACTAAATAAGCATGAATTTTATAACGGCGGTTCATGGAGTGGAGCCCCCGGACATTCCATGAAATACATTTCAGGTCAGACATTGAGCTCCTAGTAAAAACTGCAGGTCGCATCCCAAGAGAACCTCAACAGTGCCACGCCAGGCACCCCAGTAGATAGCCCCAACATCCCAACTCCCCCACCCCAGGACAGTAACTATAGAACGAGCTCCCATCCAAACCTTAGTCTAAACAAACAATAACCTCCAACTACTTCAGAGGTGGTGAGAGACGCAGCTGCCAAAAGTCGGGCTCATAGCTCGCTAAACACCAGCTGCCTAGTATCAATACTCGCTCGGCGACCGTGTATCCAACCCATTATTAACACAAAACAGAGATGAACAAAAGCCAGCATACCACCCCCGTCTCACACTATATCATCCACACTCTGGGGTGTGATCACCGGCATCTGGAGAGTACTGCCATTAGTCGTGTCGGAGTCATTGTCCGCAGAGTCCTTATCTGACCCAGCATCATCGTCTGTGGTCGGCGGCCCTCGAGTCCGCGACAGGAACACCACCGCCTTTAGGGCCTCAGCCCGCTCCTTTCTTGTCTGCACCGCACTGGGCGTCCCTCGGGTCCTCCTCCTGTTTCTGCGGGGCCCACGGGTGCGGGAGGTTTCCTCCCGCGACCGCTGATCTGCACCGTGCCTGTCCCTTAGTAGGCCCCCTTTGTAGTTTTCCAACCAGTCCCAGGCATCAGGGGGGGAGTCGAAGTAGTGCGTGGTGCCATCGAGCACTATGCGCAACCGGGCCGGAAAAAGTAGAGAGTACTGAAGACCTTCTTCTCCCAGTACCTTCTTCACTGCAAGGAAGGAGGCACGCTTGTGCTGGACCTCCAGCGTGTAGTCCGGAAACAAGGTGACCCTGCTATTATCCACCTGGTAGGGTCCATCGGTCCTGGCCCTCTGCAGGAGTATGTCCCTGACTCGGAAATGCATCAGGCGGGCCACCACCGGTCTCGGAGGTCTCCCCGCTGCCAGGGGCCTCGCAGGCACCCTATGTGCGCGTTCCAGGGTGTAGTAGGGAGTAAGACCCTCAGGAGCCACTACTGTTTGGAGCCAGTGTTCGAGGTAGGCCACCATATCAGCCCCTTCCACGCCTTCCGGCAGGCCCACCACTCGGACGTTGTTGCGCCAGTTGCGGCCTTCCGCATCTTCGACCCTCCTCTCTAGGGCAGTGACCCTTGCTGAGATCGCCCCCAGTTCCTCGCCCATCGTCTTCTGAGCTGGCACAATTTCCCCTAGTGTCACCTCATGTTGCTTGACTTTCTCCGAGAGTTTTTTGTGCTCTTCTCGCAAGAGCCCCAGTCCCACCGCCACCTTACTGATGTCCTGGTGGAGAGTGGTCTTGGTATCCGTGATGGCCTCCAGGATTTGCACCAACTGCTGTTGAATCTGGTCCCCCGATCCCGGCTGTGATCTCTCCACATCAGTGTCATCTGGATCCTGCGCCGCACCGGTCCCTCGGGCCTTAGGCTTGCCCATGTTATAGCTGTGGTCGGGCACCGGGACCCCAAGGCCTCGGTATGAGTTAGCACTGGCCCACCAGAGTGCGTCCCCACCTGTCGCCAGTCACGCAGGGGGTCGGAGAAAGAGGGCACTCCTCAGATAGCCAAGGTAGCAACAGGCTCCCTCCCCTGGGACCCGCCCAAAAAGTCAGCCAGCAGTGCAAAGTGGTGCCTCGCCGCCCCCATCCGGGGACGCTAGCACCAAGGTGATACTCGCCGTCTCCACCCACTGCTGCGCCCACCAACAGGCCAGGGCATCTACGAGTTCCGCAGGACCAGGCAGCAACTCTCCCTGTAGATGGCCAGATGGTCAGGGAACCACCGTTCAGTGTAGGTGAGCACAGCCCATCTCCGCCGTGCGTAGTCTCCTCTCCGAACAAGATGGCGGCCGGGACTCCTCGGTCCCCCGTTGCAGGCTCCCCCAGCAGTTAAACCTCCGTTGTGACCAACCCTGCAATCCAGGCCGCAGCCCTCCTGCTCCTTCCGAGCTGCGCCTCAGCCATACAGGGGGGGGCCAGGGGGAGAGACAGCACGCCCCAGATGGAGGTCCGCAGGCGTCGCCTCCCAGCCGGTCACTACTCGGGGGGGGGGCGTTCACTCACCTCCCCCGGACATCAGCTGTGTCCCCGCTCCTCTCCGGCGGTCCCCCGACCCGTCAGCCGCGCTCCCTTATCGATCCGCTGCTGCCGCAGCCCCGGGGCCGCTCATTCGTCGTCTCCGCGGCCTATCTCCCACCCGAAGCCGGGGTGTAGCGTATCAGCGGGGCCGCCACAGAGGATACGGGCGCTCGGCACCCCTCCGCTCACAGCCCCCAGCGAGGGCTCCGGAGTCCAGGGGAAGCCGCACGTGGCGCCACCGCTCCGTGTCTCTGCTCCAGGGGTCTCAGCAGCGGCCAGAACCGGCAGGGCGGCTCACGAGCAGCCCGTTGATCAGGATGTTCAGGCAGCCGATGCGGAGCTCAGCGCTCACGCGTCCGCCATTGCCCTCGGCAAGCCACGCCCTCTCATCTGTAAACCTATTCATGCGCCATGTCCTCTCAGAGCAGACGGCTTTGTACAGGGCTGGATTACTTACTAAAGTCTTTTACAGCCAACCTTTAACCGTGACAGTCCTGTTAGTAGAGAGGAAATTTTCAGAGAGAAGTGAGCCATTCACTCTGTATAGAATTATATTACAAATCTGTACTTTTACATCAAACTTTACTATCTTCCATCTGCACCTCTGATAAAATGTAGTAAGACAGGGATTAGTGTTTGTCTGAGGCCTTCTACACGCACCTTTTACTCTGATCGGAGATAGTAGTAGAGAGCTTGCTGTTTATAAAGGCATATAACACAGGCAACACTAGTTCTTTACGGTCTTCTACAAAAAACATTACCTCTCTGATGAGCTGTCAGTTAGAGAGACTCCTGTTACACGGTAGATGAGATAGGATCACTGATCAAACTCTACCATGCAGGACATATAGCATGCTAAAATATACTAGCATGGGGCCTATTTATTCTCTCAATCCTTCAACACAGACAGTGTATTGTGCTCAGAGGAATCATTACAGAGGGTGGTCTTACTGTAGTGAACTAAATACCCTATTCACTCAGACAAAACATCTTTAGAGAGGGTGACTTTCTCAGTAAAGCCTGTCACACCCAGCCCTGTATAGACTTATAACAAGAGTAGTCACTCTTTCATCAAAATGTAACATACTGAATCTGCACCCTCTCCAAATGTGATAATATAAGGCCAAGTGTTTCCATGGACCCCCTCCACAGTTCCTAGAGAGGGTGGTCTTACTGTAGTGAACCAAACACCCTATTCACTCAGAGAAAACATCTTTATAAAGGGATGACTTTCTCAGTAAAGCCTTTCACACCAAGCCTTCATCTTGAGGAGAGATGTCACCAGAGAGGCCATGTTGTCATAAAAAGAAGCATTTATCATATATACATATACATATATAATACATACATATATAACAAAAAGAGCCATTCTTCCATCAAACTGCAACATATAGAAGCTGCACCCTCTTAAAATATGATAATATAAGGCCACGTATTTCCATGTACCCTCCGCCACAGATTATTTTTCCTTTTCAGACCTGTCAGTAGACAGAGTGAGATTTTTAAACTGAATCAAACACCCTGTTCACCCTTTGAAAAGATTTAAAGAGAAAGATAGGCTCATTACTAAAGTCCTTAACACCCACTGTTTAACCTGTAGAGAGGTGTCAGTAGAGATGGTGTGTTGTTATAAAACTGAACCATTCATACACTATGTTCTCTCAGAGAAAACGTCTTTCTAGGGGGTGAATTATTCACTAAAGTCTTTTACACCCAGACTCTAATCTGTACAGAGCTATAGGTAAAGAGAGACAGTTGCGAAAGAAGTGAACCATTCGCTCTGCATAGAATTGTATTGGAAAGGCTTACTTTTACATCCAACTTTACCATGCCCAATCTGCACTCTGTTAATATGTGACAGCACAGGACCTAGAGTTTCTCTGAGACCTTCTATACAACCCTTTACTTTGTTCAGAGATATCAGTAGAGAGCTTGCTGGTTGTAAAGCCATTTAACACACTATGAACTAGTTATCAGAGTTCTTCTACTCAGGCCATTAGCTCTGTGCTAAGGTGTCACTAGAGGGGCAGCTGTTGCACGGTAGTATGAGATAGGATCAATGTTTTATCAAACTCTACCATGCAGAATGTATAACACGTTGAAATGTACTAGCACAAATCCTAGTTTTTCTCTTAATCCTTCTGCATTCACTAGTTTGTTAGTAATAACTGTATGACAAGCAGAAATAAAAATCATGTGTCTTTTATTTATCTGTAGAGCTTGCAGTCAACTAAAGATGCCAACAAAAGAGCAGCGGAAGAAGAGAAATCAGCTGTACTACAAAGAAGTCTCCAAACATGCAACATAGCCACAAAATGGAAACAGTAGTAAACAAGCATTTGCAATGCAATAGGTCTCGCATTTGCTAGAGTTTGAGCTATCGACATTGTAAATGGCGATGCCTTTTATTTATATGTTTAGAAAACCTACAAGCAATGCGTAAACACGCACTTTGTACTTATAGTCCTTGCTTACGAGAAGTAAGGCTGTCAGTAAAAGAGGCACAGTTACTGCCAACCTTGCTTCTTGTAAACAATGACTATAAGTACAAAGTGAGTATTTATGCACCACTTGCAGGTTTTCAAAACATATAAATAAAAGGCATTGTCATTTACAATGCCAATTGCTCAAACTCTCTCAAATGCATTGTTCTATGCGTTCAGTCTATCAATCAACCAGTAGATTTGTAGAGAGCTTCTGCCCCCCTGAGGGTATCCAGGCACTGAGGGTGAGCGGCAGAGAGCATTTATGACTACATATCGAGTGCCTAAACTCCTCAGTGACTGACAAGGCATTCAGTAATAAGCCAGGCCTATCTATGCATTCGCAGGTAATGACCGGTACTCCGCCCATTTCTCTGCACATGACTGTCTTGCACCCGGCCTGCTCTCCAGCTATAAATAGAGTTCCCTGTACTATTGCTTTATTTGTGGTTCCCTGCTATAATGAGTTGATTCTCGATTCTATTCTCGTGCTGTTTGTGTTCTTGTGTTTTCTATGGTGGCTTGTGTTTGGTTCCAATGAATGATGTCACGGTGATGTTTTGTTTTCTAGTTGGCATTAAACTATTTTTGGAGGAGTGTGGCCAGGTTCTTTTTTAGGTCGAGCCTAACGTAGCGCGCATGCGCTGCTCTAGGAGAGGGCCTCTTGGAATCACTCCAGACATTCAGAAAGCTTTCAGAAAGCTCGTGCGTGTGGTTGTCACATTCTATTGGCCTTTGCGTGTGGCTTTCAAAAAATGGAAGCACGCAATTGGCCAAAGGTGGGTGCATGTCCCACCTCTTCTTAAAATGTTCACTCCCATGGCGTTTTGCTCTCGGGAGCGAGCAGGCTGGCAGCTGCATTCCTCCTTGGTCATGTGCTTTCGCTTTTGCTTGTTATCTGCTTAACCTAGTATCCTGTATCATGTTACTAATTGATTTTAATGCGCCGCCCTTCTTTTCTTTGAAATGCTTGTTATTGCATTCTGCCATCTGGCGGAATAACCCTTTGCTGCAAGAGTTTGAACTGCTAATTGCTTTTCCCCCGAAATACTCATTTTCTGGTCTAAAGTTATTTCTGCACTTTCCCAAAAAGACTGTCAAACTTTATTGACGTTACCCGGTCTCCCTTTCAACCCGATCAATGTCTAATGTACTTTTGTAAGTTTTAAGCGCTAACCTAACCCAAAGGCGTCTGAGCGCTGTACACTCGACTAGGCAGTAACACAATATTATAGTCCAGGTTAGAAGACAGAGCTGTAACATTTAATCATCACCGAGACTGTTCTGCATACAACTGATTGACGTGGCAGGGCCCTGCCAATGCCCCACTCGGAGACCCTGGCCTGCTGCCGATGTCACAGGGGGTCTCCTCTATACTGCAAAAGGGTCTACGCCTTGGAGTCTGGAACCTGGGGGCTGTGCTCTAATCCCTGCTTTAGCACCGGACTAAAGACATGTGATTCTAGGCAAATCGCTGTGCCGAAAAGTGCAAATATATAAAATGTAATTCTGTGACTGAAATATTCAAATCCGGACACGATGTACGCAATCTTTACTAATCCCCATCTGACATTAATATAAGATGCACTTTGCTGGACGTTGCTCGTGATAAACGGGACGGTACTTCCCAGCTACACCCGGAAGTAATGCGCCTTTAACGAGAGGTTCGTTCTCGGCAGGGGAGGGAACCGCCAAATGGTGGATACTTCCGTGAAGCGAGGCAGCCTTGACATTGTGTGCTATCGCCATAAAGCAAAAAGCGAAATTACTTTCTTCTTGGTCAATAAAAAGGAACAGGTGAAAGCTCACAGCCATCGTCTTGCAGCTTTGAAGCACTGAAAAGAGCAGCTGGCCTATCAGTGGGCTACTCAATGAGGAGCCTTGACAGGCACAGGCAAGTTGAGGCAAGATATTCGCCCAAATTAAATGAAAATTCAGCATGGCAGACAAAACGCTGTTTTTCATCGCCCATACCTCGTTCCAAGGAGAAACGCTGTAAACCCCTGAAATGTGGCACAGAAAATGCTAATATCAAGTTACTGGAGTCAAACTTCCCCTTAGAGATCTACATTTGGTCACAGAAGAGTACAGAGACGCAAATGTTAGCCTGATGTGCCCAGGATCACTCAATTCTGCAAACTAGGGAGCAGAGAATTAGAACTCTGGTGCCCAGGTTCAAAAGTCTTAGACACCGCCGCCCTCGTTTCGAATTACTTTTACTCCAAAAACTGCGCACTGGAAGCAGGCCACGCAAGCAGACTCGATTCCCGCCTAGCTGAAGAAAAGGTGTTTTAGACACACGAACTCCATTTAGGTCCACACCTCATGCGACAATTTCTACACTCTTCGTTTGACTTTCCGAGCCTGTTGCACATTCTGTAGTGAGCTAGGCGAGTGTCCCCACCCCGTCTGCAGTTTGGGGGGTCAGCTTCAGTGAAGTGTCTGTGTGGCGAGGCCCATCTCAGCCACGACTGGCACACAGACCCATCTGGCCAGTCCAATAAAACTGACCACAAAACACTGCTTACTGTTTGCGGACTTGCACCACCAAATTTCGAAGGAAGAAATGCAGGATGCACTCCGACCTCAGCAACAGGAACACAGCCCATCCGAGCTGCCTTTTCGGTTGACAGCGTTTTACCAAACTCTCGCGCAATTTGGTCCAGGCAGAAACACTGCCACCCCCCACAATAACAACAACCCTTCAACCCTCCACGCACCGCTTCTTGCAAACAGACATCAGAAACAGTTGTCACAAATAAACCGTAGGCAGTTATTTTAGCCAAGCACAAAAACCGTAAGTGCAACACCTTCATCTTTCCAAAGAGTTTTTATTTTTGTTTATAGCAAACAAAAGCTGAACAAGTTCAGTTTTCCTTGTGTCTTTTTAGCATTGATAGGCAATGCAAAAAGAACGAGAACACGTCATGAGCATCAAAAATAGAAATAGGGTTTGAGGTTGCAACGCCCAGGTTTTCGAAAAATAAAACTGTTTATACAAAATAAAAACAAAAAGACAACATTTCAACGAGATGCAGTGTTGGCAACCACCGGAAACACTGCCACTACATTGCATAAAAGTCCCAGTGTGCACCAGCTCACAAAGTTAAACTGTTTTCCAATACAACATAAAAAAAAATTAAATCACTGTTTACCTCTCAGTGAGACTTTAAACTGCACAAGCATACTATTTTTCATCACCGTTATCAGTGCCTGCTGCTGAGATCAGAGAAAGAGAGTGCGCGTGACGGATGCGGTCTCATAAAGGCTGAAAGACAGTCTCACTCTGACTTTAATCCTTCTAAATCCAATAATACAGACCACTAGGTTAATGCACATACTACAGAGCTCAGCATGCAGCGTGAAGCTCAGGGTTTGCAATGCTGTGGGGGCTAACTTAGGTCGATGGACTGTGCTCCTCCTCTTGTTTAGCTAGTGCGGGGGCGGGGAGGGTCCCTACTATTTGCAGCAACAAAAAATTTATTTTGTTCAGTCCTCATTACTACAAGAAGATTTACAAATGAGTCACAGAGGTAGGAAAAAACAGGAAACCTGTTGTCATGTAGTTCCTATAGTACCCCTGCAGGACCTGCGCGTTTGGATGACATATACTGCGGGCTTGGTGGCAGACTGGCTCCGAGCACCCCCACCGTATATGTTAGCCTGGTTTGCATTAGCTAGCTCGCAGTGCCACTAGTGTCTCCTCTTATCGGGGAGAGATTCGTTTCTGGCAACCTTAGAACATGACAACCCTGATTCCCTCAGAATCGTGGAAACAATGTACTACCTTTCGCTCAGTCATTCGTGCTCACTTGTTCGGTTTGTCTCAGAGAGTTACACAGAATAAACAGTCGGGCGTTTCAATAAGTATTTATTGAACAGTTGTTATCCTAATGTAAAATATATGTGCTGCCGTAACCAGCAGACAATAGCAGAGATATATTATCAGCAGTACAATAAAAGCAAAGGGATAGAACAGTTCTACCATATTGCGATAATCATGAGCACATACATGAATATAAAAGCATTATGCAAGTGCGCGTACTCCTACGATGCCTACCTAGATGTACCTGTGTGTACCTAGCATATGTGTGTAGGTCTTAGAAGCTAAAAGCCAAGAATCCTCCTAGGATTTAGTCGAACCCCTATACCTGAATAGAGAGAGTGTGGGACCCCGTCCTGGTCTCGAGTTGGACACCCCGTCCGGGTTGTGTCAGACCACTGTCAGCTTGAGCGACTGCATGCAGGAGCCTCAGCGTCTCTGGTCAGTGTGTCAGCATCGAAGTCTCGGTTCCCTCTATCTTACCGGGGCAAGATGTGGTGTATTTATACCCTGAAGACACTGATCTTCGTGCAAGGTTTGTATTGGTCCTCCATTAGGCTTTAGGAAGACGTCAGGGGTGAACTCTGTACATACATATTATGCAGGTGGAATATTCTTAGAGAGTCATGCATAATTTATGAGTACAGTGTGGGCCTGTGTTTGGGAAAACCCTGGTGCCTGCAAAACCACAAGGCAGATAACGTTCAGCCCTCAGAGCATGTTGTGTACTGGATGGGACCAATGTAGGTGAAAGAGCATGCCTATATAAGGAATCATGACTATAATAGGGCATGTATGGTTATTACCGTAATAGGGCATATGCAGCTATGACCATAATAGGGCTAGTACGAATATGACCATATTAGGATAAATATGAATACGTCTATTTTAGGGCATGTATGAACGGGCCTACATTAGGGTCTCTATACGGGATATAACACCCACTTCTCTTCCGAAAAGGATAATAATGACCATACTATAAAATCTGGACAATTTAAAATAATTTTAAAATCGGTAAAAACATGAGTTTAAAAATCGTTAAAAAGATGTTTAAAAAAATATAAAAGTGTTAAAAGTCAGCTATTTCCAGTTGCCACGTTTAAAAGTCAATCACTGTCTCTTCATAAAGTTGAATCACTATAAGCGGGAGAAGGCCATGCTTTCTGCAAGCGACAGTGTCAATTTGTAAGCAAACTTCCAAATTTAGATCATTTATTTTGAAACGAGCAAAAGCCGAATTCTTTACCAGGACGCGATGAGCCAATTCGAGATTAAGCGTCCCGGCTAGGAAGCACATCCATATCGGAGTCAGCCACTGCAGTAGGCAAATCCAACGCCTCGCATAGAACGTCAATCGCACCTAGATGGAATGTAGCACTGCCATCAGTCGGAGCTGCGGCATCTGGTGCGGCAGTCGTAACCTGTGTGTCCGTCGAGGAGTCGCCTAACCCAGCAGGAGCAAACGGCACCTGTGGATTCTCAAGGAATGCGTTCATCAGAATCGGAAGCCGCTGGGGACAACTCAGAGCGTGGGCCTTTATGGGTTCCAGCATTGCATCCATGTCCGGCGGCGCGTCTGATGGAAATGTTAGACATAAATCCAACGAGCATTCTTCTCCGCAGAACAGGCGTCGAAGAACAGGTAAGATGCAGTCTACCCAGACTGGTCTAAACGATAGAAACCAGGAGGCATTGAGTTCTCGTAGGCAAGGCAAGCCCAGAATTTGTACCATGCGTTCACGGTACTTCCGTTCCAGGAGTGTGTTCAACAACCCTTCTGGAATTGGGCCGTCCATTGCGTAGCAGTAGTATTATAATCAGGATTCCAGCAATTAGGAAAAGGATGAGCGGGAATCATCCAAATACGCTTCCCAATACGGAGTGTATAAAATTTGGGATTACTCCGAGGACTGTCTGAAAGGTGCTTAACAGTCCTGACCCTATGGTCTTAAATAGGTGTACAATACAACTCGTATCAGACATGTTGAAGATACGACTAACCATTTCTGCGAAATGAATGGGGCAGTTTGTACGTATGAGTGCCTGTATCTCAGTCGAGGTCCTTGCAACTTGAAGTTCATAGGTTTCTCGAGCGGAGGTTAAGGGCACGGGTTGCTGTAAAAGCATGGCTTTAAATCTGCTCAGAGTATCAAATTGTATGAAAGAAACATTCAGCGAAGGCCATAGCGGCGCCTCCCTGACTGTGTCCAGTGGCGGAAACAATACTTGCATACAGCAAGTAACCCTGGAGTTAACAGTTACTAGATAGGCAATGCCCGGAAGCATCCCACAGCAACCTTGATCATTTAGCATTAAGTAACTCCCATTCGAGAGCAGCTGGAAAACCGGCGTGATCATGGCCGCTGGGGTCCCTGACATGTGACAAGATAGGTTCGCCGCTGAACCACTGCAGGATCCGTGTAGAGAAATATCTTGACACATGAGAGAACCGCTTAAAGCGTTCTTGCAGTTTGTACCACTCAGATACACTTCTCGATCCCCATTCCGGCATCGTTATCTATATGGTAACTCCCAAATTTCCTTGATGTATCCCTTACCCATTTTCTCATATCTGCCTGCCTGCCTTTGCTCAAGGCAATATTGAAACTGAAATGTAGTGACCGGTAGAGTGATTTGGCCATGGATTAACCATTCAGTTGATGGTGATTCGGCTACAGTGAATGGTAACCTTTCCAGTTTCTCAATACGCATCATTGTGTATTTGGCTCCCCTTTGTGCCATTTCTGTCTGTTTATCAGTTAGATTGTATTCTGAAAACAGAGATGTGCTGTTTATAAAACGCCAGGGCACATAGCCTGCACGCAAAGATTGTAGCGTCCAGCTCAACATCATAATAGAACGTAGTTGAGATTGCCCGTGCTGTAACAAGGCTAAACCTTGTTCTAGTATGTCGATCGCCGAAGACACAATGTTGCCTAAGGAGTAAATCCTGGAGGTCAAAGTTGTTAACCCATTATCCACTACAGCTAATGCCTTTTCTAAGTTAATACGGTCTATTTCCCGTATCCTCTCTGCGGCCTCTTGTTGGGATATTTTCCAGTTCTCATTTTAATAGGCATAAAGGCCTGCATATATGAAACGTTTCTGACGTTGTTTCCTGGGTCCTAGTAGAAAATCTCTAAGATCCATGTCAGGTGTTAGTAAGGTCAAGTGGTGTTTCACTTCTGTGAGTGTTGAGGTCTCTAGCCAATCAAGGCACAACTTCCCAACACTATAGGATGTCACTACCCCCGGGTGATGTCTCTGTACATAGCGTGGATCAGGCCTATGGATACTAAACCCTTCGGTTGTATTCATAAATCTCTGTTGACAGATGTTTGTGTCAATGGGCCAGACCAGCCATTCTGTCCAATCAGGATCTGATCTGTTGTACTGGAAAATGTCATCTAATTTTACCCCATGTGTAGTTGAATTCTGCCCCCCACCCATCTGTGATGGTGTTGGAAACCCCGGTGTGTTCATTTCCTTGCCTTTGGCTAATCCAAGACAGGATGTTTGTTGCACAGTTTCGTTCAGAAATAACATCTGCTGTGGAAAGATGCATGCTCTAAAAAGTGCTTCTATTCCCTGGACTTGCCAGTCCCTAGAACCCCAGATGGATTTTGAATCTATCGTGTCTTTCCATAGGTCGAAACCCTGTTTAGACAACTAGTTCAGAAAGGATGCAGAGTAAATATGTTTGGTGTTTGTTAACATAATTTTCTGAGCTGAAGTTTTCACCACTTTATAATAAAATGACTTCGGGTCGGATGTGTTAAATCCTGAGAAGTATGTGAATTTCTGTGCAAATGCTTGTGAACTACCTTTCGGTGGTGTTGGGCAGTGTTCCCACTGGTGGTACTCAAACACATTTCTAGGTGTTATAGATTTGTGTAAGAAATGATCACCAAATTGTTGGTAACAGTACAATGTATCATAGTCTGAAGTACCTTCTAACATTTCATTGTTTGGAAATGCAGCAGTTTTTTCTAAATCAGACATCATAGCAATTACAGTTTCAGTGTCCCAATCATCAGAATAGGCACTGGAGGTAATGATATCACTTAAAGAAATTTTAAATACATGTTTTAGCTTTAAAAGTTCAGTCGGACCTAATACATCATAATCAATTTTGTCCCATATTATACCGTCCGGTATAGGAACTGCTGTAATGTTCACTGAAGACAAGTCTCTAGGTTCACGATGTGAAGACTGGTGTATTTTTAAAATCAAATTGACTCTTTGGGCTGTAGAGCTTGGTTGGAGGCATCATCCATTAATAAGCATACTAAAAGTTATAATTAAACCTAGCCAGAAAATGAAAAATAAAATCCCAGTGATATCCCATAGTTCTATCCAAGGTGACACCTGGTAAGTCTTTCTAAAAAAGATCAAAAAGTCAGTGAGTTTTTGTTTGAGTGATTTTTTGGCTGGCGTCATTTCTGGCTCCCTTGGGTCCAGTGAAAACGTATCAAAGTTCATGAAATAGCCAGAAGCAGTTCGATCAATTGGTGGAATTGCATCGGGATTTGTTGAAATCGGATTTTGCTCTTGACGAGGCATGTTGACGTAGATTTCTGTATTAGGTCTGATTGCAACTTGGTTGTTAAAATGATTTTCTTCTTGTTGATGTACTTCTTGTCGAAGTGGAACGAGTTCCATAGCGTTGTTGCTTAGTCCTTCATTCCGTACAGGTGGCTCTTCAAACGTGATGAGTCTTTCTGTTTGAACTTCTTGGATTGTAGTGAGAGGAGGGCGTCTTCTACTGTGGAGTCCACGAGGCCTACTGTTTAGTATCGGCCACATAGTGTGGTTTGATTAAGTCAATTGAGACAAATCTTTTCTCCTTTTTTCCGGCAAGAGGCGGCAACAGTACTGTTCTTGTGCCTTGGATTGCTAGGACCGGTACAGTCTTTCTGTAGGATGGCCCAAATTCTTTCTTGTCAGCAATCTTCTCTCTGACCAGATCCCCGAATTTTGGGATCCAGATAGGTCTTGCCGTTACTGCCTTGACTTCCTCAGTGGCGGCCTGTTTCTGGAGCACGTTACTTTGTTGTGTCCTGGATTCATTTAGATCCTGTAAAACAGCCAAACGATCATGGATATCAAATGGTTTTTGATCTGCCACTGCGCCTTCACAATCAAGATCAGGTACCCACATTCTTGTCCCAAATAGGACCTCGTAAGGAGTGACACCTCCTAGAGAGCTTCTTGGCTGGTTATTGAGCGCGCGCTTTACCCCATAAAGGTGATCGACCCATCTACCGCCCTTGCCTAATACCCTAGCTGTTAAAGATTGCTTTAAGTCTCGGTTTTTGCTCTCCACAACAGAATTTCCCTCGGGATGGTACGGAGAGGAGTACCGCAATGCTACGCCCATTCCTTCCATGGCCTCTTTGTAAGCCCGAGAGCTAAACGCCGGACCACGGTCAGAATGTAACGTGCCAACTGCGTATGTGCCGATAAAGACTCGCAAATCTTTTATAACAGTTCGAGCGTCAGCCGAGCGCTGAGGCCAGACCTTGAGGAAGCTTGAGCTGAACGCGCATGAAAGGACAACCTAATGCTGTCTAACAATGGTATCTGTACTGGACGTGTTGTGGTGGACCCGTTCATCTGCTTGCAGATGTGGCAGTTCCAGACATAGTCTGTAATCAGCCTTCTCATCACGGGCCACCAGTAGCGTTCTTTTAACAAGGCAACAGTCTCCCTAAGTCCGTTATGTACAGAACCTTTCCCTTCGTGTGCTGCCAGAATTAAGCTCTGCCTACGATCCATATTTGGTATTACTCTATCCCCCACTCCAGGAATCTGAGCATATGGAATGTTTTGTGCATCTAACTTGTAGGAGTACTTGAGTGGAAATTTCTTTGGTACTGCTGTGCTGCCTTTGCGCGAAGCATTGACAGCTACCATTATCTCGCAGTCTATAACTCGTTTTTGAACGAGTAACTGCAGCTACGGCAGCTGTGCGAACAGCCCCCATCAGCCAAAGAATTCCCTTCAACGTGAACGCCATCATGCTGATGACTCAGTGTATGTATCAGGTGAGCCCTTGGTAGTTCGTTTCTCAACTCCACTACCTGTTCCCATAGCATTTTATGCTTAATTGTGCCACCTTTTGCATCTTTGAACCAGTTTTGTTCCCAATGATGTAGATATTCATTGTATGACTGTACACAGTAAAAGGAATCACACACAATCAGTGTGGGGAATTCGTGATCCGCATTTATAAGTGCCAGTATCAGTGCTTTGAGTTCTGCCAACTGAGCTGTGCAGTCTCCTAGAGATTGTGTCTTAGTACAGCTTGGATGGAACTTGCCATCACGCATGCGACCTTTAACGATTGCACACGCTGCGCTGTAAGCTTGCTTGCTTCCTGTGGCTGGTTGAGCAGAACCGTCAGTGTAAATAATATATTCATACTGATCGAGAGGCAAAATTTCATTTGATAGAAGATATTCTTATTCGTATTGCAGGAATGCTTGAGTTTTTAAACTTGGATCAAATCTGTACTCAACATCCGTTGCAGTAAGAGATTTAGCCCATTGTATCCAACTTGGATGTAAGGCTTTAGCATTTGGAATGCTAGCTTTTGTAACAGCTTCTAAAGCTGGTACTGGGGTCACGACAATTATGCGCTTTCCCTGAGCCAGAGCTCTTTCTCTTGCTACAGCGGTCTGCACTGCTGTCAGGATTTTTTCTGTTGAAGTGAAACGCATTTCTGCGTTTGTGTACAGGTGTGATTTGTATGCTATTGGTACTGTTTCACCTTCATTAAAAGTTAAATAAGTGTACCCGCATTGACCCGCTATGACTCGGTGTCGGATCACCAAATTATGTGCGATTACGCGTGTCTGTAAATGTTTAGAAGTTATCATGTCTTCCTGTAGGGAACGCAGGATATTTGTATGTTCCTGTGTCCACTGTCTGACTGAAAAATCAGGTTTTATTAAGTCGTAGAAAGGTTTTACTCTCTCTGCGTAATCCAAAATGTATGTTCGACCAAAATTTAGGAATCCCAGAATCGATTGTAAATTCTTTAATGATTTTGGAGGTTGGAGCAGCGCACACTTTTCTAAAAAGTTAGCTGCCAAGCTTTTTCCCTCACTTGACAGCTCATATCCTAAAAACAGGACACTGAGGTGGGCAATCTTTGATTTTTAAAGTTAAATTTGTAGCCCTCAGAGGCGAATCCCATAATAATGGTGCTCACCCTGGTCAAGTGCCTCGGTAAGTCATCGTCTGTCAGATAAATATCATCCACATAGGACAATGCTTCTTCATCCAAATTTTGGAGTAACTCTGTTACCCTTGCTGAAAACAACCCCGGGCTATTCTTATACACTTGGGGGAGTCGACAAAATTGCCGTTGGCTCCCTAACGCACTGAATGCGGTCAGATACCTGCTTTCAGACGCTATATTTTGGCAGAAAAATCCATTTGAGATATCAAGTGTTGTTTTGTATTTTTGTCGCACAATGTTATTCATTAATGCGGCACTGTGTGCATTTTGAACTGCAAATGTCTTTGTGCAAGTGTTTAAATGTCTGTAATCTAAAACTAGACGATATGTGTTGTCAGATTTGGCTACGGGGAACAAAGGATTGTTCATAGGTGAAGTGCAATTTTCTATCACCCCCTGGTATTCAAGTTGATCTAGAATCTCCCTGACTTGTTTTTTAGCTTCCTGCTTTATAGGGTATTGCCTTTGAGCATTTGGGGAAACTTTTAACGGGATCACGTGGTGGGTTGAATCCTCATCCCAACCAGCATGATTTTTATACAATGCTGGAGCTAGGGCAACCGCCCACTCCTGCGCATATGCATGTTTAAGATGTATGGGAACGAGGTCGGAAAAGGCTGGAAAAATTACAGTTTCTCCCCTAGGGCACTCCATGACGAATGCTGGCGGCCAGTCTTGTTCTGCTAATAGGATGTCATACCCAGATGACAAATTCTCCCAAAATAGACCTTTAACTTTTCTGGGCTTGTCCCCCTCCATCCGGAGTGTTATCTCATGTAACTTATGTGGGACACTTACCCGAGTATCAGGTGTTTCCACCGTGATATACTCACTTAACTCCGCTGTCACCAGAAATTCCTTCAGGTTCTGGCAAGCTATAATTACTTCTGCTGCGCTGTCTAGCATCGTCAGAGCCCATTCTCCGTTGAGAAACTGTGTCCTCAGAATTCTGAGCATGTCTGATCTTGAGACCTGCTACCTTCTTCTTTTTGAATTGAGGTTTTGATTTTTGTTTATCTTCTTTGTTAGGTGCGTAGTCCGCAGCGTGCTGCGTGTCTCTGGACTTTGTACGCTCCTTTGATCGTCCTTCCCTCTCGGAGTTTCGTGATGAACCCTGAAAGGAACGAGAGGAACGAGTATCAGTATCCTGATACCTGTCAGGTTTTTTAATATTATCCCTATTCCTGAGGTTGTACCTTTTTTCAGAGGGCTCCTGTTGAGGAGACCTACCTCTGGACTGAGATCTGGTGTCTTTAAACTTTTGTTGTTTTTTACTATCCCACTTCTTTTTAGAAGGAGTAGGTGTCTGCTTTGTAGTGTCCTTTTCAGGACTGCCCACCAGTTGTGGTTTTAATGCTTTCCCACCTAGACTGTCTCTGCCTAGATCTACATATGAAGTTTCAATTATTTTGGGTAGTTCGTGTTGTTGATCCTCTGGACCGAACTCCCTTAGGCGTTGGCGGATCGCCACTGAAGCTGCTTCCCCCTTAATGTTAGCTAGTATTATGGCTGAGACCTGTTCAAAGTTGTTTAGCAACTTCATCCCTAAGTTAAGGGCAGGTTCTGCTCCGTACTCATTTTGTATCTGTCTCAATACGTCAGGTACTACTGCTATTGACGGGATACCATGTGTTTTGGTATATATGGCAGCAAAGACTGAACCCCAAGAGGTGCAATCCTCTATTTGTGGTGTGATCCCCATGGGCAAGCAGATTGTTAGAATTCTGTGTTTATCACTGGTTGTAATATTTGGGAATACTGCTTCAAGCTGAGTTATTTTCTGAGCTATCCAGAATGGGATTTGTTCGCGTTTTGCTGGCGTTTTGCCCATTACCGCGTGTAATGTTTGTGGAGTAATTTTATTAACTGTACTCTGGACTGGAGTATCTTGTGCAGGTTGAACTGTTAAAGTCCTCATCACAAAGTGTGTGAGGTTTCTGTAGATTTTAATTAAATCTCTGTGTTGTACAAGTAATTCTGGCTGTGTCATTGTATTAATGTCAGGATGTGGAGTGTATGCCGCTAATATGGGCCATGTGGCTCCTGCTCCTCCGAGCGGGCCTAATCTTGCTCTTCCTTATACGTGGGGTAGGGTGCCTTTAAACCAGTAATTATGCTCCTGATAAGTGAGCGGGACCTCTACTTCCTCAAAAGGAGTATAGTCTGCCGGTGTTTCACCTTCTAGGTAGTAGTGAAACACATTTGTAATTGCATTCGTTGCTTGGAATGTAACCCACGAATAGAACACCTCTGTTTTATTAGATTCGTGTGCCTCAATCACGAAAATTACTGTACCACCCCTGGCTCTTAAGTTCTAGAAGTTTTAGGGTGACTGCCCTTCTGAAATTTGGTGCAATTTGTATTGCATCTTCAGGGTCTTCTGTTCCGAAGAGGGCTGTGTCAACTCTCCTTGCTTCGTCTGTTTCCTCCACCATTTTTAATTGGAAGAAGGGATGTTAAAGAATTTTAAGATAAGGTGTAAATGCACAATTGTAGGAACTAAATGTCCTTCAAGCTTGAATAACCAACAGCCAATAAATAGTATTCTAGTACTACTCAGCTGCGGCAGAGTTTGTGCCCACCCACTCCAGACGTCTCTGGGGTTTTGTGAGTAGGTTCTCTGAGAATAGCATGACTGAACTACTCAGATTCTACTGTTAAATAAGTACCCAACCAACGTTGGCGGCACCATGTCGTGTAGTTCCTATAGTACCCCTGCAGGACTTGTGCGTTTGGATGACATATACTGCGGGCTTGGTGGCAGACTGGCTCCGAGCACCCCCACCGTATAGGTTAGCCTGGTTTGCATTAGCTAGCTCGCAGTGCCACTAGTGTCTCCTCTTATCGGGGAGAGATTAGTTTCTGGCAACCTTAGAACATGACAACCCTGATTCCCTCAGAATCGTGGAAACAATGTACTACCTTTCGCTCAGTCATTTGTGCTCACTTGTTCGGTTTGTCTCAGAGAGTTACACAGAATAAACAGTCGAGCGTTTCAATAAGTATTTATTGAACAGTTGTTATTCTAGTGTAAAATATATGTGCTGCGGTAACCAGCAGACAATAGCAGAGATATATTATCTGCAGTACGATAAAAGCAAAGGGATAGAACAGTTCTACCATATTGCGATAATCATGAGTACATGCATGAATATAAAAGCATTATGCAAGTGCGCGTACTCCTACGATGCCTACCTAGATGTACCTGTGTGTACCTAGCATATGTGTGTAGGTCTTTGAAGCTAAAAGCCAAGAATCCTCCTAGGATTTAGTCGAACCCCCATACCTGAATAGAGAGAGTGTGGGACCCCGTCCTGGTCTCGAGTTGGACAACCCGTCCGGGTTGTGTCAGACCACTGTCAGCTTGAGCGACTGCATGCAGGAGCCTCAGCGTCTCTGGTCAGTGTGTCAGCATGGAAGTCTCGGTTCCCTCTATCTTACCGGGGCAAGATGTGGTGTATTTATACCCTGAAGACACTGATCTTCGTGCAAGGTTTGTATTGGTCCTCCATTAGGCTTTAGGAAGACGTCAGGGGTGAACTCTGTACATACATATTATGCAGGTGGAATATTCTTAGAGAGTCATGCATAATTTATGAGTACAGTGTGGGCCTGTGTTTGGGAAAACCCTGGTGCCTGCAAAACCACAAGGCAGATAACGTTCAGCCCTCAGAGCACGTTGTGTACTGGATGGGACCAATGTAGGTGAAAGAGCATGCCTATGTAAGGAATCATGACTATAATAGGGCATGTATGGTTATTACCGTAATAGGGCATATGCGGCTATGACCATAATAGGGCAAGTACGAATATGACCATATTAGGATAAATATGAATACGTCTATTTTAGGGCATGTATGAACGGGCCTACATTAGGGTCTCTATACGGGATATAACACTGTCTGTGCTGTCAGACTATTTTTTGCAAGTTTTGTAACCTTTACAGTTAAACAATAATCGTTTGTCTTCAGCGCCTCTGTGACTCCCACATTTTTCATAACTTTACAATATAAACGTACAATTCACCATCCATTAGCGTGAAAGCCTGTCCTTTCTTTGATCTGCGATTGGCCACGCCATGTATATACGAACTGCATAGCTAAGCACTTAAAAGGTACCAAAGGCGAGACCTATTGGCTATGCCAATGCTTGTTTATTTTTCTTTGCATTGCGAACTTTGGGTTGTTACACAAGAGTTACTTTAGCCCTTTAAAATATCCAGTCATTCGAATCTCACCTCAGTTTACAAATAAAGTATCTGCCGACAGGTTATTTGTGTTTGTTCTTATCCACTGCATGATCCGTGAATATTGGCTTCTGATATTGCACACTCAGGACATTGTCAGCTTCTGCTCTCCCTGAGCACATTGCTGTCTTATACCCTGTCCTGTGTGTCCAGGATGCATATCTGTGCGAGACACTCTTCATTTTTTGTCCAGGATACGGGTATTTGATATCGTCCCAATGTGCACTTTCAAACATTTATGTCTATTTGGCTCTCTGTGTGCACTGAGAATGTTGGTACCTGACACTTTTGTGTACACTGTGAATATGGATGGGTGATGTCGGATTTACTGCACTGTGAAGTTTGGTGTGTCATACTGTTTTTGTGTGTTGTGAAAATTGATGTCCGATCTTGCTTTGTGCATAAACTGAAAATATTGTTGTTTGATAGCAGTTCACTGGCGCTGAGTGTAAACAAACCAGACGTCAGGCAGCTAAAAACATCAGAAGCACAGGCCAACAACAGACATGGCGCGTGGCTGAACCGAAGACATCTCTCAGACTCGATCTTCCAGGGCAGGGTTATGACGGAAGCTTCCCTCGAACACAAAAACAGCCCCTTCCCAGGCTTTATAATGCTCCTGTTTTTGTGCTCATTAGTGCACGTCAGTGATGTCTTTGGGACACAAAAGGCAGCAGGGGGACCTGGTACGCTTATCCATTCGGTAGAGCCAGCATCATCGTCCAGTTACAGTCCGGTTACAAGATCGGATGAACTAATGTTCCCGATCAAAAGAAAACAAGAAGGGGGAGGGGGAGCCACAGAACAGACCAGGCGTCCTCCAAACACTCTGATAAGCAGTAAACAAAGACGGCAGGGGGAAGTGCTTGGAACAGGCACCCTCACTAGTCAGCAAGAATGATGTGGCATAGTAAATAGAGCTTCCGATTGTAGTCCCGGGGACCCGTGTTCGAGCCTCGGCGTAGGCTCTATAAACAAGTAGATAAAGCGCGGCGCTCATGAGAGAGCACCGCTCTAAAGTAAATTATGTGAAAATGTCTTTAACATTACGAAAAATAGAGGTGTGCAAGCCACCTCGCGCAGATCAAAATAAAGGCGGGCCGCCGTACTTATAGATTAAGCACAGCATCACGATGTGCCGAAAATAAACAAAGTTGTCCCTACAGCGTAATGAAACTGTAGTTGGCCTGTGCTCCCCGAGCAGAAAACGGAAGTGATGTCTCGGGTGCGCCAAGCAATGAGGAGCCAGCAAACAGGACCGACGTAAGAGTGAACCTATGGAAAAAAGCAGGCGGGATTCCACTGAAATTGCACTCAGTATAGTAAGTACAACAGGTCTTGCAAACAGCGCATGTGCTGGTGCTCAACCTAAAAAAGAGGAAAAATCAAGTAAGGGCACCCAGTCTTTTATATAAAAATGAATAACATTGTGTAAACTTTTTATGCAGGTTTAAGTAGTATTGAAGGTCTGTCAACATGTAAGAAAAAAGACAAAAGATAATTCCAGAAAAAGAAGAGACCAACCAGACAGGTTTACGAAGAAGAAATTTAAAGAACTTCATCAGAAGTTCTTCCGCAGAAGAGTAGTGTCAAATATTATGAGAAGTATGAAAACAGTGAAAGGCAGAAGAGCACTGCAAAAGTAGTAAGAGTTTGTTTAGTGTCTAGTAGGCAAGGTGTTTGTATTAAAGAGAAAGCTATTTATTCTCATTTTGAAGAGAATCAGATGTTTAGATGAACTAGTTAATTCCCTTAAAAAAAATGTTGTCAGAAGGTTCAAGTTAGTAAAGCAAACTTTTGCAGTATTTTCCAGGGAGATTGGAAACACACTTCCAGTACTGAAGCATTTTTTAATGTGAAAAGTTATTTACAGGCAAATGAGCTAGTGTTTGCAATTGACAAAGACAGTCGTGCATATGAAATCAATGTAGGTACAGTGATAGAAAAAGAACAATTAGTGCCAAGAATTGTAGAAGAAGAAATAACTAATGAAGCATTAGGTCAACATCCTCTACAGCCAGTATTTGCGTGGAAGTGTAGAAAAGTATACAACTGAAGACAACAGTCTATTGACAAACTTACACTTTTCTTCAACAAATACAGCAGAGGAACTGTGAAACAAAAAAATTAAACTACTGCAATGCTTTGATCCTTGTCGAGTTAGGGGACTGACAAACCTTCAAAGACATTAATTGGGGCTTGCTTATCACAACAGATCTGTGACCGTACTTTCCATCACATACGAATGCTGTCTGTGCACCGCATTAACATTTGTAATGGGTTCCGGAGTAGCATGCTACTCGCCAAGAAAGTGCTTCAACACCCCATTAGGGGTAACAAGTGCTATATATAAATGCAAACCTTTTTCCCTCTTCTATCCCTCCGCTATCCTTCTGAATCCACCCAAATTACTTTCATATTTCACTATACTAATTCAACACTAATCCTTTATGGGTTCCGGAGTAGCGTGCTACTCGCCGAAAAAGCACTTCGACGCCTCGTCAGGGGTAATAAGCGCAATATAAATGCAATTACAATTACAATTACAATCTGTTAAGAAGATTGTATTTTGTAAAAAGTCCAGCTCTCCAGCTTCAGAAGCTAAATGATCTGTTATTAAGAGGTAGTCATTCTGAAGTCAGAAGAGAGTGATCTAGTACAGTGGTTTAACTTGCTCATTATGTGATAGTGGAAGATCAATTTGATATGTGCATAAGGCAAATTATCTGTAAATATTGTATTGACAAACTGGACGATAATAAAATGCCTTCTCAATGTGTTCATAATAAATTAGAGGTTTTTCCAATTCCTCCTGAGCTTCAAAACCTGAACATCTATGAGAGTATTCTCATACAGACAGTACATTCCTTCCAAGCAATTGTTAGAATGGAGACCAAAAATAAGAAACTACCTTCTAGTGAAATATTAAAAGGTCTAAAAGGTAAGGTTGTGTATAGGCTTATGAATATGAAGGAGAATATTGAAACTATAGGTGTAGATGAAGAAGAAGAAGGATCACTAGTGGTTCAAGCAAATGAACTACCTACTAAAGAGAAAATAAATTGGCAGGAACGTGTAAGCATTGATAGGGGTAAGAGAGCTTTGTAATATCTTAAAACAGAAAATGTGTTTTACAAAAATGTTGACATAGACGAACATATCACCTATGTTAGAAAAGTTCCATCTCAGTTCCTTCTGCTCAGTTCGAAAAAGTTTACTTAGTTGAAGCAGAAGAAATATATGAACATTATAGCATTTATCTGCTACATTCAAGAGACAAGATGGGTAATGCATTAGAATTATACCAAATGAAGCAGACGCAAGGAGAACAAGTAAGTGTGTAGGAAAAGAGCTTAGAAGCACGGTGTTTTCCAATTTTGTTTCCTACAGGAGAAAGTGGCCATTATGATGAACGTCCAGTACAGATTCTGGCATCAGAATATAGATCCAGTAGATTATATTTTGAAGATCCTCATTTTAGGCAAAAAAAAACTACATTTTCTACCTTTTGTTTGAACGTGATCTGTCAGTGCTATCTTATGCTGAGGGCCATGCTATGAGAACAGGAACGTGGTTTGATGACTTCACTGCGAGAGATTTTGTGTAAAAAGTACATGGTGAAGATGAGGTACTAGAAAGTAATTTGATAAACATGATGGCTTGCCAACGTGCTACAAATTAATATTTGTTCCGTCGCCACAGTGAGCTAAAGTGTATGTTACACAATCTAGGTGCACCTACCTCGTTTATCACTTTGAGCTGTGCAGAGTATGCTTGGGATGATCTTTATGACTTTCTCAAGCAAGCTAATGCGTACATTATAGGGATTATTTTCAAGCCTCATGGTGAATTGTGTTCCATTGATCCAGCAAATGTTTGTAGATACTTTAAGCACAGATTTGAAGCCATGCTCCATTTTAACTGTAACAAATAGGATCCAACACTGGGGGAAGGTTTGGTGCACCTGTATTCTTTCCTCTAGAAAAACTCCAGATATACATATGTTATTGTGGGTGAAAAATGCACCAAAGTTTTGTCAAGATACTAATGAGTCAGTGTTATCATTCATTGAGCAATATGTAACTGGTGACATAACCCTTTGGCAACAAGTCTTGCAATTTCAGTCCCATAAATTTGGCACATTTTTATGACAGAGATACAGAGCAAAAGGGAAAATACTACATGATGGGCCCAATTAAGAGTTTTGGCAGTCCAGAGGCAGGCGGTATACCACCACCGTGCACCCACACCGCCGTGACTTGCCGCCACCCGCCCACCAGATTACGACCTTTAAGTAGTCTGGCGGGCGGGAGGCGTAGCGGTGCCTCTTTCAAAGCCAGCTGTGCCTTTGAAAAAGGCACGGCAATAGGAATACCTCACAACTTTCCTGATGGGCATGGACTGAAAGTCCATGCCATGCAGAAACTGTTGTGTATGCACATGTTATGCCACCCTTTGTGCATCCATAAGCAGAGGATGCATAGGGGTCCTGTAGTGCCCTCTCTGTTTCCTGTCCACCAAGGTTGACATGGGGTAGAAACCTCCATGTCACCGGAGAGGAAACTTGTAATATGCTTGGCGGGACTGCGGCGGTCCTGCCAAGCACATTGCGGCCTCTGCCCGCCGCGCCACCTCCAGGGAACGGTGGTTCACCGGTGGCATTGGTGGTCCCAGGGTGGTCCGACCCCAAACTTGTAATGGGGTGGTCGGATCACCAGTTCGATGGTGGCTGGACTGCCACCGCTGCGCGAGTCTGGCGGTCCTCGTACCACCAGACTCGTAATCGTGCCCTAAGTGTCGTTTTGGATTCCCTAGGCCTTCAATCTCCACAGGAAGAGTGAACAGTTTTATGTCTTCAGTCAGAAATCACTGTTACTGGGAAATCATCTAAAAATACAAGTAATCTGAAAAGAAATGAGGCTTCGAAACTTTTCAATGATTACAATCCAGTAATCCTGTACACTTGAATGCCAACATGGATATTCAGTTTGTAGCAGGCAATTTTATTGCTGTTGCTTGATATGTCACTTCTTATTTAACAAAGTCAGAAAAGACGGAAATGAAGGATGTATGTTAAGAAATAGCAGCAGAGAAGTCTTTAAGTAAAATGCTCCACAGTTGCAGTTTAAAGATACTCTCACTCAGAGAAATTGGATCTTATGATGCTTGTGACAAGCTCAGTTCTTCCAGCTTAGATGGGAAGTCCAAATCAATAATTTGGGAGAGTTTAGGTCTGACATCAACATGAAAATGTGTCTTGAAACCATTTCCTGAAATTAAGTATCTTGCTCGGCTTGATCCAGAAAGCACTGAGTTCCTTAAAACAAATATGATGAACACTTATTACCCTAATTGGAGTGTCCAACTAGAAAACCTTTCTTTGTATGAGGTACTGCAGTACTATACATACAGAAATAACGTAGATGAAAATATTGAACAAGTAAAACTTGGGGTGACTGGTTATAATGGATGTTTAGTGAGTCATTCAAAACCAAGTCTCATCATTGTAAACTGAGCTGTCAAACAGGTGAGAAAAAATAATTATTTTACCAGACTCTTTTGCAATGTTTTAAACCTTGGCATTCAGAGACTGAACTGCTAGTTGCATATGAGTGTTATGAAGAGGCTATCAATGAATTCAAAGATAGTCATCAATGTGAAGTGTTTCCCACATTCCAGAAAATGTTAAAGAATGACATTTAACAAGAAGAAACAATTGCTATAGAAGTTGCAACGGACAGTTCACAAGTTAGCCAGAGCTCAGGGCCCAATAGTCAAGATCCCCTTGGCCAGCCTATCACTGAAAATGAGGAGCCCACACCTATGAGGCTAAGTTATGGGCGAGAGCATTGATTTAGAAACGTTGCTCTCTCAAATACATGAAGAACAGCTAAAACATTTTGGGCAAATAACAAAATCCATGAAGCATGGACTCCTACATGATAAGTCCGTATGTTCTTGTAGAACCTTCCAGTCTACACTTCTCTATGTTAGTGGTCTGGCAGGTACAGGAAAAAAAATCTTATTAAATTGCTGACTGTATTTGTTCACAGGAAGACTAGTTGTGATCTTTCATGTGTTGAGACTGCTCCTACTGGACTATCTGCTCACAACATTTAAGGAATTACTTTGCACAGACTACTTATGTTGCCTGTGGAACATGATAACAAACTAGAGTACCTGAAGTTATCTGTTGATAGTTGTAATGAAGACTCCAGAATTCTGAAAAAAATAAAAGCTCTCATTATTGATGAGGTTAGCATGGTATCCAACTTAGGGGCCGATTCCGATTCGGGCCGGAAATCTCTCCGACCGAGCCGGACCCAGAGAGATTTCTGACCGAATCGGACCCTAGCAGTCCGACCGAACGAGTACGATGCGTTCGTATGCCATCGGACTCGAGTCGGTCGGACTCCCATTGAAGTCAATGGGAGCCTGTCGTACAACGCGTACTCGGGCTCCCATTGACTCAATGGGTGCGAGGCGGACATGGGCGCCCCCTACAGCGTGTACGCGGCGAAGCGACTCGCGCCGTACACGCACAGGTAGGGGGGACCCATGGGTCCCCCCTGTGTGCGACTCGCGCGGCTACGCGTACAGGGGGGTCCGACACGGACCCCCAAAGTACGGCTCTGACTGCTCTTACGAGCCGGAGTGCGCGGCTCGGTCGGACTGCTCGCGGCGCGCATCGTACTTACCCGGCCGGGGAACGTCTCCATTGCGCGGTGCGAGTCGGGTCCGAGCGAGTCGGTCGGTGCGGTTAGACCCGGGTACGAGTCGGTCGGAGCGGTCGGGACGCCCGGACGAGTCGGTCGGTGATTTCGCATCGTACTCGCTCGCCCGGACGCGTGTACGAATCGGTCGGGAAATAGGGCTCCGAATCGGATCCGGTTAAGCCGAATCCGATTCGGAGCCCTACCGGCCGAGATCGGAATCGGCCCCTTAATGTTAGCTTTCATTCATCTGAGGATGCAAGAGGTCCTCAGAACTGGCTATCATGTTCTATTTGGTAGTAAACTCGTCCTAGTTTTGGTGACCTCTGTAAAAGGTCAACCAGCTTTTAGGAAACTACTTCATGAAGAAACTAAAAAGTCATTCGAGTATTGGAAATGTTAACATGTGGTTAGATTTTCAGTACGCTGAGTTGACACAAAATAAGAGACAGGCGGCAGATGTGGAGTATGGCAATATATTAAAAGGCATGATAATTGGAATCATTAGCAAACAAGCAAAGAAGCTCTTGATTTTCACATGGGTAGGTCTCTGTTTCCACACAATGACTCTGCAACTTCTATAATGCAACATCTTATGAAAACTCAGAAACAGATTGTGTGCCTCATGTCAACTTTAGACTAGTGCGCTCTATTTCATTTAGAAATGCTTCATTTGGAACAACAAGAGATTGTTAGTCTTACTAGTAAAGAATAAATGAAACATAAAGGTTTAAACTTACCACTATGTCAATCAGTGGTGAAGAATCTGGAAATACTAGAGAAAACAGTTTCGCATACTGCTGGTTTAGAAGAGACTCAAAACCTGTGCAAAAATTGGCAAATAATTTTGCAACGAAACCTGAGCATCTAGGAGGGATTAGTCAATGGTGCAATTGGGACTGTGATAAACTTCATTGCATACAACTGCATTTATATGTGATATTGTTGACCACTGTAATGGTGGTACACAGTTCTCTTGAATGTGCAACAGGATGCATTGGAGTTTTTAATGGTAATGCTAAACGTGTTAGAAAATGAGGGAATTGCAATTAAAGATTTCTTTAAAACAAACTATTCATGGAACAATGAGTGTGTCAGTTGCTCCCATTCAGACAGAACAGACATTCAATTGGAGCAATTTGTGTACCTTACAGATTGCAAGTCAGTAGCTTTTGAAAAGGTTTTGTGAAAGCAGTGCAGAATAGCTCCTGTCCAGACTGCACATCAGAACTGCTGTCTACATTAGTGTCTACATTAGTTGTGAGACACAGTTCAAAATATCTTATTCTCATGCTACAAAGATGTGTAGCTGATGGTAGTAAAATCAATATTGATATCTCCAACTCCTAAGCTGATCAAACATCAATCTGTAGGAAAACAAACTGCTGTTGCCATTATTTTTCATCAAGGACAGTCAATTAATTCTGGCCACTACACAGTCTACCTTAAAAATTCATGTGGCTAGACTGAATGTGAAGATGCATATCTTACAGTAAAGCAAATGTTACCCTGGAAACTTTCAAATTCTTATCTCATATTTCTGGAAACAAACAATGTTTACAAATGTCTATGTACATATAAACAGACAAAAAGCATTACAGTTCATTTTCATTGCTGTTATGTGGCCTTCTACGGATTACTACTATATCATGATTGAACTTTTTTTAATAGTAAAAAATGAAGTTCTCAGAAAATAAATTAATCCGTATAAATGTGTATATTAGAAACATCGTACATCACTTTATTAGTGATATTCTCTTGCACATTAAAAATGCAAATTACAGTTTGTGCCTGTGATGTCAAAAAACTCTTTTTAAAATGCTAGTTTGAAACATATAAACTATGTAGGGTGGCATACATCTAATGTATTTATTTTTCCCCACAGTTCGATGATGGTTTGCATTTCAAGTAGTTAATCAGAATATACACACTGTTAGTATTCTGGTGTATATAAATTGTATATTCTATATCAGGATATATTCAGTGTAAATGCAATTTCTGAGATCAAGAAAAAAAACTTTTTGGAAGAAAATGTAATGAATTAAATATTTACATTACACAAATTACATAAATATGTAATTTTCAATTCTATAAAGATAGCAAGTGTCATGAAAAATGTCAGTGTGCTTAAACATCCTACGTGAAACCATCATCATCCTGAGAAGAAGTCTCAACTGAGAGAACCTTCTCTCTGCACACTGTGCAACTGCCAAGCAAAAACAAAAGAACAGTGTAAACAGTGTAAGTATATAGTGCACTCCTTTATCACACTGTATTACATACACTACTCTTCCAAACACCTCTTAGGCAGACAGCATTAATTTATATTTTACTTTTAATACTACTGAATAATACAATTATTCAGGCCTGAGGAAAGATCTTAGAAGAGAAATTACTCCCTCTACACTCAGTAGTATGGACCCTCATCACTTTAAGAGGAGGTGTCATTGACAACAAAATGTCTGTGTTCATCCTACCTCATATGTGCAATATACTGCGGAGATTTCTTATAAGGCCTACCACAACATAATAGTACGGTGACACATATCAAAGAATGATAAGCCATGTAAATAGATACTCCAAGGGGGATATTCACAAGAACGTGCGCTAAACATCACCAAAAAATGTTAACGCAACTTCACACATCGCAGTCGATCGCGGGAAAATAACCCTGTGTTAACCTGGAATTCACAACACGGCGGTACCATGCGATAAGTTGCCGAAAACGCGGCCAATGTCCGCGATACAACCACCACGACGGAGATAAAAACACAAACCCCAACACCAAAAAACATGCAATGAGCCCATTCGCGATGAGGAAAGCAGAGATAAGCAGCGCCAGGCACGCGACACACATACGGCAGGACGGAATAAGCACAACAAAAGCAGGAAAAAGAAAGACAAACCAAACAGAAAACAACAGCGAAGCACAATGGAGGCAGTCGGAGCTAGTACACAAACCCACAAGCACCATTGGCAACAAAACATTGGACATGGCAGGCCATCGTGGACAAGGTGAATGCAGCCGGAGAGCGGAGGAGGACAATGGCAGAAAACCAGAACAGCTGGAATGATGCGAAACGCACAAACAAGCAGAAACACGCCAACAACCAGAAGGCAGCAATGCACACCGGAGGTGGGAGTCCAGCGCCACACCAGGAGCTGGATGAAATGGAGGAAATGGTGTCCACCACATCAGTCTGGAGATGGTGGCAGGAGTCGGGGACCGGAAACTGCTCAAAATCAACAGACACAACAGCAACAGGAAGAGGGACGACCAGGGACTGGGGGGATGGGGGGAGATGGGCACAATGGCACACATGCACAATTAAGCACAGCACAACTGCAGACAAACCATGCCCAAGAGCAACAACACCAACCAAGAGCACAAGTCACACAAGTCGGCAATATCACACCACTGAACAAGCACAGAAGTGAAAACCACACTGCCTGAAAGGGAGAAGGGTGAGCCAAATCAGAACTGAAGGGCCATCTCACACACAATGCAGCACACACACATAGGAAGCAGAGCACCCCAACATCGAACACAAAGTGGTACAAACACCAACATTTGCACAACCGAACACAGGACACAAGTGCACCCGCTTGTGGCCGGTAAATGGCCATACGCATCTGGCAAAGCACGAAACAGGGACGTGATAATGCACAAGTACCAACCCACAGCCCTGATGGGGTAGCAATGCATGTAAGGCAGGGACCCAGATAGGCCGTGACACACACATTGGCATACAAATAAACACTCAACACAGTTGGAGACAAGTGAACGTGCGGAAACTTTATCAACAATTGCGTGTCAGTACGGCCAAGGGAAGTGCCACGACATGCAGACCAATGCAGCAGAATGTCTGAATGAGGAACGTCGGGAAGCGCACATGTCCACCCCGGGGGAGTCCATCACCAACACAAGTCATTGCCAACCCGCGTTGGTTTTCCGCGCATGGATCAGGAGTTCAGGCCAATGCAGCCATGTCCACTGCCGTCTTGGGACATGTGACCAGATCCCCAACATGCAACCAGGGGTCGGGACATGTGCAATGGGTCACATGCAGTTCGGGCTGCAGGTACCTTGTCACTCGTCCATGAACGCGAGTGCAGCAGCGTAGGCCAATATTTCCAATGACAGATCGTTGTCCACCACATCTAACATGTCGGCGGCGTAACCCATCAGCTGTCCCGGACAGATGTGCTGACTCCAACCCCTGGCCCCAATATGCACGAAAGCTCAATCGGGGAGCGGCTCAATGTGGTCACTGCACACGACGACTCGTGCAATCTCCCAGGTCCAGTTGCCAGCATGCATGCCAAACATCCAGGCATGCCATAAACGGGCATCACGGTGACACTCCTGGTCGTGGGCCAACAGGGGGCGCACACACACGTCGAAATCCAGGTGAGCTACCGTAACGTTGGAGAGGCAGACATCCATGGACCACTCGAATATGCATGAGCGACAATGCAACACAGGCTGAACGCAGGTGACGTTGGCAAGGCGGAAGCTCAGCCTGTAACTGATCCACAGCACTGCCAATGGCAGTGCCCCCAGTACATGCAGCAGACGTGCACAGTACAGGTCCACGTACCTGGAGTTGAGCATGTGTCCGGGATAGTGTGCCATTGCGTCAGTGGCACTGCTTTAAGCGGCACAGTGCTGACCTGCGCCAGTCCTGTGGATGAAACGCCACAGCTCGGAGCAATGAGCAGTGTCTGTGTGCAACGGGTGCCGGCCTGGGGTGTGATGGGAGTACGTGTGAAGGCCATTTCACGCACGCTAACTACGACCAAGGACTTCTGCGTGTGGGATGTGTACACGTTGGCCTCATGTCGGGCAGTGCGTAGTGTGGGAGTCGCCTGGAAATGCTATCGTATCTGTCAGGGGGTGCTGGGCACATGCAAGTCCCATCTAGGAGCTGCAGATGTGCTACCGCCCGATAGTGCAGACAAAGGACCTTTCATCCCTACAGTAACTTCACCATCTGCATGCATACAGGAGATGTACAGAGGCCTGTCGTGGGTGGGGTGGGTTGTCTGCGACCCAGGGAATCATGGATGATATGCCTAGCACGTGGCACATGAGCGGCCCCACTGTGTGTAACATTGCCTCACGAGCCCCCACACATGTGTGCGCTGCGCAGTTGTATCACGTGCACTCCTACGGCACACCATCGTCATGCCTGTCCGCGCATGTCCAGCGGCATGCCAACAACACCTTTAAGCTGGCCGTGGAGGGTGTGCAGCCACGTGAGTGTAGGCCAATGCTCCGGACAGGGCGGACACAGGTGCACAGTCCATGGCTGGCTGTGATCGCGCTGCGATTGGGGCTAGGCACCTGACTCATGCAGCCGCAGGACTGATACACAACACTTGGCATGCATGTGCCAAGACCATGAGCGGGCTTGCGCTCCTACATTTCCCCGTACGTGCGGGCCCACCCTCCGGGTGCATGCTACATTGCAACATCGACTACTGTGGCCCTGGTGGCGACAACACCCCAACACAAAGACACATTTACTGCACTTCCTGTTCAAGGCCAGACCAGAGCCACGCCCTGATCCCCCTGCCGAATCAGCACACCCCTGCGCTGACCTGACGTACGCCGGACCAGCACACGCCGCTTGTGCATGCAGGGGGGGGCGGGCGAAGATACATGTCCAAGGTCTCAGCCACTGCTGAGGTGACATGGTATCCTCCGCTGATGACAGCACACTGTGATGTTGCAGGGCTCCGGCCCATCATGCTGACATAATGACCACACAGACACACTTGCTTAGATGGTGGGAATGGCTATGGGCACGTGCGCCCGGCCACTTTTATTAGCAGGCTCACATGTCGAGTGACACCTGTGTTGGATGTGTGTGGAGTGTGTGTACACCAGCCGTCATGGAGTGTCTGGTGCAGTCAAAAAACGACAACAGTGTCCATCGTTAAGGACACACCCATTCAACCGTAAAGGCCCCATGAGTTGAGCTGCACAGAGTTAGTGGCCCCGGATGCACAGCGTCCTGCACGGGCCTACCGCCACGGGCCGCTGACTTGCGGTGCACTGGGGCAGGGTCACAAGAGCAGAGCAGGTTCTCGTAGATGACAAAGGGGGTTGTCGCGGAGTGTCTCGGTGGACAGTGGAAGGTGTACCCCCAGGGCATGCTGCAGAGGGCAGAACCACGCAGAAACAGTCACTATGGTGGAGGTGAATGGAACAGACACATGTCGGACACCAAGTCCGTCCCAGCCAGATGATGATGCAGACAACCCCCAGGCCATGGACTCAGACGCCACCAAAGTTCAACCAGAGAGTGCCATGAGTCATTGCGCACAGAGTTAGTGGCACCAGTGCTGATAGGGGATGCCGCCTGTGATGAGGCGTGTCCAATGGTGTGGTCTCCTCCATATATTACCCAAGACACAGTTCCACATGTGTGACCTACTGGACCGCAGTGTAGGCCTGAGGCAGCGGTCAGCAGGGGCCCTCATCCGAGTGTCGCCGGCTTACGTTGGATGGTCCCACCGGCCTGCGTAGTTCAGGTTCAGTGGCACCACAGGACACGGACTTGCGGTGAACAGGGTTAGTGGCACCAGGTCAGTTGTTGCTAGTGTTCGGTCACCTCCGTAACGAGGATCCGGCTTTCATCCGGATTGAACCGCATCTTCCTCTTACTCCTCTCCGTGCGTTCACTGGTATGGACTCTGCCATTCATGAATCACGACTACGTGCTGGATGTGGGGCCTACTGGACCGCAGTGTAGGCCGGGGGCAGTGGTCAGCACGGGCCCACAGACACGTGTCATGTGCTTGCGATGTATACCTTTGCTTCACTGATAGAAGGGAGTTTAGAGATATAAACTCAGCAATTAACATCTGGTCACTGCCATCCATGACACAGTTCCACATGTAGGAACCACTGGACCGCAGTGTAGGCCTGTGCCCTCATCCAGGTGGCGCCGGCTGGTGTTGAACAGGGTTAGTGGCACCACATGTCGCCGGCTGGCGTTGAACAGGGTTAGTGGCACCACGTGTCGCCGGCTTGCGATGCAGACTTTTGCTTCACTGATCGGAGGGAGTATGGTGATGTGGACGCTGCCACGGACTTGGGGTCACTGCCATCCATGACTCAGGACACAGTTCCACATGTAGGAACCACTGGACCACAGTGTAGGCCTGTGCCCTCATCCAGGTGGCGCCGGCTGGCGTTGAACAGGGTTAGTGGCACCACGTGTCGCCGGCTGGCGTTGAACAGGGTTAGTGGCACCACGTGTCGCCGGCTTGCGATGCAGACTTTTGCTTCACTGATCGGAGGGAGTATAGTGATGTGGACGCTGCCACAGACCTTTGGTCACTGCCATTCAGGAGTCACGACTCAGTACGATATGTGCCAAGAACTGGGCCGAAGAGTACGCCGGTGGAGTATGTCAATGAAAAAGGAGTACTGTGGGCTGCGCCGTGGAGGCCAGTGATGGTCTGCGGAGGCTGCAAAGGTCGCGGGCCTGGGGCTTGCACCGGCACGTGGTGGGCCCTCTTTGACACACGCCGGTGTCGGCAGGTGAGCGGAGCCTCCTCGGTGCGCTGGGGCAGGCATGACGGGTCTGGGGACCGGTGGCCCGGGGTACAGCAGGCACACAGGGACGCAGGCCCCGCTGCGCATGGCGCCGGCCTTGTGGCGGACTGAGAGGCACCGCCCTGGCAGACACGTTGACCATTCCGAAAGAGAACCACGCCCAGTGTACGGGCTTTTTATTCACACCCCTACGCAGGCCTGGCGTACGCAGGGCCAACCCACTCCGCCAGGGCATACAGCGGGGGGCGTAACGTGCGACATTTCCGCACTCTGCCCCACAGCCTGTGGGGACATGGTAGCGTCCACTGGCCACTACACTCCATGCACCGGCAGTTGATGTCCACATGGCCATTTCCGTGGTTTGCACACTGAAGTCTGTCCGGCACATCCACGTCACACCTGGCATTGGGTAGGTTCTCATTGATTAGTCACTTGCCGCTCTCGCACATGCCTGCTCCACGCCTCTCCTCAGATTCTGCTATTGTGTGGCTGTGGTGCCATGCCGTGGCTGGGTTGTGTGCATGGCAAGCACAGGTTCCCAATGGTGTCGTGTTGTCGTGTCTGGTCGGTTGGCATGTTGTGTGGCATGTTGCATGTAGTTCTGCTGCATGCCCATTGCCAGTGTCGTCAGTTGCATGACTGTGTGGTGGAGGTGTGTGATGTGTTCATTTGGTACTTACCAACGTGCAATGCATTTCCATAGGTGCCATCCTGGGAGCGCTGGTTGATGATGGACTGTCGGGATATGTGGGAATCATGCACACTGCCTGGGGAGTTGGCCACGACATTGTTGAGGAGTCCCCGGTGGTCCACTGTTGCCTGCACATTGATGGTATGCGTGTGCTTTTGGTTGGGGTAGTCGTGTGCAGTGTCGGCAGGGGGCAGGAGGGGTACATGTGGGCAGTCGATTGCCCCCAACACGTGAGGGAAACCAGCTATGGCGTGGAAGCCTTGCTTGGTCTCCAGCTGCTCCTGCGCAGTGTGGGTGATGTGGCGGTGCTGGGGTACCAGGCTGATGATGGCATCCAGGACAGGTGTGATGAACTTGGATAGGGCTGGCTGTGAGACTCCTCCGACTCTGGCAGTTGTTGGTTGGAATGTATCAGAGGCCAACAGGTGCAGCACAGCCAGCAACGCACAGCCAGCAACTTTGTCTGCGGAGGGATGTTTGTTGTCCGCTGTGTTGGTGCCATCAGCCGGTGGGCGATGTGGGTCAGGATGCGGGGGTTTGTTGTCCTTTTGGGCCTGTTGTGGGCAATGTCCTCCTCTGGCGTTAGGTCTGTGCGGCTGGTGCGTTTACGGTGTGTCCGCTGTCTTTGTGTACGCTGCCTCTGTGGTGGTCCGGGGGGGCGGGGCGGGGTCCTGGGGGTGGTGGCGGGCCTGGGGGTGGTGGCAGTGGGTGTTGTGTGCCTCATGGGTCTCCGAGCTGCATGATCATTGTCTCCATGGCATCTGTGGGTCTTCAGGTGTGGCTCTGGGCTGGGCTCCCTTTCATGCTACAGGTAGTCGTCCTGCTTAACACCAGCAGAAGGCTGGTGTTAGATCCCTGCTGCTACCGCGGCTTATCGCCTGTTTTTGGTTCGCATCGCAGATCTGGCAGTTCGTTGTGAAAGTGGTGTAGTGGTGTTTTCGTGTGTTTTAGCACGGGAACGCCTACTCTGCATCTCATTAGGGTTAGTTGGTAGTGTCATCCGTGGAGGTAAATTTTGCGGAAGTTATCGCGGGAATACTTGCGTTGTCTGCAGTTTGCACCCACTTGTGAATGGGGCGTTAAATCTATCTCCACTTTTGTTGCGTTAGGGTGGCGATAACTCGGCGATAAGCCCTTGTGAATATGCCCCCAAGAGTATTGTTTTTTACACGTATATAGACTGCAGAGAACTTAGATTACTATCTATTAAAAGCCATCCTTAATGGAAGAGGAAACCTCGCACACTTTTAGTGTCATGCTTCATCATAGGGATCCTTTCCCCACCCTGGTAAGACAATGCCACTAGGGCGGACTCAACCTCCTCGAAGATTGACTAAATAGGAGGGAGTTCTTGCATATATCTTACTGGACAACACCAAAGGGAGATTTCTTATAAGACACAGAACTGTCTATCTCCATTCTTCTATGTACATCCATGACTGAACATACAGGGCCTGATTCACAAAGGTAAATGTAGACCAAAAGTCTAAGTTTAGACCTGAAGTCTAAGTTTAGACCTAAAGTCTAACTTTACTACTACTAAAGTTAGACATTTGGTCTAAGTTTAGTCCAAAAGTCTAACTTAGACCAAAAGTCTAACTTTAGTAGTAGTATAGTAAGACTTTTGGTCCAGGTTAAACTTTTGGTCTAAACTTAGACCAAAAGTCTAACTTTACTAGTAGTAAAGTTAGACTTTTGGGTTTAAACTTAGACTTCAGGTCTAAACTTAAGTTTTCAACAGAAATACAAATTACTAACTGAACTGTACTTCAGAGAATTTTAACAGTATGAAAAGGTTTTATACCCTTTCAGAACTCTTCTTGTGAATGATCAACAAATAGCATGTGTGACCCTGCAGCTGTTCTGTCTTGAGGTATAGTATTTATAAAACATTCTCTCTTCTGTTATAGACATTTATGTGTGGTTCAGTGGAATAACACCAGCTGAGGGCCTACAATACCTGATAGCTCTGAGTAGTGCACCACAAACCAGAGAGCACACATATAAGTGTCTTCCAATATCCTACCATACATAGCCATGATCCAAATAAAAGGGTTTACTACGGAGGACAGTCCTTCCCCACAATGACAAGAATAAATAGCTTGTATTTGTAATAGATGGTACATGTTTTGTGTTACAACATTCTAATATTTATGTATATCTCTTTTGTATTCAAGACATTCTAACATATTCTAATGCTATATTTTAATATACTTACAGATGTTCTGCCTCAGTCTATACTACTTCATTAAAGGTCCCTTGTTTCTTATAGTACATTGTGTGTAGTCAGTTGTATAACACTTGTTCAAGGCCTAGAACAACTGGTAGAGTTCTCAGTAGAGGGTAGAAGAACAGAGAGTAGAGAAATAAATCTCTTACTAAACTGTACTACACACACCCAATATCCAACTGAAAGCTCTTACCGTAGAAAGCAGTCCTTCTCCACAATCAAAAATAACCAGCTGTTTTCTAACTGTGACCAGTTTGTAATATATACAGTCTTTTCATAAGGATGAGATTTTACCATAGAGCACCCCTTGTAGACATTGAACTACACCTATCATGCACAGAAAGACTATAAGCAGAGAAACTGATCTTTCATCACACGCTATTATGCTTACATATAGCTGAATAGAGAACATTTAGCGGGCAGTCCAGTCTTTTCTCATACACTGTCATGTAAAGACATTGTCTTTGGAAGAAATGATTGTAAACAAGATTCCGCTTTTCTCCATCCTACTATGTTTATCTTGGAAATAAAATATTAAATTATGCTTAAAAAAGTCTACAAATCCATTTCAACAACCAATGGTCACTTTAGGGAGAGATGTCAGCAGAGAAGCCAGTCCCTCCTGAAAGTGCTCTCTGTTTCTACACACAGTAGTACTCACCTTTGGAGAACATCTGAAGAAGAAAACACTATGTATAGCCATCATACAAGGGAGATGTCTTACACAGTAGCCAGTCCCTACCTGCACCCTTTTCTGTAGTACTTGTGCCAGATGGTAACTCAACACTTTTCTGTAGCTCTAGCCAACTTACTGGGTGCATTGACTGCACATTTTATTATTTATTTATTTGAAAGTTTTTATATAGCGCGAACATGACCCATCAGGGTATCAGAGCGCTGTACATGAAAGCAAGCAATATAACCAGGAGAAGAATAAAGAATAGCACAGGTCATGGGAGGTACACAGCAGTATACAATGCGTTGTAAGACATTACAAACAGTGCAGTAAACAGGAAGTACTAAATGTTTGTGTGGCTTCAGGACTATTATTGCAAGTAGCTATTCAAGAGCAACCCTTTGACTTTTTTCTTTAATGTGGCGATCGAGCAGCTAGGGAGGAAGAGAGTTCCATATTCATGGAGCAAGACCAGAGAAGGATCGGTTGTAAGTTCTCTTTTTGTTGAATTTTTGAGGCTTCAGCAGTAGATTATTCGAACTTCTTAGGGCTTGGTTCAAACCCGATAGTTCAAGTTTTTTTGCCAGGTAGACTGGAGTGTTGTAGTGTAGCGCTTTGTGTGTCAGGCAGGCTATCTTGAAATGAATCCTTGCTTCGAGAGGGAGCCACTTGAGTTAAATTAGGTCCGGCATGATGTGATCAGGCTTTCTAGATCCTGTGATGAGTCTGGCAGCAGAGTTCAGGGTAGCCCTTAAAGGGGCCAGACTAGCTTTATGAAGCCCAGCCAGGGTCACAATTCCATAATCCAAGCGGGAGATAACAAGGGACTGGACTGCTAGGTGCAGGAACGGTTTGATTTTCCTTAAAGTTTTGAGCTGGTGATTGGCTCCTCTAGCTGTTGCATTGATGTGGTCTTTAATGCTCAGGTGTTTGTCCAGCATTATGCCTAAAGATCTGGTGGAATCCTCAACATGTGGAGCGCAATTGAAGGCTGTTAGCTGTTTAAGCCAGTCTTGAATGGGGGTAGGATGATTGTGCGGGGCAATCAGTAGGAATTCCGTCTTGAGGGTATTTAGCATAAGGTGATTGTGAGTTAGCCAATGTTGAGTTTTCACAAGAGCAGAGTTAAGAGTTTTGATATCCTCAGGTGAGGAAACTTGTAGGCATATTTGAGTGTTGTCTGCATACATGTGATAATATATGCTCGAACAGTTCAGAATTTAAGTAAGTGGTTCCATTTACAGGTTGAAGAGCATGGGTGATAGTGCAGATCCTTGAGGGACCCCAATTGAGACAGGGGTGTTTTTAGAAAGGGAATGGTTGACTTTGATTCTCTGTGATCTATTGTGTAGGAATGAGGCAAACCAATTTAAAACGGGGCCTGATAACCCCATCCTTTTTTCAAGAAGATCAATCAGGTTATCATGTTTGACCGTGTCGAATGCTGAGGAGAGATCCAGGAGAATAAGTATGCAGCTTTGATTTGGTCAAGAAATCTCAGAGTGTCATCAATAATGTGTGTCAGGGCAATTTAGGTACTGTGACCCGCTCGGAAACCTGATTGAAATTGGCCGAGGAGTTGAAACTGATCGATGTGGAGTGGAGAGGTGTGGTGCAGCGGCCAGGGCAGCTGACTTCGGAGCACAGGGTTCACGGTTCAATCCCCGGCTCCGGTGGCAGCTCAGCTCAGCACCATGTGACTCTGGGCAATAGCTCACTTAATTTCCACGACGGCCTCCAGCGCCTTGAGACCCGTAAGGGAGAGTAGTTCGCGCTTTACAAATACTGATTTAGATTTAGATGTAATTACACAGTTGCGTGTGAACGCATTTCTCAAATAGTTTGGCTAGTGTGATGATATTGGAAATGGGCCTGAAGTTGTTAGGTCTACATTTGTCTTTTTAGGTATGGGGGTGACTTGGCCAGTCTTAAGGCAATCAGGAATCATGCCTTGAAGGAGAGATTCATGGACAATCTTGGACCAGAGTGGGAGTATGGAGGGTATAAGTTTTTTAAAAGCTTGGCGGGCAGAGGATCCTTGAAATGATTTGAAGGTTTTAATGAGTTTATAGTTTTGAGTAACTCAGCATCGTCTGGTAGAATAAAGGAATTCCATAATGCCTTATTTTTTGGCGAGTGAACCATGGAGCCAGAAAGAGGAAAACTCAACAATGGGCTGGCAGGGCAATGGACTGGGTCAGGCCCAGTGTATTTGGTGAGTTGTGCTGTAATTCTTGTTCGATCTTTCTTGTCTTTTCGATGAAGTGTGCAGAAAAATCTTCACTGCTAGGTTTTTAAGTAATTGAGTGTAGAGTGTTGATTAGTTGAGTGGTTAGCTTGTTGTTTGATAATTTCGAACAGTTTTTTCGGCCTGTTTTTGGCATGGTCGAGCTGAGACCTGAAGTGAGCAGTTTTAGCACTACGGATATGTTCGTTATAGGTGCTTCTTATCGTCCTCAACTCCTTTAGGTTTGTTATGGAGGGAGAGTTTCTCCATGACCTTTCCGCCAACCTCAGTTTGCGTCTTTCCTCAATAAGGGAGCAACTGAACCAGGGTTTGGAGGGTTTTCTGGGTATTCTTTTGAGTTGCTTCGGAGCAACTGAATCAAGTATATCATTCATGGAGTGAATGTAATGTTCGGTAAGGTCATTTAGATTTGTTAAGTTAGAGGAGGGGCGAAGTAGGTTATTACTAATGTTGGTTAGCTCATTTATATTGATGTTCCTTAAGTCACATGACCATTGTTTGGCCTTGCAAAGTTGACCTTGTCTGGTGAGCACCCTTTCCAAGATGAGAAATGAGATTAAGTAATGATCCGACCAGTCACAGGGAGTTATGGCATCCATTTGAATAACTTTGTCTTTGGCAATGATTAAGTCGAGAGTGGATCCCTTGATGTGTGTAGGCTCATTGCAGGACTGCAATGGTTTACACACTAACTTGTCATTGTTCCAGATTTCGATGTCCAGGTGTTCACAGGTGGACATCAGAACAGTCTGAATATGTCTCAGGGTGAGAGTTGAGCGAAAGATGCAAGCTATACCTCCCCCAATTTTGGGAAGTCTGTCCAATCTGATTATGTCATATTCAGGGGGAACTAGAAGTCCAAATTTGGTGAGGAGTAGTCACTAAGCCAAGTTTCTCTGCACATGGCAGCACATTCCAGTGGTGCTAAAACATTATTGTCTGTGTGTGCATTTGAAAATTCATTGTGACACGACATACATGTCACTGTCCTTGAGACATTTTTTAGCTTCTTTCACAATTGTAAAAAGAAATCTTATACCAAATAGTCCTTGGTGGCCTTTGTAGGCTTAAATCTATTAGATGGTTTGGCTTTTGATGTGTATTAGGAGAAGACATGATTTTGGACAGTTTTCCTCCAGAAAATATTTTCTGAAATGAGAATATGTCTATGTCGATACATCCTACAATAATGTAAGACATTACAATTAACCAAACAAATGTCTTATGTGGAGTGCTCCTGCTCTCATAAACCTCTCGGGAGAATCTCGTGAGATGCTTACAGGATCATAAATATGTAGAAAAGGTTATTGTAGGTTTGTAATATTGTATATTATACTTTCTTTATGTCTCCTTCATACAAACAGGAACATCAGACTTCCTTCAGTGTTACTATTACATACTATTGTATACTCCATTACCAAAGTATGACCTCACAAGTGGCCTGAGAGTAAAACAGGAAGTCCTCCTCCCTCAGACTGCACACAGGGATTCTGCTCATGACTCTTGTGAGCCTCTTGCGAGAACCATCAATTATAATGAAATGGAAATGAAAATAATATAGATAAATCAATCACACCCTTCTTCACTATTTGCATTAAATACACATACAACTAATGCATATCCTCTATTTACAACAGTGTAAAAGTGAATTAATAAGTATATGATCCTGCGATCATCTCACAAGAGGCTCTCGAGCGTACTGCGATAGTCCAGACACACCCAAGATAAAAGATTTGATTGGATAACAATATTGCTATGAATTATTGACGGGAGTTGTCAGCCTTCTTTCCTCATTTAGGAACAGCTCTTTAATGTGGAAACATCTAAAGGCACCAAGGTGGATCTTCTTTTCTAATTATGCAGAACTTTGGTGAGAAGAAAACATGTCTTCATTTGATAGTGATGAACAAGCACCAGCTGTACCAACTTCATCTCGCAAGCCACCAAAGAAATCTATTGCATGGCAGAAAGTGTCCGTCAAGCATGTAAAGTGCAAATTGTGCCATAAGGAATTTAGCAGAGGCAACAAGATACAGTATAGATCGGAAAAAATGAGGATGTTGAGGTGCTTAAGGGCAATGCATCCTCAATGTCCTGCTCGAGCAAAGATGCAGAGGAGTTCAGAGCTAGATGCATTATCTGGTGCCTGTATATCTGTTCAAGCACGCCAGCCTGCAACATCTCAGGTTGTGGCAAGTCAGGCCACAGACAACCCAGCCTACTTAAATAAAGCACTTTTCTGTTGTCTTTTCATGACAATCATTTTCTCTTCGGAGGAGAATGCAGTAGCACCGGACAAGCTGGCAGAAGTGCACAAATGCCTTTCTAGACATTTTTTTTTTTTTATGCATATGTTATATACAAGAGTAGAAATTTTTCTTTTTCTAAAGTCTCCTCACTTCTGTTTTCTACAAATTAAAAACAAACAAACAAAAACCATGAAATTGTTACAAAAAAACACAGAAAAAATCAAAACGGTTTAAAAAAACATAAAAGGCTCTTTTGAGAGCCACCTAATGTGGTAAAGTTAAAGATAACAATTCAAATATAATATCTATGTACGGTTCATTGGTATCTCTGGCTCTCGTGAGACTGTCAGGATTCCTGCCACAGCTCACCTCTCTTAACTATCACAATATACAGGCATGACTCATATCATTCCTCCCAACACTTATGAATGAACAAACATCTTGTAACCTGACTTTTGACCATATTATAATCTGTTGCTAATAGCTGGTTGCAGCTGGTGTTCCCCGGTTTATTTGAAAAGGCTTAATAGCTTTTAAAAATGCTTTACCATTCATATGCAAGGTCAGGTTTCCGGTGCCATGGAAACATCCAGAAATTCCACCAGAATGTCCATCAAGCAACCAGCATAGATGGCCTCAATGTGAACCTTCCAGAAGACAGTCCTCATCAAATTAATCCCCTGCACCTGTCCCTTGCTATAAGCAATTAGAATGAGACCTTTTGTGAACATTCTAAAATACCTTCCAGAAGACAGCCTCATTAAATTAACCATCTGCACCTGTTCCTTGCTATAAGCAATTAGAACGCAACCTTTGTGAACATTCTAAAATACCGTCTAGAAGACAGGCTCATCAAATTAATCCTATGCAATTGTTCCTTGCTATAAGCAATTAGAACATTCAAAAGCACTTTCTAGAAGGCAGGCTCATCAAGTTAATTATCTGCACCTGTTCCTTGTTACAAACAATTAGAATGTGACTTTTATGAACGTTCTAAAGCAGTTTTATTTAAAGACAGTGCACACTCCTCTCCTTCGCTTAGCTCTACGCCTGCCATTTACTTGTTTCCCGGCATCCAGGACTCTGCCTTGCCAGATCCCTTGATCATCCCGCTTTGACCTCACCGCAAAGAACGTCCTGAATTAGTCTCGCACCTGGATGGAAAAAAGAAAAAGAAGATAAGGAGAGATGCATTAACAGACTTGATTTTACCATGCACTGAGCTCAGTCGCAGCATCGTGCAGCAAATAAAGGTAACCAGTGTTCTTGTTCAACTTGTACATACTGTTGGCAGGGCTCTGCCTGAGAGGACTTGGGTGAAGCTAACCCCATCCAAATTTGCTCGTGGGTTTGATGCTGAACTCCCACTCACTACAGTTTCTAAAATTTTGATAAGGGAGCCTCTACGGACAATCTAAATGAAAACAAAACAACAACAAAACTAAAGGTTGGTTGAGATTTGAAAAGCTTTCGTGAGGTGATACATTAAGAGATAGAAATAATTAAAGCCTTATTATTTGTTTGTTTATAGGTACCATATCTGCCGGTACCATTCATCAGACTGGTGTGAATCCCTGCTGCAGAATTACTGTTGAGTAGATGAGCCACAGCATCTTTGACTCTACACACTCTACTCATCCCAACCCCCCTCCCTCTGGGATTTGCCACCGGAGCAGTGTTTCCTCCTGTACACTGAGGGCAAGTCTCAGGAGGGTTCGATAACTAGCGTCGCCACCCCATGGTATCATGTGCGAACCATGTAGGTGGCATATGACAGAAGGCTAAGCCACACACCTAACATTCCTTTTGGGCGGTGCCACGACCAATCAAGACCAAATATTCACGGACGATCTAGCATGTGCCTTATCAGGGGACCTCAATGAAGCTAACAATCTGCCTGAGTTAATGCAGCAGTTGCAACTTGATCTGAATAGGTTAGAATTAGAAAATGCCACACTTAAGGAAGAGTTGCAATGAGAGAGGACACATTTCACACATTGGAGGGATACTAAACGCAAGGATAGTCGTCCAGCTTTGACCCAGCCTGTGTTTGGAGAACCATTTCAGAGAGGGGCATTTACAACTACTGACCAGAATCTGCATGTAGCTGTCTCTACACCCAGTCCTGTGCCCTTAGCAGCTCCAGAATGCTTTCATGGACCTTCTGCGCCCGTCCGCGCCTGGACGTCCCCAGACGCCAGGAACCCTGGTTCTGGAGGGCCCCTTCGGTTAGTTTTTTCACAGGAATCCCTGCTCGCATTGCAACCTCTAGCAGCATGCGGACAACACAGCTGACACCCTGATTCTTCTCCCATGCACTGTAATATCTGCGGCTTCAAGGTGAGCCCGTGCCCCAGTATGGTGCTGCCAACTTCTGGGCGGAGGGAATTCAATATCTGCAGCCTTAACTGCAGATACCTATTCAAACATTACGCAGAGGTATTTGACCTTCTGCAAGAGACGGCTCCGGACATCCTATTTCTTATGGAGACACGGCTCACCGCTGACTCTGTGGCCATTCCAGCCCTGACCCTACCTGCAGGTTACACGATGTGCATCAAGAATAGAACAGTCGGGAGGGGGGGCCTATCTTTAATATATAATTCAGCGTACTCCTGTAGCCTTACCCCGAAAGACATACCAGACTGTGAAAGCGATCTGTTCAAAATTGCACTGACGCACAATTTTACATTATCTGGGTTACTGATCTATCGCCCACCAGGTCCTTCGAAAGCCTTTCAAGAAGCTCTAGCTAACATGGCGTCCTCGCTAGTTTTAGAGGCAGCCAAGTTTATCATCTTAGGAGACCTCAATCTACATTTAGAACTCCAAGAGTCCCATGATATTGTTAACTTCTTGGGGGACACGGCGGCCTGTCAGCTTACGCAGTTGGTCATAGGACCTACACACTGGACACCTCCTGGATCCCGTATTTTCAAATCTTCATATCTTCGAGGCCAAACCGCCCCTTCCTATGCTCTGGACAGATCACTTCCTCATCTCCCTACGACTTTGCTTAGAAGGCCCCCCACTTAAAACCTTCTGCCCTCCTTCGTGGAAGCGCCCGTGGCACAAATTAGACTCAGACATGTTTACAGCCTCACTAAATTCCCATCGCCCAGAATGGCCAACTGATATAGAAGCAGCTGACGTGGCCTTTCGGGCTTGGATTAATAAATCATTAGATAGCTGCATCCCGGCAAAAATGACTCATGCCAGACGTATACAAACCAACGCATGGTATGATGAATCTTTGATAGCGGAAAATAAAAAATGTAAGGTCCTAGAACGAGCCTGGCAAAGATCCTACAATGCCACGGCTAAGACAGCCTATAGGAGCGCTGTTAAAACATACCATAAATTGGTCCAGAAGACCAAGGTGACGTTGTATGCCAATATGATCTCGACCAGCAGCAACCCAACCAAAACCATTTTTGCACTTATGAAAGTAATGCAAAAAATACCATCAGCTGTCAATAGCAGTATATCCTCTAACTCACAATGTGAGACACTGGCTAAATTCTTTATAAGCAAGGTGGAACGAATCTATAGCACATTCAGTCCAGAGAAGACTCCCCCTGACATGCGGGAAAGTTCCCTCCAGGACGCAGCGATCCACTCCCTTCACATTTTTCCTCCCATGTCCTCCATAGACATGAAATCCCTGTCAGTGAAGGTAAAATTAGGTTCCCCCGATGATCCTCTGAAACCTAACCTCTTCAGAGAATTCCATCACTGCCTCCTATTGGAGGGATGGGAGCTAATCAAAAAGTCACTATCATCGGCAACGATCCCCAAGTCCTGGAAACATGCTGAAGTAATTCCCTTGCTAAACAAGCATTGGCATAGCCAATAGGTCTCGCCTTTGGGACCTTATAAGTGTTTAGCCATGCAACACTTGATGTTGTTGCACCAAGGATATTGTGCTGGATAACTAAACACTTATAAGGTCCCAAAGGCGAGACCTATTGGCTATGCCAATGCTTGTTGAACAGGGTAGCTCATGCTGGGCAGAAAGTAGGTGGGGACGAGCTCTCGGCCACATGTTCAGCAAACATACACAGCGTGACCTTGAATGCATATTTGAACCATTCAGGCATACCATTAGTCTGGGGATGAGACCCAGTGCAGGGCAGATTAGAGACCTGATAGGCATTCCAGTGGGTGTGCGTGAAGTGGCTGTGAAATGGAGGGCTTCAGTAGAGCCAGCGCCGCAGCCCCCTCTGGTAATCACAGCCTGCACATCATTGGCTGTAATGCGTCTGTAAGAGTGCAGGCGACTGCCCCTGGGGACCGGGGAGCAGAACGGATTATACTCAGGAAGGATCGATTATTTCTAGAAGATCGAAATTCAAGGGGTGACGTCCGTCCAATAAAAAGCACATGACGAAAATGAATACCCAAGAAAGCAGCTGCTTGTCATCTCAAACTACCTAAAGCAATGCAGTGAGGTAAAATATCAGAAAGTACAAGAGGGAGAAACAGAGGTGCACATTGAGTGCACTGAGACCCACCGAGGACAAGCTTGCATACGACCATACGACAAACATGTTATGGAGTCAGCTGTTCATAGCTCTATTGAGAACAGGGGGCGGCAATCCTCCGTTACCTTGACAGCCTCAGCCAACATTACCGCATGACCCGGGCAGAGCCCACTGCTGCACTACCATCAAGCCCCGTGCCCGGAAGAACGCAGCACTACACTGAAGGGAGTCGAAGAATGAAAGGATGCTAGTACAAGACGGGACATTAATACTGTGCTCTGTGTGAGAAGGAGACGCGGTGAAGAGCATGGGGGTGAGGGGAGGCAGGAGGGGGCACACATCTGTTTTTACCAAAGAAGGTATTGCAGCTGAATCGGCTGCTCCAGCCACGGGGAGGCCGCAGGGGCTGTGAAATGCAGAAGAGGGACACCCTCTGTTCCCCCTCAAGTGTCCCCACCGTCACTGTCTCCGACTCCGAGGAGCAACTGGGCTTTCCCAACGCAGGGGGGAAGGGGGGGTCTCAAGGAGCCCCCAAGGTCTTAGCACCGGAAAGGTCGGACGTGTCAGCTACACCTATGAGTGAGAAGGATTTTGTGCCTGAGAGACCTATGAAAACGTCTTTATGATAGCGGAAGGGGGCTGTTAGTGTGTGCACTTTGAGGGTGTGTGAGCTGTGCATGTTTTGTAGAGAAGCGTCACGTGTATGACAACATCGTGTGGGATGTTAGTGAGCTGCGTTTGAGAAGCTTCTGTGAGAGAAACCTGAGTGAAAGCGACGTGTATGCGTGACCAGGGAGTATTGGTGAGTGAGCTTTGTAAGAGACTGAGTGCGAGTGCTGTGGAAATACACAGCCTGCGAGTGGTCCGCACGTGATAGAGAGAGGGGGAGCAGGAGGTGAGCCCACGAGTGGCACGCGCGCGCTTGGGAGAGCAGTCTGCTCATTTTCAAGCACTGCACTCGTGCTTGTGGCGCACCACTGCTCGCTCCCGCAAGGTGGATGCCGCAACAAGCACGAGTGTGTGCTTGAAAATTAGCAGAGCGACGGCTAAAGGCCCTCCTATGGAGCGCATGTGCGCTGCGTAGGCGAGACCTAAAAAACATGATGTTAGATGTATCTCAGCCGGAAAACTTTCGCCCAATATCTCGGCTTCCATATTTTGCAAAAATCATGGAGTCATATGTCAACAATATTTTGACTCACTATCTGGAAGTAAATTCAATCCTAGATATGTCACAAAACGATTTCTGTCCTAGACACAGCACCGAATCCGCACTACTTGCAGAGATGGAGCAATTACGGTCCGCCTTGGATGAGGGCAGAACCTCAACTCTGATCCTGCTAGATCTGAGCGCAGCCTTCAACACAGTTTCCCATAAGATCCTGCTGCGCCGGCTGGAGAAGATCGGTGTCAATGGCAAGGCCCTCGCCTGGCTCTCATCTTTCTTGGCCGATCGGTCTTTCCAGGTTTCTGCCCCCCTGTTTACCTCTTGCACTCACCCTCTCCGGTGTGGGGTGTCTCAGGGATCAGCCCTGAGCCCCACTTTATTCACCATTTACATACGCCCTTTGGCCCTTATGACCAAAACTCAAAACATTGTCCTGGTATCATACAATGATGATACCCAACTGGTGATCACCTTCACCAGCAATTCCAACCAGGAGAAGGTGAAATTCCAAGAAGACCTCACTGCCATCTTGGAATGGATGGCGAACAACTATTTACAGCTAAATTCCACCAAGTCAGAGGTGCTTTTGGTAGGTCGAGACACCCATCTGTGGGGCAGTCAATGGTGGCCCGCGGAACCCCCCCGCACCTCAAGTCTGTGGTCAAGAACCTGGGAGTGCTGGTGGACGATATCCTCTCATTTGAGGGACATGCTAAGGCAGTGGTCGGCACCTGTTTTGGCCTGTTACGTGGCCTGAAGCCCATTCTAGGACTTTTTGATGCACCATTTAGACAGATGACTGTCCAATCAACCGTGTTGTCAAGGTTAGATTATTGTAATGGGCTGCTATTGAGCGTTAATAAATCTGTGACCAAAAGACTCCAATGGGCACAGAACACGGCTGCCTGCGTGCTCTTTGCACAACATAAGTATTGCCATGCTTCAGACCTTCTTCGCCGGCTTCACTGGCTACCTATAGAGAAGAGAGTATACTTCAAACCCCTATGCATTACTCATAAGATCCTCTAAGGCCTGGGTCCCCAAATCCTGAGTGAACTGTGCTCTTTGTATGTCCCCGCTCGAGCCTTGAGCTCGGCGGTTTTGCACCTGGCTCGTGTACTGCCAGTGCACAGGAAAAGAGCAGGGGGCGGTCGTTCCGGGCACTGGCATCTGCCCTCTGGAACTCCAACCCACTGGCTGTCCATAGCATGCAGGACCACTGGATCTTTAGGTAAATGATCAAGACGTGGCTATTCTCTAGTTACTAACTCCCTTACTCTGTCTGCCTCTGCTGGCTTTAGCGCTGGTACGCCTTGTTGCTGGGGCAGCCATGCGCTCTATAAATCCGGTTAACATAACATAACATGGTGACAGTACTAAATTTGCAGCCTTTATGAGTCAATGCCAATCACATTTCCTATGCAAACCTCAGGCGTTCCCCAATGACTCTGCTAAAGTAGCGTTTGTAATCTCTTATTTGGGAGTTGTATCCACTAACTGGGAAATTCCTTTTATAGAAACAAACGATGCCTTTTGTACAACTATTCTGCTTTTAAGGCTGCCATGACTAAGTTATTTGCAAAACATATTTTTATCCAAGCAAGTGACAATGAGTTATTAAACCTACGACAAGGCTCCAAGGACCTGCTGACTTATATCACTACTTTCAATTGACTGGTGGCAGAAATAAGCAGGCCGGAAGAGAAAACAACATCATTATTCTATCGAGGGTTTGAGATGACCTTAAAGATTCCCTCTGGCATATCGTTGATCTGCCCGACGATTGTGCAGAATTTATTGATCTTGTAGTTAAGCTAGATCACCGATTGTAAGCGAAAAGGTGACTGATCTTGCAGTGTTACCAGAGCAATTGTTCTCAAAACCATGAAGAAGGAGTCAGACTCTTGATACTGAACCTATACAGATAGGAGGTATAAGGGATCTCGACCAGAAGGGAGATCGTCCCTTCGTGAGAAGTCGCACAGATCTCACAATATCTGACCAATGTAGGAACATGAATTCCACAGCATCTATGCTTATTGAGTCAGGGGCCACTGGCAATTTCTTTGATCTGACCCTAGCTGCCAAGCTCGGGCTCACAAAAGTTCCCATAGAAAAACCTGAGCCTGTGCAACCAGTAAATGGTTCAGAGTTGTCTTCTGGATTAATTTGTTTTCAGACGGAGCCTCTAACCTTTGTGTGCGATAATAGGCATACTGAACGACTTGTCTTTGATCTAATAGACACTCCCACCTTTGGGGTAATTTTGGGAGTACTTTGGCTAGACCACCATAATCCAAAAATCGATTGGGTACAACGCATTTTAAACTTGGACTAACTATCCTGCACTACTATCTGGTACCAAGAGGCTCCAGAGGTGGGAATACCTTGGTCTAAGGAACAGAAAACCTTAAACTACCCAAAGAATTCCAGGACTTTCAAGATGTTTTTGACCCCATGAAAGCCACCCAACTGCCCCATTACAGAGCCTTTGATTGGCGCATAGATCTCCTCCAGGGAGCAACGCTGCCCTGCAGTAGAGTTTACACGTTGACAGAACCTGAAACTCAATATCTACGCAAATATCTGGATGAACTACTAGAGGTAGGTTTTATAAGCCACTCCACATCGCCTGCGTCTTCCCTACTCTTCTTTGTACCCAAGAAGAATGGGGAGTTGAGGGCTTGTGTGGATTATAGGGCGGTCAATAAGGTGACTATTTAGAACCGCAATACTCTCCCGTTAATTCCGGTACTACTTGATTAGGTCAGAAATGCCACCATTTACACGAAACTAGATTTACAGGGAGCTTACCACTTGATCTAGCGTATGAGAAGGCTACGAATGGAAAACATCCTGTAGGACTAATTTCGGACTGTTTGAGTATACTGTTATGCCCTTCGGGCTATGTAATGCTCCGGCAGCATTTCAATATTTAATTAACGAGGCCTTGAGGGAGTTTTTGAATGTTTGTGCAATCGTCTACATAGACGACATTCTGATTTACTCAAACTCAAACTCAGAACTAGAACATATACAGCATGTATGCACCATCTAGCAGCACCATAGGGAAAACGCTCACTTTGCTAAATTAGACAAATATTCCTTCTATGTGCAGTCAGTAGAGTTTCTAGTGTATCACTTATCTCCGACAGGCATCACTATGGACCCCCAGAAAGGTAGAAGCCATTACCAATTGGCCAACTCCAACAAATGTCAAGGAAATTCAACAGATACTTGGCTTCACCAATATCTATAGCCCTTTCATCCCGCACTTTTCAGAGATAGTGGCGCCCATAACACAGCTGCTAAAAAAGGGGCAATCATTCGCGTGGTCTCCAGAAGCCAATCAGGCATTGCAATTGTTAGAAAATAAATTCACCACTGCACCCATTCTTCAGCATCCCAATCCAGACCACCCTATAACATCGAAACCGATGCTTCGCAGGTAGTCGTAGGAGGAATTTTATCTCAAAGGAACCAAAGAACTGGACACATGCATCCCATAGCCTTTTATTCCAAAAAAAACCTCTACCAATGGAGCAAAACTATACAGTGGCTGAAAGAGAACTTCCGGCCATCAAACTGGTGTTCACTGAATGGAGGCATTACTTACAGGGGGCTGCAAATACAGTCACAATATTCTCAGATCATAAAAATTTACAATTCTTTAGCTCCGTCATTATCTATCGCCCAGGGACCGTGCAGTTACAGTTTGATGTTCTTTCTAGACTGGGGTGTACTCACTCTTCCCATTCCACATCAGACTCCCCTACTATCATTCCACCGGAACAGATAGTCGCAGGCAGCGAGGATGACACCTTTATGGCGACCTTACATGAAGAATATAAAAAACGAAAGGTCGAAGAATGGATCAAAATACCTAAACATACTATCACAAACAAGCTGTTCCTTCACACTCAGAAACTGTACACCCTACTAAAGAATTGAGACATCAGGTAATTCAATGAAATCACGACACAGCATTAGCAGGGCATGCAGGTCTAACGAAAACCATAAGTAATATTCAAAAAACCTTCTGGTGGAACAACATGCGGAAGGATATACAAGAATACGCATCTGGTTGCCCAACTTGTGCATGAAATAAGAACACTCACACTGCGCCTTCAGGCTTATTAGAGCCTCTGCCTATACCCCCAGTTCCTTGGCACACCACTAGTCTTGATTTTATTACTACCCTACCAGCAAGCAATACCTTCACTACCATTTTGGTAGCTGTTGACGTTATCAAAAATGGCACATTTCATCCCCCTCAAAAAGATACCCACCGCCGCAGAATTTAGTCAAATATTCATTGATCATATCGTAAGACTGCATGGTCTACCGAATAAAACCATCTCAGATTGTGATGTTCAGTTCACATCTAAATTTTGGAGAACACTCTGTGATAAGTTAGGAATCGAGGTAGTCTTGTCATATGCCTCCCTCCCACACACCGACAGGCAAACTGAATGGGTCAACCAATCCCTAGAAACTACACTAAGATGCTTACTATCCACGTACACAGGACAATGGGATCAGGCCTTAACCCTAGCTGAATTCACTTAAAATACCAGCTCCCTCTCAGCCACAAACAACACACCCTTCCTCTTCATGTCAAGACAACATCCTCGGGCCCTTCCCTTTTATATATCAGTAGTTTCTACTACGCTACCTTCAGTCAAAGAAAGATTAGAGCAACTGCATAAGATTCAAAAACCCGTTAGGACAAGTTTAGCAAAAGCCAAATTGGTCATGAAGGCACAAGCTGACAAGTATAGAACCCTAGCACATATATACAAGGAAGGAGACAGGGTATGGTTATCAACACAACACCTACAACTAGAAGGCCCAAGGAAACTACGACCACAGTTTATAGGTCCATATAACATTATCCAGATAATTAATCCAGTCACAGTCAAGGTACGGCTTCCCCTTGAATACACTATCCACCCAGTGTTTCATGGTTCACTGATTAAGCTATACTACCCCACCACATGAAAAGATACCCCACCTGATTAATGGCCAACAAGAGTACGAAGTTCACTGTATCCTGGACTCTAAATGATCTCTGGGAAAACTATATTACCTTATAGATTGGAAGAGTTATGACCCTTCAGAGCGTTCCTGGGAACCGTCCTCCTCGGATCATGACCCCCCTCTGGTGAGACGATTTCATGCCCTCCACCCCACCAAACCACGACCTGTAAGACTGCCTTTGGGAAGGGCGACTGTCAGGATTCCTGTTACCGCTCACCTCTCTCGACTGTCACAATATACCGGCACAACTCATATCATTCCTCCCAACACTTTTGAATGAACAAACGTCTTGTGCCCTGACTTTTGACTATATTACTTGCTGTTGGTAATAGCTAGCTGCAGCTGTTCCCCAGTTTGTTTGAAAAGGCTTTTACAAATGTTTTACCATGCATATTCAAGATCAGGTTTCAGGTGCCATGAAAACATCCAGAAAATCCACTGGAATAAGCATCAAGCAACCAGCATAGAGGACCTCAAAGTGAACCTTTCTGAAGACAGCCTTCATCAAATTAATCCCCTACACCTGTTGCTTGCTATAAGCAATTAGAATGCGACCTTTGTGAACATTCTAAAACACCTTCTAGAAGACAGCCTCATCAAATTAATCATCTGCACCTGTTCCTTGCTAAAAGCAATTAGAACGCGACCTTTGTGAACTTTCTAAAACACCTTCTAAAAGACAGCCTCATCAAATCAATCCTCTGCACCTGTTCCTTGCTATAAGCAATTAGAACGCAACCTTTGTGAACATTCTAAAGCCTCTTCTAGAAGGCCGCCTCATCAAGTTAATTATCTGCACCTGTTCCTTGATACAAAAATTAGAATGTGACCTTTATGAACGTTCTAAAGCAGTCTAATTAAAAACCGTCCACACTCCTCCCCTTCGCTTAGCCTCTTCGCCTGCCACTTACCTGTTTGCTGGCTTCCAGGACTTTGTCTTGCCAGCTCCCTTGATCCTCCTGCTTCGACCTCACCGCAAAGAACGTCCTGAATTAGTCTCGCACCTGGATGGAAAAAAACAAGAATAAAAGGAGAGAAGCATTAACAGACTTGATTTTACTACACGCTGAGCTCAGTCGCAAAATTGTGCTGCAAACAAAGGTAACCAGTGTTTTTGTTCAACTTGTACATTCTGTTGGCAGGGTTCTGCCAGAGAGGACTTGGGTGAAGCTAACCCCGTCCAAATTTGCTTGTGGGTTTAATGCTGAAATCATACTCACTACATTTTTGAAAAGTTTGATAAAGGAACCTCTACGGACAATCTAAATGAAAACAAAACAACAACAAAACTAAAGGTTGGTTGAGATATGAAAAGCTTTCGTGAGGTGATACCTTCAGAGATGGAGTTAATACTAGACTAAAGCCATATTATTTGTTTGTTTCTAGGTACTATATCTGTTGGTACCATTCATCAGACTGGTGTGAATGCCTGCTGCAGTGTTGCTGTTGAGCAGACAAGCCACAGCATCTTAGACTCTACATGCTCTCTCAGCTCCCAACCACCTTCCCGGTGGGATTTTTCACCGGAGCAGTGTTTCCTCCAGTAAACCGAGGGCAAGTCTCGAGAGGATTCGGGAACTAGCGTCGCCGCCCCATTGGAATCATCTGGGATCCGTGTAGGTGGCTTATGACAGAGACTCTCGCTGGACCTTTTTTTTTATGGAAACATAATAGAAAAAAGGTAGATAATGAAACTATTGGGTTGCTCTGAAAAGAGTTTTTTTCAGTTTTTTACTTACATTTTAGACATTTTTGTATTTTTTTAAGTTTTTTAAATGTTTTTGTCTTTTTTTATTTTAAAATAGGGCTGAACCAAAACAAAATGTTTAGAAAAAATGTAACAAATTGAAAAATATCTCCTTTGAAATAAAAAGAAGAAAAAACATGGAAAAAATCATTATTTATGCTCTTCCATGAGCTTATCCTGTGCAGCTGTACTCGTCTCAAGCAAAAAATAATCTGCTTACAAAATAAGCAGAAAAGAGCTTTATTTTAGTAGGCAGATTATCTGCTTCAGCAGAAAGTATCTCAGCAGGCACAGTGTACCCAGGTTGAAAAGATGTTGAAGCCCCTGAGGACCTGCCCATTTCTGTAACACGAGCCAACTCTGCACAAGCATCAATTGTAAATGCCTCCACATTCCAGTAGTGCTCATGCTTACTGCTTTTTAGTGCCCGGTTAAACTCCTTTTTACAAAGTGTGCATGTTACAAACTTAGCACACACTTTTTTGCCTCCTGGTCTCATTCAAAGAACGGCCAAACAAGAGATTCTTTGGCAGGTTGAGAAGGCTGAGGAGCTGGAACTCCTCCTGCCTGATTTCTGAGTCAGATGAAGACATTTTACGTTTTGAAAAAGAGATTTCCTGTAAGGAAACAACAAGTGAACAAGGTTGGCCCACACCACAATCCAATATACAAATGAAGCAAAAAAAGATGGATTCTTCCTTTTGCAAGTAAAGATTTCCATATGAACCAATCATAATGCTTTCCTTGGGGTGTGTTTCCTCTCGCGAACCTCTCGAGAGTAGCTCACGAGTGTCTCACAGGATTGTAAAAATATTCTTGCTGTATATGTTAAATGATACAAAACATAATCAATTTTTGTAAGCTTATCAACATCTCTAGTGTCTTACTTTCTTCAGAATTACAAGAAAACAGTGTTATCAGCAAAATTCCAAATATAGGATCTCGTGGGTGGTTTGTGAGAGCTGAACAGGAAGTACAGCCACCTGAGATGCTCGCAGGATATTAATTTGTAAAGAAAAAATAAATGTTATATATTAAACATATTTAAATGACACCCTTATTATAGATTAGTATTAAACACTATGTGGATACAAGAAAAACAAGCATTGGCATAACCAATAGGTTTCACCCTTAGGACCTTATAAGTGTTTAGCCAGAGCTATTCAATTCATGGCAATTTGTATATCGTACACCTACCTCGAAGGAGGTGCCTCAGCTCTGGCGGAAAGCACATGAAAGTAGTACAGGTATTACTATTACATATTCATAAGGGAAGTATCAAACAAAAAGGTTTTAAGATTAAGTCTGAAGACTGATTCTGAAGGGCTGCCGCGCAGACTGAGCGGCAATGCATTCCAAAATTTGGAAGCCGGATATGTGAAGGAGTGTCCGCCTCGTCTGGATTTAAGTATGCGGGGAACATACCGTAGCTTGAGGTTGTTAGGACTCAGAGCTCTAGACTGGGAGTAAAGCCGAAGTCTCCTACTAAGATATAAAGGACCATTGTTAGTGTAGACTCTAAAAACTAGAGCAAGTGATTTAAATTGGATTCTCTTAGCAATCGGAAGCCAGTGAAGATGCGCAAGTGAGGAGACATTGGTGAACGTGTAGGGATCTTCAAGATGAGGCTTGCAGCAGAATGCAGGATGAATTTAAGCCGTTGGATAGGGAAAGTCAGTATGCCTATGTATAGACTAATGACATAGTTCCAGTTTTGGTGTAACCAGAGCGTGGACAACTGTTTTACGGGAGTCCACCGGAATGAGGTTGAGCATCCTTTTAAGGGATCTGAGGGTGGCAAAACAAGAAGCGGAGAGGGACCTAATTTGAGACTCAAAAGTAAGGTGCGTGTCGAATTTTTCCCCAAGGTTTCTGGCCATGGGAGCAGTAGCTGGGCCAGCACCCAGTTCAGGTGGCCACCAAGGCTTACATCAGGGAAGGACTTAGTGCCAAAAAAAGGATCTCCATTTTTTCTGAGTTCAGCTTAAAACAGCTTCCCTCCATCCAAGCCACCACACCTTTCAGGCACAGCTTGAAGGAATTCAGTGGTGAGGGTGTGTTTTCCTGAAAAGCTAAGAAGAGCTGGGTGTCATCTGCATAGGAGACCACTGGCACCCCCTAGGACTCCACCAATTTAGCTAGAGATTCCAGACAGATATTTAAAAAAATGGGGCTAAGTGTTGAGTCCTGGGGGATGCCGCAGACCAGAGGTTTGGAAGAAGAAGTTAAAGGAGGAAAGAAGACTGCTTGGGAGTAATCAGCCAGGAAGGATTTCAACCAGCACAGAGCCTGGTCTCTGACACCAATTCTTTTGATTCTGTCTAGCAAGATGACATGAGAGACAGTGTCAAAGGCCGAAGACAAATCCAGCAACATAAGCAACACAGGAGATCTCTGATCAAGTTTTTCCTTTGCCAATGCCATTAAGTTATGTTGTAGAGTAGTGTGACTGGTGCACAGCATGTTGAAAAGTTATAATAAAAAAGTGCCATAAGCATTTTCGCTACTTTATATATAACCAAGAATACATTATGAACAACTGAGCGACCCTATTAAAAAAAGAATTCACATAAAAAACGTCTCCTGGTTTTTTTGTCCTTGCAGTGCTGCCAACTTCTTCCTGCCTGTTCTAATGTGTGTTTGTTATAGCTTTTATTTTGTTATGACATAAAGAACAGGAAGGTGGAGGTTGGGAAATAGTACTAAAATTACAACATGAGCAGTGAAGGGTCACTAGAGGAAAATCAACAGATGCCAGATTCGCAGGGCAACCTGAGGTGGAGCTGAGTGATGCTGAAGTGGTGCTGAGGTAGTGGTGTATTGGTGCGGAGGTGATTCTCAGGTGATGCTAAATGATATTCAGGTGATGCTGAGTGATGCTGAGGTAGTGCTGAGCTGGTGGTGTGCTGGTGCTGAGGGGATGCTCAGGTGGTGCTGAATGATACAGAGGTGGTGCTGAGTGATACTAAGGTGGTGCCGAGTGATAAGGAGTGGGTGCTGAGTGATGCTGAGGGAGTGGTGCTGTACTGGTGCTCAGTGATGCTGAGTTGGTGCTGTGCTGAGGTGATGCTGTGCTGATGCTGAAGTGATGCCACATTGGTGCTGAGATGGGGCTGTGCTGAGGTTGGGCTGCACTGGTGGTGGTGGTGCACTGATGCAGAGATGTTAATGTTAATGTTATTCAGACTTATAAAGCGCACTATCACCCCACAGGTATCCTGGCGCTGACTTACAATAGCCCTACTATTCGCATATGTTACAATGGGGTATCACTCACTGAAGATGATGAAGATCTAAAGTACACTTTTGGGAAGAGCCAAGTTTAAGCCTTTTCCTAAACTGCAAAAGATCTTCTACCTATCTAAGACTAGGCAGAAGTTCATTCCAGAGCCGAGTGGCTGCAGAGCTAAAAGCTCTTCCTCCAAAATTTGTTCTTCTAAACCTAGGCACGTTTACCAGGTTAGCTGATGATGAGCGAAGGCTTCTGGTCGGAACATACCATTCAAATTTGTCCTGCAGAGGCTTGGGCCCGAGTCCATGCAGCGCCTTAAATACAATGCAGAGCGATTTAAACTGTGTCGTCTGTAGCACTGGAAGCCAGTGAAGCTCTTTAAGAGACAGAGAAGCTGATGATCGGCGAGATCTCTATAGAGCTAGCTTTGCAGCTATTGTCTGAATTCTCTGAAGTCTCCTAATCAAGAAATTTGGGGCCTCAAGTAGCAGAGCATTACAATAATCCAACCGGCTCAGAATGACACTTCTCACTACAAGTGCTCTGGCTGGAGTTGGTAGCATTGGAAGTATCTTCCGTAGCGCTCTAATAAGAGAAAAACAGGTCTCAACCGTTTTGTTCACTTGGGTTTCTAGACTCAGTTTGTCGTCAAATACTATCCCCAGGTTGCGTACTGCCTCAGAGGGTATCAATGGTTTAGCAGTAGGAATAGGCCAAAAGTTGGCTGGGAGAGGAACTTTCTGTGCCACACAGCATAGAATCTCTGTTTTATCTCCGTTAAACTGCACGGAGTTACTCTTAAGCCATCTTGCAGTTTCTTGCATACACTTGATAGAGCGCCAGGTTCTCGTAAAAATTGTAGGGGTGCATCATAATCACCTTTAGTTCGCACCCGCATATATCTCGACATACATAAGTGAGTGGCTAGTAAAATGTCATTTGAATTGCATTATTAGATTGAATAAGAGAGTAGTCGTGTTATTATAAGCATGCAAATGTAGAGTAGTATTGAGACGTGTTTAAAATGATACATAGATGATTTAGTTTATGTGCAGCTGAGATACTGTAGTTAACGTGCATGAGATTAAAATTGCACGTGTAGTTTATGTTTTGCATATGAAATATATGAGTCTATGCTTAAAGAAAATTAAGAGTTGTGTGTTTAAATTGTGTAAAGACCTGACTGCATATACGACAAGGAAAGGCCTATTCGTTCTTATGTTAGCTTATTTTGTAGGCAGAGAAGGTGTTCTCTTGGAAAGGCTCTCTGGGCACAGTTGGTAGATTCGTGCAGAGGGAAAAGTCTGTTGAAATGTATCTTCTGTTGCAGGTGCAAGGACATATGCCTCGTTAGTGAAAGACTGGCTCTTTGTTTCAAGAGTTAGGGTGGTGGGAGGCATTGAGATGGGAGTGCTCTGGAATGTAGGGATGATACTTTCAGCGGAGAAGGTGCCTGGGACTCAAGTTCATCGTAACCGTCCTGGATGAAGTAAGAGTTTCGATGGAAAAGTACGAGAAGAAAGACCTGGCCGAAGAGGCGTGAGAAGGGCGTGTTCAATTGTATGTGCATTTTGTATTAGGGACAGTGCCCTGAGGGAGGAGGGCAGAGAAGAGGTAGAGGAGACGAGAGAGAAGGGCAAGGAGAGAGATTTTAGGAAGGAGCATCTTAGAACGAGCTCAAAATGCTAAGTGAGTGCACTTCTTAGGAAGTCTTCACAGCTGACACCTTTTCTTTTACTCTTGCCTGGGAAATTCGTTAAGTAGGTATGTCACCTGAGTGATAGAGTAAGGACAGCTAATGGTTTTATGCTTATTTAGGTAAATGAAGAATAATATAGAGATTGGAGAAGTTATCGTTTGTTTAATACTTCTGGAGCTAACGATTCTTCTTATTCTGAGTCGGATGAGACTCCTGCGTAGGATGCTGTTTGTATTAGTGCCCATTTATTTCTTTAACCTCGTGTTGAGGTGTTTGCATGTGCAGTTATTCTTGGCTGTAATAAACCCACAAAATTGAATTCGGAGTTAGTGGTCTTTTAAGGTAAACTGGATTCTAAATTGTCGCACAACCGAAAAAGATTTTCTTCCCTTCACACTATTCAGCAGGTAAAAAGATCCTGGCGACCTGAGGATTCTTAGAGGTGATAAGATAAGAATCAGCGTTAACACACTCTTGAAACTTTTCAAGTGATATTGATTGATTCCCCTCCAGTGGCAGAATGAGTTGCGTATCATCCGCATAGTTCACCAGATTAACATTGTATGACTTAATGACTGAGATCGGAGGACTCATATAGATATTGAACAGTATCGGACTGATCGCTGATCCCTGGGGGACGCCATGCTGAATGTTATCAAATTTAGACTGATAAGGGGGTAAGGCTGCTGCCTGTTGTCTATTCGACAGGTATGATTGAAACCATTTCAGCGCCATGCCTTCTACCCCAACTTCTTTGAGCCTCATCAAAAGAATTTTGTGGTTTACCGTATCGAATGCGGCAGACAGGTCCAGTAGGATCAATATAACTGATTGTCCTCTGTCTGCTCGCATTCGAAGTTCATCCATGACTGTCACTAAGGCAGTCTCTGTTCCATGACACGGACGGAAAACAAATTGCACATCTTCTAACCTATTATTAGTTTCTAAGAATTGCGAGAGTGCTTTGCTAACCGGGTGCTCTGTAATTTTCACAGGATAGGGTAGAAGGGAGATGGGTCTGTAGTTGTTTGGGCACAGAGGGTCGAGCGTAGCTTTCTTCAGATGCGGTGTCACTATTGCCTGTTTCCAACAAGCAGGTACCACCCCACTACTCAGGGATTGGCAGCAGATCTGTCGGAGTAACGGAAAGAGTTCTGCTTTTAGTTCCTTCCAAACCCTGTGTGGTAGAGGATCCATTGGAGAGCCTGAGGAAACACTCAGAGCTAATCTATTAAAGTCCTCCTCTCAGGGAGTTTCAAAGTATTCTAGAATGTCTGATTTATCCTTGCATACCCACTCCTCCTTCTGAGCCAGTGGTGGCATCTTGGCAATTCTATGCTGGTCCTCTATTTTATCTGCGTTGCCCATTTCCAGGCCATCAATGATTTTATTGACTTTCTCCTCAAAGAAAGTCGCTAAACTATCACAAAGGTCCAGTGTGTCATTGATCTTATTTTTTGTGCAATCAGGATTGGAGAGGCCGCTCACTATTTTAAATATACTTCTAGCATTAGTTGACGCTCTCATAATGGTGTTAGCAAAATACTCTGCTTTCGCTTTGGAGATTACCTTCTTGTAATTACCCACTTTCAAAGCTATTTTGTCCTCATCTGCGTATAATTTTCTCGACTTTCTTTCTGCTTGCTTGCAGCCCTTTTTAAAAAATGTTAGCTCTTCATTGTACCAGGGGGCTGACGACCTGTTTGGATTTTTTTGTTGGTGCTGTGCTAATGCCGAGATGGTGCTGTGCTGATGTTGAGGTGGTGCTGCGCTGGTGCTGAGGTGGTGCTGTGCTGATTATGAGGTGGTGGTGCTCTGATGAGGAGATGGTGCTCTGATGAGGAGTGGTGCTGTGCTGATGCTAAGACTGTGCTGTGCTAATGCTGAGCTGGTGCTGTGGTGGTGCTGAGTTGGTGTTGTAGTGGTACTTAGGTGGTACTGTGCTGATGCTGATGTGGTGCTGCGCTGATGCTGAGATGGTGCTGTGCTGATGAGGTGGTGGTATGCTTGTGCAGAGGTGGCGCTCAGGTGGTGCTGAGTGATACTAAGGTGGTGCTGAGGATGCTGAGATGGTGCTGAATGATGATTTGGTGTTGCTCAGGTGATGCTGTGCAAATCTGTATTTATTAGAGGTATTCAGGTAATTGCGAAGGACAGCTTGTGGTACAAGGATGCTTTAGTTTAGCATCATACATTTAACAATAGTGAAAAGATACATTGTTTTTAACAACTGGCGAGCTAACATGAATGTGTTCTTTACTTTGAATGTTCCATGTATAATGAAGTAATACAGTTTTGGAAAAACAAACATACTTTTCTTTTGGAAAAAAAACAGTACATTTTACAATAAAATTACTCAGGTTGTAGATACCTCAGCTGGCGTATGTAGCCCACTGGAGGAAGCAGTAAAATCAAGGATGCATGCACAACAGGACATAAACGGTCCATATTAAACAATTACATCTCTCAAAGATTAAATGAGGAATATTGTTGAGTAACAAATGCAAATGCGTGCAGACATTGTGCAAAGCCTGGGCGAAACCTTTTAGCCAGTACTGAAAAGTTTGGGCTTGATTTGCCCCCTCCCTCCACCCCCCCCCCCCAGACAGAAGCAAAACCAGAACATCTGTACCGTGCTATACAACGCAGTTTATTGGCATGATGAGTTAGGCTAACATTGCCAAGGATGCATGGCATACATCCACAGAGTATAAATTATATTTTATTTAATAGACTGACTTGTCAAATTCCAGGTTGTTTCCTGGCTCCTGGCCTGTGCACTAGTAAAGGGGGGTTGTGAAAGGCAGTCACACTCCTAAAGGCTTTCTTGCCTCAGGCGCAGAGGGCTGCTAGCAGGAGGGGCCATGAAAGGAGAGTGCTCGGGAATGGGGGCATGGGAGTCACATCCTTTGTTCACAGAAGGATGGGGGAATGCTGGGATCAGCCCTCCAGGAGAAGTGATGCAGGAATGAGATGTAAATGAGTACAAAGGGACATGGAAATAGCAGAACAGACCACTGGTCTTTTCATGGCCTCCTTAGATACAGCGCTCTGAACCCCGGTTGGGTGAAGTTGCTGCTATATAAAACAATAAATAAATAAATCGGTCGTGTATCTGCATGTACAGAAAACAGCTGTCCTCCTCTGTTCTCATGTCTTAAGAATACCTCCAGCGACGCTAGGGACATATATCCTCTTTTCTACCCACGTATTACAATTGAGCACGATTAAAGCAGCAGACTGTCTGGTACTTGTGCATGGACATACTGATGTAGCGCCAATCATGAGGATAGCACCAGACCATGCAGGAAAACACTAGGTCAGATCATGCCTACAGGCCTTCTCTATAGACGGACAGACATACTTGAGGGAACTCCCTTCACACGTCATGCTTGCTCCTTCCTTGAGGAAATTCAAAGCTCGCCTCTTCTAAATTTTCCTACCATCTTAGACCGTATCTTTTCCCACTTCGCTTCAAGCTGCTATGAAGCTGCATTTCCCGTCTTGTCTGTATTTGTAAGCATTGTCCTCAGTTCATATTGCAAACATACTTACATGTCTCTCTAAGGCTAATGCGGCCATTGTAATTCCACTCACCTGACCCAAAAACAAGCAGTGTTGTGGAAGGGGGTAGCGGAGACGGGTGGAAGGAAGAAACAATGAGGCCAAATCTAAACAAGCTTACACAAACAAGACCATTTCTATAAAGACGGTAGGCAGATAAAGTACAACAAGCATTTGCAATGCAATAGGTCTCGCATTTGCGAGAGTTTAAGCTATTGGCATTGTAAATGACAAGGCCTTTTATTTATCTGTTTTAATAATTAACACATAAATAAAAGGCATTGTCATTTACAATGCCAATAGCTCAAAGCCTTGTAAATGCGAGACCTATTCCATTTCAAAGAAGCGGCCGCCATTGTCCAGGGCTACTTGGAAAGTGAAAGCATGCATGGCGTGCTGAACATTGCAGGAAAGCATGTTGTGCCTGGATTAGGAGAAACTCATTAAAGAAAATAGTGCTAACAGACTAAATAAGACGTACCGTGTAAGAACGGAAGTAAAAGGGCCAGTCCTCATGGGAGGTTACGAATGAAGACAAGGTGGTACTAAGGAGGGACTAACAAGCCAATTAATGAATCAGAAGCCAGCATTTACGAAGGACAATGACACAAGCCAATGACAAATATGGGCAGAGAGCGGGCAGGGCTTCAAGTCCATACTCGAAAACAGCATGCCTCGCAGAGCAGCGCATGTACTGCCCAGGCTCAACCTAAAAAAGAGCTATAAGTGGCCAGCGCTGGCCACCTCACAGTGCTTTTTCTTGGTTTCTTATGATAGGGTGGGGGCAGCACAGACAACGAAAGGGTGAGGAGAGAGGGAAGTAGTAGCACAGACAATGGGAGAGGACAGGGAGGAAGCAACACAGACAGAAAGAGGGTTTGGGGTGAGAGGGTAGAAGTAACATGGAAAATGTGGGATGGGTGTAGGAGGGAAGAAGAAACACGGACAAGGGGGTTTGGGGTAAGAAGCAACAAGGTCAGGGAAGAAGAAAAAAGCTGGTACGTCAATCACAACACCAGCAGCGGATGGACACCAACCAAGATGAAACTATAAGAACATGTTCTGTGCTCCAGAATTAAGCTGACACGTGTAGCCAAATCAGAAGGCAGCAAATAAGAGTGACAATAAAGCCCACAAATGGTAAGAAATGGGCGGGCTCCAAGCCCCTTCTAGTAAACAATATCTCTCGCAAGCGAGAGCAGTCGCAGGCGAAACTTAAAAATGTGATGCTTGAAGGGCCATTGGATCAACTTCATACATTTTTTATGCAGTTGTTAAGTAGCTTTATAAAGCACTGTCTGCCACTTCAGAGAGATGCGTGCCACCTTTCGGTCAATACATGTGAACAAATATGAAAAGCACAATATTTCAAGTTTTGAATTTTTTTTATAAAAAATGAACAATTTTTGAGGCTGATGCCGGTAGATTAATGACCAGGGTGAGACTGGGTCAAAAAATAGTACCGGGCACCCAAATAAACAAGCATTGGCATAGCCAATAGGTCTCGCCTTTGGGACCTTATAAGTGTTTAGCCATGCAACACTTGATGTTGTTGCACCAAGGATATTGTACTGGATAACTAAACACTTATAAGGTCCCAAAGGACATGTGCGCTGACTCAGGCTCGGCCTAAAAATGGACTTCCATGGTTGGTCTGCAGAAGAACAGATGTAGCGATGGCCATGTTGCCAAGACTGTGGGCCACATCTGCGATGACATCACTGAATAGCTCATTTTCCCCAAAAAAATTAATCGAGACAAAGGATTGTGGTTCGGAGGCTCATTTCTGTGGCTGTGCACTCTCTGTCAAATCACTTAACTAAACATGGTTTCAATTGGGCTCTCAAATGTTTCAAAAACGTGAAAAACGGACTAGCTTGGAAGTTTAGGGGTACATGCGTTCAAAGGGAAGGTGCATTAAAAACAATAGCAACAAATGATTGGGGGAGAGTACTTGCACCTCTTTGTGCTTCCGATGTGGGTGCTCTAACTTGGAGACGGCCCTGCTGTGAACACAATCATTCAAGACACAGGCAGAGGCTGGAGGACAGCCTGAGAAGGACATATAAAAGGGGAACAGACTCAAACCAGTTCTGCAAAGGCAGACAGAGAACCCACATTGTCATCTGCCAACTCTATATAAAAGTAGCAAATACTTATCCACTTGCTGATCCAGTTCCAAGTTCTCTCTGACCAAGGAAAGAGTGCCACAGAAAGTATCCAGAGGACAACCAGGATTGGTGTCTGCCTGACAGTCAGTTGCCAGAGGTGAGGGGACTTCACCTGGAGTCTGATTTGGAGGAAGAACTGTCTGACTAGTCCTCGGAACTGAAGTAACCTTGCCTGAGGGAAGGGAGAGGAGTGATCAGACCGTGCAAGGGTTGACTGTTGGAAGGGGCTAGAAGCAGTTGGTCCTGGTGTACGGGTTGATTAATCAGAGACTCATTGACAGAGAACCAGTTACAGAGATCCTTGGAGGATCACAGTGGTTCGGAAGCGTTCTCAGCGGCCTTCCTGTTTCAGCCTTCTCATCACTGCTGTGGCACTTAAGGAAGTGTGCCTGATTGGTTGGCCGACTGAAGCGGGGATCAACATTTGCCCATGTCAGGTGAACCTGCTGCGTGCCTGCAACCCCGAACGGCATGGCCACGACCCTGCCAACTCTGTACGGCTTCGGCAGCCTCAAAAGTGAAAACTAAAAACTTACGGTGCCTACCCAGGGTACTCCCCCGTGAGTGCCTACTTGGCACTGAGATGACTACACTGCTCTAAAGATCAATGCCACAGCCTCAAGGCACTATCTGCTGAACTAGTGCCTGTATACCGATGCACTGAAAATCCCAGTGCCCGATCGAACTGCTGCAATTATTCTCTCAACTGCACGTAGAAGGACTCGTTTGTCGCCAGAATCTGCATCTGGAGAAGAGAGCTTCTAAACCGCCTCTACCCCAGGATTCCCAGCGCAATTGAAAATTTACTCACCAGAGGATTCAGGCTTCCAGGCCCATGAAGCCCTTCAGCACAAAGATGCTCGAGCCTAGCAAACACTCCTCCCACCACCCACTGAAGACTCACCACAGGCCTGCCACCACCTCACCAGAGCAGGACTGACACAAGATGTGCACTTGGTACTGAGCACCACCAGTAATCCACGCACCTGCAAGAGGCTTATTGCAACTCAAAGTCTTTAAGGGAAAAGAACGGTGAGAGACCATGTGGGCTTTTTCGCCTGCAACAGGACTATGTGCTAAGAGAGGGGAGGGAGCGATGCTCATGAGCTAGAGACTACACCTGCAAAACCCCAGCCCATAGAGTGGCGGGAGGAAAGATGTGGTTGACTGCCTAGAAGTCGCCCACCCTGAAGCACAAGGGACTCGTACCAGAGTATCGGGTATGCGCGTTATTGTGTTGAGTGCTGAAGCTGTGTAAACCACAGTGCCCTCACTTAGAAGCCTGCGACTGCTCGCCATCACCAACACTGAGAGTCAAGGGCTGAGATGGTTGTACTTGGCCCAGTTGGCTGTGCCATCATAAGAAGGACCCTGGGACACTAGAGGCGGAGTACCCTATCTCCCATGGCTGTGGCCCAGTAGCCCCTGCCTGCCCCGTGGGCCCACAAACCATGGCTGACTGAGCCCCAGGGTTGAGAGGCATGCATGTGAATGAGCACAGCGGGGCAAACTACTGAAAGTGAATACCCTGCTCCTGGCATCGCTGGAGAGCAGCAGCATTACTCAGGTTCACCTGAGGTTTAATGACGATGTATATAGTAACTTAACCTACGCAATGCAAACGTTAAGATGTGGGCCCTTCAGTCTCCTTCTAGCCTCACTTCTTATAAATTGCTGTCACAACGCTACTGGAGAGGAAAAAAACTTCTGAGCATGTGCGGTCAAATTTATTGCAAATTAAGCAGACTCTGGTTAAACATCTCTCTCTTCCCAGTAACATCCTCCCGCCGCTTACCTTTAGGTAGTTGGTGATATATGTGCGGCGTGTCCCTGGGCACTTAGCGAAGTCCGCCACCGCCTATTTCATTCCCTCCATGCTCCGAAATGCAGATCACATACGGGGCTCACGTAAGGCTTTTTCAAGCGTCCTCGTAGCCATGACGACCATAGACCACGCCCTCCAGTGAATGCCAAGTTTTTTTTTAATCTCATTGGTGCCCTGGGGAGAAGCGCAGTCTTTCGTTGTCTCCAAGTCTATTTTACACGTAAAAACGCCCATTGCTGCCTTAACTATGCTACTGGATTCCATTGAACAGTTTCGCAGTCGGTGCCCCTCACCTGAGACAGTATACATCAGCTGAAACATGCCTTTCACTACCGCGTTTCACAGCTACGCAACAACATACAGGCTGGGAAGTAAGTAAAAATAATAGAATGAAACGTAAAAACGAAAAGGAAGCCGAGACCTAGAGACAAAGAGGATGTGAACGGAAGGGCTCTAAGGGAGTAAATAATGACTCTTACGGGAAGGGCAACACTGTTGCATGTTGCATTGAAAATAAAGGTGCGCGAAATTCGTGGAAGGTGCCTTTACATGATTGCATGTAAATAAGCGAAACGCAACTCAGTGTTTGTCGAGCAGCCCTGAATAAAAAAAAGGCACGGCACATCAAAATCTATTTTTCCAATATTTTATGCTTTTAGTAAGCAGCGCAGCAAGCCGCCTGTGCTGCGCTGCTTCTTAAAAGCATAAAATATTATAAAAATAGAGTTTGGCGAGCCGCGCCTTTCGTTGGGAGTGGGGCGATGCTTACAGAGATAAATGAGAAAGGCACGCTTTTGCTGATAAAAAACAAGCGCCCGCCTTTGTCTCGGCTGCGCACGTCCTCCTGCCTGCAGTAAGAAAAGGGGGGCGAGCGAGCGCGGCAGCCTGCTGAGCTGACCACACGCTCGTGCACAATGGCCATGTGTTTTCAATTATCGCGCCCGCGTCAGGGCACGATAATTGGAAACAGATGGCGGCCGTGCGGGTAACCGCACGGAAAAGGCCATTGTGCACGAGCGTGTGGTCAGCTTTTTGAAGCCCCTTACATAAAGTCTCGCAGAGCAGCGCTTGCGCGCTACTCTAGTCTCGACCTAAAAAGTGTTTCCCATTAGCAAAGCAGATAGCTAAATAAAAGTGGTAATATCACAGAAATAAACTGTTAAAACCGGCCTACCTGGCCATAAAAGCAGCGCCCACAACTGCAAAAAAAATAGCCCACCCGCTGATATGTCAAACCAGTCCATCGAGCACTGCCTGATTGCCCTATAGACCAGTCCGATCCTGTTAAGGACTCATTCACCCTATGTTACGTTTATTCCTACAGTAGTTATGTGGTTTAGGCATGCTCACCGGCGAAATAACGATGGGTCATGATGATACTAGCACAATTAGTAAGGATGATTGTCACATAACTAATCGGCACACCTTGCTATTGCTCATTTCTCTGCGGCATTTGCATTCTATAAAAAGACTATTTGCAATCCAAATAAACCTTAACGCGTGCTGCATTTGATATTTAAATGATTATAGATGGGGAAGCCATGGAAGCCCTCAGCCTGGTTCAGGCCAAACTCCTGGTTCTATCTTGGCACTGGGAACAAATTAAAAGATGACCCACAAACGAGCACTGACTACTCTTTTATGCAGTTCTGTACATGAAAGAGCGAACAGCATCTTGGAAAAAGACAGAGCGCTGCTGTGACAGTAGGAACATGAATTACACCTGAAATGCACATTTGTCCTCTTCCTTGCAGTTCACATTATACACAAAACAAGAAAAGACTGCATTGTTCCGCAATTCCTTACATTTAAGTTGTTCTATTAGGGTACAAGACATTCTAATTTTTTTATTCTATATACTTTTGGGGTGCTTGGATTCTAGAGTGCCTTATAATAATATCGCAGATAACCTTTTGTAATCATATCACATCCGGTTTATCCAATTTCTTTCTAGGAAGATTTTTCAGCCAGTGCTAGGCAGATTGTGTGTGATTTTATACTTTGCAAGTCAATTTTATTGAGGATATGAAATAAAGTATGCTAGTTTAGCTCTGGGAGTCTATTACAAAGCACCTGCATTTCCTGTAACATTAGAGGCAGGAGAAAATTACTCCAGTGGCTGAATTGTAGACTGCACGAACAAAAATCCTAAAGTGAAATCCTGGCTTCTACTTTAGGCCAAATTGTGTGACCCAGGCCAAAGAATTTTACGTCAACATCCTTCATTATCCTTAATGATCCAAAAATATCTATTACATAAGCAGTAAAATAGAGAGTAATGTAGTCAATTGAAACGAGTGTCAAGTACAAGCGACTTCTTTAGCAAATTTTAAGCAATCTTGTCCTAGATCATCTTTTGCGTGATTCACATGATGGGTCTTTCGAAGGCTTGTCTCTTGCCCACTTCTAACAATTAAGGAGATGTGTTGTTGTCTGCATTCATCTTTAGAAGACTCAAAACTAAATGTGCAAGGATAAATGTCCAACTTATTTACTAGACAAAATGCAAATGTGAACAAATACAAAGAGCATAAAAATAATACAGAAACACATGGCAGAAAAGTAAACATTGTGAAATGGTTACACACTATTATACTGTAAAATGGCAGCTAAGAGGATACAGGCAGATCTCAAAGTTATTGGATTCCGGATTTAAATTGGCTTTTATTTAACCATCTCTTTTCTATTGCAAATCTAAAATAACGCAAGCACACCAACATTCGCATTGCACCAAGTGAGCACCACTGATGGCCATCTCGGGGCAGCAAGTGCTGCACCTGTTGAAGGCAGGGCACAAGGCACTGCTCTTAAATCACACTGACCTTTGGGCTGAGAATGGGCGAATTCATTGTTTTTCCCTTTCCGTGTCTCTTCAGACATGTTCATCTGCTGCAGCACTCGTTCTTCTGCCAATTTGTTTTTCTAAGGACTGTTGACGCAGTAGCAGTGAGATGCTCGCATTTGAAAAGCTGTCTCTGGCCTCTCACCTGCTAGTTTGTTTAATCCTTGGTTGCTTACAAGAAAGAAAGGCAGGAAGGAACTTAAAACTATTTCGCAGTTCACAAGTCTGCCAGGTAGCACTATAACCAGGGCCGGCTTTAGGGCAGTGCGACTGGTGCGGCCGCACTGGGCGCTGACCTGTGGAGGGGGCGCCAACCTCAGGGGGGGCGCTGTGTTTAGCAATAACTTATGATTAGAGAGATAAGGGGCACTTATGCCCGGTGGTAGTGAGAGAATCCGAGGAGGTGGTCATGGGGTGTGGGGGCGCCAAAAATGATTGTTGCACCGGGCACCACCAGCGCTAAAGCCAGCCCTGACTATAACATATACAACATCAGCCGTTCCTGTCCTTTCAGCCAACAGCATATTGCAATGAGGTGCTTATAGTTTTGCTTTTGTCAATATGGGGTCAAAACCCCAGCTTGTATGGTGCTACTGGTTAAAATGCAAACATTTCCGAAAACGCAGTACATGACATGGAGGCAGTACTGTCTCTAGAGGTGTATTTTAGGAGGTGGGCCACAGATTAAACTAGCAGGCCACCTACAAAGGATAATGGTAAATATTATATATACACACACACACGTGTATATGTACATATTTTCATAAAATGTTTAAATCTGACTTTGTATGTGCATATACCTATATATTCATTCACAAATTGCTGGGGCTTGTGCTGTTTCTTTGGCTTTCCCCATACTGAAAAGTAGCCATAGCCTAGCAGGCCATTTTATTTTATTATTTGGAGCATCCCGGCCACAGCATAAGTGACTATGCTCTAGGCAGGCACAGAGGTGGCAATTCGAAAAGGTTTTAAATGCATGCACAGCACGCGCGGTGCACTTCCAGACTCGATAAGCAGCCACTTGTGTACACCGTCCTTTCTCTGCACCCTGTAACTGTAACACGCAGTTGTGTAAACAGTTTCTCCACTGCTGCGGGTTACATGTAGTTTGTTTATCCTACGCCGAGGCCCGGCCCCACTGCTGGAGTCCTGTAGAGACCCTTTGCACTCCTCTTCGTTTCACACTCCGTGTAGATACTCATCTTACCTCTCCACCTCTTAAAAAAAGCGATATTCGGCAGGGTTCGGGCACTACAATCTAATTTTAGGACGGGCGGCCTCGGGTGTTTATTATGCACTGCCTGTCTTCAATAAACAGAATTCATAGAACACACTTTCTAGGAAGATTTAAGCGTCAACCAAACGCCCTGCTCAGACAAGACGAGGCTGCTGCTGGAAAGAGAGGGTAGGGGGGAATGGACTCTAGACCCTTACCCTGTAAATTCTCCTCCTGCGAAATTGGCCCTTAGCTTTGCACATGCTGCTGTCCCGTTGAGAGCTAACCCCTCCCAGACGGGCGAGTGCCCTCGAGCTCCCCAGCCGATCATGCACCCCACCTTCCTTTTGCAGTAACAGATGAAACAAGCCTTGGTGGTGCAAACGGCCGCAGTTTAACTTTATTCACATATTAACTTAAGAAAACACAGTCCAAGTTTAAACATGCATCACATCATCATTGCTCTAAATTGCCTGTAGGTCAAGTCCAGTAGTACTTAGTCCATAACAGCACCTTGCGACAGCGCCCTGAGCGAATGCCCCTTCCCAGCCAGGGTCTAGCACCTCTCCTGCAGCTTCTTGGCTACACCTTGCTGCCAAGTGGTGTGGGTGGCCCTCATGCCTGACCCGGGCTGCAAGTGCCGTGACCGCCCTCTGCTGACCCATAGCCTGCTCCCCGTGCCCCTCCGTAAGGCATCCCAAAGGCACGTGTTTGAGTGGCTCCACCATTGGCTATTGCGCTCCTTCTGCTGTCCCCGCCCGCTGCCTGTGGTTCAATGACCTCAGGCAGCTCCCACACCTGCTCACCTCCTGATGCTCCCTTGCTGAAATGTACTTGAGAGCCCCAATGTTGAGGAGGAACAGGTCCATACCTACCTCCGACTGCTATACCCAGTCTGGTTCTTGGTATCTTACCATGTTGCGGTTAATAGGGCATGCCTCGTGCAACCAATTACAGACACAGGTTCTTGTCTTCAGAGTCATAACCTGGACTCAGGAGTAGAGATCGGGTGAATGCATGACACCGCCTAGTTGCCTTGCTAGGCGTGTGGGTTAATTGCTCTTCTACACACCTGCCCACCTAAGTACCAGTCATCCATCGACCTTTTGCAATGCTGTGCCTTTGCAAATCAATATGTCTGGATTGCAACCTGCAACCCTTTACAATGCTATCCCATCCTGACTCGCCCTTGGCCAGCTGGCCCACTATACCAGGCTCTGTCCCAACCTGTCGTCTTGGCCTGACTATGCTATCCGCCATGAGTCTGGCAAGATTTTCTGCCACTTCTCCCTGCCCCAATACGTGATTCATTGGCCTCTTTGCCTTAGCGTGCGCCCACCCTGCACCCTACTGGCCAGATGTTGTTACTACACCTTGTCCTGTGATGTGACACTTTCCGACATGCACTAGCTCTGCACCGCACACACCAGCAGGGGCCTCCCTCTACCTTTGCTAACTTCTCTTTACCCCGGAACTCTCATAACTTCCAACTCTCTATCCTAACACCATCTCTAGCGCACATTACTCATGGCTGAGTGGTGCCCAGGCGGCCTTATCATTTTTTTTTTTTTTTGCTTGTGACCAGTGCCCGCCTGCCCAAGAGAAATTATACAGTGTTAGCCCCTTTTCAAAATGGCTCTGAACCTCCCTGGTGTATGGCCCTCCATCTAGATTCCTTGCTGGTTTGACTGTCAAAAGAGAAGCAAAACCCACAGTTATCACTGCATGCTGACCAGATACCTAAAGGTCAGAAGTGGAGGTAGAGGCCCAGAATGTTAGCAGTGAATACAACCCCTGGGGAAACCCTTTTGCAACATTAGGATAACGAAGGACCGGGGAGACTTGTAACTCTCTATTCCATACTTGTAGTACGCATGCAGCTCTTTGCTGATATGTGATAGCTCACTCTTCTAAGATTTTAATACCAACAGCATGTAATGCAAGGATCTCTGACAAACTCAATAACCCAAAGACTTATTCACAATGGTATACTTCGTAACCTACCTGGCACAAGTACTTTGCAGCCCTGAATATTGCTGAGGGCTGGAGCACAGCATTGGTGCTTTTAAGACCATAAATGTATTTGCAGGCACGTTGCCCCTACCCGGAGTTTGCTCCCGGTGTAATGGCGTCAATCACCCTGCCCTAGAGCCGGCCTTTGTTCCATGTTAAACTCTTCAAGATTCCCACTGTGCACTGTTTAACCCCTGCGAGCTGCCTGGCACGCAGTGACTTACCTGTATCTATCTGCCTGTCCCTAAATCACCCTCTCTCATGGCGATAGGGTCTTGTGGCCTGCGTTAGCACATCAGGGCTTCCACCCGACCTCTGAAACGGACCACTAATAACATGATTTATCGGGTAGTGAGATGCGCACTTAACAACTCGCTCCAAGTAGAGATGAGAGCACCTAGCATAGTGTGCCATTTACACAGCTCCTACGCTTATATACTGCAGGAAGGGTTTTTTCCCTTAGCCGGGTGAAGCTAAGCCTTTGTTCCCCATTGTCTTTCGCAGTGTGGACCACTGTGCCGCACTGGCTGCCTGTTCGTCGATTGCTTGCACGTGACTTGCATCTTCCCTGTGGTAGGGCATTTTTTGCCTATATATTCCAATTGACCGGAGTAACATTGCATGTGCCCTGCGACATCAAGCCCTGAAGGACATTTTCTACGCTACCGGAGAGCAAAGCTGTCAATTATATCACCAGGCTGCCAGAAGTACCACCCGCGGAGTCACTAGGGAGCAACACTTGAACCCTTGCCTACCTTAAGAGGGCCTATGACACCGTGGGCTGAAGACATTGCCTCTGCGCTACACCTCCTGGTTCTGGGCGGGTCCATGTCGGAGTACATGCTTGTTTGTTGTGAACCAGGAAAAGTGGCCGGGTCGGAGTCAATCATGCCTCTGGGAGGCCAGTAGGCCTGACATGTTACTATCTTAGCCCAGACCCCAAACTCTTTTTTTTTTTTTTTTGGAGTTACCGGTAATAGTCCCCAATTACTTCACACTGTTAAGAACAAAACGACAATCATGAACATTCTGCGCCATCTTGTCTGATGAAAGTTCCTACGTGCACATAAACTACAGTCATTCTGATTGACCACAGCCATTTTGTACTCTGTTGGTCACCTTCATTTCACCCTGTCCTCTAGCAGCCTTCTGACTCTCTGACCAAACCTGATATGTGTGCTGGGGGCTATAAACTATTTCCACGACAAACATCAACATCACCTGCTGCCTCAAACTCGTCTTTCCTCTCATCCCTGCACAAACAGGTTACAAATACCAAACAGACTCTTGCAAGCATGGTTTATTGCACTGCACACAGCAAGACTTGTTATTGCCAACAATGGGACCTGTTTTTATCAACAGAACGGACTCTTAGATCTGGCCGGTCTCACATGTGTTTAGACCCTGAAGCAAGGTCCAGCTGCAATTAAATTGTCTGTTTTTGACCTGGGCGGGAGGAGAGTTAATGTTGGGCTTGTGTAACCATGTTGATGAAACAATGTTGGGCTTGTGTAACCATGCTGATGAAACAATGTCGGGCTTGTGTGACAACCTGCCCGGGGCGGAGACTCCAAGCTTGTAACCATGATAAATGAAACAAATACATTGTGTAAAACCTGTATAAAAGGAAGAGCCAAAAGCATTGCCAGTAGAACACCTCCCTGAAGACATCCTGGTGTCAGCAGTTGACGTGGTCTCCTCTAAGAGTAATAAACCTTTTTCTTGCCTTCCAGCTTCCAGCGCCTGCCTCGTTATTTTAGATAGTGAATCCAAAGTGGATTAAAGGTGACCTTGCGCCGGGCAGCATTGGGGATCTCAGGAGACTCGCTGCTTTTCACAAATTGGCGACCCAACGGAGGGCCCATCAGAGACACGTGGGTCCAGTAGAGAGGTCCTAACGACGGAGTGAACGACTAAATGATTGGAGTGCACTTGCCTGAAAGAGACCCTCGTCTGGCTGCCAATCGACTGAACTTCACCGGTTCCGAACGGACCTCTCTCGAGTGACCTGCGGTCCTGACTGGGGCCTTACAGGAACGCCGCATTGATTGTTGGAGTAAGAGGACAACCAGGCGCTGGAAGGGGAATACGAAGAACTGTCCATACGGTCCGGGTAAGGTCGTGAGAAAACATGACTTAAATTGATTGATTGATAGAAATACTAGTATTCCTTTTTGAGTTATTTGAGACATTCCCTGCTTGCAAACAACGTAGAATAGGAATATTCTCTCTTTGCAGACAGCGAAGGACAGGTAGTGCAGACTTTTGTCTAACATTAATTGAGATATTCATTTTGACCGCTAAATACGTCATGCCTGTTTTCTCTAGATTGTTTGATTGTTTTGGACCGGACCGTTTGTTAGAGGTCAGTCATCCGGCACCGCCGGAAGGCACCCCTAACAAGGACATGTACGTAAAATATGGATTAGCCACCGTAGCTTATAGCAAACTATGGCATAAGTACACTAGGAAGGACCGGGTAAATCAGTGGCCACTGACGGGATCTTTCGATCCCGCTAAAATAGAAACGTTAGAATTAGCTCTCCACAAAAAGAAAGCTAGACCAGCCATGTTTGATAGTTTTTGTTTATGGCGAAAAGAGGCAGCTCAACGAAAGAAAAGAGACGAAGCTAGACAAGATAAAGAAACGCGAAAATCAGCTTACCAAGCCTGTAAAAAGTTAGAAGAAGAACTAAAAGAAAAGGAAATCGATAAAAAGGAACAGGAATCAAAAATATCAGGTCAATGCCCTGTTAGAACGCCCTTAACTCTTTACCCCGAGTTACCAGCAAAACAGGGGGTAGATGATGATTTATTGTTAGGTCCCCCAATGATATACATGCCACCCCCTTATGCCCCTACTCATCCCGTAGTACAACGCCAGGACCCCCAAAGTATAGCTGGAGATGGCACGATCGCCTCAGTCTCCACCGCCTCTGCTCCCACCGAGCCACCCACACCAAATGCCTCATCAAAGGAGGCAGTAGTAGAGGTAGGAACCAAGGAAATAGGAGCGCCCAGGGTCCCGCGATTAAGTAAAAATGAGCAAGCAGGCATTGATAAAATAGTTAAAACCCTCATAGATAGGAAAGAAACAGAAGAACACGTAACAGACATATGCGACTCCTATGTTGAAAACCGCAAACGATACTTTATTGTACGTCTCTGTTACCACCCCTTACTGCATATGAAGAGAAGTACCAAGACGTAGGGCCCGAGCGATTAGTGGCTCTCTACAGGAAGGTAGACATCGGAGATGAAGGCGACAACGATGTTGCAGAACTATTTTCATCCACACTAGAAGTATTGCGTCAGCTCATAGAACAAGGACAGATAGATAGGGACAGGACAACTAAGGTAGCAGGACCCCCAGTGGAAAAAACAGATAGCATGATGCCAAAAAAAGAAGCTGCCCCTTACTGGGTACCTCCTAGAGGACAAGGGACTAATGACGATATAAACCATCAAGACGCTAGAGGAAGGGTGGTCTACAATTGGGTGTATCAGCCATGGGACAGACAGGACATCCTGACCTTCCGTAAATCTTTGCCGGATTTACGAAAGAACCCCACCGCCTTTTACACCGAGCTAGGTACCGCTCTGGGATCAACAATAATGACACTTGCCGACATAGACTTGTTCTTCGGGTTATGTTTGCCAGCAGATGTGTGGAAACAGGTTAGGAAAGTAGACCATACCGAACTGTTTGGTCATACCTGGGAACAACTCGACACACTAGATAAACAGCAACCAGTTAAAGCAATATTAGACCTCCCTGACAAAATAGTGCAGAAAGTGAAAACGCTGATCCCAGAGAAAAAGATAGACTGGTCCATAGTAACCGCATGCCGCCAGAAACCACAAGAGGACGTCTCAGAGTACTTCTCCAGATTTGAAACTGTGTTCTCTGATTACAGTGGACAAGACATGTCCACCGCAACCGGACACCACTTATTTGTGCAGAACTACGTCAAAGGATTACTGCCAGATGTATCCCAGAAACTACAAGCCAGCGAAAGTAGTTGGGCAGCATCTAAACTGACGGCCATTCTCCAAATGGCCCAGTACTACGAGCATCAGAGAAACAAAAATGACAGGGCTACAGAAAGGAAAAAGAAGGACTTGAAGGAAAGGGTAATGATAGCACAACTCCAGGGGGCGAATACAGGAGGGGAGCAATATAGGGGAGGAAACCAGCAGAATACCCCTAGAGCACAGCCACCTAGGAACAATCCATCTACATCATATGTAGGACGCCAAGACCTAGGACAGGATCAATGTGCATTTTGCAAAAAATATGGACACTGGAAATCCCAATGCCCGGCTTTGTTAGGAGCTGCTAGGGGCAGAGGAGCGAGGGAAATAGCAAGTGGACAGAGAGGAAGAGGACGTGGAAGAGGGTACGCGAGTGAAGCAAGCGAGGAAAGGCCAGGAAGAATGAACGCATTTGACCATCCCAGACAGAATCAGTACCAACAGACAGATTATGACAATACGTACGACTTTGCATAGGACAGCCAGGGGCAAGGAAGGGATCCAGTCGAGCTCTGCGTTGATCAGCAAGGCCCTTATGTTACCGCTGAGGTCCTGGGCACAAGGTCGCCATTTTTGGTAGACACAGGAGCAACACGTAGTGCACTATCCAAACGACTGATTCCAAGGGCACCCTTGTCAGGCTCACATGTGACCTCAATAGGATTTGAAGGTACGCCCTCCACCAACCCTTTGTCCCGACCCATCCCTTTTAATCTTGACAGCAATGGCGTCGAAACGACATTCCTCCTCTCATCTAACACCCCAGACGCCATTATGGGCCTCGACCTTTTGAAACACTTCCATGCGACTATCAGATGCTCACCAGACGGAGTGCGTGTCATCCTGTATGACAACCCCCAACGCCATAGAGAGAACCCTTTTCAGCACATGTTTTCCATCTCTGAGACTGACACATCCCTACTGGACACTTTGCCATCACACTTATGGGCTAGGGCTGATTCAGACGTAGGACGAATGATGATTGACCCAGTACACGTAACAATACGACAGGACGCAACCCTACCAAAGGTACCGCAGTACAAAATATCGCCAGAGGGTGAGAAAGCACTAACAGAGATCATACACTCTTTGGTAGAGGCAGGGGTGGTAGAGGAAGTAGTGAGCAACATTTGTAACAGTCCCATACTACCGATTGTAAAGAGACAGGGAGAGGGAGATGGGAAAGCCTACCGCTTCATCATTGACCTGCGAGAGGTAAACAAAATCGTAGTACCACAATACCCAGTAGTTTCCGACATCACGACAATTTTGACTTTAATCCCCTCCACTGCCACCACCTTCACTGTGATCGACCTCAAGAACGCCTTCTTTTCCATACCTATACACGAGGACAGCCGCTATCTTTTTGGATTTACCCTAAATTCCCGTTCGTATAGATTTTGTAGAGCACGTCAGGGGTACACTGAGAGCCCAAGTATCTATAGCCAGGCGCTTAAAAGACAGTTGGACGCCATACAATTGCCAGATGGAGTGGCACTAATACAATATGTAGACGACATCCTTCTAGCAGCAGACACCATACCAATAGCCGTCACAGCCACCATCAAACTACTCCATTTCCTTGCTGAGAATGGTCACAAGGTCTCCCGAAAGAAACTGCAGTTCTGTAAATCACAAGTGACCTATTTGGGTCACCTTTTATCAAAAGAAGGGAGAAAACTCACGCCTGACAGGATCCAGACAATTCTAGGCACCCCTGTCCCCAAAAATCAGAAGCAAGTCCGCTCTTTGATAGGCCTCACCTCGTTTTGCAGACAGTGGTTACCGAACTTTAGCCTCATTGTCAAACCCCTTCTCTCCCTCCTAGCTAAGGACATCCCCTCACCTCTCCCCTGGACCCCCGAATGCCAGACAGCCTTTAAAGAACTACGCAATACCCTTTGCTCAGCACCAGTCCTAGGAACCCCAGATTACTCCAAACCATTCTTCCTCTACACACACGAAAGGGAGGGATGTGCATTGTCTGTCCTAACACAATCAATTGGTCACAAACAACGCCCTTGTGCATATTTTTCTGCCACCCTCGATCCAGTAGCCAGAGCACTGCCAGCGTGCCTGCGCGCTGTGGCAGCTGCAGCAGTATCAATACGCCAGAGCGAAGGAATAGTGCTCTCCAATCCAGTCACTGTTTTAGTACCCCATGCAGTCAACACTGAACCAGACCAAAACCCAACACTTGACTAGCGCCCGACTGACAGGATATGAGTTGACCCTGCTAGCACCGCACATTACCCTAAAGCGATGCACCACCCTCAATCCAGCCACGCTGTTACCCCTACCCGAGAACGATCCTAACGTGGCTCCACGACTGTGTGACACTAACCGATGAACAAACAAAAAGTAGAGTAGACCTCAGAGACACCGCCTTTCTAGAGCCAGATGGAGAACTATGGGTGGATGGTTCGTGCATCAAACTCCCCGACGGCACCACCTCAGCTGCATATGCTGTCACCACAGCCCGAACCATTCTAGAAACAGCCCGTATTGCCCAACGTTCCGCCCAGGCAGCAGAACTCATTGCCCTCACACGAGCATGTATTTTAGCAGCTGGCACGACAGTTAACATATACACCGACAGCCAATACGCCTTCGGGGTGGTTCACCATTTCGGGATTCTATGGAAAGAAAGAGGGTTCCTGATTTCACACGGTACACCCATCCTGCATGGAGATTTAGTCTCCGCCTTGACGGAAGCAGTCCTCCTCCCCAAAAGCTAGCAGTGATAAAATGCCAAGCACATAGGAAAGTGACAGATCTCATTGGACAGGGAAATGCGCTAGCAGACGTTACTGCCCGAGCCACGGCAGAAGACAGAACTATGACACGAATGTATGTGACCAGGTCACAAGCTGAACAATGGACTGATGCTAGGACCACTGTAAGGGACATACAGACTACAGGCACACAAGACGAATTGACCGAGTGGGAAAAGGTGGGACTAAAAGACGAGGAAGATTGCTGGAGAACTAAAGACGGAAATAAATGGCTGTTACCCAATGCCTACCTCATCCCCATATTGACCATGGCACATTTACCAGCACACATAGGCTCCACCCCCATGATTGAACTAATCACAAGAGTATGGCATATTGTCAAGATAACAGAATCTGCAAAGCGCCTAGTACAACAATGTATAGTATGCCTACAACACAACCCAGGGAAAGGGACAGTAGTACCACGGGGAGGGTTTGGAGTCCCTGATCACCCCTTTGAAGTCCTTCAAATGGATTACATCCAACTAGAGAGATGCCATGGTCTAAAATATGTCCTGGTGGTTGTGTGCGCTTTTAGCAAATGGGTGGAGGCATATCCCACCCGCGACAATACTGCCATAGCCACTGCAAAAGTATTGTTGAAAGAATTCTTCCCCCGGTACGGCCTTTGCAGAATTTTATGGAGCGACAACGGCCCACACTTCGTAGCCGAAGTGATACAGAACATACTGAAAGGGTTGGGGGTAAAACAAAAATTCCATGCCGTCTTCCACCCCCAATCAGCGGGCCTGGTAGAGAGACACAATGCAACATTGAAACTAAAGCTAGCCAAAATAGTTGCCACAACCGGGTTGAAATGGCCCGACGCCCTTACATTGGCATTGCTATCAATGCGCTCCACCCCGACCAAACACAGACTGACCCCGTATGAAGTGGTCTTCGGCAGGCCTATGAACATTTGGGCGGCACCAAGACCCACCTCCATTAACGATGTCCCGAACATATTAATGTCAGACTATCTGCATAAATTGACAAACGAGCTAACAATTATCCACCAACAGGTGCAGCAAGCCTTGCCTGACGTATCCAGGGGCCCAGGACATGTGATAAAGCCTGGGGACTTCATCCTAGTTCGCAACTTCCAAAGAACGAAGAATCTGGAGCCCAGGTGGACGGGCCCCTGGCAAGTCTTGATCACCACTCGAACTGCCCTCCGAGTGGAAGGAAAAAGAAATTGGCTGCACGCCCACCACTGCAAGAAAGTCCCTCCAACGCTGGCAACCTGTGAAGAGGTGGAGGTGCAAGAGGAAGTACTCGCAAAAGACCGACCAGCTCTGAGTTGCTACCCACAAGAAGACACCCTCCAACTGTCTGAATTTCCCGACCCCACGGTGCCATCCAAGGAAGGGTACAACCTAAGATCGACAAAAAGGGGGAGCTCCAACAACCAGGCCACTAACTGAGTCAGCGTCTCAGATCGGTAGCACAACCAAACAACGCTACCAGGAAAAACACCAGACAAAAGTCTGTGGTCCTAACAGTTGGTGAGCTCCTCGAAGATGATGGAAGAAACGGAACACCTGCAAAGCCACCGCAAAGACACCAAGACTTTTGAACTGCACAGTACAAAGACAATTGCACTTGTAGCTGCATTTCTCACCTGCCTCCTACTAATGGTCACACTCTGGATCATTGAAGAGAATGCACCTGCATACAGAACATTGTCACCAACCATGCAACCAATCACAAAGAAAGAACACTACCTGGTATCACTACCGCCACATCTCCGAGAACGACGCAAAGAATTCTGGAATAATTCTTTCGTACAGATGCTGCACCAGCACAATCTTGCCACCAATGCCACTAACTGTTGGGTCTGTGGGCTGCTACCACATGCCTCTGAACATTCCATCCCTTTCATCCCTTCACCCTTTTCTGTTCATGGATCTTGCCTTGCCTGGATGATGCTCCTACAAGAAAGTTACAAAGACAATGCCACTTCCGATGGGATAATCGCTCAGTTCTACAACGAGTTCTGGCTAAACCAAACAGGAAGAACAGCAGCTCCCTTTGCCCTCACACCTCCAATACGACATTCCCAATGAATGTCCCCTCCAAAGAACGAGTGGAAATACAAGTGTTCAATAATCCTGTCAGAGCCACATTTTCCTACCTGAAGAAAAGAACTGCTGCAACACTGACTGTGGCCCTATCTGTGGTGAACGTCTCTGGCCTTGTATGCATTGAAGGCCGTGGGACTAAGAATGTGGGTCACAGCACTTGTAACATTGTAAGGACTTTGAACACTGCCAACCCTCCAGCATTTGTTGCGTCACCCAATATGTACTTTGTCTGTGGAACCAAAGCCTACACCTGGCTCCCAAGAAACTGGGGGGGCACGTGCTACATCGCTTTTGTTTTGCCACCGACCTACACAGCCCCTGCAGAGCATCATCGAGAAAAGCGTTCTAAAGACACTAATCAAGCAGACTCTGCCGCATCACAGTTCATTGGCGCAGCAAAAGGGCTCGTCCCACTATGGGGTCCGATGGCAAACAGCCGAGCCATCAGACATCTGTCTCAAGCGGTAGAAACCGCCCTGAACGTCACAGCTGGCATCCTCACCAACAACACTGCCGAGCTTCAAGCGGTCCGTCTGGTGGCCCTACAAAACCGCATGGTCCTGGACGTGGTACTAGCGGATCGTGGAGGAGCATGTCGCATCATTGGTGCCAGTTGCTGCATATACATCCCTGATAATTCACCCTCTGTCTATGAAGCAATCGAACATCTCCACAGACTGTCTTCAGAAATTCATCAAGGATCAGAGACTTGGACAATTGGAAGTTGGCTTTGGGGCATCTTGAAGGACTGGGGTTGGAAAATATCAATGTTTCTCTTGGTCCCAGTATTGGCAATATGTGGTTGCTGTTTGGGTGTACACTGTATACCACCTTTGTGTTCTCTTTGCATAAGTGCCTTGCGCCCTAAGAATATGGACACTCAGTTAACAAAAATGAGAGTAATGTATGAACAAGAAATACAGGACATTATGGAGATCGAAATAGACTGACAAGATGGCTAGTTATGTTCAAAGGGGCGACTGTTAAGAACAAAACGACAATCATGAACATTCTGCGCCATCTTGTCTGATGAAAGTTCCTACGTGCACATAAACTACAGTCATTCTGATTGACCACAGCCATTTTGTACTCTGTTGGTCACCTTCATTTCACCCTGTCCTCTAGCAGCCTTCTGACTCTCTGACCAAACCTGATATGTGTGCTGGGGGCTATAAACTATTTCCACGACAAACATCAACATCACCTGCTGCCTCAAACTCGTCTTTCCTCTCATCCCTGCACAAACAGGTTACAAATACCAAACATACTCTTGCAAGCATGGTTTATTGCACTGCACACAGCAAGACTTGTTATTGCCAACAATGGGACCTGTTTTTATCAACAGAACGGACTCTTAGATCTGGCCGGTCTCACTTGTGTTTAGACCCTGAAGCAAGGTCCAGCTGCAATTAAATTGTCTGTTTTTGACCTGGGCGTGAGGAGAGTTAATGTTGGGCTTGTGTAACCATGTTGATGAAACAATGTTGGGCTTGTGTAACCATGCTGATGAAACAATGTCGGGCTTGTGTGACAACCTGCCCGGGGCGGAGACTCCAAGCTTGTAACCATGATAAATGAAACAAATACATTGTGTAAAACCTGTATAAAAGGAAGAGCCAAAAGCATTGCCAGTAGAACACCTCCCTGAAGACATCCTGGTGTCAGCAGTTGACGTGGTCTCCTCTAAGAGTAATAAACCTTTTTCTTGCCTTCCAGCTTCCAGCGCCTGCCTCGTTATTTTAGATAGTGAATCCAAAGTGGATTAAAGGTGACCTTGCGCCGGGCAGCATTGGGGATCTCAGGAGACTCACTGCTTTTCACAACATGTCCTACTCCATCATCGCTTATTTTATAAAGACTCAGTAGTAGTCGTGTCTTACCCCAGATTTAGATGTGACTTACTTCTGATTACCCGAAGAGACATGTCGATCCTGAGAGATTATCAGGTTACTAACTGACACCCCTTCCCTGCTTAGAGCTTTGGGATGTTGCCAATCTAAGGGTCTGGTATGAGATGTCTGGATCCAGAAGATATTCGGGATGGAGTTTTTATAGAGGAAATACATACTGAATCTGGAGCTGAAATAAGTTTTATGATTGAAGCCTAAATTACAAAGTCATACCAAATGTACCAGGTAATAAACCACTGAGATGATGTCTGGTACTAACAGTAGCGCTTCCATCATCCCATTAGGTGCCCAACCTCTGTTTTGTCTAATCAAATCCAGTGGCCTCCGTAGAAGTGAAAATTTCCATATAATTGAGGATCACTCCTACCCATGTGACATTGCTTAGTTCTCCATGCTTGCCGTGAGAGAATCGAGTGATATAGCTCAAATCCTCACCCTCACAGCTTTCAGACCATGCCTCACACTTCTAGTTTGAAAAGAAAATGGATGTGGCTGGTTTGTCTCATAGGTTGTTCTTCCCCCTGAAGGCCTCATTCACTACGTTTTTGGGCATAGGACAGCAAAGCAAGGGTAAAATGCACATCCTGATTGTACATTGTGTTTGCAATGTATAATACCCCATGCACCTGATGAAGCCTGATGTTCTTCGGGCAAGTAAATGGTTACTTGCATTTGTTGCGGTTGTTGTCATTGATGTGGAATATGTGGAAAAATGGACAACTGAATACAAAATTAACTTTTTTGAAACCCAGGTGTAAAAGGCCTTTCCTGGTTGGGCAAATGAAGAAAAACCCTGAATGGGTAGATGGAGAAGATATTTGTCGACAGCAAAGCTTTTTTACTGCTGAGAAAAGTCAGTCTTGCAAAGGATTACAGCCACATCAATTATACGTACGCAGCATTACTCGCGCAGAAATGTCCTGCAGGTGGAACTTCCACATCAGTGAACTTGCATATTATGGCAACAAACTCGTGATTCACGGTATATTCCGCAATACTGGGAGACCATGTGCCTGACTGCATTAATTAATACAATGCCGGGGCCTGCATCACACAGGGCATTGCTCAAACCAGTGGCAGGACTGGGAGGTACGCAGAACCTAGTGAGAATAGGGAGCACAGCGCCAGAGCCTCGAGGCGCTATGACAGTTCTCTTTCCACGGTCGGGCATGCCCCTGGGATTCATATGAATACGACCATTTGTACAGAGCACAAACGACACCGACCTAACTCCAGGCACATGCATGAATAATAGCTGGTGGGGTCATCTCACTCACTAGTGCGCACTGTAGCAAGGATGAGAAGCTGAGTGGGTCACCGCACTTATGTCCCGCAGTAGTGCCTTAACGCGATGATAAGCCCCTTAGGCGCTCTCTCTATGGTATAGAACAAGATGTCCCAACCTTCCGAAAACCCTCAGGTGTAATGGCAGTGTAGTTCTGCCTTACTTCCGGTGTCTGTGTCCTCCAAGGGGCTGCTGTGTTGTGAGTCATGACAATGACGAGCACGTTACACACTCGCACATCTCTGCAGCAGCGCTCAATGCCTCTGTCTGTAGGAGCGGGACCTGTGTCTCTACTCGCCCCAGCCCTTCTGGTCTCTGTAGGGACCTCCGTGCTGCTTCACAGGTTAGTGTCAGGTGCCCTTTGACTTCAAGCGTTATTGAAACCTGTGGTTTCAGGTCATGGTTGGAGACATAACAGGGAGTGGTGCATCCAAGCGCAGAACTGGACAATTTGTCTAGCAGTTCATTAATATGTAATTTCTCTGGTCGACAATTAAAACTGTGGGGCATATTAGCAAGAACATGCGATAAATATCGCAAACCTTGCTTAGCGCGCCTTTTTTTATCGCCGGCTATCGCTGGATATTACCGCGGAAATAACATGCTATTAGCAAGGTTTATCCCTATTGCGATAAAATATCCAGCGATAGCGGCGAAACCCAGCTTTAACGCGAGAAATCCAGCGATAAAATCCTATCGCTAATTCTGGGGACTTAACCTTACAATCCACCTCCCATTGACTTTCATTGCTAAGTCATGTTTTTATCAGTTCTTAAAAACAAGCGATAATCGGGGTTAGCGCGCGTTTTTTTATCGCTTCGCGGGTATTGCTAATAGGCGATAGGTATGTAAGCGACTGTTTACCGTCGCTTTTAGTTGGGAACGCCTACCTTGCATGTCATTAGCGATAAATATCGCTGACATGCAAGGCGATGTAATTCCCGTCCTCTAACGCCTGAAAGCTGTCGCTAACGCCTGTTAGCGACAGCTTGCTAATAGGGCGTTAAAAATATCGCCGCTTTAGCTGCAAAAAGTGTTGCTAAAGCGGCGATAAAGCCCTTGATAATATGCCCCAATATTATTTGCGGTACATCACATGTTCAAGGGCAGTAGCTTCTATATTTGTCTTCTCCAACTAGAATATGATTAGGCATTGCCCAGATGATTTTAATCAAAAGAATACTGGTTCTGCCACATAGCCAATGGGGCCGAGATAATCACTCTCGGCTGCGTTGGGCCTAAACACTGCCATGCTAGATTTTTCCGGAGAGGGGGGGGGGGGGATTTTCCACCTTAGAGCCTCCCGCTCAATCTTGTGCCCAGCCCTTTCTTTGTTTACTCAATAGTAGTGCCCCCACCAGTCCGCCATCTATTTAGGTCAGCTAAAGGTAAACACTGTGCTGCTGCGCCAAAATCAATAACGTACGAGATAAGCTTGATGTGTACGGCTGCTTGAAGACAAACCAAGCACTACTTCACCCACATATGTCTAAACCTACCCTGTAGAAAACAGATCTAAACATACCCGCCGCGTTGAAATATTAATCCTACCTTACAAAATGGATATGCTTCCTAACATGCCGACTGGGTCACGCGTAACTCCGTGCATTACAGAGACACTTTAAACGAACAACGCCGGTTCTGCCACATAGCGAACGGGGGCAGTGGCGCCGAGGTAATCACTCTCGGCTGAGTCGAGGCCTAAACAATGCCATGCTAGATTCTCCCAGGGGAGGGATTCGCCACCTTGGAGCCTCCCGCTAAATCGTGTTTCTAGCTCTTACCCGCGTCCTACCCACTATGCAGCTACGCTATGCCTGGCCTCCTTCCTGCTAACCGGAGCCATTCCTGTTATGCTTACCTCCACTACGCGAGGTCATCAACCGTTTTGGGGGCACCACCGCCCGCACCGACCCCAATGCGGCAGCTGGCCATCTTAAGCCTCAAAAGAACTTCCTGGAATCCTGCAACGCGCTCCCCTCACGCCGTTGTCCGCCCCCCACCGTCGCTTCCCTCTCCACGGGCAGCAAGCTCGCCCTACGCCGCTGCCCGCACTCCTCGAGCCCAGAGAATGCGCGCCTCGGAACGCCTGTAACAGGCGGCACGCTCCTGCCCATGCAGCAGCCTGCCGCCAGCGCTTCTCAGGCCGGGTGGGCGCTAGGTGTCTTCCGACGCACGCCAATCCCACGATGCTTCCGACGGCGAAAGTCCAGGGTCCGATCAGGGACTGTGGGAGGGGGGTTAGGGGGGGAGAAAATAGTGTTGGAAGTAAAGGGGCCAGTAACCATGGAAGGATACACATGACGACATGGTCGTAATGAGGCGGGACTAACAAGCCTCAAACCAATGAGAAGGCAGCATTTAAGACAAAAGCCAATGAAAAAGATGGGCGGAGAGTGGGCGGAGCTTCCACAGAGCTTCCACGCCATACTGAATACTGCATGCCTCGCAAAGCGGGCAGCGCATGCGCTGCAAAGCTAGGCTCGACCTAAAAAGCAGGTGCTGAGACGGGTCCCTATCGGGCTCTCCATTTTTGCCCTCACCCTCGGTGAGAAAAAATAAATCTTAACTCTGCAGCGGTGCCACCCTTCACTGCCTTTGATGTACCTTCAAAGAGACTCTTTATAGTTCTTTCACAGTCTCATCATTTCAGAATTAAAGCATTTTCAATATTATATACAACGAAGCCATAGTTGTTGCTTATTTATCTTATGCAACTAACAGCTATTGACAATGCTAATAGTTCTGGCTTGTTGCAAGTGTTATGGTACTTGTTATACTATGTATGTGGATGCGATGACAGAAGCAGCAAAATACCAGTTGGGCGGTACACTATGCTAAGCACAGATTTTTAGTTTACGTGCTTTTAAGCCAAGCCCTTAATTTCATCAGCCATGCCCCTTTGGGAGACCCTCCATTTTTTTCATCCCACTTAAAGCCCTGGGTGCAGGGGAGGCGAAGCATATGCATATAGTGGCTTAACTGCACAATGTGAAACCAGAAAACCTAGGGTTAATCCCGGCTTCACCACTTCACCAATCTGTGTGATCCCAGGCAATTGTTTTATTTAACTTTCCCTCCTTTTTAGGTTTCGTCTGCAAGCACTGTGTTTGTGAAATCTCTTGTATTTAATATATCTTAAAAGGGGGCTCTTATCAATTACCACAGTCGAATTACTGTGTTCATTCGCTTTGTGTGGAACTTGTTTTTTAACTTCGCCTGGCTGCACATATTTATGATACTTCTACTAGAGCTGTTCACACTGTTTAAGCCCCATTCACTGCCAAGATAAGATCTCTTCCTACTTGCTTTTTTAGGTTTCGTCTGCACCGCGCTTGCACTGTGCTTGAGAAATCTATTGTTTATAATATAAACTTAAAAGGGACTTACATCCAGCCTCCTCTCGTTCCTGGCTTCTCATTGGTTCCTGGGCGTGTCACTTACTTTTCCTCCATGTCTATTGGCTGTAGCATATTTTCCTGCATTTACCAATGCTTTTCCTCGTCTGCTTCTCTTATCAGTTTCCTGCTGCCGAAATACTGTTAACATCCGCTTTGGTGACACTATATTTTCATGAAGTTTTGCCTTTTACTCTTGCAGCATATTTAGATAACAATTTATCACCCTGAGAGATTAAGTGATTTGCATAGAATCATTGGATATTACACAGCGCTGCCGAGACTTGAACCGGGATCCCCAGCTCTCGAGTCAACAGCTCTGGCCACTACGCCACATCCTCTCCACTGCCATGTTATCTGTCAGGGAGCTCCTTCCTTCTGCCGGACGATGATTGATGAAAGCAGTTCTTTATTCATTACATAGGCGAAACGGATGCATTGCCAATGCTTGTATTACTTAGCTGAGTTAAGCAGATGCTTTAGCCTTAGAATGTTTGTGGCATTTCTGATTCATGCCTCAGTGCATTTCTTCACACTTTGTAGGCATTATCGGAATTATTTTTTTCAACTTAATCTATTTGGTCATTATGATCAAATTTTAAATGTTGTAATAAACATTGGGCGTTAAAAATAAAGTTAATATACAAGAGTTATGCCATATTTTACTACGACACTGGCAGCCACACATGCAGTTACCTTGCAGACAACAGGGTCATGATTTGAATGGTGCAGCAGGTGCAGTAGCATCGGGCCCAAGAGTTGTCAGAACTCATCTAAACACATAATATTGCTATATTTGACTTCTACACAAACAGTCACAATTGTAGTTACCTTGCAGTTAAAAGGGACTTGATTTGAATGGTGCAGCAGGTTCAGTGGCACTGGGGCCAAAAGCTCTAGCGACCCCACTAAACCCAGGTTATTGCTAAATTTTAGAACGAAACAAGACAGTCACAAGTGCATTTATCTAGCAGGCAATAGGGGTATGATTTGAATGGTGCAGCAGGTGCAGTGCAAAAAGAACAATTGATGGACAGAATGCAGAACAATGTCATACATTCACCCCAGTACAGAGATCTGGGCCTAAATCCATCGTTTTTTTGCTCACCATGCCATTCCAGTTTGAACCCAGCCATATGCAAATCAGTCTTGACCCTGTGCCCAATGGGAACAGTCCAGCCCGAACTGCCAGGCCAGGTCTTCCCTGGACTGGAACCAAGCATCCTAGGACCGGTTTCGGGCTATCAGCCCTCATCAGCCAGGATAGCTTGACTCCAGTGGCATGGTGAGCACGGGACCCACGTCTGGGCATACCCGTCCCACTCGGGGTGACAAATGCAAAAATAACAATTGATGGACAGAATGCAGAACAATGTCATACATTCACCCCAGTACAGAGATCTGGGCCTAAATCCATCGTTTTTTTGCTCACCATGCCATTCCAGTTTGAACCCAGCCATATGCAAATCAGTCTTGACCCTGTGCCCAATGGGAACAGTCCAGCCCGAACTGCCAGGCCAGGTCTTCCCTGGACTGGAACCAAGCATCCTAGGACCGGTTTCGGGCTATCAGCCCTCATCAGCCAGGATAGCTTGACTCCAGTGGCATGGTGAGCACGGGACCCACGTCTGGGCATACCCGTCCCACTCGGGGTGACAAGTGCAAAAAGAACAATTGATGGACAGAATGCAGAACAATGTCATACATTCACCCCAGTACAGAGATCTGGGCCTAAATCCATCGTTTTTTTGCTCACCATGCCATTCCAGTTTGAACCCAGCCATATGCAAATCAGTCTTGACCATGTGCCCAATGGGAACAGTCCAGCCCGAACTGCCAGGCCAGGTCTTCCCTGGACTGGAACCAAGCATCCTAGGACCGGTTTCGGGCTATCAGCCCTCATCAGCCAGGATAGCTTGACTCCAGTGGCATGGTGAGCACGGGACCCACGTCTGGGCATACCCGTCCCACTCGGGGTGACAAGTGCAAAAAGAACAATTGATGGACAGAATGCAGAACAATGTCATACATTCACCACAGTACAGAGATCTGGGCCTAAATCCATCGTTTTTTTGCTCGAAACCGGTCCTAGGATGCTTGTTTCCAGTCCAGGGAGGACCTGGCCTGGCAGTTCGGGCTGGACTGTTCCCATTGGGCGCAGGGTCAAGACTGATTTGCATATGGCTGGGTCCAAACTGGAATGGCATGGTGAGCAAAACAGACGATGGATTTAGGCCCAGATCTCTGTACTGGGGTGAATGTATGACATTGTTCTGCATTCTTTCCATCAATTGTTATTTTTGCATTTGTCACCCCGAGTGGGACGGGTATGCCCAGACGTGGGTCCCGTGCTCTCCATGCCACTGGAGTCAAGCTATCCTGGCTGATGAGGGCTGAAAGCCCAAAACCGGTCCTAGGATGCTTGTTTCCAGTCCAGGGAGGACCTGGCCTGGCAGTTCGGGCTGGACTGTTCCCATTGGGCTCAGGGTCAAGACTGATTTGCATATGGCTGGGTCCAAACTGGAATGGCATGGTGAGCAAAAAAACGATGGATTTAGGCCCAAATCTCTGTACTGGGGTGAATGTATGACATTGTTCTGCATTCTGTCCATCAGTTGTTGTTTTTGCATTTGTCACCCCGAGTTGGACGGGTATGCCCAGACTTGGGTCCCGTGCTCTCCATGCCACTGGAGTCAAGCTATCCTGGCTGATGGGGGCTGGGGTGAATGTATGACATTGTTCTGCATTCTGTCCATCAATTGTTATTTTTGCAGGTGCAGTAGCACCAGAACCAAAAAGTTGTCAAAACTCCATACACACCTAATATTGCTATATTTTACTACTAAACAGGCAGTCACAATTGCAGTTACCTTGCAATTGAAAGGGGTTGATTTAAATGGTGCAGCAGGTGCAGGGACACCAGGGCCAAGAGTTGTCATAACTCCACTAAACACCAAATATTGCTGTATTTAACTAATAAATAAGCAGTTGCAAGGCAGGCACTAGGGTCATGATTTCAATGGTGCAGCAGGTGCAGTGACAGCAGGGCCCAACACTCTAGGAACCCCTCTAAACACAGAATATTGTTATATTTTGCTACTAAACAAGGCAGTCACAAGTGCAGTTCTCTTGCAGACAACAAGGTCATGATTTACGTGGTGCAGCAGGTGCAGTGACACCAGGACCAAAAGCTCTAGGCACCCTACTAAACACCTACAATTGCTATATTTTACTACTAAATTGACAGTCACAAGTGCAGTAATCAAGCGAGTGCCCTGAGCTCCTGGCCTGGGAACCGCTCTCCCTCTACGCAGCACCGCCCAGCCCTCACCGCCGCTGACCTAGGAGAGCAAGGTTCGAGACCGCTCTCGACCCGCTCTCTGTACCTGCTTGCCTGATTGCTCTCGCATTGTTTTTCTTTGTTTTTTCAATCCTAGTGCCTGCCTTATTTGCTATTGTTATTCTTCTTTTCCCCGCTGTTTTCGGTGCCCGTTAAGACCCCGCCCACCTCCCGATCGCCGCTTCCCGCCTCCCCCCTCCCCTACTTAATGGAGGCCGCTGCGTGGAGGACCGAGCGAGTGCCCTGACCTCCTGACCTGGGAACCACTCTCCCTCCACGCAGCACCGCCCAGCCGTCACCGCTGCTGACCTAGAAGAGCAGGGTTCGAGACCGCTCTCGACCCGCTCTCTGTACCTGCTTGCCTGATTGCTCTTGCATTGTTTTTCTTTGTTTTTTCAGTCCTAGTGCCTGCCTTATTTGCTATTGCTCGTTTCCTCTCTGTTTCCTTTTTTTCTTTCTATTTCAGTCCTAGTGCTTGCCTTAATTGTTATTCTTCTTTTCCTCGCTGTTTTCAGTGCCCGTTAAGACCCCACCCACCTCCCGATCGCCGCTTCCCGCCTTCCTGCCTCCCCCCTCCCCTACTTAATGGAGGCCGCTGCGCGGAGGAGCGAGTGAGTGCCCTGACCTCCTGGCCTGGGAACCGCTCTCCCTCCACGCAGCACCGCCCAGCCGTCACCGCTGCTGACCTAGAAGAGCAGGGTTCGAGACCGCTCTCGACCCGCTCTCTGTACCTGCTTGCCTGATTGCTCTTGCATTGTTTTTCTTTGTTTTTTCAGTCCTAGTGCCTGCCTTATTTGCTATTGCTCGTTTCCTCTCTGTTTCCTTTTTTTCTTTCTATTTCAGTCCTGGTGCTTGCCTCAATTGTTATTCTTCTTTTCCTTGCTGTTTTCGGTGCCCGTTAAGACCCCGCCCACCTCCCGATCGCCGCTTCCCGCCTTCCCCCCTTTCCGCCTTCCCGCCTCCCCCCTCCCCTACTTAATGGAGGCCGCTGCGCGGCCACACAGCGGCTGCGCGCAGCGGGTGCGCCGCTGGCTGCGCCCATCCGCGACCCGACCACACCAGCGCCAGGGACCCTGCACCTCGGACAACCCACCGCTACAACTTAGCCGCCCTCCACGCACTCAACCCCGGAAAACTCAGAGACTGCCAACAGGCCACACCTAACACAACTCACGGCCAGTTCTCCTGCCTCCACTGCCACCAGACCTTCACCTTCACCACCAACCCTGCCTCCAGCACCACCAAAACCAACACCAGCAATGCCCTCAGAATCAGATGCATCCTCCTCAACGTGCGCTCCGTGCACAAACACGCCGTGGAGATCTGGAACCTACTCGACTCTCTCTCACCATACATCACCTTCTTCACAGAGACCTGGATCAACGCCTCCTCCAACCCCGATGTCAACACCGCCATCCCGGAAGGATACAAGATCCAGAGGAAGGACCGCCCCAACCACCCGGGAGGGGGCCTCACCATCGCCCACAAGAACACCCTCCGCCTCACCACCTCCAGTGAAACCTTCCCCTCCGCCGAACACCTACACTTCCAGATCCAGACCAGCCCCAACTCCACGCTCCGCGGAACCTTCGTCTACAGACCCCCCGGCCCCCCTTCGCCACCACAATCACCGACCTCATTGCACCCCACGCCATAGCCTCAATAAACTACATACTCATCGGTGACCTGAACTTCCACCTTGACAACCCCTGCGACCCCAACTCCACCCCCCTCCAGGACAACCTTGCCAACATCGGGCTTAACCAACTCGCCACCACACCAACACAGAGGGCAGGACACACCCTCGACCCCATCTTCGCAGCAGGAAACAGCGTCCACTTCAGCCACACAACGCAACCCCCATGGACCGACCACCACTGCGTAAACTTCACCGTCGACAAACCCAAGGCACCCAAACCTGCACCACGCCCACCACGAAGGAATTGGAGCAAGGTCACGACGAGCAACTCAACTCCACCCTTACCCGAGACAACCACACCCCGGCATCCGACGCCAACGCCTCAGCCAGACAACTCCACACCTGGATCGCCAACTGCGCAGACAAACTCGCCCCGCTACGCAACACCGACAAACAGCGCCCCAGGAAAGCCGCCTGGTTCACCACCGATCTCCAAGAAGCCAGATGCACCTGCAGACGCCTGGAGAAGAACTGGAGAAATGCCAAGACACCCGAAAACTACACCACCTACAAGGACGCCATGACGGACTACCACAACCAAACCAGAACCACCAAAAGGACTTTCATCCACAACAAAATCCTCGCTAACTCCACCAACTCCAAGGAACTCTTCACCGTCATTCAGGAATTCACCAACACCCGCAGCAAAGCCACAGACATCACCCCGTCCCAAGGCCTCTGCAACAAGCTTGGAACCTTCTTCCACCTCAAGGTCAAAAACCTCTACAACAACTTTGCCGACCACCCATCAGACGCCACAGCCGGCCCGTCCCCCAGACACACCAGCCAGTCCACCATCTCCACCTGGACTCCGATCACGGCCGAAGACACCACCTCGACCATGAAAGGCATCCACTCAGGGGCCCCCATGGACCCCTGCCCCCCTCACATCTACCACAGAGCCACCACCGCCATTGCACCCAAACTACAACACATCATCAACACCACCTTCGAAACAGGCACCTTCCCAGACAACTGGAAATGCGCAGAAGTTAGGCCCTTGCTCAAGAAGCCCACAGCTGACCCCACCGACCTCAAGAACTACCGGCCCATCTCGCTCCTCCCCTTTGCAGCCAAAGTTGCAGAGAAAACAGTCAACAGGGAACTGACACGATTCATCGAAGACAACGCCGTCCTCGACCCGTCCCAATCCGGATTCCAGAGCAACCACAGCACCGAGACCGCCCTCCTCGCCGCCACGGATGACATCCACACCCTACTGGACCAAGGACACTCCGGAGCACTCATCCTACTCGACCTATCAGCAGCCTTCGACACCGTCTCCCACCGTACACTCATCGCCAGACTGCACAACGCCGGCATACAAGGAACAGCCCTAGACTGGATCCGATCATTCCTCACTGGAAGAAGCCAAATAATCAGACTGCCACCCTTCTGACCCCACGAATATCACATGCGGAGTCCCACAGGGGTCGTCACTGAGCCCAACCCTCTTCAACGTCTACATGGCCCCCCTCGCCGCCATCGTCCGACAACACGGTCTCAACATCGTATCCTACGGCGACGACACCCAGCTCATCCTCTCCCTCACCAAAGACCCCGCCACCGCCAGACTTAACTTCCATAAAGGGATGCAGGAAGTAGCAGTCTGGATGACCAACAGCTGCCTTAAGCTCAATGCCGAGAAGACAGAAGTCCTCATTCTTGGAACCACCCCCTCAGCATGGGACAACACCTGGTGGCCGTCCGCCCTCGGAAGCCCACCGACCCACTCGAACCACGCCAAAAACCTCGGCATCATACTCGACTCATCCCTCACCATGAACCGACAGGTCAACGTCGTCACCTCCTGCTGCTTCAACACCCTCCGAACCATCCGCAAGACTTTCAAGTGGATCCCCCCTGAGTCAAGGAAGACAGTCACCCACGCACTCATCACCAGCAGACTTGACTATGGAAACGCGCTCTATGCCGGCATAAACAAGTCCTCACTCCGCAAACTCCAGACGATACAGAACACTGCTGCCAGACTCGTCCTCGGCACCCCCCGGCACGAACACATCAGCCAATACCTACGAAGGCTCCACTGGCTCCCCGTGGAGAAAAGAGTCACCTTCAAAATCCTCACCCACGCCTAGAAATGCCTACACAACACCGGACCCGACTACCTCAATGACAGAATCAACTTCCACCTACCTAAAAAGAACCTCCGATCTTCCAACCTCGCACTGGCCGAAACCCCGCGCATCCACAGAGCCAGAGCAGGCAGGAGATCCTTCTCCCACATCGCGACTAAAACATGGAACGAACTCCCGGCAGACATCAGGCACGCCCTTCCCTGAACACCTTCAGGAAGACTCTCAAGACCTGGCTCTTCGGGTGAACGGATCTGCTGACCCCCCACCCCCTCCCTCAGCGCCTTGAGACCCTCACGGGTGAGTAGCGCGATTTACAAAACCCTGATTGATTGATTGATTGACTAGGGCCATGATTTCAATGGTGCTGCAGTTGCAGTGGCACCGGGGCCAAAAGTTGTCAGAACTCCTCTAAACACCAAATATTGCTATATTTAACTACTAAATAAGCAGTCACAAGTGCAGTTACCTTGCAGGCAGTAGGGTCATGATTTCAATGGTGCAGCAGGTGCAGTTACCCCGGGGGCACAAAGCTCTAGGAACCCCTCTAAACACCAAATATTGCAATATTTTACTATTAAACAGGCAGTCACAAGTGCAGTTACCTTACAGGCAATAGGGTCATGATTTGAATGGTGCAGCAGGTGCAGTGGCACCGGGCCCAACAGTTGTCAGAACTCCTCTAAACACTTTATATTGCTATTACGTACCTGCACTATATCACCAGTAACAGCACAATATATTGCCTTTTTGTACATAAATAAGTCATAACATTTTAACAGACTTTATGTAACTTATATTGTACAACTACTCAGCAAGCTACAATTTACAACAAAAACCAGCTTATTATTAATCACATAGGCAAAACCTAATGCATTTACCAATGCTTGTTCTTTATTATCACATATAAGAGGAACTCGAAATATATGACTTCAGGATGTGGACTGTATAAAACCTTCTCCTGTGTTTGATTTAATAAACTATAATGTTGTTTATGTATAATAGCAGCCCAGGACACCCAAAGGGTGCACGTAACAAGTGACTTGCCTCTTAGTTCACTAGTGGAATTGTTGTCACCGAGGCGGAAGAATGAATGTTTCTAAATTCATATTTGAAGACTATCCCTTTTAATTTTAAAAACTTAGTGCTCTGATATAATCTGATGTACTACGGTGAAACAGCTCTGCATGGTAATGAAATATACTTTTTGAATTTTGAACAGACTTTATCATATTTTTACACTTTTGCTCCAAGATGTCTTTAAAAAAGCATTTAAGAAATAAATGTAGGACAACCTAGTAACTTCCTTCTTTAACTTCAATTAACCTTTAAATAAATGCTTATCTGTTTATTTAAAATCTTTTTTATGTTAGTGCTAAGTCGACTAAACAGCAGGTCAGTGCTGCTGGTGACCAGGGGGCCGCATGTGGCCCTCGTGCCGTACTTTGAGTATCAATGAGCTGAGCTCTCTCTGTGTTGGTGTCCAGACCTTGCACTTTTCTGTTGTCACATCTGGGCATCACAATCTGGAGATGATGAGAGAGTGGTGCTGAAAGAGAAGAAAGACTACCATGGATCAAAGGCTGTGTCAAGGTGGCCATCCTAGTGTCAAATGGATCCACTTAAACTAGTTTTCGAAAACACATTGATGCTATGTTAATGTCAATATGAATAAGAAAGGAGAAGGCTTACAAGACAAGATAGAAAGTAATTGAGGGGACTGGGGTGGGTTGATAGGATGGAAATAGATATGTACGCAGCACTCAGACACAGAAGCAATGGCATCCAAAGTCTTTGTTGGATATTATTAGGTAATCTGAAATCTGCAACAAGAGACGGGAGCAAGCTGGCTAGAAGACGACAAATGGGAAAGAGCGAAGGGTAGGAAGTAGCGACAGGCAACAGCGCTGTGAAAAAGTGGGGGGAAAGGAAGGGGCTGAAGAAGCAACGAGGAGCCAGGAGAGGGCGCAGACATCAGGCTAAAGCTGTAAAGTAGTTCTTGCAATTCAATGCAAGCACTTGAGTGAAGACGGAACGATGCAACTAAACAGCTAATAGCCTTAGGTGAAAGGTCGATACTCCACTGGGCTGAGCCAAGACATGATTAAACAAGCATTTGCAATGCAATCGGTCTCGTCTTTGGGACCTTATATGTATTTAGCTATGTAGCACATAAGCCTGGGTGCTGAAATACTGGGAAGCAGTGTGATAGCCTCATGTCTAAGTACTCAATAAAAAGTCACATTTAATTGGAGTCCGAACATCTGCTCAATTATGGTCCTACTTTGACTATCTCATGCTCATGAATTTCCCTTCTCCAGGGTAAAAAACTGCGGGGCATATTAGCAAGAAGAGGCGATAATCATCGCTAACCCTGCTTAGCGTGATTTTTTTTATCGCCGGCTATCGCTGGAATATATCGCCACGCTAACGCTGTATTAGCAACGATTAGCGCTATGGCGATGAATATTCCAGCGATAGCGGGGAAAGGGGCCAACATCGCTGAAAAACCAGCGATGTTGCATGGAGAAGGGAGAACACCTTGCTGATACGACCCTGTGGTCGTATCAGCATAATCCACCCCCATGTTAGGTATGGCTAACACCTGCTAATTGCAGGTGTTAAATAAATGGCGATGACCCCGGTTAGCGCGACTTTTCACGTCGCTAACTGGGGCCACGGCCACCTTGCTAATAGGCGATAGGCCTGTTAGCGGGTGTTTCCCAGGTTTGTTCGTCGGGAACGCCCACTTTGCATGTCATTAGCGATAAATATCGCTGACATGCAAAGCGGTAAAAAACGGGCGCTAATGCCCGCAAACTGTCGCTAACTGCTGTTAGAGACAGTTTGCTGATAGGGCGATATGAATATCGCCGCTTTAGCGGCAAAAAGTGCCGCTAAAGCGGCGATAGTGCCCTTGCTAATATGCCCCTGCATTAGTAAATTTCACGGCGCAAAAATAAAAACTAATACCCAAGTTACAATTGGAAGAATGCTGCCGCAGTAGTAAGATAGTAATGTTTTTTGGTGTTAAAAGATATGCCCAGTGAGGGAGGAAACAACATCCTACCAATTTTGAATGTGCCTTTAGAAAAAGGGTGAAATATCACTGAGAAGGCCAATATACGCAGATAATTCCAGAGGCATTTAATGGATCTCGGCTTACATGCCACTACATTCATACCACCAAAAATCTAACGGTTGCCTTTGAATTAAGGGTCAGGGCTTTGTTCTCAGATTACCTAAAGACCTCATGTGAGGGTCTATATTTCCATCCAACATTTCTCCAGAACTTTCGGCCTTGCAGGGCAAGTGGGGTGTGGAATCTGTATGTGGGGAGAGGGTGGAAGTGGGTGGTGCTACTAATGAGCACTGAGGCATGCAAGACACAGTTAAAATAGTGAGTACGTTAAAATGAATTATTTAAAACAAAAAAACAGGGTTCTCTACTCGAGGTCTGAAAGGGCGTTATCTGGAGAAGAGCTAATGACAGTTTGCCTGTGACCTACCAGTACTCCGCCATTATTATCCCCAAAGTGATCGAATGCTGCGCTGGCCACAAATACATTGTATTTTCAAATGGCTAATACAGTTATTGCACCAGCTGTGAACATATGTAAATCCAGCCTGTCACAGAGCATAAAACTGACAATAAGATTCAAAGGTAAAAGTACTTGTTACAGAAAAGTATGTCACAGTTTTGATCATCAAACAATAACTTAGAGGGTTAATGAGCCTGCTGCAAACATTGTGTCTAGCCCACAGGGGTTATTTTCTATGCAGGATAGGTCAGTTGGGAAGTGTGCTTGTTGCAGAACCACAACACTCAGACGTTTGTATTTATTCGAACTTATGTGGGAACAGATGTACTTAGCCCTTTGGCAGTCAAACTCCGCAATATCGCACGGATTGTGACCGCATAAGAGATGGTGACTTATTTGCAAAGGGGAAAGGGTCCTCTGGGACCATCCCTACCCTTTGCTAATCCGGGTTGGAGACATAAAGGGAGTAGGCAGTGGTCCAAGAGACCACCGCCTGCTCCTTCTGAAGAATTCCAAAAGCTTTTTCTGAAGCAACACTAGTTCCTTTATTAACACATGCTACTTAAGTTTGTCGTTTTGGAATCCTACCACAGGGGTGGTGGTCCGATGTCTCTTGCAGGCCACTATAGGTATGATTGCAATCAATCACACGGGGATCCAAACTGCAACCTGCCTAACATGAATTATGCGGGTCATTTTGCGACCGTCCTGCAATTAGTTATTTCCTGAACCGATCTATTCATGCACAAGTCGGTTCGCAAAATATGATTCCATTCGCAAAAGGTGGGTAGTCGCTTTTTGTGAATAGAATAATAGTACATCTGCCCCCAATTATGCACTTATTTGCCAAACATGTATTTTCGTATGTAACCTTTCCTAACACCTTTACCTCTACTATGTCAATCTTGACATGTGAAGCATCCTGTATAACAAGCTGTCAACCACATAGGGTTGAAAAGTGCTACAACCAGAACTACAAAAATGAAATAAAAAATATATATTTTTTTTTGGGTTGATATTTATATAGCGCGAACTCGACCCGAAGGTATTGGAGCGCTTTACATGAGCACCGTATTTACATTACACATTCAGGAATGTGGAGATTAAGTGATTTGCCCAGAATCACAGGATGTGGACGCTACCCCGAGGCTCGAACCCTGGTTTCCAGCACCAAAGTCGGCAGTCTAGCCGACGGACCACATCCTCCCCTATTTAAAGCAACAGCTGACAATCTGCCACCAACGTTTGAAGATGCTGCCCCCCACCCTCCTCTTGGTAAGGTGCCATTGACACCCAAAGGCCCAGAACACGTTTTAAAAACTATTCTATATCGCTGGAATGGTTTAGCCAAATATGCTTGCATTTCCAGACCACTTCCTCCCAAACAACTACGAAAAACATAATTCGACCACCATCCCTGGACAAGTTCCAGCGTGATCGTCCAACTCTCCAGAGTGCCCCATAGGTAAATAACCTCCAGATTCTCCCGGACACTGCTGCATACCATCACCCGGGCTCCCCAGCTCAGGCAAAGCCTCACTGAACGCCCTCAAGCACCCATACTTGCTTCAAGATTCGGATCCTCAAACCCCTAAAGGCTCTGATTTGCCCCTACACCACTCATAATCCTCTTTGCGTGTCCTGCGCTTTCCCAATCCGTCCAACGTCGCCTAACATTCATAAAACGTCACACTGATAAAACTCAGCTATTGCCGCACTCACCCCCGGTTAGGACCCTTGGGGATGAACCAGGGCACCACGGCCCCCACCACTCCCCAGAAGACACTCATGACGATAATAGGCACGGCCAGCCCCGGGTACCCCATGTCTGCAGCCTTAGCGAACACCACAGAAACTGACGCACACCGGTTTACTGACACCGGAACCAGCGCGAGCTGTGACAGAACGATGAAGAAAAGCCCCGGCGGTCTACGACAAGCCGGACATGCGTGCGGTGTTTTGTCGCGCATGCGTACGATGTAAGGCATCGCGCGCATGCGAGACAAATAGTGCGAATGCACCCACGAATGAAATAGCAAACAAGCACTGAAAATGCAATAGGACGCGTATTTCCGCGAGTCCTATTGCATTTTTAACGGAAGTGCAAACGTAAAAGAAGGCATGACCAGGAGGGGGTGGGAAGGTGTTGGTGGTCGAAGAAGTGTTGGAGTACGGGAGGGAACGGGGAGAGGCAGGGGAGCAAAACTGTTTATAAAGTAAAGGGGCCGATAGTCTCGGAAGGCTAAAAATAACGACATGCCCGTCAGGAGGCGGGATTACCAAGCCAACCACCAATCAGAATGCAGAAAATATTATGCAAGCCAATAAAAAAAAAGGCTGGAAAGTGGGCGGAGCTTCCCCCACAATACTGTATACACCATCTCTCGACGAGACAGCGCATGCGCTGCCTAGCCGAGACCTAAAAAATAGAGCACAACTAGGAACACACAAGATGTTTTACAAATGATTGGCCTCACCTTTGTTTCTGGTTGTTTGGCATGTGAAGCGTGCCCCTCCCATCTGAGGGTCCTTCGCAGTGCTGACTCCCTTTGAACCAATTAATCTTGCAGTCTTTCACCCCGGGAGGCAGGACAAATACAGGCAAGACAGACAGTGGCTTCTCCAGTCCTGCGAGCAAAACGAATGTTCCAAGCGCTTTCAAGCAAAAGAACACTAATGAAGGGCGCAGCTTCGTTTCCTGCCGAGTTTTACTGCCCCCCCTTAAAGGGGGCTGAAAACAAAGGAGAGATCTCTGGAAAATGTGGCCTAGAGTTTGGGGGCTGGCGCTGCACGGGGGGGTCATGGGAGAATGGTTTACCCATTGAGAATATAGTTTCTTAGCAAGACAGTAAATAAAGGTCCTCCATATTGCAAAACAGCAAGTTGGAATTACGGCTGAAAATGTCCATTTTCTTTCCAATGACAGCTATTATGAGACAATCTAAAGTATAATAATATGTGCGCACATGAGCAGAATTAGATTTAGTGTCTGCCTGCAACACTAAAAATGCTGTCGCTGAGAGCCCAGGGACTAATAACGTACATGGGGTTCTTCAAGTGCGAGGATGTGGCATATCATGTAGAACTGTCATCTTTGGGACTGGGGAACCGGGTTCGAGTCTCGGCATCAACACTCCCCGTGCCTACAAAAAACATGCCGCGCGTCACAAATACAATTAAACAATGGTAAAACCGAACAAAATTGCAAAAATTACAAATGCAGATCATACTATGGCAATGGTTGAACTCCCTTCGAGTGAATACGTATGGGGTGAACGCGTAGAGGAACAAAAGCCTAAGCGAGCGACCAGGAGAGAGCAGAAAGAAAAGTAGTGCACCAAAACTAAACATACGGTCAGTAGTGAAAGGATCCATGTAGCAGGGGAAGTCTCCAGGGCGGAACAAAACAGCCAAAAGGCGGGACAAATGTATACTATTCACCACCGAAAAAAAAGGAATTTCTAAAGGCAGACGAAAGAATCAATGGTGAGCACTGGCCGTGTTCAAAGCCCTTAGTCTGACTACCACATATCTTGAAGATAGCGCATGCGCGCTGCCTAGGCTCGTCCTTCAAAACTCTATGCCATACTTTAAAATTAAGTTTATTACTCCACAATCTCGCTAGCTTCCCGTGAGTGGCTCACGAGAGTAATGGACACCCCAAAAATGTTTTTAAATGGTCAAAACTAATAGTATACATTATCGAAATAAGTGATCAGTCTCTTTTTCTGAATTACAGTTACCTGTTAGATGTAAAAACACATACAAAGCCCTTGAAAATTTTAGCATTAAATAATTAATCAACTTGCTGGAAAAATCACTTAATGTGACAGTAATAAGATTTGAGGAGATGGGAACCTCAACTGACATATTGTCTTATTACACCCTATAATACTCAGCAGCGAAGGCATTCTCATGTTTGTGGCGCCAAGTGACACAGTGGGCCAGGGTAGGGAGCTCTTCCACCCCCAGGCCTACTGGAGCCTAACCGAAGCATGCAGCGAAGCCCTTCCCAAGGCATGCATGACCCCATCCCAGGCTCCAGAGGAGCTCGGCGTTTCCACCTGTCCAGGCCAACTAGCGCTCTGGCCCAGTCAGAGCTTCTTAACCCTGGCAAGAAAAGGAGACTTCACTAGGCCTGGAGGGCCTTGTCCCAGGCAACCTGGCACTTTGAGACACGGTGGACCAGAGAACGGAGCCTAGGGCAGAGGGGTTTCCAAGCCCCAGGCCTGCTGGAGCGGTGACCTGGTACTGGATCAGAGCTTCATAACCTGAGCAGGCACAGGAAGCCTTCCTGGGGCCTACAGGACCCTGTCCCGGGCACCTTGGGACACATTGGCTGGTAAAATGGAACCCAGGAAGGGGCTTCTATCCCCCCGCGTCCAGCAGGAGCTCTCACCTAGAGTCTAGTAAGAGTTTCTTTAGCCAATCAAAGATGGAGAGCCCTCCCTGGGCCTGCGGGACCCCGTCCCGGGCACATTTCGGCACAGCAGCAATTATATTGAAGTACAGAGATGGAGGCCTCCAGCCCGTGGCCAGCTGGAACTTTGACCCCAGGCTCAATCAGAACTTCTTCAACTGACCAAGCACCCAATCTTCTATTGACATCTGTCCTTCTTCCCTTTACCTGTTGCCAGGCATGGGCCTGCATGATGCCGTTATTGCACTTTCCTTCCAGAGTGCCACATCCACCCACGCGCATCACTGGAACAGCGTAGTGCCTGGGAGTTGCCACTACACCTCTCTCTCCCTCTGCACCAGCCTCAACAGCCACTCATGCCTCAGGCAACCACTTTTTGCCTCCAGGGATGGAGTCAAATTGACAAATTGACAGACAGATTGGGTCTTTGGTGCCAGGGGGTCAGAGAACCAAACACTGCAACTCTAGAAAATGTAACACCTCAACCCTCAGCCACCTCTGTGGGCCCTACCTCATCACCTGCCTTCCCTATCTTGCTTTGGGGGTTCATGCATGCCCAATTAGTGGCCGCCACTCCCCCAAAGATCTCCTTTGGGGGCGCTTCAACCTCAGTACCCAGGTCTGCTCCAAAACGCTGAGCTTAAGCAGATCTCCATCAGAGTCATCAGTGCCTCCAGTACCTTTTCATTGGAGCCACCTGCCATTGAACTTCCCTGCATAACCAGCCTAAACCTCAACTGCAAATAAAAGTCACTCACCAAACGCACCGCAGACAGGCCTAAACCCAACAACTGTCTCCTCTGACTTCTGGTAGCCAACGTGTCAACTTACCAAAGAGGCCCTATCCTACTTCCCCCAGCTACTTACCTATTGAGCCCCATCCCTAAACTAGACCTAACCAATCCTAACACTGCAGTCCTTGGGCTGAACCACTCGCCCGAAAACCCGAGGGGCAGGGGGCAAGACTTCAAAGTCGCCTGTCACACAAGAGCTCAGTATCTATGTAGCTGATGGCCTCTGATGTTAGTTTGGCTATGGACCTGAATACCATGAAGGTATCTAGGTACGAACACGGACAGTGTGCTGGTGAGATTGATTTAATGCATGACGTCCACCAGGAAGAGACTATGAAGGCCAACTGTTCACGCTGCCCTTGAGAATGTCTGAGTCACTTGTGTAAAGGCAGGTGACACCACTCACAATTGTTGGATCTCTAGTCAATCTGCTCTTCTGTTCTTTTAGGGTGCACACCACTAATCTCTTGTCTTTGTTTTGCAAAGATTTTCACTTTTTTCAGAATCAGGTTCCTAGAATCACTGGATGTGCCTTGCTGATCAGGAAGTCTCCGTTGTTTGCCCTGTGCACCTACAAATGGATTATAATCAAAACAGTGGTTCACCTTTCTTTACATGGGAGCAGAGCCCAAAATGGCCACCCAGTCATGTGAGATCAGACAAACTCAACAAATAGTGGCTAAAACAGCTAATTTCAGCAAAGGATTGTGGGATCTACTACATCTCCGTGAAATCCCCAAATACTTTACTTTACACTTGAGAACTATCTGGGGAAACTAGAGAAACCTCACAAGACCTGCCTGTTTTCATGAGCCTTCATAGACATGAGAAAGCATGCGCCTTCACACTAGGGGGCATATTTACAAGCCCTCACCGCTACCGGAGCGTCTTTTGTTATGACACTACGGTGGCGCAACCCCATTTTCCATATTTACAAGGTGCAGCTAAGCCACTTTGCATGGCTTAACGTCACCTTGTAAATATACCCCTTACCGCAAAAAACTGCTGCATCAAAGCGGTGGGCAAAGGGTGTTGCTATGGGCGTTCCACCGGAACATCCATTGCTATTTGATGCTGCACCAGATGTACAAGGCTGAGGCAGCACCAAAAACTGACACCATGGAATACCAGGCGCTAGAATGGCGCAACGAGGAGAAATTATTAATTTCTCCTAGTTTTTTGCTCTTTCCATGTGTGCTGCATTCTTCAGCACACATAGAAGGTGCAAATCGGCATTATTGATTGTTTATGTTCAGGAAGGGACCTGTGTCCCTGTAGCGCAGGCATCCTTGCAACATGGCGGCAGGGTGCCTGCGCTGGAGCTAGGCAGCTTTTTTTGCATCAGCGCTAGGAGAAACACAGGAGTGTGCCGTATTCTTGTGAATACAGCGCATCCCTGCGTTTTGGAAAAGTCAGAGCGCTGCACTGCTCCACGCTCCGACTTTGTCTTGAAAATATGCCCCTAGGTCCTCCAACCGTCAGTCGAAACTCCAGACTCTGCACTGGCTAGTGGGTGGAACTGAGGTCATAAGTGGGTGGGTGTAAATAAAGTGGCTCCATTGGAGTTCTGTTTTGGCGGGACACAGGTCATAAGGTCATGACAGATTACAATAAAAAGAATTACACCTCCCTTTGTATTTCTCAGGTAGAAACTCACATCAAACAAACCTTGCCTCAGTTTCTGTGTTTATGTTGATTAGGTGTGTATTTGAATAATTACATTTATTTGGGAACGTGCAAAATAAGGAGGGGCTCAGAAGGGCCAACACATTTTTGCTCAAATTTCATTCTCAAGAACCTACAAATTAGTGAACACCAGCCCACACCAATCAATAAGGTTCAATTATAGTAGTCAAGGTTGCAGATACCTCAGCTGGCGTATGTGGCCCACTGGAGGAAGCAGTAAAATCAAGGATGCATGCACAACAGGACATAAACGGTCCATATTAAACAAATACATCTCTCAAAGATTAAATGAGAAATATTGTTGAGTAACAAATGCAAATGCGTGCAGACATTGTGCAAAGCCTGGGCGAAACCTTTTAGCCAGTACTGAAAAGTTTGGGTTTGCTTTGCCCCCTCCCTCCACCCCCCTCCCCCCCTGACAGAAGCAGAACCAGAACATCTGTACCGTGCTATACAACGCAGTTTATTGGCATGACGAGTTAGGCTAACATTGCCAAGGATGCATGGCATACATCCACAGAGTATAAATTATATTTTATTTAATAGACTGACTTGCCAAATTCCAGGTTGTTTCCTGGCTCCTGGCCTGTGCACTAGTAAAGGGGGGTTGTGAAAGGCAGTCACACTCCTAAAGGCTTTCTTGCCTCAGGCGCAGAGGGCTGCTAGCAGGAGGGGCCATGAAAGGAGAGTGCTCGGGAATGGGGGCATGGGAGTCACATTAGAGCCCCCTTTGTTCATAGAAGGATGGGGGAATGCTGGGATCAGCCCTCCAGGAGAAGTGATGCAGGAATGAGAAGTAAATGAGTACAAAGGGACATGGGAATAGCAGAACAGACCACTGGTCTTTTCATGGCCTCCTTAGATACAGCGCTCTGAACCCCGGTTGGGTGAAGTTGCTGCTATATAAAACAATAAATAAATAAATCGGTTGTGTATCTGCATGTACAGAAAACAGCTGTCCTCCTCTGTTCTCATGTCTTAAGAATACCTCCAGCGACGCTAGGGACATATATCCTCTTTTCTACCCACGTATTAAGATTGAGCACGGGTAAAGCAGCAGACTGTCTGGTACTTGTGCATGGACATACCGATGTAGCGCCAATCATGAGGATAGCACCAGACCATGCAGGAAAACACTAGGTCCAGGGCTTTAAGTGGGGGGGGGTCTGTGGGGGTCTGAGCACCCCCAGTTTTTTTTGGGGGGCCTCGAAAGGGGTCTCTATGGGGCTCTATTTTCGGGCCTCAAAGGTCAAAGGTAGATTTGGGGGTAATGTGTGATGCACTTCTGGAGCTCAAAGACTTATCACTCTCCTTACAGAGGAGGGACATTACAATTGTTAATGCCCACAGACTTTTGGTTAGTCAAGTACGTATATTTAGAGCAATGAAGGACTCACCAGGGAGTTTGCTTCTGCGGCTCAGAGAGCAGTTGACAAGGGCAAATTCAAGAATGTTCCTCTTTTCCATGGTAGAAGTAACTCTGTTGCCCTTAATCAAAATCAGTTTTACCAAAGTCTGTCTGTAAATATCAATAAACGATGTGCCCCGGATTCTGAGAAAGAACTTATAGCCAGCTTCAGTGTGCTAGATGCAGGCAACTTGCCTTCTGGTGATGAATGCATTCTTTATGGTGAAACAGATATCCAGAAACTGTGTTCAGAGTTTCAGCTGCCAGCAAGAGATACTATCCAAGCTTTTAGACTTTTCAAAGGTTTTGGTGGAAAGAAAACCCCTGAAGCATTAAAAAGTTAGTAGTTTGCATGGAAACCCTGCCAGCAAGTAATGCGGATTGCGAGAGAGGTTTCAGCGCAATGAACTTAATTGCTTGTCCAACAAGGGCCTCTCTTCTTGTAGAGACCATTTCTTCATGCTTATGGGTAAAACTCAATGGTCCTCCATTTGAAACATTTGACGCAAAGCTGTATGTAAAGAGTTGGCTGGCAAAAGATTGAAGGTCTGCTGAAGAAAATTGTTGTGAGAAACCCCAGCAAAATAGACACAGTGAATATCTTCAAGGGTTTTGGGAAATCCTGCAATAGATTTCTAAGTAATGTAAATAATTTTTACATGTTTTTTAAAGTGTTTGGTATTTTATGGCTTATACTTAATAAATATACCCTTTTGCCTATTTTATTATCCTTTGCTGGATGCGACTTCATGATTTTCTTAAGCACACAATACTAGTTATCTTGATTTAGACCACGCCCCTACTCGGATAGGCCACACCCCTTTACGAAATTTGTCACGCCCCTTTTAGAGCACTTCCAGTTTTTTTTTCCCACTTAAAGCCCTGACTAGGTCAGATCATGCCTACAGGCCTTCTCTATAGAAGGACAGACATACTTGAGGGACCTCCCTTCACACGTCATGCTTGCTCCTTCCTTGAGGAAATTCAAAGCTCCTCCCTTCTAAATATTCCTACCATCTTAGACCGTATCTTTTCCCACTTTGCTTCAAGCTGCTATGAAGCTGCATTTCCCGTCTTGTCTGTATTTGTAAGCATTGTCCTCAGTTCATATTGCAAAGATACTTACATGTCTCTCTAAGGCTAATGCAGCCATTGTCATTCCACTCACCTGACCCAAAAACAAGCAGCGTTGTGGAAGGGGGTAGCGGAGACGGGTGGAAGGAAGAAACAATGAGGCCAAATCTAAACAAGCTTACACAAACAAGACCATTTCTTTAAAGACGGTAGGCAGATAAAGTACAAACAAGCATTGGCATAGCCAATAGGTCGCGCCTTTGGGGCCTTATAAGTGTTTAGCCAGAGCTATTGACTTACTTTGCCAATGTCTTTAAGCTGTGCTGTAGAGAAGTGTGGCTGCTGTGCAGATGCTGAAAAGTTTTAATAAAAAAGTGTCAGAAGCATTTTTGTTACCTTATATATGACCAAGAAGGCATTATGTACAACTGAACGACCATATTAAAACAAGCATTTGCAATGCAATCGGTCTCGCCTTTGGGACCTTATATGTATTTAGCTATGCAGCACATTAGCCTGGGTGCTAAACATCTACTGTTCTTTAACATGGAGGGAAAGTAAGCACCAAACTGCGTGACACGCCATGTATGGGAACACATGGAGAGAAATATTGCCTTTCAGCTGGAAATGGTATAGTCCAAAGCAAATGAAAATAAATATGTATACAGTCCAGTAGACACAGGATCCTCTATACATGTAAGTGACTATCCATACACCTATAGTTGGTAAAACATGAATCTCTATACAAATCGGTGACAATGCATGCTTCTATATAAATCAGACTCTCTATACATTATGGCGACAGTGCTAAATTGCCTACTTGTATTGCAAATATCAAAAATCACTTAATATGTGCCGTATACACAGGTGGATACATTATAGGGACTCCAGCAGTAAAACCATCGTACTGCCACAACGATAAATATAGAAGAACAGCATATTAAAAGGGAGGGATGCGTTAACGTTGAACAGTGAATGCGCGGTGGACACAAATTGGTAGATAGAGCAACGTACGTAAAGTGGAAAATGAACGATAAGCATATGTTAAAGGTAACCGAAATATGCAGAGTGGCAAAGAAAGCGGTGCTGGTACATCATAAAAATCAACTGCTTACCAGGGCTTAGTTACGGTAAATCGTATTCCTACGGTAAACAAAACATAAGGGGTCACTAGAGCTTGCCACATGTAAGAGACTGACGTGCTGTAAATCACAGGAGCTGGTATGCCGTGACATATGGGAGGTATCTTCAATGAATCAACATTCGCTAAAAGGCACGTGTGAAAAGTAAGGGTACTGGGGGAATTGACCACAAATATGAAACTGACGTGCTGTGAGTATCGAGAGCTGGTATGCCAAGAGGTACGGGAGGTATCTGCATTAGATTACCATGGCTAAGAAGTACGTTTTAAAGTAATGTGTGGGTGGAGGATACGGAGCATGGCATCTGAGGAAATAACGCGCTGGAAGACGTGAGTCTGCGACTGGAGAGACACGCTGGAAGACGGTAGGGTGTGATAAGGTGAGCGTAAGTGGGTCTGTAAGGGGTGCGGAGCCCCCATCTTACCTCTAAGTCGCTTGGTTAAGGTCACTGTGGTCCCGGAACAAGACGAGTCACGGGAGACGCCCGGTAGTTATAGCGTGACTCGAAAGTGACGTCAGTGCAGGGAGCATGACGTGTCGCTCGGCCAAGGCCACTGAAAAGTTACTAAACTTCGGGGAACGGTGGGAATACCCCTTCAAAACCGTAATGACAGGAGGGTTGGACAAAAGGAAAAAATATGGGAAACAACCAGTCAAAGGGGTCCGGTGAAAGATGGATGTAGGGGCAAAAAAGTTGAAGGAGCTTGAACAAGCATTGGCCGCGCGCGAGCGGCCGCGAGACGCGATATGTGGTGGGGGAGGGGGAGAAGCGGGAGTTGTGTGCGCGACGAGGAGGTAGTGGGAGGGGGTAGGGGAGGGGATTCACGCACTGTAGAAAGCCAGATGGCAGCTGCTGTGCACGTCGCGCGCAACAGCAAGCTGGTGGCCGGCTTGGTAGCACTTTCAAAAACCCCTTACTAAATGTCTCGCAGAGCAGCGCATGCGCTGGCTCAGCGAGACCTAAAAAGTATTTACAATAAAAAATGTCTTCAGTTTTCTTTTGTTCTTGCAATGCTGGCAACTTGTTTCTGCCTATTCCAATGGTTGTTTGTTAAAGCTTTTTTTTGAGGGGGCATAAACAATCGGAGGGTGAAGGTTGGGAACTAGTACCTGTATTATAACACTAGCAGCGGGCAGACGCTAGTGGAGAATCAACAGATGCCAGATTCCGAGAGCAGGCTGAGGTTGGGCTGAGTGATGCTGAGGTGGTAGTGGTGGTGGTGGTGGTGACTGGTGTGGAGACGATGCTGAGGTGATGCTGAATGATACTCAGGTCTTGCTGAGTGATTATGATATGGTGGTGTACTAGTGCAAAGGCGATGCTGAGTGATACTGATGTGGTGCTGAGTGATGCTGTGGTGGTGCTGAGTGATGCTGTGGTGGTGCTGAGTGATGCTGTGGTGGTGCTGAGTGATATTGTTGTGGCAGTGAGTGATGCTGTGGTGGCCCTGAGTGATGCTGTGGTGGTGCTGAGTGATGCTGTTGTGGCCCTGAGTGATGCTGTGGTGGCGCTGAGTGATGCTGTGGTAGCGCTGAATGATGCTGTGGTGGTGCTGAGTGATATTGTTGTGGCAGTGAGTGATGCTGTGGTGGCCCTGAGTGATGCTGTGGTGGTGCTGAGTGATGCTGCTGTTGCGCTGAGTGATGCTGTGGTGGTGCTGAGTGATGCTGTGGTTGTGCTGAGTGATGCTGTGGTGGTGCTGAGTGATGCTGTGGTGGCGCTGAGTGATGCTGTGGTGGCGCTGAGTGATGCTGTGGTGGCGCTGAGTGATGCTGCTGTTGCGCTGAGTGATGCTGTGGTGGTGCTGAGTGATGCTGTGGTGGTGCTGAGTGATGCTGTGGTGGTGCTGAGTGATGCTGTGGTGGCGCTGAGTGATGCTGTGGTGGCGCTGAGTGATGCTGTGGTGGCGCTGAGTGATGCTGTGGTGGCGCTGAGTGAGGCTGCGGTGGTGCTGAGTGATGCTGCGGTGGTGCCGAGTGATGCTGCGGTGGCGCTGAGTGATGCTGCGGTGGCGCTGAGTGATGCTGCGGTGGCGCTGAGTGATGCTGTGGTGGCACTGAGTGATGCTGTGGTGGTGCTGAGTGATGCTGTGGTGGTGCTGAGTGATGCTGCTGTGACACAGTGTAATCCACACACATTGGCATAAAACGTACCTAGTTAAGTTTGGAATTTTAGGCGCTCGATGTATGAGAGAAAATAAACCGGCCTCTCATATTAACAGGTATCACCTTGATACGGTTAAATTATTTGCATGCCACTGAATGATTTAAAGTGGGTATTCGTGAGAAGTAGACAGAAATATGCAAACAAAAAACAAACAGTCCTCTGAGTGCATGTTTACCGATGCCAAAATCTATGCCTCAAAACAAATAAAAACACAAGTCTGAACAGTTAACGGTGAACAAACGTGTATTTTCTGAAAACATCATTCAATACCGCAAACATGATTTTTGTTTCTAAAATAACCCAGGAGTGCGTTTTTCTCAACACCCCTCTGCCTCTCTTAAGTGTTCTTCTGAAAACCCTGAATAGGTTAGTGCACCTTTAAGAAGCACGCACATGGTGTCAACGCTGCATTACTTTCCGCCCAGTCTGAGGTTTATTTACTACAAGCTGCATCAATGAAATGCCAAGAGCCTGCCAGAAATCGTAATGGCGTGGTTCGCCGATGTCCTGCAACAGCTTAAACCATGCACAAGGGCCGCACTAATGACAGCACACATCAGCAGCACCATGTGCTGCACAGATCTAATTTGGCCCCATGATAAAGCAAATGTAAGGTTTAAGTGAGATTCGGCGAAGGGGTAAACGAAAACTGTTCTGGAAGTGAAAAATGAGATTTTAACCCAAGGGTGTCTGCAGCATCTCGGCGAGTACAGCCCTCCTGCAGTCTCCTAGCAACTGACAACATATTCGGGAGCGTGTGACTGCCAAGCCATGGGAAACAAGCTGAAAACCGACACCAGCGCACGTCACAGAGTGTCACACCTCCGAGGCGTGCCAGGCATGAGTTCGAGTGGGAAGTGGTAGTGGGGAAAGGGGTTGGTGAATTGGAGCAGGCCACTTAGTTTCAAAGAGCTGCTCGGGAGAAGGGGTCACGGCTGCAAACAGAATCAGCTGGCAATTATGATAATATAGCGCTTGAAGCGGCAAAGGCAGACCGCTTCTTGGTGCTACATCTAAGAGTTTTAGTGGCTTCAGTACTCAATGCCTAGCGTGAAAACGTAATTATAATAATCCCCGTTTATTTATTCGACCAAATTGTGTTATACCCGGCGAATAACTGGTTTTCCCCATACCGCGTTTCACAAATAAACACAAACGTGAAAGTGAAAGTGATCGCGATCGCGCGCTGTAAGGGTGTCCGCGAGCGATGCGCTTAATGAGCCATGACGGAGGAAAGCCAGATGGCGCCTGTGCGCGTAACCGCACGCTTTAGGCCACACAAAAAGCGTGTGGTCGGATTTTTGAAGCCCACTAACTAAAAGTCTCAACAGAGCAGTGCATGCGCTGGCTCAGGCGAGACCTAAAAAGGGAGCACAACTCGGAACACACAAGTTGTTTTCCAAATGATTGGTCTCACCTTTGTTTCTGGATGTTTGGCATGTGAAGCGTGCCCCTCCCATCTGAGGGTCCTTTGCAGTGCTGACTCCCTTTGAACCAATTAATCTTGCAGTCTTTCACCCCGGGAGGCAGGACAAATACAGGCAAGACAGACAGTGGCTTCTCCAGTCCTGCGAGCAAAACGAATGTTCCAAGCGCTTTCAAGCAAAAGAACACTAATGAAGGGCGCAGCTTTTTTTCCTGCCGAGTTTTACTGCCCCCCTTAAAGGGGGCTGAAAACAAAGGAGAGATCTCTGGAAAATGTGGCCTAGAGTTTGGGGCAGGCGCTGCACGGGGGGTCATGGGAGAATGGTTTACCCATTGAGAATAGTTTCTTAGCAAGACAGTAAATAAAGGTCCTCCATATTGCAAAACAGCAAGTTGGAATTACGGCTGAAAATGTCCATTTTCTTTACAATGGCAGCTATTATGAGACAATCTAAAGTATAATAATATGTGCGCACATGAGCAGAACTAGATTTAGTGTCTGCCTGCAAAACTAAAAATGCTGTCGCTGAGAGCCCAGGGACTAATAAGGTACATGGGGTTTTTCAAGTGCGAGGATGTGGCATATCATATAGAACTGTCATCTTTGGGACTGGGGAACCAGGTTCGAGTCTTGGCATCGACACTCCCCGTGCCTACAAAAAACATGCCGCGCGTCACAAATACAATTAAACAATGGTAAAACCGAACAAAATTACAAATGCAGATAATACTATGGCAATGGTTGAACTCCCTTCAAGTGAATACGTATGGGGTGAACACGTAGAGGAACAAAAGCCCAAGCGAGCGGACAGGAGAGAGCAGAAAGAAAAGTAGTGCACCAAAACTAAACATACGGCCAGTAGTGAAGGGATCCATGTAGCAGGGGAAGTCTCCAGGGCGGAACAAAACAGCCAAAAGGCGGGACAAATGTATACTATTCACCAACGAAAAAAAAAGGAATTTCTAAAGGCAGACGAAAGAATCAATGATGAGCACTGGCCGTGTTCAAAGCCCTTAGACTGATTACCACATATCTTGAAGATAGCGCATGCGCGCTGCCTAGGCTCGACCTACAAAACTCTATGCCATACTTTAAAATTAAGTTTATTACTCCACGATCTCGCTAGCTTCCCGTGAGTGGCTCACGAGAGTAATGGACACCCCAAAAATATTTTTAAATGGTCAAAACTAATAGTATACATTATCGAAATAAGTGATCAGTCTCTTTTTCTGAATTACAGTTACCTGTTAGATGTAAAAACACATACAAAGCCCTTGAAAATTCTAGCATTAAATAATTAATCAACTTGCAGGGAAAATCACTTAATGTGACAGTAATAAGAATTGAGGAGATGGGAACCTCAACTGACATATTGTCTTATTACACCCTATAATACTCAGCAGGGAAGGCATTCTCATGTTTGTGGCTCCAAGTGACACAATGGGCCAGGGTAGGGAGCCCTTCCACCCCCAGGCCTACTGGAGCCTAACCGAAGCATGCAGCGAAGGCCTTCCCAAGGCATGCATGACCCCATCCCAGGCTCCAAAGGAGCCCGGCGTTTCCACCTGTCCAGGCCAACAAGCGCTCTGACCCGGGGCCCAGTCAGAGCTTCTTAACCCTGGCAAGAAAAGGAGACTTCACTAGGCCTGAAGGGCCTTGTCCCAGGCAACCGGACACTTTGAGACACGGTGGGCCAAAGAACGGAGCCTAGGGCAGAGGGGTTTCCAAGCCCCAGGCCTGCTGGAGCGGTGACCTGGTACTGGATCAGAGCTTCATAACCTGAGCAGGCACAGGAAGCCTTCCTGGGGCCTGCAGGACCCTGTCCCGGGCACCTTGGGACACATTGGCTGGTAAAATGGAACCCAGGAAGGGGCTTCTATCCCCCCGCGTCCAGCAGGAGCTCTCACCTAGAGTCCAGTAAGAGTTTCTTCAGCCAGTCAAAGATGGGGAGCCCTTCCTGGGCCTGCGGGACCCCGTCCCGGGCACATTTCGGCACAGCAGCAATTATATTGAAGTACAGAGACGGAGGCCTCCAGCCCGTGGCCAGCTGGAACTTTGACCCCAGGCTCAATCAGAACTTCTTCAACTGACCAAGCACACGATCTTCTATTGACATCTGTCCTTCTTCCCTTTAGCTGTTGCCAGGCATGGGCCTGCATGATGCCGTTATTGCACTTTCCTTCCAGAGTGCCACATCCACCCACGCGCATCACTGGAACAGCGTAGTGCCTGGGAGTTGCCACTACACCTCTCTCTCCCTCTGCATCAGCCTCAACAGCCACTCATGCCTCAGGCAACCACTTTTTGCCTCCAGGGATGGAGTCAAATTGACAAATTGACAGACAGATTGGGTCCTTGGTGCCAGGGGGTCAGAGAACCAAACACTGCAACTCTAGAAAATGTAACACCTCAACCCTCAGCCACCTCTGTGGGCCCTACCTCATCACTTGCCTTCCCTATATTGCTTTGGGGGTTCATGCATGCCCAATTAGTGGCCGCCACTCCCCAAAGATCTCCTTTGGAGGCGCTTCAACCTCAGTACCCAGGTCTGCTCCAAAACGCTGAGCTTAAGCAGATCTCCATCAGAGTCATCAGTGCCTCCAGTACCTTTTCATTGGAGCCACCTGCCATTGAACTTCCCTGCATAACCAGCATAAACCTTCTCAACTGCAAATAAATGTCACTCACCAAACGCACCGCAGACAGGCCTAAACCCAACAACTGTCTCCTCTGACTTCTGGTAGCCAATGTGTCAACTTACCAAATAGGCCCTATCCTACTTCCCCCAGCTACTTACCTCTTGAGCCCCATCCCTAAACTAGACCTAACCAATCCTAACACTGCAGTCCTTGGGCTGAACCAGCCGCCCGAAAACCCGGGGGGCAGGGGGCAAGACTTCAAAGTCGCCTGTCATACAAGAGCTCAGTATCTATGTAGCTGATGGCCTCTGATGTTAGTTTGGCTATGGACCTGAATACCATGAAGGTATCTAGGTACGAACACGGACAGTGTGCTGGTGAGATTGATTTAATGCATGACGTCCACCAGGAAGAGACTATGAAGGCCAACTGTTCACGCTGCCCTTGAGAATGTCTGAGTCACTTGTGTAAAGGCAGGTGACACCACTCACAATTGTTGGATCTCGAGTCAATCTGTTCTTCTGTTCTTTTAGGGTGCTGATCCAGCGCGGCAAATATAAATTTTTCCTTATGACACTAATCCAGAAAAAACACCTACACAACTTTGTTCACTTGAAAACTTATGTCGGTGGGGCCCATAACACCGCATGCATACATTCATTCGAATCTCTGGATCAAGCACTAAGGAAAAAGTGAGTTGCTGGACAAGCGAGATACCTTATTAAAATGACAGTATCATAACCTATACATTATATACATTAACTTTGGATCCTGTTGGTTCTAAACATCAAGGTACTCCGCTATTCGGTCGATTGACCAACTAGTAGAATTAGTTGATGATGATAAAGACCAGCTCAATCATAATTAAAACCTTTAATCATTTAAAATCACAGTTTTATTTAAAGAAACCACAGACTCATTTAGAGTTAGCATATAATTGTATCTAAATCTCTTTAAGCAAAGGTAAAATTCAATTTATTAGCAAAATACATTTATTTTATCAGTAAACATTTAAGTAAAAGTTAAAATGTAAATGGAAATATTCATTACCCATGGCCATTGGGCGATTACAAGAATGGTTCATCAGGAAAGAAAAGATGAACCGCAGATTGCAGAATGGACTCCCAAAACTGACTGACTGTCCCACTAACCTCCTCGGATGCAATCTCCTCCGGGACAAACTCCCGCAACGGGCTCGTTCCTTCCCCAGTCAAAGTTCGTAGTTCAAAAGGACAGAGTCTCTCACAGCATCAGGATAGAATAAAAGAAGCAGCTTTTTTCACAACATAAGGGCAGACCCTCTTATACCTTATTTTCTGGCTCTCTACACTTAAAGTTGCAATCTTTAGGGGCAGGAATCACGCTAATTGGTCCATTGGAGGGGTGGTGATGGTCACCTCATCGCCCTCCTTGTTCGATCCGGTTTGGGGACAACAAAGCATACAATAAGTCTCATATCCAAAAAGTCCAAAAGTAGTTCAATTTGTTAATATAATTTGTAACAAATTCCGATGGTCACACATTAGTTCATCCCCTGTCGTTCTCTTTTCCCATCCGCTTCCAAGCATATGTGCCGAACTCTTGGCACGCCTCTTGTGACAGGTCAGACTGGCCTTGACATCTCTCACTGCGGGCACAGGCCGCATACACGTGACTGGAACTTCGTGCTGCCCATGCGCAGGGGCCATTTTATTCGGCGCACGCATTTCATCCTTTCCAGCGGCCATTTTGGAAGCATGGCCTAACAGGCCCGTACGAAACTAGTATAAGAACAAACACAACGGAAATTAAAACATGGAAAATAAGCCTTTCTGTTTACCACCCGCCTTTCTAAAGACCCGTGCTAGGTATTACCTAGCAGAAGCAACATTTAAAGCTATTTTACTTACTACCTGCATTCTTTGCCACGGTGCAATTTACTATGCGACACAAATCATGCAATTTTACTCTATTTACTACTCAAATCACAATTTGGGTTATTTAGCTTCACGTTTGTAAATAAATTAGATTTTTCATGCATTTAGCAGGTTGCCCACGTGTACTGTTTAACAAAAGGTGTATTTGTTGATTAGTTCATGACAGTTAGTACCATTATGGTAATGGGGTAATTAATTTCCAAGGGGTACAAAAAATATTTCGTTTCCCCTGCTCCATCAGTGCACACCACTAATCTCTTGTCTTTGTTTTGCAAAGATTTTCACTTTTTTCAGAATCAGGTTCCTAGAATCACTGGATGTGCCTTGCTGATCAGGAAGTCTCCGTTGTTTGCCCTGTGCACCTACAAATGGATTATAATCAAAACAGTGGTTCACCTTTCTTTACATGGGAGCAGAGCCCAAGATGGCCACCCAGTCATGTGAGATCAGACAAACTCACCAAATAGTGGCTAAAATAGCTAATTTCAGCAAAGGATTGTGGGATCTACTACATCTCCGTGAAATCCCCAAATAATTTACTTGACACTTGAGAACTATCTGGGGAAACTAGAGAAACCTCACAAGACCTGCCTGTTTTCATGAGCCTTCATAGACATGAGAAAGCATGCGCCTTCACACTAGGGGGCATATTTACAAGCCCTCACCGCTACCGGAGCGTCTCTTGTTATGACACTCCGGTGGCGCAACCACATTTTCCATATTTACAAGGTGCAGCTAAGCCACTTTGCATGGCTTAACGCCACCTTGTAAATATGCCCCTTACCGCAAAAGTCTGCTGCGTCAAAGCGGTGGGCAAAGGGTGTTGCTGTGGGCGTTCCACCGGAACATCCATTGCTATTTGATGCTGCACCAGATGTACAAGGCTGAGGCAGCACCAGAAACTGACACCATGGATTACCAGGCGCTAGAATGGCGCAACGAGGAGAAATTATTAATTTCTCCTAGTTTTTTGCTCTTTCCATGTGTGCTGCATTCTTCAGCACACATAGAAGATGAAAATCGGCATTATTGATTGTTTATGTTCAGGAAGGGACCTGTGTCCCTGTAGCGCAGGCATCCTTGCAACATGGCGGCAGGGTGCCTGCGCTGGAGCTAGGCAGCTTTTTTTGCGTCAACGCTAGGAGAAACACAGGAGTGCATTGTATTCTTGTGAATACAGCGCATCCCTACGTTTTGGAAAAGTCAGAGCGCGGCGCTGCCATATTTGGCGCTGCTCCACGCTCCGACTTTGTCTTGAAAATATGCCCCTAGGTCCTCCAACCGTCAGTCGAAACTCCAGACTCTGCACTGGCTAGTGGGTGGAACTGAGGTCATAAGTGGGTGGGTGTAAATAAAGTGGCTCCATTGGAGTTCTGTTTTGGCGGGACACAGGTCACAAGGTCATGACAGATTACAATGAAAAGAATTACACCTCCCTTTGTATTTCTCAGGTAGAAACTCACATCAAACAAGCCTTGCCTCAGTTTCTGTGTTTATGTTGATTATGTGTGTATTTGAATAATTACATTTATTTGAGAACGTGCAAAATAAGGAGGGGCTCAGAAGGGCCAACACATTTTTGCTCAAATTTCCTTCTCAAGAACCTACAAATTAGTGAACACCAGCCCACACCAATCAATAAGGTTCAATTATAGTAGTCAAGGGTAACCTCAGATGAAAAATCTCTTAACGTAATTGATACATCAAGGATATACCAATTACTGCTAAAAATGTAGAATATGAGCTGCCATAAATTATGGTTCAACATTTCTAAAACATAATTTGTTCTGTAATCAAATTTCAGATCAAACATTGTCATTGGTTGCATGGAACAGATGTTTCATGGGCTTCAGCGTTTATTTCTAGTTAATCAATCGTACATCCAATTCAGCGGGATTATTATGGACAGGTCTGAAAAACTTTTAAAATAAAGTAGAACAAACTGTGCCTGAAACTAAATTCACAAATGCTGGCTGTTATACCTCGAGGGGTGATCTCATAGACACATTCAAGGATGTCATTCAGAATGATGAGTGCTTGACACCTCAATTTGTGTTAGCCACCCCACTTCAGTTGTGCCACTCGGTGACACTGCCGCACTGCATCAGAAAGATTCAAGCACCGGACAAAATGATTACATTGAATAGGCCAAATTGTGATGAAAGGAAGGAGACTGTATTCATGAAATGTAGTGTCGCCCAGAAATAAAAGCCTGGCTTAATAGAATGTGAGAGCAGGGAGGGAATGTGAGAGCCCCTCGTCTGACACTGTTGCCCTGCACAGCAGATAGGGACTCTGGGGCAGATTTACAAGGCCCTTGGGCCACTTTTGCGTCATTTTTAACATGGGAAAAGTGACCCAAAAGTGGCACAAGGGCCTTGTAAATCTGCCCCTCTGAGACCACCCGCTTGTGTGTCACTGTTCCTACCTTGAATGTGCATGTCTGCTTCTGTAGTGCAGCATCACTTTGCCATCCCCTGGCCTCATAATAACATTGGGGCTCACAGCGTTTGGTGTAAAACACTGTGATTTGCACTGACTACGTGCAGCGTCTTTTTACCACTCTCACCACTATACTGGTCTCATTCTCGGCCAGCAAAATTGTCAAAACAAATCACTGGACATTGACAAGTAGATCGGTGGTTCTATCAAGGTAAAAACACAAATCGCACATGACATCAAATCTAGAATGATGCAAGCGTCCAGAGTGACCACTTCTTCCTATAATCCATGTTGTTTTTCATAGACAGAATAAAAAGACTATTTTGAACTGGTAACCGTGTCATTATCCCTTTCTTTATACTGTAGACCTAAAAAATAATCAACGTGAATTGATTATGTTATATTCTCAGATATTAGAATTCAAACAGCTCCTCCCATTTTCAGGGGCAAAGGGAGAGCCAAACAAGCAACGGTAAATGAATTAGGTTTCACCTATGGGATTAATCGTAAATTAAGAGGTGTGGGAGCATTGTATGAGTGCAGCCACGGCCCGTGCAGGTAAGAGTGGTGGGGCCGGGTTGGGGGGGTATTCGACAGATGACCACGAGGTGAAAATTAAATAAATAATTTTCCCTCGTCGTCGCCTGTCGAAATCCCCTCCCACCCGGCCCCACCACCCAACTGCTCTTACCTGCACGGGCGCGGCTGTATGAGTGCAGGGAGAAGGGTGTCAGTGCTCACTGTGCAGGGTGAGTGGTGCATGAATGAGGGTTGATAAGTGTCTGAGTGAGGGTGAAAGTGCCTCAGTGCATGGTGATTGATGTGTGTTCAGTGCAGAATGAGAATTGCGCTAGTGTACAGGGTGAGATGTTACCCTGTACATGGTAAGATGTGTGCGAGTATAGGGTGAGCAATATGTCAATAGTATAAGTGCAGGATGAGAGGTTTGAGTTCAGGGTGAGAGGTGTGGGTGGAGGGTGAGGAATGTGATTGCTGAGTGAGAGGTATGTCAATGGTGTGTGCGTGCAGAGTCAGCACTGTGTGAGTGGTGGATGAGCAGTCTCTGACTGCCAGCACAATGTCAGGGTGACTGTGCATAGTAAATGGTGGGTGAGTGTGCAGGGTGCGTGGTGTCAGAGTAGGTGAAAGGTATGTAAGTGTTGTGAAAAGTTACAAAATGAGTAAAAGCTGTGCTGTGTCCTAATATGCCTGAGACAGCTCTCTGGGCACCGCTCACCTCACCCGGCTCCTGTGACATATGTGGCATCTGAGCAGCGCAAACAATGTGCAGGCAAAACCTAAAATAATGAAAAACATGCTTTTATATGGTTGTGATTTGGGGGGTGGAGAGCATGCATGCATGGTAGTTTAGCAGCGGAAAACAGCAACCTGCGGGAGGGAACACGTCCAACATACAATAAATGTGTGTAGCCATGAGGAGATTAGGTGAAGTGCGGAGGACAGAAATTTTGTTAAATGCAGAACCGTAATTAACAGGCAACAGAGAGAGGGTGCGAGCAGTAAGGGGCACAATAGCAAACTGTAGGCGGTCTCACAGTGACAAGTCAAGTGACCACAACTGATGCACGATTGCAATTAAAGGCCTTTTAACTAACTAAAAGGGAGCGCCAAACATCAAAATACCATTTTGCCTTGGGAGCCAAAAGTCTTTGTGCTGGAGCCAGTGCCTGAACTAGGAGTAGAATTGAGAAAGTGACAGACAACGAGACGGAGAATATAAGAGGAACCGAACAGAGAGGACAAAAAGAGAAATTTGGAAGAGAAACAAACTGTGAGAGCAGCGGAAAGCCTACAAGTGCTAGCATGCATGCAGCGTGTAGCCCTGTGCCTGTGGCCCAGTCACAAGTGTGTTAGTCTGTTCCCAAACATCCAATGCCAACATACATCTGTCGCATGATAACATTACTCAGTGAAGAACCAGCTGCGTCAGGCTAGGGCAAACTTTTTCCACCTGCGGCTTCCTTGATTTATTGGCCATCAGCTGCGGCTCCCCACTATGTTACATTTTCTTTGGAGGGTGGGGGGTGTAAGCCTGGCCTCGGGAGTTCTTTCATTTTCCTCCCTGAAAATAATTGGGATGAAGCTGATGAAGGTATTATAATCATATACGCAGAGTGTTTCGTATTACTAAGGCGGCGCCTCTAATAAAATATTCCTAGTTACACTTCTTTGCCCATGCCTTTTTTAGAGAACCCTCTCAAACTTTTTCATCCCACTTACAGTACTGGATAGCACCCTTATGCATGTAGGCCCCCTTACCAAAGTGTTTCTGCGCTTGAAGAATATTTGCACGCACTTCCATTTGTACCCATGTCATACGTGCCAACACACCTGTCTCAGCAGGATGACTCAGATTTTTAAAACCACATACAGCTTTATTTTAGCTGTCTCCGCCCTAAAATTGGTTCCAATTCAATGCAAGCCAAATAAATTCCATCTTTTTTTTAAACGTCCCTCTTTCTTGCTTCCAAATGTTGGCATTATGCCGTATATGGGGGCATATTCTCAAGGAACTATCCCCGAGTTAACTGCACTTTATCTCAGCCAAAGTCGCGATAAAATTATCTCCCCATTCACAAGCTGGTGCAAACAGCCGATATCACCAGTTTACCTGCGATAGCACCCGCAAAAAACATCGCCACAGATGAGCCCGGCAACTATCCCTAATGAGATGCAGAGTAGGCGTTCCCGAGCAAAAAGCCACGACAACACCACAACCCAACATTCACAACGACCAGCCAGATCGGCGACAAGAACACAAAACAGGCGATGCGGCGCGTTAGCAGCAGGAAATTAACACCTGCTCTGACCTGGTGCAAAGTCGGACGACAACCTGCACCAGAAAAGGGAGCCCATCCCACAGCCACACCTGAAGAACAACAGATGCCATGGAGCTACTCATCATGCAGCTCGGAGCTCCAACAGGGCCACAACACCCACCGCCACCACTCCAAGGCCCGCCACCCACCCCCCGACCCTCTTGCCCCCCCCCAGACCACCACAGGGGCAGCACAGACAAAGGCAGCGGACCATCAGGAAACGCACCAGCCTCACAGACTTAACCCCAGAGAATGTCATTGCCCACTACAGACTCAAAAGGCCAACCATCCTCCGCATCCTGAACATCATTGCCCACAGGCTGACGGTACCAACACAGCGGACAACCAGCATCCCACCTCAGACAAAGCTGCTGGCTTGTGCTGCACCTGTTGGCCTCTGGGACATTCCAACCAACAGCCGCCAGAGTCGGAGGAGTCTCACAGCCAGCCCTATCCAAGTTCCTCAAACCTGTCCTGGATGCCATCATGAGCTTGGTACCCCAGTACATATACTTCCCCCACACTGCGCAGGAAAAGCTGGAGACCAAGCAAGGCTTCTACGCCATAGCTGGCTTCCCCCAAGTGTTGGGGGCAATTGACTGCACACATGTCCTACTTGTGCCCCCTGCCGACACTGCACACAATTACCGCAACAGGAAGCACACGCATTCCATCAATGTGCAGGCAATAGTGGACCACAAGGGACTCTTCACCAATGTCGTCGCCAACAACCCAGGCAGTGTGCATGATTCATACATCTTCCGACAGTCCATCATCAACCGGTGCTTCCAGGATGGCACCTACGGAAATGCAGTGCTCGTTATTAAGTACCAAATGAACACACCCCACACCTCAACTCCACAATCATGCAACTCACAACTCTGGGAATGCACACGTTACAAACTCACATACGACATGCCCACCCACCACACACGACAGCACAACGTACTGCGGTAACCTGGGCTAGCCATGTACATGAGCCATCAACGGCATGGCACCTCAGCCACACAATAGCAGTATGTGGGGAGAGGTGGGAACCAGGCATGTGCGAAGGAGGCAAGTGATCCATGAATGCGAATGCACACAATGCCAAGTGTGGCGTGGAAGTGCTGGACAGACTGCAGTATGCAGACCACAGACATATCCATGTCGACACATACTGCTGGTGGTGGTAGTGTTGTGGACAGTGGGTGCAACCATGTCACCCCAGCAAGTGGGTAAGTTCTCGGAAATGTAGCTTGTTACGTCCCCCCTGTAAGCGTGTGCGGAGTGGGCTTGCCCGGCGTACGCCAGACTAGCGTAGGGGTGTGAATAAAAAGCACGTAGCCCTGGGCGTGGTTCTCTTCCGGAATGGCCAACGTGGCTGCCAGGGCTGTGCCTCTAACCCCGCCACGAGGCCGACACCATGTGCGGCAATGCTTGTGATCCTGTGCGCCTGCCGCAGCCCGGGTCGCTGGTCCCCGAACCAGTCTCGTCGCGCCTGCGCATCCAGGCCTCACTGCTCACCTGCCGACACCGGCGTGTCTCCAAGAGGGCCCACCACGTGCAGGTGCTAGCTCAAAGCCAGAGGCCCGCGACCTTGGCAGCCTCCTCAGACCATCACGGCCTCCGCAAGCAAGGCCCGCAATACTCCTTTCACGTTGACGTACTCCACCGGCATACACAGCGGTCAAGTAGGTCACACATTTGGAACTGAGTCTTGATTCCACAATGGCAGAGTACATATTTATGGCATCGTTTATATCCCTATACTCCCTTCGATGTGGTGCCACCAACTCTGTGCATAGCATTCTGACCACACGTGTCTGTGGGCCCTTGCGGACTTCTGCCTTCGGCCTACACAGCGGTCCAGCAGGCCTCACACCAATCCAATACAGTCCGTAACAGGCAGGACACGGCATCGTCGCAGGGTGCACACCCGCTCCGCTCTGGTGCCTCCACCTCCGTCAACCATGAATCTTCTCCACATTCCATTTCAACGCCGTCTGTTAGAGATCCAGGAGGAGCTAGCTGCACAGCGGTTGCCCCGCGCTAACCGCTGCCTCCGGCACACACTGCGGTCGAGTAGGACACACAATTGGAACTGAGTCTTCATCTGTTCATTGCAGAGTTTATATCATTGTACAGGCCTCATCGCAGACTGCATCCCCTTCCAGCTCTGGGGCCACTGACTCTGTGCCACGGGAGTCATGGACACTCTCTAGTTGAACAACGTTGGTGGCGTCTGAGTCTATGGCCTGGGGGTTGTCTTCATCATCATGTAGATGATACTGACATTGTGGGAAAAAGGGGACTGTAGCATTAAACTCCTCCATATTGCCTGTTTCTGCTTGCTTCTGCCCTCTGCATCATGCCCTGGATGGACACCTTCCACTGTCCCCGGTAACACTCCGCGACATTCTCCTTGGACATCAACGAGGACCCGCTCAGCTCTCATGGCCCTACCTCAGTGCATCGCAAGTCACCGTCCCGTGGCGGTGTGCCTTTGCCGGCCGCTGAGCATCCGGGGACACCGACTCTGTGCAGCTCAAGTCATGGACCCTTGCTGTTTGTCATTTGAACTCCTGATTGTCTGATCACTGTTGTAGTTGTTGCCAACACCAACCAACCCCTGAGGGGTGGCTTACACTGCCCAACACCCATCCAGCACAGGCGTCACTGGACGTGTGACCCTGGCAAGTAAAGGTGCCGGGCGCACGTGCCCGTAGCCAGTTCCACTAATTATCTCAGTGTGTCCGTGTGGTCATTCTGTATGCATGTGGGCCCCGGGCCATACCACATCACATTGTGCTGTGTACAGCGTGCGCAACCTTGTCACCTCAGGCAGTGGGGCGGACCTGGGACATGTATCTGTGTAGGATCCCCCTGTGAGCGTGAGGGAGTGGACCGGCGTACGGCAGTACAGCTTAGAGGTGTGGTCATTCAACATGTGGCTCTGGGCGTGATTGAGTTTAGGCCTTGCCAAGGCAGTAACTGATGCGTGTGTCTCAGGTGTAGTGTCGGCGCCACCCGTCACGCAATATACAATGTTGCTATGTAGCATGCCCCCGGAGTACGGGCTCGGCCGAGGGGTAAATGAGGGTGCGCAAGCCCGCTTGGGGTCAGGGGTCAGACATGCCAACTGTTGTGTGTGTCGCTATTTCCGCAGCATAAGCCAAAGGTCTACCCTCAACCGCATGGCGAGTTCAGCCAGGCATGAACTATACATCTGTGTCCGCCCTGTCCTTACCATAGGCCTACACACACGTGTCCGTCCACCTTCAGCACACAACATCACTGTGTCATTGTCAGGCTTGTGGACATGCGCAGACAGGCATGACAATAGTGTGCCGTAGGGGTGCAAGTGATGCAACCACGCTGCGCACAGTAGTGAATGGGCTCGGGGGGAGGGAGGAGCAGCAGTGAGGCCACGTAATTCACATTGATGCCGCTCATGTGCAACAAGCAGTACATGTCATGCAGGAATCACAAAGTCACACATATCACACACCAATGAACCACTGAGCCTGCCAACACATCATGCAGAACCAACTATTGACTCATGTCTCTCTGCACTATCACAGGTGACCAAGGATATGCACTCTACGCTTGGATGATGACACGCCTCCGAGCCCCGAACACACAGGCCTGGAGGCAGTACAATGCGTCCCACAAACGCACCAGGGGCATCGTGGAATGCACATTTGGCGTGTTGAAGTCACGTTTCAGGTGCCTGGACGTCACAGGTGGGAGGCTCCTGTGCAGCCCAGAGATCGTGTGCAAGATGATCGTTGCATGTTGTGTGTTGCACAACATATGTGTACGCAGCAAGGCCCCATGGATACAAGTGCCAGATGCACCGGAAGATGATGAGGAGGATGAGGCAGGTGGACCACACCCCACTGCAGCCGCAGCAGGACTTGCCCGTAGGAACACCATCATTGACAATTTCTTCACATGAGCACGTCACATTGTGACTGTCCTTGGAAATCATGGGACAGTACAAAATGACCACTGGCACAGCATGTGCTAATAAATGCATTCAAAATACACATTCCCTGAGTGCATGTCACTCATCTGTACAGGCACATCACTCAGACAAGTGTGAGTGCGACATGTATTGCTGAGAATTTTGTGATTTGTTCATGGATGGTGGGTGTGTCACCTCTGTGCAGAGGGGCTGTTTGGGGTGTCACGTATTCGGACTGCCAGTTCTGTGTGTCGCAGTTCGTAGGGAATCCCACTCTTCGGCGTTTCACATGTGTCCAAAATCATTCCATTTTGGCTGCCATTTGTGTCCTACAGGTGACAACAGGGCTCCTTTTGGGGTCCGATATGTACCACCATGATGCAGGGATGCCCCCTGTGGCTCAAGTACCACAACATGGGCAACATGTACTTAAGCGGGAGTCACTGCCCCTACATTCATCCACGCTTTCATGGTGGATTGATCATGGTTATGACACGTCTGTGTGCAGGAGGGGTTGCTTGTCCCTCTGCAATGTGAAGGGGAGATGCGGTTTCAATGTGTGTTCCATGCATGTTTCAGCATTGGCGCAGTTTACATGCAGACTGCATGTCAATGTACTTTGTGACTGTGAGGAGATGCCTATTTGATGCGGGACAATGGTCATTTGTTCTACGTCACGGATGTGTGGTTGTGCTCGTACATTGTCATCTCACCGTTTTTTTGCTCTGCTTTTATGGTGCATTTTCCCACATGATGCGTGGGAATTGCAGGCCTATCGCTGGTTATTGCTGATTTTTGTATCGGGATTGGCATCATCGCTACTATTTTCGCGTTCCGCGTTTTTTAGGCGTCGCGTTGATTTTAACGCGTTCATTTGACGCGTTAGCGTGGGACTATCGCATGGGGCCGCCGTGTTGTGAATACCACGTTAACACGGAGTTGTTTTGCCGCGATAGACTGCGATGTGAAGGGTTGCGTTAAGCTAAACTTGCGGTGGTTATCACACGTTCTTGAGAATATGCCCCTCAGTGTTTTACTGCCCTGTGCTCATAGAGAGAGCAGGCCTGTCTGGCAATATGTGAGTACTGGAAGAATTGTGTACTGGAAGTACCTATGGTTCAAGTACACATGTCAATACTAAATAACACTTAGTGTTTTTGAAAGACAAGACAACTTTACTTTCCTGATAACTTGCATTGGTGTAAAATGCATGTGGAAAAAAGCTAAACTATCAACCGGTCTAACAAAATAAATCAGGCGTTTTCTGCTCACTTTGGGAGTGTTGGAACGTGGGGATCCAGTGAACTATGGAGGGCATCTCCATCGACATGCCATCAGTTAAGCACTACGTTTCCCTTTTTAGGCATGCCACTTGCAAATCATAAACATCATGCGTTTAAGTCTGATTAGTTTAACTGAAGCCAACAGACCTTTCAACATTAAATGAATTAAAGTGCTTGGGGCACGGCTCCCCTGGCTAGTTTTGACGGCGCACCAGGGAGCCACAGCGCACAGATTGGAAACCACTGGGCTAGGGCCATGGATGATACACAGCAGTAAATGGCAATCAAATTCACTCTCTTGTCAGCTTCTACCGCGCATCGGAAACATTGACTGACAGCTAGATGTGAGCAAAAAGTTGCAATTTGCAAAAGTGGGCCAGTGTTTTTTTGTTATATCCCGGGTCTGTTTCTGTTCCCATTTTGACTCTATGTGTTCATCCTTAACACACTTGCTCAGTAAAAAAATGTTGGAAGAACTTACGATCTACTACCACAGAGCTTTGTAAACAGTTTTGGTTGAAAAATTGCATGACTGGACAGGGGTCGGATACTGAAGTAATTCATCTATGGATTAAGGGAACTGGAGAGGGCAGGAGGAGAGGGATGTGTGCTATAGAAGGTGGCCAGAGGGGTAAGAAGAAGGGTTACAAGTTCTTTGCAGAATATTACTTATGGGAAAAGTCCAAGCCATTTCAGCACTTCTTTTAAGTTTCAAAAGAAAGTTTATTGGGAATACAATAGGAAAATAGCATCAAGTGACAAGTGAAATAGCATCAAAAAAGACATAATATTTAACATACACATCAATGGCATCTAGGAAGGTAGGTACATGAGATGGGTTCAATATTTAAAAAATAGGTATGCATGTAAATAAGACAAAATTACAATTGGATAGATTAAGGTTATAATTAAACAAATCAAGGGGGTTGAGTAACTTCCTGAATAGATGGTACTGGAGTAAAGAAGCTTTTAGCACTGTTGTCTAAAAACAGCGTAACAGGGGACCATAAAAATAGTCGTTTTTGCTTCAAGGACATGGGAAAAATGAAAGTTGTGTCGAGTCTGTGGTTGTGACAGACAGAGTACCACCAGGCCAAGTACGAAAGTTTAGAGGCATCTTTCCAATTTTTTGTTATCTGCTAAAAAAGCAGTGGCAATTAACAAATCAATAATTTGTGTTTGTGATTTTGGTTTATTCCAGCTAATGGAAAGACTACCCAGAAAAATATTAGCAAATGTCAGAGAAGTATTAGTCTTAATAATAGTGTTAATTTGGGACCAGCCTGCTTCCCAGAATTGGAAAACTTGTGGGCATGAAAAAAGTAAATGTTGGAGATCTGATTGCGGAGATGAACAAGACCAACAAGTGTCTGGGGTATCAAAATGCATTTTATGCAGAGAAGCTGGTGTTAATAGCAATCTGTTATAAATAAAAAGAGAGTTTGTGTGGTGCTGGCTGCTCTAGAAGATTTTCTGATTTTTGTCCAAATCTTATCCCAAAAAGAAATGGGCCATTGTATGCCTAAATCAATTTCCCAGCAGAGTTCAACCTTAGTTTTAGTTCTTTGTAAGGGTGGGGATAGTAAGCATGTATATAGGGTGGAAGCCTTCGATGACCTGGAAATGATATTTAGCCAGGCGTGGTCTAATGGTATAGGGGTCTGAGGTAAGGAGTGAAAATGTGTATAAGACTCTAATATAGCAGAACGTAGGGCTAGGAATTTATGTGAAAATGATGATGGTAAGTGAAAAAGAGATTGTGCTTTTGAGAAAGTAAGAAAAATGTCATTTTGAAATAATTGATGTATCCATAAAAAACCTTTATCTCTCCAAGTTCTCCAATACATTGGTTTTCCCTTAATACAAACAGGGCCATATGGAGGAATTAAGAAATGTGTTTAAGTCATGTGGTTCAATATGAAGGAGTTTATTCAGGTTGCTACATGAATATTTAATGATAGGTGTATGTAAATTTTGTGGTTTCCTTGTAAAGGATAAGTATTCTTGAAAAGAAAACGGGAGGAGGAAGGAGCTCTCCAAATCCACCCAAAGAGGCCAATCAGGCGACGGGACTGACATCCACTTGGATAATTGCTTCAATAAGAATGCCCTGTGATACTTAGGAAAGTCCTGGAAGCGGACACCTCCTTCAGATTTTGGACTTGACAGCTTTAATAAGGACATTCTTGGCTTTTTATTCAGCCAAAGGAAAGAGATAAGAATGGAATTAATTTTATGAAACCCTATTGTGGGAATAGGCATGGGTATGTTAGGCAAAAGATAAAGAATTATAGGCGTCAGCATCATTTTAATGGTGTCTAGGCGGCCCCACCATGAGAGGTATAGAGGGTGCCATTTGGTCGTGAGGGAAGTAAGCTTCTCAATACATTTATTGAAATTAAGAGGAATTAATGACTTAAGGGAAGGAGTAAACCATATGCCAAGATATTTGATATAGAGGGGACTCCAAGTAAAATTAGACAAGGAGAAATCTTCTTTAAAAGTGTATTTGGACAGAGGCAAGATTTCGCACTTATCACTATTTAGTTTATATCCCGAGACTAAAGAGTATGATTTAACCTCATTTATAAAGGACGGTATGGAAGTAAGGGGTTGGGATATGAATAAAAGAACATCGTCAGCATAAGCAGCTAATTTGACTTCTAACGACTTAGATGAGTAACCTGTAATGGATTGATTCTGTCGAAATTTAGACAAGAAAGGTTCTAATGCTAGATTAAAAAGAAAAGGAGAGAGGACAGCCTTGTCTCACTCCTCTATGTAGAGGAAAATACGGAGATGTAAGGCCGTTAGCAAAAATAGCGGCCTTAGGGCATGAGTATAACAAAGAAATCATGGAGATGATTTTTGGACCACAACCAAACCATTTTAATGTCTGAAAAATGAAAGGCCAATATACTCTATCAAAGGCCTTCTCAGCATCGAGGGCTATGGCAGCAAGGGGCTCTGTAAGATTTGGCGACTTGGAAATAATATCAAAAAACAAGCGGGTATTATCATTTATTGAACGACCTTTAACAAAGCCCGATTGCTCCTTACCTAAAAGTTGGGGCAGAAAAGAATCCAATCTAAGAGCTAATGATTTCGAAAAGATTTTATAGTCTATGTTGACTAGGGAGATGGGTCTATAATTTTTGCAATAGTGTAAATCTTTACCCTCCTTTGGGATAAGACAAATTAAGGCTTCTAGAAAAGTACCAGATGAATTGCCAGAAGAAAGAAAAGAGGATATTAAAGTGTGTAATTTGGGTATGATTATTTGAGAAAAATGTAAAAAGAATTCGACAGTGAAACCATCAGGACCGGGGGCCTTATCTTTCTTGAGAGAATTAAGAGCAGTAAGTAGGTCATTTGAAGTCAAGTCCGATTCGAGAAGGTTAAGGTTTAAAGATGAATTCGAACATTTCTGGATTGAAGAGAGATAAAGGGAAATATCTTCTTCATTGGGGTGATGTTCAGGAGTACAGGGTGGTTCGTAGAATTTAACAAATTCTTGAAAATGTCAACATCTTTGTATTTAGAAGTATTAGTATCTGACATTATGGAATCAATGTGAAGCTTGTTTTGTTTAGTCTTTAGATAATTAGCTAATAATTTACCAGATTTATTCTGTCCCCCGTAGAATTTAGCACTAGTTTTTAAAAGAAACAAAGAGGCAGCATCTGTTGTGTCCTTATTGTATTGGATCTTGGCCTTAATGAGGTCTGTTAAGCAGTTCTTTGATTTGGAAGTGTAATAGGCATGCTCCAATTTTTTTATCTTTACAAGAAGTTCATTATTTAAAGCCCGTGCATTTTTCCGTTTATTAGAAGTGTGTCTAATAATAAAGTCTCGAGCGGAAGCCTTGAACGCGTCCCAAACTATATGAAAAGCCAAAGTGTCATCATTATTGAAGAGGAAATATTCATTAAAAAAGGAAATAAAGGAAGTATTAAAGTGAGGGTCCAAAAGTAAAGTATTATTAAATCGCCATCTTCTGGGGTACGATGAATGAGGCAGTAAATCTAACAGGATGGAAACAGGGGCGTGATCGAAAATGAGAATAGGGCCTATGTCTGCAGATATGAGTGATTGAGAAATATTATGTGATGTAAATAAGTAATCAATTCTTGATTGAGTTTGATGAGGTGCGGAGTAAAAAGTAAATTCTTGTTAAGACGGGTTGCATAGTCTCCAAGCGTCAGTTAAATGAGAGTGTTTAATAGTTTGCGTGAAAGTTTTATGAGCCTTGGAAGGAATGAAGGGTACTGTGGATTTGCGATCTAGGATGGGGTCAAAAACTTGGTTACAGTCACCAGCTAGAATCACATTAGTAGAGAAATTATGGGAAATTAAATGTTGTAAATGAGACCAAAAGGGAGCATCACCAGAAGTAGGTGCATAAATATTAAAGAGAGAGATCGAGACACCATCAATCTCTAACCTAGTGAACAACCATCTACCTTCCTCATCCCTTTCTTGTGCAACAAGGGAGGTCCACAATGATTTGTGAATCAGTGTAATAACGCCATTACGTTTGCCATCACCAGGGGAAAAGAATAGTTCACCAACCCAGTTCTTCTTGAGCTTTAAAGATTCAGACTCATTAAAGATGAGTTTCTTGCAGCAGAACGATTTTAGCGTCTAACTTAGATAAATAGGCTAAAACCCGTTGTCTCTTGATAGGGAATTTAAACCTTTAACATTCCATGTGATAATTTTTAAAACCATAAATCAAGGGAAGAAAATAAATAATATGATGAGCCATTTATAATGCATATTCCAAACACATATAAATAAGATGCCATTAAGAGCATATAAAATTTGAAACTTAAGAAAATGAAGGCAGAATAAACAAGAGGGAAGAAAAAGAATGAATAAATGTAGGTAGTAAATCCCATAGAACGTGAAAGAATATCAGAGCAACAAAGGAAGTAGCCAGTTTGACAGAGGAAAAGAGGGATGAAGAGGAGAAAGAAAAGAAGATAAAGGAACAGAGAGAATACGTAATACAATAAAGAAGACAAAATGAACATACTTACAGATAATCCAAAACACATATAAGGTGGGGGGAGATGGGGCCACATGAAGGAGTGACGACGCCAGACTTCAAGCGAGGGCGAAGAGGGGCGAGAGACGACGGACGAAACAACACATGGGAAAGTACATCATAAGAGCGGAACCTGCAAATAGGAGAAGGAAGATAATAAACAAATCAACATAAACCAGAAAGTGAGAACATTAACTACAATTAAAACAGGAACAGTTAGGAACAACTGACAGTATCAGCAGTATTTATGCAAAAATCCAATAATCAGATAAGAGTTCGATCAAAACATAACAGCGACATCTATTTGTTGATCGATGAGGACAATGCAGAAGTGTCCATAGAATCAGCGTGACAAAAATTAAGAAAACTCTTCAATTTCAGAGGATCTTCATACGTAGTAGTCTTGTTATTGAAAGTAACTTTAAAGAGGCAAGGATGAAAAAGGCCATAGCGAGCTCCAATAGATCGAAGTTGGGGTCTGATTGCTAAAAAGTCTCTTTGTCGGTCAGCAGTGGGCTTTGAGTAATCCTGAGAGAAAAACAAAGTATTGCCGGCCCAAGAAACACGATTTGCAGCTCTGGCTGCTGATAGAATCTTGAGTAGATCAGTATACTCTAGGAAATATAAGATAACCCCTCTCGGTTTTCTCATAGTGGTAGAAGACGATGCAGAAGGAGGACCCAAGCGATGAGCTCGTTGAATGTTTAATTGGGTGTCTTGCGATAAGTTAAGAACTTTGGGCAAGAATGACTTGAAAAAATGTATAGGATCAGAACCTTCCGAACCTTCCGATAGTCCATAAATACGGAGGTTATTCCGTCTGTTTCTATTTTCCAAGTTTTCAACTTGTTTTTGGAGAGACAGCACTTGAGAGTGAAGGGCATCAGTCTTACTACTGGCAGAGGTCAGAGATTCGAGATTCTGTTCTACTGTAGTGACTCTGTCTTCCAGACTAGACCATCTTTCTGTTAGGGTTTGTATTTGAGAGTTAGTCTCCTCAACAAATGGGCGAAGAGCTCTGATTTCCTCAAGTAATAAGTCCAGAGAAACAGAAGATGTTTGCTTGGGGGGGGAAGGAGGGTCTTTCTTTAGGCGTTTGCTTGATGTTTTGTTCGTACCAGAGGGAGTCACAATAGTGGAGGCTGTGATGCTCTTGGGCGAAGTATTCGTTGAGTCTTCCATGACAGCACAGTATGAACGAGACTTAGAACGAGTTAAAGATTTGCAGACCAGAGACGATGGACGTGTAGCAACTTTGAGTAGTTTGCCCATCCAGCTATGTTCGGGGAAAAAAGGCTATGAATATTTCCACAGTTCTATATATATTATAAGCGTTAATAACACCTCATGTAATAAAATGAGGGAAGGAGAGGGGTTTGCTAAGTAAAAAAACAAGGTGGCATTTGTAAGCAACCCTTCCTGTCAGCCTCAAAAATAAATTTGAGCGCAGGTCAAGGAGTCAGCAATATATTGATATAGCTATCAATGACCTACAATTAACAAGAAGAAGGTGAGACCAGGTTGCAAGCAGCATTCCAAGGAGGTGCATGAAAAGGAAGTTGAAGGTATGAAGACATAAGCGGAGAATATAGTATTGCAAGTTATTCCTTCAGAAAATAAGAAGCTTCCAGGCATTCAGTAGAATACAACATCATTTGAATGGGGTATTTGTAGTGATATCCTCACGCAGTGCAAAAAACAAAATGGCGGCTAGTCCTGTGAGAGAAATAAACCGACCTCAAAAAGCACTAAAAAAGAATATGCACAGGGTCTCATAGCGCCTTCTTCATTCTTTACAACATCCCAGTAGCCCGATAAACAGGTCCGCGTTATTCTTAGTGCCCGCAATGCAGAGTTTATTAGATGCGCGTATAATACTCCTTACATCGAAGCAGACAAAATGGCGGCTAAAAACGAATGAGGAGCGTTCGCCGCTACCAAAGTAAATAATGTCTCTTACATTAAATTCGGCCAGATAAAAAGTGTACCAACGGGCTCCGCTGCATTTCCGACAGCTGCGCTGAGCCTTTGGGAAGCCGCACAGCAAGTCTACCGCCCGTCAAAACCGCAGGTCTCTCCGTCGACTCGGGAGAGTCAGGTGCCGGCGGCCATCCTCCTCGGGCGCTAGCCACGCCCCCCCATTTCAGCACTTCTGAAAAATGATTTTGCCGCAGGTGCAGTGAGTACAGGCGCTTTAGATCACTACGCAGTGATGGGTGGGGTGGGGCTAGTTCTTGACAGACAAGTGTTTGCAAGCAACATGTTAGAAGAGCACCTGAGAGGAGAAGAGATGGCATTCAGATTCACTCACATGTAGTTCGAGATAAGGAATAAAAAAAATTAAAAACACTTAGGGGCATATTATCAAGGGCTGGCGATATAATTATCGCCGCTTTAGCGTCCGTTTTAGGGCGAAAGCGGCGATAATTATATCGCAATATCATCAAGGACACGCTAGCGCGTGTTTCCTTGATGTAGAGCCCGTTTTTTCACAGCCTCGCCTTGCATCGCTAATGAGATGCAAAGAAGGCGTGGCTGTGAAAACAACACAAGTTAATATCGCGAAGGCAGCTTCGCGATATTAACAAGGAGAGTGCAGCGATAAAAGAAATCGCGCTACCTCAGCTTTAACTCAGGAATTTAACGTCTGTTAAATTCCTGACTTAAGCATACTTTACATGGGAGATGGATTCTGCTGATACGACCACAGGGTCGTATCAGCAGAAGTTATCGCCGTTTTCCATGGAACATCGCTGGAAAACCAGCGATGTTCCATGGAAAACAAGCTATCGCAGGAATAATTATCGCCATTGCGCTATGCGTTGTTAATACAGCGCTAGCATGGCGATAATTATCTGCGGTAGCCGGCGATAACTATTCTCACGCTGTGAACGGCCAGCGATAATTATCGCTGGCCGTTGATAATATGCCCCTTAATCCCCAATCTTGTAAAAATAGACGTGTCCTTGTGTAATGTAACTCACATTCATGTAAAGTGCTCCGAGCCCTTCACGCTATATAAAACAAACCATGATGGAGGCAGGAGGGAGGCAACCAGCCACAGAGCTGACATGTAGAAGGGTCTGCGTTTAAAATGCATTGTGGGATTAAGCAAATTTAAATTCCCTTTAAATTCAGTTCTTTTTGCTGGTTTCTATTTTAGAAAGTTTACATCGCACTTTTCTCCGACTCAGTTCCTCAAACCACTAGAAATTAAATTAATAATGGAATCATGCATCGCGCCAACATTTCACCAGCCCCAAGATGCTCTTTATGGCAGTTTCTCGCATTATTTTTTGAGCGCATCCCCCAGGTATCTAAGGACAAACCACTGCAGACAAAACACTCGAAGCAGAGAGAAAATGCGCTGTAGCCAGCTGGAAAAACAAGCACAGCGCAATATGAAATGTCTTGTTAATGCCTAGGCGAAACAAATAGGCTTTGCCAATGCAAAAAAAAGTACTAAAAAAACATGCCCAGTGGACAGTCTGGAAAGCCAGATGCTCGGGGAAAATTACGCTGAATTGTTTCGGTCCTGTTAAAAATTACACTCAATTGTTGCATGCGCTGCGAGCCTTTTTTCCCCTGTTCATTTCGCCTAGACCTAAGTGAAGGCAGTGAACAAAGAGGGAAGGTTTGAGCTTTGCTTGCACAGATTATTAAACAATAGGATGTTATATTTTGCTACCAGTATTTGTATAATGACTGGGTACCAATAGTGTGGACTTTGTAGCGCTTACGATGGCTGGGCATCTTTCCTGCTCGGCTCTCAATACTGTATGAAAGAGATTTGACTGCAGGTTTCAAAGTAAAATGTATCTTTGCATTGAGACAAGTTAAAAAAAATAAACAAAAGCACAGTCGATTCCAAAATTCCCGAAATTCTGAAAAGTACTGACAGCTGCATCTATGGGAAGGATTAGAAATATATATTTTTTTGTCTGAGGGAGTGAATCTGTACACCTAATCGCCCAAACTGCATCCAAACTACATTCAAAATTCACGGCCCATTCTTAACGCCGTAACGGTGCATAGTGAGGGGCATATTAGCAAGAACGGCGTTGGGCTTGATAATATGCCCTTGAGAATACCAATAGAAGCCCATGTTCTGCTGTGATCCTGGGCTTCTATTGGAATTCTCAAGGGCATATTATCAAGCCCATTATCGCCGCTTTAGCGGCAGTTTCCTGCCGCTAAAGCAGCGATAATTTTAACGCCGTTCTTGCTAATATGCCCCTGAGTTTTTATTTATGAAATGTAGATTACCTCAACATTAAAGTCATAATTAGCCTTCAACAAGAAGCTGAAGTTCTCTATGAGCATATCTCCATGACTTTTTGTCAAAATGTGAGACTAGTGACTGTAGCCAGTTTAACCGGAGATGAATGGCAAGCCCCTCACAAATGTTTTGCGTACAGGCCTTAAGAGAACCTGGAATGAAAAAGGAGGGTATTGCGGGTTAGTGATCACCAAGTCTTCTACAAGGTCGTATTTTGAAACATACCAGATGCAATTAAGTAAGTCACGAACACTGACTCACAAAGGAGAGAAGTCGGGACAGGGTTAAAAATCTGTTTCAGTTTACTAAATAGTTTGTTTAAGTGACAGCGCTAACACGGCTAACAACTCACAAACTGCAGTTTTGTAAAGGGTCGGGCCCTAGGCCTCCATGCACTAATAATGACCACACAGACACAGTGGCCTACATTGTAGAACTGGCAACGGTCATGTGCGCCCGGCCCCTTTTATTGACAGGGTCACATGACTAGTGACACCTATGATGGTTGAGTGTGGGGTGATGGAGGAAGCCAGCCCTCTGGGAGTGACTGGTAAATACATTCCTAGAGAAACACTAGAATAGTGAACAGCCAGTCACTACATCCCTCCCAACATTTTATAAAATGGGACAACAAGTCCAACCTGTGGGAAAGAACAAAAATAACAAACAACTCCATGGAGTCCATTCAAGTTGTTTTCCCGGGCAGGATGAGTGGGCAGGTGCAGCTCCCTGCTGCACCTGCCCACTCATCCTGCCCGGGCATCATGGCATGCTTCCGGCGTTTCAACCAGACTGCTCTGGGCATGAATTGCAGTTTTGATGAAATTCTTAGCTCTCGCTCACCAGTCCAAATTGTCACAGTTCACCTGGGCACTGTTGTTCCTGTCCCACCTGGTCTCACTGCGTGGAAGTCGATATACACCGTTTGCTGTGAGGGTGCATGTGAAGCAATAGTGGATTCTGTTGCTGAGACGTTTTAAAAGGCGCCCTGGTTCCATGGCTAGTAATCCTTCTAAAACAGATGACGTACCAACGACTGTCGAAGATCCTACCTCAGATGTCGCTGTGCTTTCAGCTGTCAGATGGTGGAGCAACATCCGGCTTCCTTCTTCACCAGGATTAACCTCTCTTACTAGGATTCCCCTCTCACGGGAGTCCCCTGAGGTCCTCTTCACCAGACTTCCACGGGACTGTGTGGACTATGCCATGTTGCTCCAACGCCATACTATAGGCCCGTGGAGGAATCTCTACGAGTCACACCTTCAAGTCACTCGCTCCGCCTCACGGGCAGTTGTTTCGAGGTCGGGTTACCCCTGCCGTCCTGACTCTGGTGCATCGGCATAGACAGGGCAGTCTTTGGGGTAGCCAGACTCTGACCGAGATCTTCGTGCTTCCTTGTACCTGCTGGGGGAGCTGCGGCAGACTCATCTCTCGTGTCAGGATTCCTCTCTCACCAGAAACCCTGAGACCCTTGCCCCTGGATTGCCACAGGCCGGTGTGGATTGCTCGGATCCTCTTTTAGGCCCAATGACAACGGTTACTCAGGACGTCCGAACAGGACCACCACCAAGTCTCACGTGCAACCCCAAAGGTGGATGTTACAAATGGTCCGGCTTGCTCTCTTCCACAGGCTTCAGGTTCACTGGGTTTAGCTGAAGATTTCTGGGTGGCCAGCCTCTCGTGGTGCCAAAGATGCCTCACTGACCTCTGGGTGTTTTGCAGGTAAAGTGCTCCACTCTGGATGTCCAATGCTCCTGAGATGTTCTTAGTGTTGGTCCTTATTGCAATGACACTCACAGTCCTATTCTATACTTTGGGGTGTGCCAGATTTCTACTACACACCATTCTTTTCTTTCACACTCTGGTGCTGTGGCATTGTGCCACACTTCTTCCCTTTCATCTTTATCCTCTTCCCAACGCAGTCTGGTGCCATCGTGCCTTACTCGTCTTTGTTTTGACCAGGCCTCTCCATGTGACGTACACTTCATATGGATCTCCCTGGCCATGTCCTACCCCTAGGACTGAGCCTTCTCCTCGTCCACTAACCAGACCTCTCGTCGTGACCTTCTTCTTTTCACGACCTCTCATAGGTCTTCTTCCTTTGACCTCTCACAGGTCTTTGTTAAAAGATGCACGGAGAGAAAGTTGGGTTTTCTTCGTAGATTTATTTCAGGTGGAAGCACCCACGACTGGAACCGTCCAGCTGTAGAGGATTCAACGCCAAGACTGGCGTTGCCAAGCAAATCCCCAACAACCGAGCGGCCACGCTCGAAAATGCCAATACGAACAAAAACATCATAGAATGACGGTGAGCTGCGTGGCACCACGCGACTCAGAGTAATACAATACAATCAGCACATTACAATCTTCTTCTCCATAAACCTCTCACAGGTCTTTTTCTCCACCGAGCTCTCACAGGTCTTCTTCTCCATTGACATCTCACAGGTCTTCTTCTCCATCGATCTCTCACAGGTCGTCTTCTCCATCAACCTCTCACAGGTCTTTTTCTCCACCGACCTCTCACCGGTCTTCTTAGCTATCGACCTCTCACGGATCTTCTTCTCCATCAACCTCTCACAGGTCGTCTTCTCCATCAACCTCTCACCGGTCTCTTTGTCACTTGAGAATGCACACCTTGCCCCTCAAGGCTACGCCGACGTGGCACTCTCTTCTGCCTCCACTCAGGCAGGCTTCGCAGGGTCTGTCACACCATGTTACGACATGCACCCTCTTTGTTCCAGGGCTCTCACTCCCGAGTTCATGCCTGTACTGTCAGCTTCTCTGGTGCGGTCTTCAGCACACTTCTGACTTTGTACCCTCCGTCCTTCACTTGAGGGTGCTCCTCCTGCTGGCGCCTTGCATGCTCTGTTCCTCCTTTTGAGGTGGCATCCTTTCGCCACTGGGGGTGCCGTCATTGCTCTCCTCCTGAACGCGGTGGCGGTGTTCAACCGCAGGGGCCGCTCTTCGCCCACCTTCTTCTCCTGAAGGCTTTTGCTTGTCTGTGGCCTCCTTGCTACGGCCAACGCCCTTCCGGCCTTCTCCTGGGCAACCAGTCTGTGGCTGTCCTTGTAGGGATTTACAGCATTTCCCTTCTCAAATGCCTGGCAGTCTTCTTGGCCAGACATTGCTGTGGCGCATGGGTTAGTGCACAGTCTCTTCTCCACCCACGACCACAGCCAGGACCCTTGGGTTCTTCCTGTTTTGGGCTGGTGAAGTCTTACTTTACTAGGGGTTCTCTAAATCCTGCTTAACAGTACATGTCTCTGGGGTGCTTTACCCGCTTCAGACTAGGTTTTAGGCAGCCTCTCCGTGCTGTGGGTCTATCTTGTATTTGCACTAGTTGGAGCCAGCAGTTCCTTATTCACTTACAGTTCAGGTCTGTGAGTGCTGTAGCATGTTTAACTGCAGACCACGGCAGCCCTCTTTGCACCCCAGGCCTTTTCTCTGTACCATGCTCCCTCTATACAGGTGCAGTAACCACCTATGGTCATTAGGTGGCAGGCTGATACCATCCCGAGGCCCCACAGCTTGTCTTCACAACTGAGTCTTCAGTGTCTACGTGCTTATATGTGAGGCTACTCTCCAAGACAACAGAGAGGGTGAGTGGGGCTCTATGGGGCTTTCAGTCACGCCGGGCGGCTGTGTCACTAGCCTCAATGCCTATTTTTCTGCCTTGAAAAACCCCTTGCATGGGACGCCCTTCTTATATGCACCCAGAGCGGTGTACCGTTGCTGAAGGCCACCGCTTGTCTACACGCGGCGAGACCACGCGCAGGGCAGCAGCAGCTCCTCTCCCTGCCAGGTAAGTATTTTTTTGCCTTCACTCCGGGCCACTACTACTTTCAAATGCAGCGTTTCCTTATTTACACCGCTGCACGACCGACAGCCCCTCACTGTCAACTCGGTTGTTCCCGCCCTTCTGCGGCAGCCTCTCTTACCTCACAGGCTGCGGGGGGCTGGAGCTGCGGACAGGGAAACCTCCAGTGCCTGGCCTCGGGACGCAGCCGGCACGGACAGCATTTAGGGGTGAGGGCCACTTCGGGCCGGGAACGGCCTCATATCTTCATGCACTCCCAAGCGACAGAGATGCCGACCACCACTTCTCCCCGCTGGCTCTTCAGATGGTCCGGCTTGGATCATCTGGCTCACCACTCGCCCAGCGGGTCACTGGGGACATCTCCTGTTCTGCCACAGCGTCACCGCTGCTGGCAGGGGTTGCCCTCGACACGGGCTATACTCTCCCCCTTAACCCAACATCAAGGTGGCTGCACACGCGGGTTCACCCGCTCGTCACCAATGTAAAGGGCCTGGGCCCTAGGCCACCATGCACTAACAATGACCACACTGACTCAGTGGCTTACATTGTTGAACTGGCCAAGGACACATGCGCCAGGCCCCTTTTATTGACAGGGTCACATGACCTGTGACTCCTGTGATGCATGGGTGTGGGTTGATGGTGGAAACCAGCCCTCTTGGAGTGGCTGGTAAATACATTCCTAGAGAAACAATAGAACAGTGACTAGCCGGTCACTACAAATTTCACTGTGTAAAACAAATTGTAAGTTACTGTGGAAAAGCAGCAGTTTGTAGGATATGAAAAGAGTGACAAAAATGGAGAGCAGGTGCCATATCTCACTCAAAAGGATAAAGTATTCAAGGCAGGAGAAGAGGTGGATGAGAGAGAAAGGCAGACTCTAGCCGGCTGTATCTACCTGCAAAAAATGTATGTTTAATTGTAAAACATCGGACTCCCGGCACTTGTTCAAAAATGGTGCCATTCCATTCCAGCCATGCACTCAAAGATACTGCAAAGAGAAGAAGGGTGGAATTCAAAATGAGGTGACTGGACCCTTAAACCAAATACCCCAACAAACAGTACCACTTTTGTGATGAGCCATTATCCGGGAAGAGATTTGACCCCACCCAGGTGCCACAGCAGCACTTTCAGTTGCTGCGCGCCACATAAAGAAGAAAACACACCCACCTTTGCCCAGTAACTTGCGTCATATGTGGGCCAGTGGATCTGGGTCGAGGAATTGTCCTCGATGGAAATAGGGAGCACCACTCGGCACGTGAATCCTGCACAGCTGAACCGGTGCAGCGTCTGTTTGTCACTCTCCTCAGAGGCAGGCAGCCAAGGAGAGGCAGCTCGGAGGAGGCAGCCCAGACATGATCAGCCACATTTGTGCACAAACTTTGTGGTGACCCTTTGGCCTAGTGCAGCACTCTGCAAGCCCGGTCTTGTGCCACGTTAGCCCACTGTCTGGGCCAGTCCTTTCTCCTACATAGATAGTTACCCTTATGGTGACTCCAGGCTGCCTTTCTCCTGTATGCAACATAAACATCAGGCGCAGCCATAGAGGTCCCTTTCCGACGGGAAGCTGTGGGGGCTGAAGCTCGGGATGAGCTGCAGGGTGAGCACTGATGATAAAGTGGTGGCCGTCCAAGATGATTAGAATCTGTGAGAGAAGCGGCACAAGAGATCAAGCTGCTGCCCCTGGGGAAGAGGTTGGGGGAGGAGAGGACAAGCAAGGGAGCTAACACACTTCCACACAAATAAGACAAGTATCACTGGAGTGGAGAGGATGTGGCGCAGCAGCCAGACCTGCTCACGCGAGAGCTGGGGATCCCGATTCGAGTGGGCAAATTACTTAATCTGGTGATAAGTTGCTATATAAATCTGCTGCAAGACGAAAAAGCAGAAAGAGGCAAATCTTTACAAAAAAATAGCTCCACCAAAGCAGAAGTTAACAGTATTTCGGCTATGGAAAACTGATAAGAGAAGCAGACAAGGAACAAGCATCTTTTAAATGCAGGAAAATATGCTACAGTCAATAGAAATGGAGGAAAAGTAAGTGGCAAGCACAATAACAAATAAAAAGCCAGGAAAGAGAGGGGGCGGGAGGGAAGCCTCTTTTAAGTTTATATTAAAAACAATAGATTTCACAAGGACACGCAAGCGTTGTGCAGGCGAAACCTAAAAATGAGATAGCCGCTGAGCGGACACAGCACTTGCAGCCCGGGCATGGCCACAGAGAGGTAGTAAGGGAAGCCTAGAAGTTGCGACACATAACCCCAGAGGGCCTTCGCTTCCACTGCACAGACTGGAACTGTGCCAGAAGGTGCTGTCAAAGCTGGTGCTTAAGACTGGGGATCAATGATTTGTGACTGGACAAATGATTTATGGCTGGTGCCATTGCCTGATTCTGGTACACATTAATGATTGATTATGGCTGTGATGATTTATGACCCCATCATGTAGATTATGACTTACTGCTAATAATCTGCGGACGTTTCACACCACCAAGGGTATGGAAATATTATTGATGGTTGGTGGTGGAATCTTGGCCGAGAGGCCCGGAAGGACCGAGTCGCCCTTCCGGGGCAGATTAAATATACTGCCAACAGTGTACAATAGTCTTTCAACTAACTTGACGAATATGAAGCAGCAGCATCGAGGACACAATAACTATGGACCCCTGCATCTTGATAGTGTAAACTAACATAGAAACAGTAGACCAACTGGGTGTCCCTCACTCAGACGCCATTATTGAAGGAGCAAGAGGCTAACAATGTGGTGTTCCTAGTTTTTTGCAAGGGCCGGTCATCAATCCTCTTTCAAGTTAGAAGTAATATGCTAGAACACAAATATAAGCAGGGTTGTAACTAGACCCAACTTTTAGGGCAGGTGATCTAACATTTTGACCAATGAGGGCATAACCATGTTGAGAAACAGAGTGAAAATGGCTTATTAGGGCTACTTTCACTTTTGTGTAAGGGGAGTGCTTGTCTGGGAAATATGTGGTCAAAGATAATAGGCCACTAACACTGGTGTGACCTAAACATCCTTTACAGGTGTTAGTGGTTTTCCTGAAGGAGTCCTAATGGAACAGATGGCAAATGCCTCATTTTAATACATATTTGGCCAAAAGACTGTTTAAGATTTGAAATTTCACGTTTTTGTGTTAGGTTCAATCAATGGTGCATTCCTAACCCACTGAGCCGGTTGCATTGGTCTCAACCTTCTTCAAAAAACAACTTTTACAAGATATTAAGGCAGCCTCCCCCAAATAATGTTTCAAAACTGCTGTTTTATAAGCACATTGGTTAATGAATTGTTTCATTCATATTGCATTACCATGCATAAAATATACAGATATTGTTTGCATAATAGGATGTTAGTACAGAAGACAACTCTTTTGCTGTCTGAAGGAAAGATGCTTCATGCCCATGCTCTACTACACATAGAATCTGGAAGCTGTGATCATTGGTGCTACATAAAAACCCTTAGCTCAAGCTCCCATCATATAGTCATGGTTTTGAGTCACTGTTATAGACTGAAATGCAACACACATCTGGAAAGATGTTGGCATTAATAACACGAAAAGCACAGGAACTGGGCACAAGGTGAGAATATCCATGATGCCTCATAGCACACATTGACTACAATCATGGGGGAACCATTTGTATAGACTGCTACAACTGGCTTGCCATTGGCTTTCCCTGGCACTGCCCTTGATACAGATGGTCTCATGGCTCATGAAAGTAGTGGCAGGATAGTAACACAAGTCTAAAAGTCCTGTGTTAGACCTGTCAGATTTAGGGTGGTCTTTCCCCAAACATTTTGCCTCTCCTCCTCCATTTTGCTGAACTTATTTTTGTTGGCCTTAGGACTCTTTGCATTTACCACTGCTAACCAGTGCTAAAGTGCTTGTGCTCACTCCCCTAAAACATGTTTAAATTGGCTTCTACACAATTGGCATATTTAATTTACTTATAAGTCCCTTGTTGAGTGCTATACCATATACCATCGGCCTGTAAATTAACTGCTACCAGTGGGCCTGAGGCACTTATTGTGGCACTCACTTAAGTAGCACCTTAAAACATGTCCCAGGCCTGCTACTGCAGCCTGACTTCAGTTTTAAAATGCCATGTCGACTGGGTAATAGAAGACCCTTGCCAAGCCCAACACTTCCATAGGGCAGGGTGCCTTGTAATTGAAAGGTTGGACATGTACTTTTTAGTTTCACATCCTGGTAGTGAAAAACTCCTACATTTGTTTTTCACCACTGTGCGGCCTACCCCCGTAGCATAACATTGGAGACTCCTTCTTACATGTAATAAGCTGTAATTTCCAATTGGGAGCAGGTAGCTATATCATGCTTAGTGTCTTTTCAATTGCAATTAAAAACCCTGTTATTATGGTAAAGGCGAGTTTTTGATTACAATTTTGAAAATGCCACTTTTAGAAAGGTAATACAAAGGGGGTAAGCCCTATATTGATAGCCAGATGGGGCTTGGTTAAAGTAGTACAAATGAGAACCTGGCTACCACTTTAAATGCTGCTATTTAATTAAACAAACTAGGGGCCAATATCTGAGTTCCTTGGTCCTGGTTTTTAATTTAACCATTACTTCATAGTTTTGTTATAACATTTTAACAATTTATATAGTCTGAAGTAGACGGTACACCATTTAGTGCAAACAAATAGATTGCATAAATAACAACAATCATTAATAGTGCAGTTTCGTGGTGAACAACAATCAAAATAGTGCATAAAACTGATTTGAATAGTGGCAACAATAAACATTACACCAGTCGATTGTTTTCTGGAATATCTATACAATGAGCTCTCTCATAACACGTAATTTACAGTGCTTTTGACGAGTTTCAAATCCCAGTTATACTCATGGGATTATCTTCAGGGCATTAAGACAGTGTAATCTGATTCGATTGGTAGATGCTCGTTCTGACGGGGTTTATTATTTACTCTCCAGTTTTGGTTGTCACGAGTCTTTTACAATATAAGAAAGGGGGTTTTGCTGCAACACTGTATCAGTAGCTCTTTTGATGCGTGGAGAACCTTCCTGTCGCGCTGGTGATTTCCCTAGGAGCAAGTAGTGACTTGGATTCCGACAGGCTACCCGACCGGTTCGCACTCAGAAAGACTGGTGGAAAAGGAATTCTTTTGAAATCATTAAAAAGAAAATCACCAGCGCGACAGGAAGGTTCTCCGCGCATCTAAAGAGCTACTGATACAGTGTTGCGGCAAAACCCCCTTTCTTAAATTGTAAAAGACTTGTGACAACCAAAACTGGAGAGTAAATAATAAACCCTGTCAGAACGAGCATCTACCAATCGAATCAGATTACACCGTGTCAATGCCCTGAAGATAATCCCATGAGTATAACTGGGATTTGAAACGCGTCAAAAGCATTGTGAATTACGTATTTCGAGAGAGCTCATTGTATAGATATTCCAGAAAACAATCGCCTGGTGTAAGGTTTATTGTTGCCACTATTTAAAACAGTTTTATGCACTATTTTGATTGTTGTTCACCACGAAACTGCACTATTAATGATTGTTGTTATTTATGCAATCTATTTGTTTGCACTAAATGGTGCACCATCTACTTCAGACTATATAAATTGTTAAATGTTATAACAAAACTATAAAGTAAAGGTTAAATAAAAAACCAGGACCAAGGAACTCAGATATTGGCCCATAGTCTGTTTAATTAAATAGCAGCATTTAAAGTGGTAATAGGTTCTCATTTGTACTACTTTTAGAAAGGTGGCATTTTCTGCCCTTAGCCCTTTTGTGCCTGCAGCCTGTCTTGGGTCACATGAATGGATGTGACTGACAGTTAGACTTTGTGAATTTCTCCCAGACAGTCACACAATAGAGGGATTAGGTGTGCCTAAATTTTCCATCTTCTGACAGGATGGAGGGGCAGAGCTGGGCAAATCCCTACTTGCAACTGAATGTGCTGTGCTTTGCCTTCGTGCAAATGGCTTATCACCTCCACATCGTCACTGCAGCCAGCTTTGTACCAGGGCAGGGGAGTCAGGAAATTCTATGCACTTCAGAGAAGAAACCTCTAGATACTTCTCCTAACTTCAAAGGAGGCACTAGGTATAAAAAAAGAACCCTCAGACCCACTCTTCAATTCACTTTCTGGACCTTCGGAAGGACTCTCAGAGGACTGACTGCTGGTGTGACCTGCTGTGCTTTGCACTCGGCAAGACCGCTTTGCTGTACCTGTTCAGAGCCACAGGGACATAATAGGCACCCACCATTTTGAATCTGCACCTGGACCCAGCCTGAGTGAGTCCTGAGCCCCCAAGTGGTGTCCCACCAGTCCTGCACCCTTGGTTGTGGTACTAAAACTGCCTAGATAGAATACATAGCAACCTTTTGAACCTGGTAAGAGGGAGCTTTCGAAAAACAAATTGGGAGAATTGATTTTTCCCCACTGATATGCATTGAAGCAGAGGAGATTTTAGGTGGGAGGCACCAAAAATAAAGCCAATTTGGGCTTAAAAAATTGGGAGTCTCCCACATGAATCAGGTCTGTTGACATGTGCAAGGTAGCCAAAATTAAAAACTGATGACTTCAAAAGATTTTCTCTAAAACCTGCTCTGAGAACCATTGGAAGACTGGGACCAACCTGCTCATCTATCCGCCCTAGGCGCATCGCCAGTTGGCTTGACTTTGCAGCTGCTCCCGCTACGTTCTTCTCCACAGCAGCAAATCCTTTTCAGTGGTCCTTCACCAAAGGAGTAGCCGAGCCCTGGAACTGTCTTCAGCTACAGCCTTCTGCCTCGTCCCGCTGGAGATGTTCAACTTTTAAAAAGAGACTAAGTCCGAATGTAGAAATCTTCACTGCGAATTTGACCCACGGCTCTCCCGCGATGATGCTCCCTCCTCGGGCACCGCCTGCAGTCTTGCCCCACTTAACTTTACTTTCTCAGAACATTTTTTCTTGAAAATTCCTCTAAGTCCAAAGGTAAGGTCAGACTAGGCCCAATCCACGCCTTGTATTTGACCCGCACTCCATCGCTGTCAGCCATACTTTTTTACTTTGACCTGGTCTTGCATGAATAGATGTCTGCGGTTGGTGCTAAGATCTTTTAGCCACTAGTTTTGCTAAAAACATTAAAACTTAATAGCTCCAGCTCTACTGATTGAATCTTTGTCATTTTGGTGTCAAATAATATATTACAACTTACTCTATTATGTGAAATTGGTGTGGGATTTTTTTTGTGTTGTGTTTTCACTTTATTACTGTTTGTGAGCTGCATACATACTTTAAACATTGCCTCCAAGTAAAGCCTGGCTGCTTTTCGTGCCAAGGTACCCAGTGTTAAGCACATGTTTATTTAGGGACTTTTTGTGGTTCACCCTGCAAGGCTTTGTGGCTGTTGCTTTACCAGAGTTCACACCCCGGGCAACCAACAACCCAATTTCTCACATCCTCTTTTCTTTATTTACACTTGGTTGCCCGTAGCTAGAAACTGGGCTGTAAATAGAAGGTTCTTGAATGGTTAAGGGAGGATCAAGGGGTCAACGGTGTAATGGAAATGGTGGTTAAATGGTGTGTGATGTCAATTAGGCTTCCATTGGCATTTAACTGAAGTACAGTACAGAAGTGAAACTCAAACTTGCCCACACTTTTGAACACCAGAAACAGAAGAATATTAAATTGTAATACAGTTTGTTACAATATTTGACAACTGTGCTTGAACATTAACTGATGCAACTTAAAGTCTGTAGAAGTTTTGTATATGTAGTAGAATTCTTGTATGAAGTAAGGGAGTCGTAATGAATACGTCTTTTGTGGGTATGCTTAGTAGTAGTGTAACAAAGTACAGGAAAACAATTCAGACTGCCTTCTAACAGGAGTGATGAGGCTAAACAAAAACACAGAAAAACATTTTTGGATAAATCTGAATAAATTACAGTAGGTGTGAAAAAGACTGAGTTGCCAACATACTAGTGTATACTGAGTTGCCACTGGCAGGATATTAATTTGATTGGTGGGTCCTGAAAATGTAAACACACCCCGTTTGATTTTCAGATGCCTTTACTGAGCAGGAGGCTGTTACTTCAAGACCGCAAACACCTCTACTTTGTATTGTCCGTTTTAAGTGCTGCCCCTTCTGCTGACCTATCTCTCATCCTTCCTGCCTCTTAAACGGCTATTACAATTCTTACCTCCAATCATTCTTACTTAGCGTTGGGCACACAACTAAATATAATTGTTAGAGGAAGACGCATGAGAGGCTTTTCTTTAGCCACTGGGCAGGAGGCTGGTGGTTTCCTGCCTCTCTGAATTGCCTTAGTAAATCTTGAATAGTATTTCATGATTCGTACTCTCTGTCACTCCCCTGATTCTCTCCATGACAACCTGACAACCACCCCATTACCTGAGCTTTGACAACAATCCCCTTTCCTCTCCTGATCTCTCCTACCACCCATCATTTATCTATTTCCTTTCCTCCCTGCTGGCCACATGCCTGAAGCCAGTTATCCCTAAAGCGATGTTGTTCTTCCGATGAGATACTAATGTCTTAGGGAATACCCACTCGATCCAAACTTCTTCTTCCTCATTTGATTTGATTAGATTTTGTAAAGTACACAAATACCCCAACAAGGGGTGTCCATAGACTGAAAGGACTGTGCTACAGCAGAATTATGAAGAAAATAGGCAGATTTTGAGACGCTCGCAGAATGGGAGAAGGCGCTTTTCAGCACGGCTGGCCAACGAAAGAGCATTCCAAGCTTGGGATGTGGCCACGGAAAAGGATCAGCTGCCAATGCGAGCTTTCCTGAATTTGGGAATATTAACAAGGTGTTGAGTGCTGGAGCAAAGACTGCACCTGGGAATGTAGGAAGGGAAGAGAGAAGCTAGGTCAGGGGGCAGGCTGTTCAAACTTTTATGGCAGAAGAAGAGAGCCTTAAACAGGGAGTGCTTGCATTTGTGAAGACCTGTGAATGGCAGGAGGATGAGCAGTAACACTTACTTTCCTGCTAAACTTTACAATAAGGAAGCTGCATCATTGTGAATGAGGTTAAGCTTGAAGAGAAGGTAGTTAGGTAGGCCTAGCAACAGAGCTTTGCAATAGTCTAACTTGGAGCTAATCAATGCTTGGACCAAAGTTTTCCTGGAGGAGCAGGGAGTAATGGGAGGATTTTCCTGATAGTCTTTAACATGAAGAAGCATGTAGAAGAGATATTATTAATATGAGTTTTATATCAAAGTAAGTTTGTTAGCAAATATAATTCCCAAGTTCTGAGCACAAAAAGAAGGGATGGGAGGCAAGCCTAGGACATCAGGTCACCAACTGGAGGACCAGGTGAAAGAATTGCTGGAAATAAGAAGCTCCATTTTGTCAGCATTTAGCCTGAAGGAGTTCGATGACTTCAATTAGCAATAGGGCAGAGACAATCCATGAATTGGTTCTGCAAAATATCAAGGTCTCCATCAAGGTGGAGGATCAGTTGGATTTTCTCAGCATAAACATAAAAGCGAAGAGCAAAAGTAGAAATAAGAGAGACTAGGGAAGTCACATAGATGTTAAAAAGTGTAGGGCTCAGCAACAAGCCCTGGGAGGTCCCATAGGTAAAGGGTTTGTAGTCAGAGCGAAAGTGAACTAGTGACACTGCTTAGGAACATCCTTAAAGAAAGGATAAGAACCAGTTTTAAACAATGTCCTTAATGCCCAGAGTACAGAGTCATGAGAGACCGTGCAGAACACTTCAGAGGTTCTAAGAGAATTCCCGCTTCCTTGTGTCACACCTTCTTGCGTCCTTCTCCCTCTTTTCTATCTCCTACTCCTGCATGTCTTTGAGGTGACCTTAAGGGGGCTTAAAGAGCTATACAAATGTGCAACATAATTTCCTACTATATGATCAGTACCACTGGAATTATGCGGCTTGGGAGAGTCAAATTATGTGGCAGGGTTGAGTAAATTACACATCAAGAAAAAGCAAATTATGTGGCATAATGGGGGTCATTTTGTTATAGTATTACTACATTATTTTGTAATTTTTACACTTAGTAACACTGTCTGGGCATTGGTTGCACCACACTAGTGCCAGTTTAATACCCAGATACAGCAATAAGCACCAGAAAGCTGACCAGTCAACTTTTGCAAAGGGCTTTCCACTGCGCTGCAAAACGTGTCACTGCATTTTTTTGTAACTTTTAAACTGGTTGAGATAGAAACTATTTTTTTAATAACATCTGCAGATTATGCATCAAGTAATGGATTATGTGGAAAATGCGGCAAATTCATAATGATGCGATAAAGGCTGCGGCTGCATAATCGCATAACTCCAGTGGCCGTTTATGTATTCGTCGGGACAATGGCCCAAGGAAATTGGTAATAACATAATATCAAGTCTATGAAAGATTTCTGACTAGCTAGGAAATAGTGTGCTGAAATTGAACACAAACAAAATGGAGGTTATTCTTTTAGGCCCTAAATAAGTACCTGTCTCCCTACTCTGTCTCCAAATGGCAACTCTATTGGGAGTTCTTACTAAACTTAAAGACCGTGTTAAAAATGTGAGTTTTATTTGGAACTGGGATCCCTCTGTCTACAATCGAAAAAACTTCACTTTGCAATAGAGAGCATGCATGAGGAATGGGGTGGAGACATGAGAGAGATTTGTATTGATAACAGCAACTCCCTTTGTCGGTGTCTCAAAGAGTCTCAAATCCAAAAGCTACAGCCTGTTCAAAACTTTGCTGTTCAACAGTTTTTTGCACTGAAGGAGGGGCAAACCCTAGCAGGTTCAAGCACAGGTGGTCCATCAGTAAACCAGATGGTACATGGTCAAAGTGTTAAAGACAGTCATGGCCCAAATACAGCCGCAGTCACAGTGGCCATAAAGCCTGGAGAAGAGATAACTAGGTGATGGCAGATGGTAAGTGCTCTACAATCGGCTCAAGTTCCTCAGTGTGCACAAAGAGTGGAAGTGGATGCCAAAAGATGTACAAAAAAAACAGGATGTCACTGAGGTCCCAGTTGCATAAGACAGCCCAAAGGACAAACTCCAGCAAAATCCATGGAACCAGTAGCAAATAGCCACACGGGGCCACTCCACAATGGTGAACTGCATGAAGACTCAGCAGGGTCGTAGGTATAAGTCCAGGAGCACCGGAAACAAGCTGTAGGAAGAGGACAGTTCAAACAAGTTGATGCAAATATGTTGTTGACAATGCTGCCCTGGGATCTCAGAGTAGGCTCTGAAAAATTACTTGCCACAGGTGGTAACTCCAGGAGCCAATGCCATAGATGCTGCTAATACATAGCACCCCAGCACAGCTAAGATTTGAGCTCATGAGACAAATTCCTAGGTGTGTGTTGAGATGCCACCTGTCCATGGCATTATGCCACCACAAACCTCTAAGTCTGAACAGAACAAAGCCTCCAGCAAGATTTCTGCAACACATGGTGGGACAGTCTAGAGGTAGCAAAAGCAAGGCCCACTCTCTTCTTTTTTGTTGAAGAGAAGAACTTGGAAATGAAGCAGCATAAGCGAGACTGCCAGCGCATGGACCAGAAGGAGGTGGCATGACCGTAAGCGCTGAGATGCGAGCAACTAATAGTAGAGCTCCAGATAGAAGCACACAAATAACCACACAAGACACAGACTCTAGTACTGTGGAGCTGCCCAGACCAAGAGTGTGTCCAGTCCCAGATAGGCAAAGAGATCATCATAAACGCAGCCCACCATTACCTGAGACAACCTACGGAGTAATGCAGACCGACTTGCTAGGAGCAGGATTCAAAGAGAGAGGGCAGAGGCCCCCCTCACTTCAGTAATGCAGAGAGTGAAGTCCCCGCCAATTCCTTTAAGAAACTACCCTGCCCCCAAGGGCAGACTCACTGTTCACACCCCCTAGATCCCTTTCGATTGAACAGGCATTAAGACATAGTTTTCTAACATTAGAGAAAATCCCAACCAGTTCTGTGATTAATTGTAAAGTATGTTTGAAGTGTGCAGCTCGAACTAGGCTGCTATGAATTGTTGCATTTGGTGGTAAGCACTGAAGTGAGAGAGTAGTTGGTTGAAACATCAAATTGGCTGAGACAGGACCCTGGGAATGATGGAAGCCTGAATACGGCAAAGAATGCGCTGGTGAATGTAGTGGTGGATGTGTGTAAAGTGAAGGCAGGTTGGACTAAACTTTCAAATTGCAAACATTGAAAGGGTAAATCACCAGCTCATTATCTTGGCTGGCGTAAGGATGTGTTTGAGAGATACACAAGCATTGCTTGTTCAACAGAGGTGGTTCAGGAGGATGTAGGTGCCCCCTTTGTGCTGGATTGTTACCAAATGTGTGAAATTAGTTAATGATTATTTGTGTTGGATGGCAAACAAAGAAGCTGAGTTAGTGACTGTTGTGAATCATTGCTTTGTCTCACAAGAATGAAAGAAAGAGAATGTTGAATCTAAACTGATGTTTTGAAATTACAAAACATGCAACAGAACGTAAAGAGTTGGTGATAGGCAGCCCCAACAGGGCAGAAGGGTGTGGGAGAGTGGAGAGGAGAAACAGAAGGGGCTGATGAGAAATCCTGGGTGCAGGAGGATCTTTCTTTGCCTGTGGGCAATTGGGGTATTGGAAAAGGGAATGAAGTCTTTGCTTTACTCTGTGAAACAAACTGTCAGCCTATTACAGATAACACTGAGATGGCCAAAGACTTAGCTGGTTTGCTTTCTTAGATGCCTTCCACATTTCAGCATCAAACTCACCCTTACTTACACAACTACAGTTCGATGTAATCTTGCTGTTTTCTGTTTACGTGTGGGAGCCAGTCATGTGTCCCTAACATGGTGCATCTATGCCCCATGGAGACACTGAAGAGAATTTGTGGACTCTGTCTTGAGTGGGGCCTAGAAACTAGTACCTAATTCTGTACCACCCTACTATTTGCCTATAGATAGTAGGTGGGTCTACCCTTGGAAGTGGGATTGAACATTCATTTTGGGGAGACATGTGACCTGAACTGAAAGTTGTCACTTTTTACAGCCCAAGGGCTCTGGCACTCAGCCTTTGCTGTTTCACAATTATTTCTTCAAATCTGTGGCAGTGCAGAGGTGACACAGGAAGTATATTGCAACATAAGTCTGTGGTTTGCATGTTGTCGGATGGTGCCCTTCTAGATGCATTTTGTTACTAGGGTGGAGGTATTCACCTGTCAATTTGGTTTCTTGCCTAGGGATCAGGTATCAACAGATCGATTTTACTGGTGGTATCTAACTTTTTAGTTGGGGGCTTATAGTGATTTCATATTCTAATCCAAAATAAATGCGATTCTGAAACACAATTTTTCAAACTAATTTAAGAAATGAATTTTAGATTTTGAGAGATGACCAATTGTATATTTCATATATCTCTCAATTAGGGTGTAATTCAACAGATCCCACCTTTCCTGCAAGTAAGTCTCATTAGCATATGCTAATGTGCCTGGAGAAAAGGCTTACACTGACAAAAAGTCCGGGGTGGGGGTGAGCTATTAAGGGATTACCACCTGTATCATAACAGTGTTGATGATCAGGAGGAGAGTTTGATGATCAGGAGGAGAGTTCTTTTTGTTAGAAAGGCTTGCCATGGATAATCTTTGCCTCTTTGGAATTTCAGGAGAGCTTCCTAGTTCTTTCATAATAACATTTTTATATATTTTAGCTAGAGGACAGCTAGGGTTTCTATTGTCTTGTTTAAATGAGAAGATGCTTTCTTCACTTTACAGAACTTGCTGCTTTTACCTTCAAATCGTCTATAAGATTTGCCCAGCCTGGTTCCAGTTATCCATGGATTTGGATCACTTTGCTAGAAAAGTGGGAGTGCCAATGGTAGGAATTATTTGAGCATTGGCTATCTTTTCTGATATAATTGGATTTTACTAAAAAGCCCTTATCCGTGTTAAAGACTTGACAAAAAGACGAAGGCCCGTGTTCAAGACTTGACAAAAAGAAGTTCCTGCACATTCTTAAAGAACTACTAGGAATACTTCAGACCAGCCACTTGAATTTTCTTATTGGAAATTACACCCCCCCGGAATAAGCTCACTTCATAAGCTAATGTCCTGGGCTACTGATATCATGTTTTCCTAAGGGCTTGACTAGCCTGTTGGTAGACTTTTGTTTTCTCCCGAAAGCGAGGGTTTGGAGGAGGTATTGTGCAATAAGAGTATACTACTGGTCTGTGCTGAATGTCTAGTTAACTAGAAGTGATTGGATGCTCAAAACCACAATATCTAGTTTTGTCAGTTACATTGATCCTGTGGGGATTGGACTTTTCTTCTGAAATACTCTTACAAGTTTTACAGCAAGTTGTTACTGGCGGGTCGCAACTCTCCTACTTTACCCTGGCTTCTGGAGGAGGGATGATAGGAGCAACCTTCCCCACAACTTCAGCAAAGTCTTCCAGAGTGACTAAAAGCAGAAAGGAGATGTTAGTCAATAGTACCCAAAGAAGCTCAGAAAGAAATTACCGAAGATATGAAGACGGCATAAGGTATAAACAAACCTCTCAAGAAAGCAAACAATAAAGCGAAAAAATAAGCAATTCAAAAGGAAAAAGCAAGCACAAAAACAAGCCCAATCTAACACAGAAAGAAGAAACAAGAGAAAAGAGTGTAAGGGGCGTTGGACATGATGAAGATTGAATCCTTGAAGCATTGCGGTGCACTTGAGAGTACAAAACATCCCTTTATATAGTAAGTAGTACTGTCAACCCTAAGCATGACCTGGAAACACATTACAGCCATCTTTCATTAGCATGCACCATAGGAATAAATGGTACTTCCTGTAACAAGGTAGACCTTGTCATACAAACCTCCAATGACCAGATGTCCTCATAGATAAACAAGAGGCTTAAACCACCTTCTGTTCTACAATCTACACTTGCCGAAAACCAAAAGGTGAAGTATATGTGGGCTTCTCATACCAAATGGCCAATCTTGCACTGTTGTCAATGCAGCACCCACATCCTTTTTGGAGAATGCAGTCCATCACTTGGCACCCAAAGGTTCCATGCCATCTGGAATCCGCAGCGCTTCACACTCCACAGTGGCCATAGAGTATAACACAAGTGTGTATAGTCACCGGACAAATTTGAGCAGAGCCGTATAAAAGAAAACATTGAAATACTTGCAATCTCATCACACATGAACAATGCCCATTTTAGCTCCTGAACACTCCTGGACCGAGATTTCCCTGTGAACACTCTTGTGACACTGCTGTCCTTCAAAGGTGATATTTCATAAGGATATTTTTCTGGTACTGAATGTTTGCATCCACTAATTTCGTCTTCTAAATGAAGGAGTTGAGAATTCCTATCTTAAAGTTTTTTTGTCTGTGACTTTTGGAACATTCTTGCTTGGTATTCCACCTGATTTACACCTAATATGTTAAGGGGCATTTCTCCCTGGAAGAAACTTTTTTCCTGATGCTTCATGGCTTCTGCATTTCTGTTTTTTTCACATTTTATCAGTTCTTTTTGCCACAACATTTTGAAGTTTTACCTGTTTTCCTTCAGATCAGATGTTTGTCATGTTTGCATTAACCGGACAGTCCAGATCCAGCGTCCAAATGTCCACACTTCCTTGAACCTACTGCCAACCATGTAAAGGATATTATGCTGGTAAACAGTAGACCCGAAAGAAGTTGAACAAGACAGGAGAGAGAGAACAAAAACATTGGACATCTTCATCCTGCCTATTCTTATATCTGCACTACACTGCACTGATATCTAAAACAAGACATAACTCTTTAGTGTTCTACCATAATGACTCCTGTTCAGTATGTCTAATATATGAAACCTTATGGCAATCTCTGTATTTCCAGTTCTCTACAGCTTTTGTAAACTCTGTGATTTCATAAAGGTGAAATACAAATAAACTGCTTAAATATGTGCAAGAGTTATCGATCTATAATACATGTTTCGAAGCAGAAAACTACTTTTGCTATGTTGTAAATAAAGTCAGTGATCTAAATGATTCTCAATGCAATGAGTTCATAAGCTGTCAATGATAACACATGATTACTGTCCAGTTCCCCCTAACAATCAGCAATCACTTCCCACACCACTGTCAATACCTTAACACCATGTGTCACGCACAAGAAAATATAAACTAAGGGCCATATTTACAAGCCCCTATCGCCACAGGAACGTCACTTTTTTGATGTTCCTGCGGCAATAGAAGCTTTGCCTTATTTACAAGGCGGCATTAAGCCCCTTAACGAGGCTTAACGCTGCCTTGTAATGCTTTATTCCTCCTCGTTTTTACTGTTTCTATGTGTGCTGCATTGTGCAGCACGCATACAAACAGCAAAATGCCATGCATGATTCTTTATGTGCAGGAAGGTGTTCTTTCCCGCACATACACAATCATTCCCACAATGCAGGTACCCTTGCGCTATGGTGCAAGGGTGCCTGCATTGGCACTAAGCATCAGTAATTAGCGCCGTCGCTGGGGGAAACGCCGAGCTTCACCAAATTAATGTAAATACTGTGCAGCCCTGCGTTTCCAGAGTGGCAGAGCGCGGTGTTAACCCAAGAAGGCTAACGCCGCGCTCCGCCACTTCCCTTGTAAATAAACTCCAGAGTCTGCACAAGTGAGCATGTTCCTGATTCCTCTTGTGGATGTGGGCGTGCACAGTTAGAGCTCTGGATCCTTGGACCTAGATATCAAATTAGCATCAATGTCCACTTCCTTGTCCATCACCCGGCTCAGAGAATAAGCAGAATGGAGTACCTTGCTTTAATACTTAATGTGATCCAACTTGAGATACAATCGCTCTTGTTCTTTCACCAATCTTTCTTGTGGAGGTTCATTTCTGTTTCCATGACGTTAGTTCCTGCCTGGATTCTTTCTACTTTTTCAGCCTTTTAAGTGCTCCATTGTGGATGTCAGGGCCTTCAGGAAACCAGCAAACTCCACTCTCATAACTCGCACCTCTGCCATAAAGTTCTAAATGTATATCTTTGGAAAACCTGTAGCCTCTCAATCTTTGAGCAGTTTCCTCCATGTTCACTGTATTTTGCTCATCCTAAGAAACTAGGCCAGTCTTGTCTGCCAGTTTCTATGTTGCTCCATCTTTCCTTTTTTCTCTATCCCTTATTGCCCATTTCCAGGGGAACCTTTGCCTTTTCCAGTTTAATGAGAAGGTTTGTGTTGGGATTCACCTGCCATGCAAGTAGCAACTTGGTATTCCACCTGCTTCCTGTGGGGCCTCCGCCTGTGCAGGTAGACAGCAGCCCACAGTGGAGCTTAGCAGAACGATATATGACCAGTCCGGTACAGTCTGGCAACCACCTCCAGCTGAAAATGATATCAGACCGCTCTGGAGGAAAACTGACCATTGTTGCCCAGCCCTTGGCCCTGACGCACGGAGCACTTTAACCAGAGCCCCTGGAGGGGCTTGAAAAGCAGCGCGGCGGTCCGGCGAGGCGGGAGACCGCTCTGGAGGAAAACTGACCATTGTTGCCCAGCCCTTGGCCCTGACGCATGGAGCACTTTATCCAGAGCCACTGGAGGGGCTTGAAAAGCAGCGCGGCGGTCACGCGACGCGGGACGCGCGCGGGCTCGGCTCGGGCGAAGACAAGGCCAAGACGGGCCCGTCTTAGCCCGTCATAGCCTGCCAGAGACTGGACTGGGCAACGGCTCTAAAGTCTACATTAAAAGGTACTTTGGACATATATTACTTCCTTTCCAAGCTTTTAAAGGGACAATATCCACCGCATATAGAAACGGAGGAACTATATATTATATTGTGCAATTGTTCGGTGGGGTAGAGCGGAGTTTCTTAAAACCTTAATAGACTAGTTATTTTTTTTTTTTTTATCCCTACCAAGGAGATCTATGAGGGCATAGTGATATCTCGGAAAACGATGGGGAAGAGAAAAACATTAAGTGCCTGTAGGAGAGTAGGATCTGCCTCTTATGTTGCCCCCACTTTTTTTCTGATGTTTACACTGGTTTCTGGCTATAGTCTGGCTGGGTCCCTGCTAATCAGGCCCCCAGCCTCTCTGTTCTCTCTAAATGACTTGGAGTGCACTCTAGGTGCACTAGTGATTGGATACTGTGGTACCTTATGAGTCCCTAGTATATGGTACCTTAGGTACCAAGGACATAGGTACTTCACAGGCCTACCAGGGGCTGAAGCATGTATTATGCCACCCCTGGGAAGCAGACTAAATCTGACACCACAGGCCTGCTACTACAGCCTGGGTGAGGTGGTGCTAGCACTCCTCACTGAGATATAGGTTTCCTATATCTCTCCTGCACACACATTTGAACCTATCAGTCACCCCTAAGGCAGGCCCTATCAATCCTGAGGGCAGGGTGCTTGGTTCCTATGTGAGAGGGTGCCTCTGCCTGAGCAGGGCCCCTCTGCAGCTCTCAGAGTCCATTCTCTGGGGCTGTTTGTGGATGCGGTTAAACCATACACTCTTCAGTGCATTATATCCTCGCGGTAAAATGCTAACTTTGGAATGGCTGCATCAAAACATGTTGTGTTTGGTGTCAAACATCTTGGAATACTACCCCCCCGCCAGTCCTGGCGGCGGGGGTAGCATTCCACCCTTCTAGAGGGATAGACATGTACCTACTGTGGAAACGCGGTAGAATCCTGCAGAGCCCTGGCATCACAAAATGGATGCCACCAGTCACAGACACTGGGCTGCCCTCCTGCTGATGACCGAAACTCGCAGTGGAGGAAGCCCAACAATAGGCATCCTGTCACAGGGAGGTGTAACCACCTCCCAGACAGGGTTTAGTGTATTGGGGCTGGGTGGGTGCACTCTTAGAGTGCTTTGAAGTCCTGCACTGGGGGAGCAGAAGGCTCCTCTGTGCATATGCCAGTTCAAACCAGCTCAGGGGCTACCTGCCCCTGCTCTGGCGTGAAACTGGACAAAGGGAAGTGGGTGTAGCCACTCACTCCCCTGACCCTCCCATAGGTGGGGTCATAGAGCTAGTCCCTCCCTTCCTTTTAGTATGAGAGGGGGAACCTGTGCATTGCACCCTAGATATCCCTGGACGACGCTCTGAAGAAGAATCCTGGACCTTCGACGTTCCACTACCTTTGGAAGACTGAAGAATCTCCCTTGGAGTCAAGGAGTGACTCCCCTGCTTGGCAGGCACCAAAAACTACAAATGACGGTCACAAACTACACCGCTCCCGCCGGAGTCCGAAGTCCCTGCAGCCCAAGGAGTAGATTTCCTGACTTCTCAAAGGCCATCGTGAGTCCCCAGCGAAGCTGAGGCCAGTGAACCCCAAGAGTGACGAGGAACCGCGACCCCTGTGTACCGTGCACTATTGTCGAGTGCAACCCCTTTACAACGTTCTACGAACTTGTGCTTTGGACCACGTGTGGTCCTAGCCTCCAGCAGGAATCCTTCTGAAGATCAGGGGCCTACCACGTCCCGAGTGACCGTGGGCCCCTGTTGAGCAAATCCTCCTGAGGTGTCTTTGCGATCCCTTGCCAGCCGGCTTGTGGGTCCCCTGAAGGCTTTCCTACAGAACCAAAGAGCTCCCCTGGTTGCTCCAGGCCTGCCCTGACTTACCTTCGCTGGGTGAGTCCCTCAGACCTTGCTGGTCTGCGCCATTTCCTTTTTACACTTTCCCCAAGACTTGCTGTTACCAAGGCTTGTTGGCTCCAATCGAGTCGCCGACACCGCAGTAAGCTGCAGACATTATGGGACACGCCGAATCCAGCTGCTGGTTGTCGTCGACACCTCCTGGACCTCGTGGCTGAAGAGTCAAGGCAACTGCGAACGACCTGAATCTTTCGACGACGGTGGGCATCCATCTTCCTTGCCCCGAGTCACTGCCAAGTGACTTTGAACACTGTCCCCTCTGCTTTCAGGTCTTCCATCTTCTGAATCCAGGCTTGGATTCCACCGGACACTTCGTCGGACTTCACAAGCAGCAAGTCTTCATTGTCCTCCATTGAAAACGACGCCGCGACCCGACACCAAAGGACACCTATGCACCCGGCTTCCCTGGGTGAGGTAACTCCAGCACTACGGTGCTCCTGTGGGTGTTGGCCCTAGAACTACTTACCCTATAAGTGACTTGCTTGTAGGTTCTCCCGAAGTATCCTAAAACTCTTAATTTCCAACCGCGACTTGCCCCATTGAAGGCAACGGCGATTCGCGCCTGTGTATCCACACTGCACGCGTCCCCCGTGGGCCCTTTACTTACCTGCCTTGGGTGGTTTCGTGAGGCCCCAGCACTTCTGAATGCCCTAGGCCTTGTCTCTTTGCAAGTCGTTGTTTCTAAGTCTCTTTTTTAGTATATGGTCTGGTACGCCCCTAGGGCCCCAGCCATATTTGTGCTTAATTTATTGTGAAACGTTGATTTGTGCATATGTCCTTGACTTCTAATCTCATAAAGAGATTAGTAGAGAGTTGTTAGTAATAAATACATATATATTTGATATATATACCTGTGTGGTGTCTTTTCATTTGGTGATTCAAGAGATTGTGTGGTAAAACAAGCTGCTTTACATTCCTTCAAGGCTTAGCCTGAAGGCTGCTCTCCACAGCTACCACTAGGATAGCTTTCTTTAAAGGTTGTCTTAAAACCTATCTACCATAAGAGTCGAATTGTACTGGTGCAAGGTGTCCACTTTAATTAGTGAACAGCATATACCAGGTCAACTTCTCACATTGGTGGGCAGCGTGTGGGATTCCAGCTTGCTATTGTTTTACCAGAAAATCTCTATTTGAATTACTAACTGAAAACCACTATAGGTACTTAAGGTACATATAAAGTCAAGCTTAGTATCAATAAGTTCTACTGAACTTAGAGCTGTGTGCCAAGGGATAGCACACCCTTTCTACAGCTGAAGCTAGTATCAGTAGGCCACAAACTAGTGTAGGTAGTACAACACTGCACAACACTAGAATGTCCTTAAAGGGTGGAACCAGTGGATCCACTCAGCCTCAGTATAAGGACATGGCTTTCTCTGACTTGAGAGCCATGTGTGTTGAAAGACACCTGAAGCTAGGACAGAGTCCCTCCACACTACACCTGATAGATCTGCTGACAGCAGATGATCTTAGATTGGCTCTAGGAGCTAATGGGTCTGAATCAGGGGTGGGTCAATTACAGTGTCTGGGTCAGATGATGAAAATCAGAATGACCAAGACTCTGTGATTGAGGGGCCAGGCTCCAAGGGGCCTGAAAAGGACAGAGGAATTCTCCCTAAGAGAACTGACAGAGTGGATGAGAGGCATAGGTCCCCTTCCAGGGAATCTGACCACTCTTATCACTCTGGCAGAGAATTTGTCCAGCAGAGGAACTCATACTTTCCCATAAGAGAGAGCTCCTCTGACAGAATGTGCAAACTGCTGCAGTATGAGGAAGCAAGAGTTGCCCTCAGAACCAAGCAGTTGGCACTGGATAGAGAAGCCCTGGAGATCCAGAGAGCTTCTAGAAGAGAGGGGTTAGAACCCCTTGGTGGCAGCAACAGTGTCCCTAGAGGCAGAGAATCTATTCCAGACCATAGGAACCTGAGCAAGGTTGTTCCTCCCTACCAGAGTGGGGATGATATCCACAAGTGGATAACTGCTATGGAGAGGGCCTGTAGAGTACAGCAGGTCCCCCAAAAGCAGTGGGCAGCAATCTTGTGGCTCTCCTTTTCAGACAAAGGTAGAGACAAGCTCCTCACTGTTAGAGAAGAGGATGCTGATAATTATGAAGTCCTGAAGAGTGCACTGATAGATGGGTTTGGCTTAACCACTGAGCAGTACAGGTTGAAGTTCAGAGACACCCAGAAGGCACAGACTCAGGACTGGACTGACTTTGTAGATTGTGCAACCAAGGCTCTGGAGGGTTGGCTGGTTGGCAGTAGGGTTACTGATTTCAAGGGATTGTATAATCTGATGATGAGAGAACAGATCCTTAATAATTGCCAGAACCAGTTGTTGCATCAATACCTGGTGGACTCAGATCTGACCTCTCCCCAAGAATTGGGAAAGAAGGCAGACAAATGGGTCAGAACCAGGGTAAGGCAGAAACCCCAGAACCAAGGGGGTGACATCAAGAAGCAGGATCCTAAGGGCTCTGAGAAAGGTGGGGATAAGTCAAAAGACCAGAAGTCTTCACAAGGGCCCCAAAAATCTGCATCTGGTGGGGAGTCACAATCCAACAAGGGAAAAGGCCAAAAGAAGCCCTGGTGCAAATTCTGTAAACAGAAAGGGCACTGGACTTCTGATTGTAACATGTCCAAAGACCAAACCACCACCACTCCTGCCCCTAAGGCAACTGTTCCCCCTAGCTCAGCTACAGGTGGAGGTGGTACGCAGAATAAGGGTGTAGTAGGGTTGACCCTGGGTTCTGAAGTGGACTCTGACCTAGTCAGAGTGCCCACACAGGCAATGCTGATTTGTGATGGAGACCTTGATATGTCCTTCCTAGTAAGCCCCAGTAATCTGGGCAAATACAAACAGCAGCCTGTAATAAATGGCAAACAGGCTTTGGCATTTAGGGACACAGGTGCTAGTGTCACCATGGTGGCAGAGGATCTTGTGGACCCTGGACAGATCATCCTGGGCGAAATGTACCAGGTGACCAATGCAAGCAATGTCAGGACCAACCATAGTCTGGCAGTTGTGAATTTCTCCTGGGGAGGGGTAACTGGCCTCAAGAAGGTTGTAGTCAGTGCAGACCTCCCTGTAGAATGTCTATTGGGCAATGATCTAGAGACTTCAGCCTGGTCTGAAGTAGAGTTATGGACTCATGCTGAGATGTTGGGCATCCCTGCAGAGGTATTTGCTGTGACCAGGTCACAAGCAAGAATGCATAACACTGAACCAGCTCTGGATCCTGGAACAATGGACCAGATGCTTCCCAAGAGGAGGAGCAGTAGGGTAAAGGCAGTGCCTTCCCCTCTGTCTCAGATCACAGATTCACCCCCAGAGGGAGGTGAAGCAGATCCTGAGGAAGGAACTGCCCCAGAGGGACTTGAGCCTGATCAGGTTGAGTTCCCGGGGGCAGGGGGCCCTTCTAGGGAAGATCTGAGTAAGGAGCAACAGTGCTGCCCCTCTCTTGAACCCCTCAGACAGCAGGCTGCTGCTGAGGCTGCTGGGAGTGCTAGTGGGTCCCATAAACTTTATTGGGATGAGGGACTCCTATATTCTGAGGGTAGAGACCCAGCCCCTGGAGCCACCAGGAGGTTGGTAATACCTCAGAAGTTTAGGGGTTCCTCTTGACCCTAGCACATGACATCCCTTTAGCAGGACACTTGGGCCAAAACAAGACCTGGGACAGGCTTGTTCCACATTTTCATTGGCCACATATGTCAGAGGACACAAAGGAGTTTTGTCGCTCCTGTGTCACATGCCAAGCCAGTGGTAAGGCAGGTGGCACAACAAAGGCCCCCTGATACCACTACCTGTGGTGGGGGTACCCTTTGAAAGGGTAGGGATTGACATTGTTGGTCCCCTTGACCCTCAAACTGCATCTGGGCACAGGTTTATCCTGGTGGTAGTGGATCATGCCACCAGGTACCCAGAAGCAATTCCCCTGAGGACCACCACAGCCCCTGTGGTGGCAAGAGCCCTCATTGGAGTTTTCTCCAGAGTGGGTTTCCCAAAGGAGGTCATCTCTGACAGAGGTACTAACTTCATGTCAGGATATCTGAAAGCAATGTGGAAGGAGTGTGGTGTAACTTATAAGTTCACCACTCCCTATCACCCACAATGCAATGGTTTGGTTGAACGCTTCAACAAAACCCTTAAGGGAATGATTAAAGTACTCCCAGAGAAGCTTAGGCGGAAATGGGACCTTCTTCTTCCCTGCCTGTTGTTTGCATACAGAGAGGTTCCACAGAAGGGGGTTGGTTACAGCCCATTTGAGCTTCTGTTTGGGCATCCTGTAAGAGGTCCATTGTGTTTGGTCAAAGAGGGCTGGGAGTTACCTCTCAAGCCCCCCAAACAGGATGTGATGGACTATGTACTTGGTCTCCGCTCCAGGATGGCTGAATACATGAAAAAGGCAACCAAAAACCTGGAGGCCAGCCAAGAATTACAAAAAGCTTGGCATGACCAAAGGCTGTGCTGACTGTGTACCAGCCAGGACAGAAAGTGTGGGTGTTGGAGCCTGTGGCCCCAGCAGCCCTCCAAGACAAATGGAGTGGCCCCCATACAATAGTTGAGCAAAAGGGAGAAGTCACCTATCTGGTGAATCTTGCAACTCCCAGGAGCCCCCTGAGGGTGCTCCATGTCAACAGATTGAAACCATATGTTGACAGGGCTGACATGTGCTTGCTCATGGCAACTGATGAGGAACAGGAGGAGGAGAGTGACCCTCTCCCTGACCTGCTCTCACAGAACCCTGATGATGGGTCAGTAGATGGTGTTGCTTTGGCAAGCAGCCTCACTGACCATCAGCAAACTGAGTGCAGACAGGTTCTGCAACAGTATAGACATATGTTTAGCCTGACCCCTAGTCAGACTACCTGGTGCACCCATGAGGTGGACACTGGAGACAGTCTGCCTGTCAAGAGTAAAATCTGCAGGCAACCTGACCATGTCAGGGGCTGTATCAGGACTGAAGTCCAGAAAATGTTGGAGCTAGGTGTAATTGAGCCTTCAGATAGCCCTTGGGCTAGCCCAATAGTCCTGGTACCCAAGCCTCATACCCAGGGTGGTAAGAAAGAAATGAGGTTTTGTGTAGACTACAGAGGCCTCAATGCAGTCACTAGGACTGATGCCTATCCCATACCAAGGGCAGATGAGCTGATTGATACTTTGGCCTCAGCCAAGTATCTAAGTACATTTGACCTAACAGCTGGCTACTGGCAGATCAGATTAGCTGATGATGCGAAAGCCAAAACAGCATTTTCGACCCCTAGTGGGCACTACCACTTTGTGGTGATGCCCTTTGGATTGAAAAATGCACCTGCCACTTTTCAGAGGTTGGTGAATAAAGTTCTGGCAGGGATGGAAACTTATTGCTCAGCTTATCTAGATGATATTGCTGTCTTTAGTTCCTCCTGGCAGGATCACCTGGTCCACCTCAGAAATGTTTTGGAGGCTCTGCAGAAAGCAGGCCTCACTATCAAGGCCACTAAGTGCCAGATAGGGCAGAGTCAGGTTGTGTACCTGGGCCACCTTGTAGGTGGAGGCCAGGTTCAGCCTCTACAGAGCAAAATCCAAACCATAATGGAATGGGTTGCTCCAACCACCCAGACACAGGTGAGAGCCTTCTTAGGCCTGACTGGGTACTATAGGAGGTTTGTCAAGGGATATGGATCTATAGTGACCCCTTGAATGATCTGACCTCAAAGAAAATGCCAAAAAAGGTTCAGTGGAAAGCTTGCTGTCAGAAGGCATTTGAAGACCTAAAGCAGGCCATGTGCACTGCCCCCATCTTACAGAGTCCAGACTACACCAAAAAGTTCATTGTCCAAACAGATGCTTCTGAGCTGGGTGTGGGAGCTGTACTGTATCAACTGAATAATGAAGGTCAAGACCAGCCAGTAGCTTTTATTAGCAGAAGGCTGACCCCTAGAGAGAAACGTTGGTCAGCTATAGAGAGGGAGGCCTTTGCTGTGGCGTGGGCCCTGAAGAAGCTGAGGCCATACTTGTTTGGCACTCACTTCATAGTTCAGACTGACCACAAGCCCCTCCTATGGCTTAAACAAATGAAAGGTGAAAACCCAAAACTTTTGAGGTGGTCCATTTCCCTACAGGGGATGGACTATACAGTGGAACATAGACCTGGGACCCAACATGCCAATGCAGATGGACTCTCAAGGTATTTCCACTTAGAACACGAAGACTCAACTGGTCAAGGTTAGTTTATTGTCCCTGCGTTTGGGGGGGGGGGTTGTGTAGGAGAGTAGGATCTGCCTCTTATGTTGCCCCCACTTTTTTTCTGATGTTTACACTGGTTTCTGGCTATAGTCTGGCTGGGTCCCTGCTAATCAGGGCCCCAGCCTCTCTGTTCTCTCTAAATGACTTGGAGTGCACTCTAGGTGCACTAGTGATTGGATACTGTGGTACCTTATGAGTCCCTAGTATATGGTACCTTAGGTACCAAGGGCATAGGTACTTAACAGGCCTACCAGGGGCTGAAGCATGTATTATGCCACCCCTGGGAAGCAGACCAAATCTGACACCACAGGCCTGCTACTGCAGCCTGGGTGAGGTGGTGCTAGCACTCCTCACTGAGATATAGGTTTCCTATATCTCTCCTGCACACACATTTGAACCTATCAGTCACCCCTAAGGCAGGCCCTATCAATCCTGAGGGCAGGGTGCTTGGTTCCTATGTGAGAGGGTGCCTCTGCCTGAGCAGGGCCCCTCTGCAGCTCTCAGAGTCCATTCTCTGGGGCTGTTTGCGGATGCGGTTAAACCATATACTCTTAAGTGCATTATATCCTCACGGTAAAATGCTAACTTTGGAATGGCTGCATCAAAACATGTCGTGTTTGGTGTCAAACATCTTGGAATTCTACCCCCCCGCCAGTCCTGGCGGCAGGGGTAGCATTCCACCCTTCTAGAGGGATAGACATGTACCTACTGTGGAAACGCGGTAGAATCCTGCAGAGCCCTGGCATCACAAAATGGATGCCACCAGTCACAGACACTGGGCTGCCCTCCTGCTGATGACCGAAACTCGCAGTGGAGGAAGCCCAACAATAGGCATCCTGTCACAGGGAGGTGTAACCACCTCCCAGACAGGGTTTAGTGTATTGGGGCTGGGTGGGTGCACTCTTAGAGTGCTTTGAAGTCCTGCACTGGGGGAGCAGAAGGCTCCTCTGTGCATATGCCAGTTCAAACCAGCTCAGCGGCTACCTGCCCCTGCTCTGGCGCGAAACTGGACAAAGGGAAGTGGGTGTAGCCACCCACTCCCCTGACCCTCCCATAGGTGGGGTCATAGAGCTAGTCCCTCCCTTCCTTTTAGTATAAGAGGGGGAACCTGTGCATTGCACCCTAGATATCCCTGGACGATGCTCTGAAGAAGAATCCTGGACCTTCGACGTTCCACTACCTTTGGAAGACTGAAGAATCTCCCTTGGAGTCAAGGAGTGACTCCCCTGCTTGGCAGGCACCAAAAACTACAAACGACGGTCGCAAACTATGCCGCTCCCGCCGGAATCCGAAGTCCCTGCAGCCCAAGAAGTGGATTTCCTGACTTCTCAAAGACCATCGTGAGTCCCCAGCGAAGCTGAGGCCAGTGGACCCCAAGAGTGACAAGAAACCATGACCCCTGGGTACCGTGCACTATTGTCGAGTGCAACCCCTTCACAACATTCTACGAACTTGTGCTTTAGACCACGTGTGATCCTAGCCTCCAGCAAAAACCCCTCAGAAGATCAGAGGCCTACCATATCCCGAGTGACCGTGGGCCCCTGTTGAGCGAATCCTCCTGAGGCGTCTTCGCGATCCCTTGCCAGCTGGCTTGTGGGTCCCCTGAAGGCTTTCCTACAGAACCAAAGAGCTCCCCTAGTTGCTCCAGGCCTGCCCTGACTTACCCTCGCTGGGTGAGTCCCTCAGACCTTGCTGGTCTGCGCCATTGCCTTTTTACACTTTCCCCAAGACTTGCTGTTACCAAGGCTTGTTGGCTCCAATCGAGTCGCCGAGACCGCAGTAAGCTGCAGACATTGTGGGACACGCCGAATCCAGCTCCTGGTCATCTTCGACACCTCCTGGACCTCGTGGCTGAAGAGTCAAGGCACCCGCGAACAACCTGAATCTTGCGACGACGGTGGGCATCCATCTTCCTTGCCCCGAGTCACTGCCAAGTGACTTTGAACACTGTCCCCTCTGCTTTCAGGTCTTCCATCTTCTGAATCCAGGCTTGGATTCCACCGGACACTTCGCCGGACTTCACAAGCAGCAAGTCTTCATTGTCCTCCATTGAAAACGACGCCGCGACCCGACACCAAAGGACACCTATGCACCCGGCTTCCCTGGGTGAGGTAACTCCAGCACTACGGTGCTCCTGTGGGTGTTGGCCCTAGAACTACTTACCCTATAAGTGACTTGCTTGTAGGTTCTCCGAAGTATCCTAAAACTCTTAATTTCCAACCGCGACTTGCCCCATTGAAGTCAACGGCGATTCGCGCCTGTGTATCCACACTGCACGCGTCCCCCGTGGGCCCTTTACTTACCTGCCTTGGGTGGTTTCGTGAGGCCCCAGCACTTCTGAAGGCCCTAGGCCTTGTCTCTTTGCAAGTCGTTGTTTCTAAGTCTCTTTTTTAGTATATGGTCTGGTACGCCCCTAGGGCCCCAGCCATATTTGTGCTTAATTTATTGTGAAACGTTGATTTGTGCATATGTCCTTGACTTCTAATCTCATAAAGAGATTAGTAGAGAGTTGTTAGTAATACATACATATATATTTGATATATATACCTGTGTGGTGTCTTTTCATTTGGTGATTCAAGAGATTGTGTGGTAAAACAAGCTGCTTTACATTCCTTCAAGACTTAGCCTGAAGGCTGCTCTCCACAGCTACCACTAGGATAGCTTTCTTTAAAGGTTGTCTTAAAACCTATCTACCATAAGAGTCGAATTGTACTGGTGCAAGGTGTCCACTTTAATTAGTGAACAGCATATACCAGGCCAACTTCTCACAGTGCCCCTATTAAAAAGCAAAAGGACTCAGGGATGCACCCACGTGAAAGCCTGCTTAGTTACCTCATGGGAGCCAGGGGTGCAATTAAGCGCCAGATCGTAACAGTAGAGGAAGCTCTTAATCCAGGTATTCCTGGAAGGGAGGGGGGAACCCCAATGGCCAATATATCAAAAGAGGGGCCCGTTTTATCTTTACCTTTATCGGTATCTAGCAGTTTATCAAGAGCAAATGGTTGTATAGCAAATATACAGGGTAACATAGCAGTTAGCGATGAAGATTTGGATATTCAACCCCGGATAAAGCGGGCTAGAAACCCGGATAGTTCATTTCACACTATAGGGGAAAAGAGTTTAACGGATAGCGAGACAGCAATTAAAGTGCCGAAAAAGTCTAAAAGGGACAAACCTTCATTAGTGACACACAATACAGCTAGAAGGGGTAAATCAAATCCTACCACAAACTTGCATACCCAGAATGAGGTCATAAATTTAAAAACAAAATTGGACGCATTAGATACATTTTTTAGGGAAAGCCTAGGTGGTCTAATACATAGAATTGGCCTAATAGAAGAGACTTTAACTAAAAGCTTAGCTAAACCCCAGCCTCTCGACCAACAGTCTTCTGTTCAATTGGGAAATCGGGAACATCTTTCCAAATGCAGGGGACTTTGCGATACTGGCAATAACTCTGGCCATCTCGAGGAAACAATACATGTTTCACATACCATTGCACAAAATATCCCTATGGCACATACAGTGGCCTCCCCTACGGTTGCCTCGACAGCCCCCAATAGGATTAAATATCATTCAGCATCTAATAGCCCAAAGGCAGTCAGTAATACGAACGTAATTGGGACTGAGAGATATATAACACGTTTGGGTCTACCTCCGGCAGCGACACCTTACGTGGTGGTTTTAATTAATGTTCCCAAACTTCAGAATAGGGTGGATGAGGCATGGGAAAGGGAGAGGAATAAGGCCCTGCAGTGGTTAGGAGCAAGGACGGGTCTCACTGAGAGACTATTTAATGAATTCAAGATGATCAGAAGAGTGAGCTGGGTAGGAAATGGGCCAAAGAACCAGATAGGGGACTGTGTAGTGCTGACCTTTAAAACGCCACAGCTAGTTAGATTGATCCTGACTAGAGTAGGTAATCAATGTTCACTGGGACAAGGTGTTAATTTGGTCCCATTGGGATACTTTTACCAGCCCATACCCTGTGCTGGCCCAAGGGACATGGGACCCCAAATTCAGCACCATAATCGTGGGTTTAACCTTTTAACTTTTAATCGATTTGATGCACTTGCTAACCTTGAATCGGTGGATTGACAACAAAAGGGAGTTCCCACATCGCATGATATAACCGAAATAGTAAAGGCCATCCCCAACCTGAGTGAGAAGGTAAAACCAGTTAGTATCGACCATACTTCTTCATCTAACATAATTATGTCTACAAATATAAAGTCTGTAAATGATCTAGATCTAGACCCTTCGACTGTCCCACCCCCCTCCCCTATAGTACAACCTGCGGAAACACCCATGAAGCGAGTTGAACATGGGGGAAATAGTAAAGGCCTGGGGGTAAAAGATATTTGTAAAATTTTGTTTTGGAATGTGGCGGGCTTAAAAACAAAGGTGTCCAATATATTATGGCATGATTTTGTGAGAAAGTATGATATTTTGAGCCTACAAGAAACCTGGGTGGAATGGCCAACACACATTTGTGGGTACAAAACCTTCCACACGCCTGCAATACCGTCATTACATGGAAGAGCGAAAGGTGGCCTCTGTATCTATATCTCAAATTTTTTAATTAAATCAAATTGTTTTTAATGTTACAGATCAGTTTTATCAAATCATCAGTCTTCACATAGATCAGGCTTTTAGTATTATTTTATTGAACTTTTATAATAATGCATCATCTGAGCAGATTGAGGGATTAATGGGAAAAGTGAGTAGTGAACTACACAAATTACAATCAAGTATATCAAAGGAGACCTGCTTCATCTGGGGTGGGAATTTTAATTCCCATATATGCCAGTACATGAACAACGGGGTATGTGGCATATCGTATGATAATGGTCCCAGTTTTGCACATTTCCCACATACACCTTATGGTGACCTCCTGAATGACATCATGTTTACATTTGATTTTGGGTTCGTTAATGATTTATGTGTTCCCATGGTCCCTTTTCAGCCCACCTTTAATGGTCGAGGGACCTTTTCCACTATTGATTATGTACTAGCTTCGAGTAGATTTTCCGCTCGTTTAAAAGATTTTATCATACATGATATAGCACTTAGTGACCACTTTCCCATTAGTTTTGGTGTGAAGGTGAATTCTAAGAGTGCTAGTATCAGAAAAGACCCTACCCATTTTGTGGAAAATATTTCTCTGAGTAGACAAAATGGTTACGCACTGAAATGGGAAAACGTGGATCCTGAGACTTTTACTAGCAAGGTGGTATCGAATTGTAAAGATATGTTTTCAACTTGTTTGGATGACAAATCATCTTACCAGGATATTTTAGATAATTTTTTAGTCATCTCAAGTTTTATTAAGGAAACACTTCATATGAACCCAAGTAAGAAAATTATACAAAGAACAGGCTGGTTTGATACTAGCTGTACAAAGGCCTATTCTAAACTTAAAAGAGCCCTTCATGTTGGGAAAAAAAATTGTGACAATATTAGAGAGGCAAGACGTGAATATAAGAAGGCATTGAGAGTTAGAAAGTTGGCGCTTAAAGAGGAAGCCTGGCAAGCGCTGTGCGACGCCTCGGTCAATCGGGATCCCGTAGCCTTTTGGAACGCGGTTAACGCACCTTTTTTGGTCGAAAACGATAAAGCAACCATAGAGATCGCCATCACTGAACCCAAATGGATATTACATTACTCTAGTTTGTATAATAATCCATCGCCCGATGATCAGGGAATTCCAGCAAGTGTTGACGACACTATGAAATTATCGATTACATCAGACTTATCCATAGATTTCACTCTTAAGGAGGTCAATTCGGCCATTAACTTAAGCTCTGGAGGGAAGGCGGCAGGACCTGACGGCATCCCAGTGGACCTTTTAAGTCTAATTTACCTCTCTGGGGTCCACTGTTAACACAGGTTTTTAACGCTTGCTGTTCCCAAGGCTTTTTATCAACCTGGTATGATTCAATCATAGTGCCCATTTTTAAAAAAGGGGACAGGGCAAACCCAGTGTGTTATCGCCCAATTTCACTACTGGACTCTACAATTAAAATCGTGGGTCGAGTCCTGTTAGATAGGTTGCAAGTGTGGGCAGAGGAACACTCAATTTTAAGTGATTTACAATACGGGTTTCGCAAGAGATTGGGCACAATAGAACAGGGTCTAAACCTACATATTATATTAGAAAAGTATACAAAAGCAAAAAAGGAAAGGTTGTATGTAACTTTTGTCGATTTAACGGCGGCGTTCGATTGTGTCATCCATGAGAAGCTCTGGTCGGTTTTAGAGGAGATGGGCGTAAATGTTTTAATAGTCACTTTTTTGAGGCAGCTTTTCTCAGGGGCTAGGGCTAGGGTTCGATTTGGGAGATGTGGTGAATGCACTGAGCACTTTAGTGTTAGAAGAGGAGTAAGACAAGGGTGCATTCTCGCCCCGTTCCTTTTTTCGCTAAATATAAATAATCTGGAATCTGCTTTGATACAGGAGTGCAAGGATTTACCTGTAGTGGCAAATCGCCCTATTCCGGCACTCCTGTATGCGGACGATGCGGTCCTAATGGCCCGCACACCGCTGGGTCTCCAAAGGGTGGTAAATGCTTTTGTTAATTTTATGGCGAGCCTGGGCCTCGCGGTAAATTGTTCTAAAACTTTTACAATGAACTGTGGGAGAGGACTAATAAAGAAAACTATGACCATTTTTATAAAGTCAACGGTTATAGAGCGTACTAAGACTTTCTCCTACTTGGGGATTTTATTCGATCATTTAGGGATGTGGTCACCGGCGATCAGAGCAAGAAGGTTGCTATTGGTTAAATCGATTATGGCCCTGCTAAACTGCTGTAAAAAATTAGGAAGACGCGCCCTGGAGAAATCTTACCAATATATAGGGCAAAATGCGTATCCATTGCTACGTACGGAGCCGGAATTTGGGGCTTTGTAGGGGTCAATGCCTTACAGCTTGCAGAAAATATGTTTCTGAGGTCCCTCCTGGCAGTACCAGACAGCACTTCAACTTACATATGCCACCAAGAACTTGGAGTACCGTATTTAGAGGACATAATTAAGATACAGCCTGTCCTCTTGTGGCACAGAGTATGGACTGCAGATGAGACATAGTTGAATAGGAAAATAATGAAGGATGCCTTGGTAGTGGATGGGGTCAGAAATATAAGATGGTTAGCCTACGTCAAAAAGTTTATGATTAAACTAGGCCATCCTGAATATTTTAAAGATCCACACACTATGCAAAATGTATCTAGGAAAGACCTAAAAGTAAGTTGTATGCATTATTTGGGCGAAGTGAGGACTACAATTGAATTAAAGAAACCAACAGTGCAAGCATATTTTCCGGTTTTAGTAACCCTTACGATGCAGCCATATATTGCTCTGATCACTGATGATTATGAAAGGTTTCTCCTGACACGCTTTAGGTTGAACATTTTATATCGATTGTTTAGTTTCCCTGTACAGAATGATTGGTCGAGAGTGTTATGCAATTGCCCATGTGACGAGGTTTCGGCTCAATCGACGATACATATATTGTTTTTTTGTAAATTTTATTCCATACCAAGAAGGAGATGGATCATCCCTGTGCTTAAAAAACTTGGTATTAGACAATGTTATCCTGCATTTACGACTCTTCAACAGCTAGATGATAATTTTATTATTGTATCTGTAATTGCTTTTTTAAAAAGTGTTTTTAGGTCCCGAAAATCAATTGCGATGTGATTCAATTAATTTTATGTAACCTCAAGCTTGAATGATATTTTAATAGTTCTGATATATGCACTGTGCTTTTATGGTTAACTGTAATAGTTGCCGAATAAAGAACTTTTGATTGATATCAGCCCCTCACTTCTCTCAGCAAAAGCCATCAAACTTTCCATGCATACCTCAGCGCTCACCAACTCCTGGCTGTCAGCTGTGACCCAACACGAATCATTATGCACCACCATAGTTCTTCAACACCTCAGCAATGACCTTCTCCTCATTTCATCATGCAGCCCCACTCCACTTCAGCCCTGTCAGGCCCTCTGCCGGTGGACCATCTCCCTCATGTCATCTACAAGGTGGCATGTGTGCCTCCCTCAGACTGGCCTCCTCAGATTTTTGGGGAAGGAAAAGATCCCACCACCGGTCTCAGTGTCCCCTACACCAGTTAGTTTCCATGGGTCCAGATCTGTCCAAAAAAAAGTGATAAGTGCAATTAAAAATGGGATTGAACAATGATGAAGAGATGTGGGTTCATTTGGACTAAGATGAGGATTATGAGATACATAGAGCAGGTCCCTGTTAATATCGATCATTGCACTTTGTCTCCATAAACTGCCCCTCTAAGCTTAAGTGACACGATTGCCCATTCAGAGCTTAATAATCAAAACAAGGGAGACACATTGTCTATATGTATATAAATGTATTTGACTGGAATATACAAACACCCATGTTAAACATGCAAAATGAATTAAGAATTATCAATATTAATTGAGTATAATACGTGTGTGTTTGGACAACAAAATAATATTGTTCCCTCGCAAGAATTGCTTTTAATTGCACTTATCACTTTTTTGGTTATATTTATGTCTTTTCCACTCGTCCATGTTCCTAATTACGTTACAAAATGGCCGCCATGGTATTTAGTATTTAACTTTGATTTGTGGGCCATCGTTTGTTTCAGTACTACACATGTGACACACTGTTGGGTTAAAATGTTGCAGAGAACAACAACTAACTGACATAGAAAAAGGCACTAGCCGAAACGCGTCTGTCAGTGCAGGGGGTCTGCACATTAAAGCACTTTTTGCTCTAACTGCTCCCGTGTGTGCTCTCATCATTGGCGTCGGATGACAAGCGCCGTTTGTGTTCGTATATATATATATATATATATATATATATATATATATGTGTGTGTGTATGTGTATATAAATATACATATATATGTGTGTGTGTGTATGTATATTACCTGCTGGCGGTCGCCAGTAGGTAGTTATAGTTAGGACCTCGTTTCTATTCAAAAAGCGTTTTTTGTTTTCTCAATAACTTTGGCGTCGTTTGATGAATCTTTGCGAAATTCTCAGAACTACTGGCCCGCTCCGGTCAGCTCCTGTCTTGAAAGTTTCGGGGGGATTCTTCAAGCAGGGGCCGAGAAAAAAGGGGGGTCCCAAAACGCGTTTTCCCCATGTTAATTTCCATAGGAAACTTTAGACAAAGCTACAGCCCGAACCGCAGAACGGAATTACACCAAATTTGGCAAAAAGGTAGCCCTTGGTTCAGAAAAAGCCCTTTTTGTTAAATGGTGTAAATCCGTTCAGTAGTTGCTGAGAAATTAAAGAAAAGAAAACTTTCGATATTTGGGCGGAGCCTAACCACACAAGCACGAGCTTGCCTCTGATTGGCTGCCAACACTTCAAACCAGGAAGTGTTGGCAGCCATCTTGTGCCTCGGACGGAGGGAGAAATAAAAAGGTAAAAGAAAGATAAAAAAACAAGAAAAGGGGGCAGGGTAAAAACACCCTGACCCCCCAGGCCTGCTCAGGGGGTCCCAAAAAGCATTTTTCTTTTAATTTTTGGGCGGGGTCGCGCCGGGTGCGCGAATCCGTCCGAAAATTAAAAAAAACAAAGCGTGGTCTCCCGTGCTTCGGTTTCAAAGCCCCCGGGTGGGCCAAGTCCCGGGGGAAATTTATTTAAGTAGCGGGGGCCCGCGGAGGCCCCCGCAGCCCCGGGGACCGCCACCTCCCCGGGGCTTGATAATTTATTCATGGGGGGCACGCGGCCCCCCCACAGCCCCAGGGACCACCACCTCCCCGGGGCTTAATTGATTATAGAGCGGGGGCCTCGCGGGCTCCCCCCAAGCCCCGGGGACCGCCAACTCCCCGGGGCTGTCATCATTAATTAGTGTGGGGCACTCTGTATTCAAATGCGGGGGTCTGTTAGTTGGGAGGGGGGCCGCGCAGCCCCCCTCCTGGAGCCCTCGATGGCCCTGGGGGCCAGCTCCTGCAGTGTCCCGGGGTGCCCACCCCCGGGACACTGCTGTTTGCTATGGCCCCCCTCCCCTGTGAATAAAAAAATTAATTAAAAAAAAAAAAAGGAAAGGCCGGCCCCGGGGGATGGGGTCCCTGGGGCCATAATTGGCCTTAGGAGGGGGGCCACACGGCCCCCTCCAAATATAAATTTAAAAAAAAACAATAGGTTTCGCATTTGCGAGAATTAGAGCTATTGGCGTTGTAAATGCAAAAGTTTTTTACTAATGGTTTTTGGAGTGGAGTGGATGTACGTTGTGTGTAGTGGAATTATGTGGTATGTTGTGCAGTGAAATTATGTGGATAGAAAGTATGTGGTATTTAGTGTATAGGAATTATGTAGAGTGAGATTATGTGTTATGGAGAGTAATTATGTGGTATGGTAGTCTGTGTCGTGGAGTGGCAACCTCAGGTTTAGTCTTCCTCGTTTCCATAGAAGCTCAACTATGAACTCAGTGAGACAAAAAAAGATGGAATCACTGAGGAGCACTTGTGGACCTAGTCAGAGGTATGAGCAGGGCCACTGGAATTATGTGACTGTTTGGCTGCACCGACTTTCGCACAATTATATATTTTCTGCATTAGCCACATAATTCATCATCTGCACCCTAATCTGCAGATTTGAACAAAAAAGCCTTGTTTCTAGCTGAAACGGGTCAAGCGTTACCAAAAATGCAGCGACAAGGGTTACAGCGTGGTGGAAAGCCCTTTGCAAACCTAGAATAGTCACGTGTTACTTATTGCTAAATGTGGGTGTTAAATTGGTACTAATGGTGTGCAAGCCACTCTAGCTTCCCTCTGCGCCTCTCCTGCCTCTTTCTGCATTTCTGTTGCTTCTTTCCTGCACGTTTCTTTCTTTTTCTGCACTTCTCTTGACCTCATTCTGCAAATCTCATGTACTTTCTGCACCTCTCTTCCCTCTTTCTGCACGTCTGTTGCCTCTTTCTGCACCTCATTTGCTTCTTTCTGCACCCCTGTTGTCTCTTTCTGCACTCGTCTTGCCTCTTTCTGTACCTTTCCTGCCTGTTTTTGCATCTCACTTGCTTCTTTCTGCACTTTTCTTGCTTCTTTCAACACCTCTGTTGCTTCTTTCAGCAATTCTCCTGCATCTTTGTGGACTTCTCTTGCCTGTTTCTGCACCTCTCTTGTCTCTTTTTGCACCTCTGTTGCCTCTTTCTGCACCTCACTTGCTCCTTTCTACACTTCTCTTGCCTCTTTCTGCACCCCTGTTGCTTCATTCTGCACTTTCCATGCTTCTTTCTACACCGCTCTTTCTTCTTTCTGCACCCCTGTTGTCTCTTTATGTACCTCTTTTACCTCTTTCTGCACTTTTCTTGCCTTTTTCTGCAGTTCTCTTCCCTCTTTCTGCACGTCTGTTGCCTCTTTCTGCACCTCATTTGCTTCTTTCTGCAGCCCTGTTGTCTCTTTCTGCACTTGTCTTCCCTCTTTCTGTATCTTTCCTGCCTGTTTTTGCGTCTCGCTTGCTTCTTTCTGCACTTTTCTTGCTTCTTTCTATACCTCTGTTGCTTCTTTCAGCAATTCTCTTGCCTCTTTGTGCACTTCTCTTGCCTCTTTCTGCACCTTATTTGCTTCTTTCTGCACCCCTGTTGTCTCTTTCTGCACTCGTCTTCCCTCTTTCTGTACCTTTCCTGCCTGTTTTTGCATCTCACTTGCATCTTTCTGCACTTTTCTTTCTTCTTTCTACACCTCTGTTGCTTCTTTCAGCAATTCTCTTGCCTCTTTGTGCACTTCTCTTGCCTGTTTGTGCACTTCTCTTGCCTCTTTCTGCACCCCCGTTGCTTCATTCTGCACTTTCCATGCTTCTTTCTGCACCTGTCTTGCTTATTTCTGCACCCCTGTTGTCTCTTTATGTACCTCTTTTGCCTCTTTCTGCACTTTTCTTGCCTTTTTCTGTACCTCTCTTCCCTCTTTCTGCATGTCTGTTGACTCTTTCTGCACCTCATTTGCTTCTTTGTGCACCCCTGTTGTCTCTTTCAGCACTTGTCTACCCTCTTTCTGTATCTTTGCTGCCTGGTTTTGCATCTCACTTGCCTCTTTATGCACTTTTCTTGCTTCTTTCTGCACCTCTGTTGCTTCTTTCAGCAATACTCCTGCCTCTTTGTGCACTTCTCGTGCCTGTTTCTGCACTTCTCTTGCCTCTTTCTGCAACTCTGTTGGCTCTTTCTGCACCTCACTTGCTCCTTTCTACACTTCTCTTGCCTCTTTCTGCACCCCTGTTGCTTCATTCTGCACTTTCCATGCTTCTTTCTGCACCTGTCTTGCTTCTTTCTGCACCCCTGTTGTCTCTTTATGCACTCGTCTTCCCTCTTTCTGTACCTTTCCTGCCTGTTTTTGCATCTCACTTGCCTCTTTCTGCACTTTTCTTGCTTCTTTCTACACCTCTGTTGCTTCTTTCAGCAATTCTCATGCCTCTTTGTGCACTTCTCTTGCCTGTTTCAGCACCTCTCTTGCCTTTTTTTGCACCTCTGTTGGCTCTTTCTGCACCTCTCTTCCCTCTTTATGCACGTCTGTTGCCTCTTCCGGCACCTCATTTGCTTCTTTGTACACCCCTGTTGTCTCTTTCTGCACTCATCTTCCCTCTTTCTGTACCTTTGCTGCCTGTTTTTGCATCTCACTTGCCTCTTTCTGCACTTTTCTTGCTTCTTTCTACACCTCTATTGCTTCTTTCAGCAATTCTCTTGCCTCTTTGTGCACTTCTCTTGCCTGTTTCTGCACTTCTCTTGCCTCTTTCTGCACCTCTGTTGGCTCCTTTAGCACCTCACTTGCTCCTTTCTACACTTCTCTTGCCTCTTTCTGCACCCCTGTTGCTTCATTCTGCACTTTCCATGCTTCTTTCTGCACCTGTCGTGCTTCTTTCTGCACCCCTGTTGTCTCTTTATGTACCTCTTTCTGCACTTTTCTTGCGTTTTTCTACACCTCTCTTCCCTCTTTCTGCACGTCTGTTGCCTCTTTCTTTACCTCATTTGCTTCTTATCTGCACCCCTGTTGTCTCTTTCTGTACTCGTCTTCCCTCTTTCTGTACCTTTCCTGCCTGTTTTTGCATCTCACTTGCATCTTTCTGCACTTTTCTTTCTTCTTTCTACACCTGTGTTGCTTCTTTCAGCAATTCTCTTGCCTCTTTGTGCACTTCTCCTGCCTGTTTGTGCACTTCTCTTGCCTCTTTCTGCACCCCCTTTGCTTCATTCTGCACATTCCATGCTTCTTTCTGCACCTGTTTTGCTTATTTCTGCACCCCTGTTGTCTCTTTATGTACCTCTTTTGCCTCTTTCTGCACTTTTCTTGCCTTTTTCTGCACCTCTCTTCCCTCTTTCTGCATGTCTGTTGACTCTTTCTGCACCTCATTTGCTTCTTTGTGCACCCCTGTTGTCTCTTTCAGCACTTGCCTACCCTCTTTCTGTATCTTTGCTGCCTGGTTTTGCATCTCACTTGCCTCTTTCTGCACTTTTCTTGCTTCTTTCTACACCTCTGTTGCTTCTTTCAGCAATTCTCCTGCCTCTTTGTGCACTTCTCGTGCCTGTTTCTGCACTTCTCTTGCCTCTTTCTGCAACCTTGTTGGCTCTTTCTGCACCTCACTTGCTCCTTTCTACACTTCTCTTGCCTCTTTCTGCACCCCTGTTGCTTCATTCTGCACTTTCCATGCTTCTTTCTGCACCTGTCTTGCTTCTTTCTGCACCCCTGTTGTCTCTTTATGCACTCGTCTTCCCTCTTTCTGTACATTTCCTGTCTGTTTTTGCATCTCACTTGCCTCTCTCTTCACTTTTCTTGCTTCTTTCTACACCTCTGTTGCTTCTTTCAGCAATTCTCTTGCCTCTTTGTGCACTTCTCTTGCCTGTTTCAGCACCTCTCTGGCCTTTTTCTGCACCTCTGTTGGCTCTTTCTGCACCTCACTTGCTCCTTTCTACACTTCTCTTGCCTCTTTCTGTGCCCCTGTTGCTTCATTCTGCACTTTCCATGCTTCTTTCTGCACCTGTCTTGCTTCTTTCTGCACCCCTGTTGTCTCTTTATGTACCTCTTTTGCCTCTTTCTGCACTTTTCTTGTCTTTTTCTGCACCTCTCTTCCCTCTTTCTGCACGTCTGTTGCCTCTTTCTGCACCTCATTTGCTTCTTTCTGCATCCCTGTTGTCTCTTTCTGCACTCGTCTTCCCTCTTTCTGTACCTTTCCTGCCTGTTTTTGCTCCTCGCTTGCCTCTTTCTGCACTTTTCTTGCTTCTTTCTACACCTCTGTTGCTTCTTTCAGCAATTCTCTTGCCTCTTTGTGCACTTCCCTTGCCTGTTTCTGCACTTCTCTTGCCTCTTTTTGCACCCCTGTTGCTTCATTCTGCACTTTCCATGCTTCTTTCTGCACCTGTCTTGCTTCTTTCTGCACCCCTGTTGTCTCTTTATGTACCTCTTTTGCCTCGTTCTGCTCTTTTCTTGGCTTTTTCTGCACCTCTCTTCCCTCTTTCTGCATGTCTATTACCTCTTTCTGCAACTCATTTGCTTCTTTGTGCACCGCTGTTGTCTCTTTCAGCACTTGTCTTCCCTCTTTCTGTACCTTTGCTGCCTGTCTTTGCATCTCACTTGCCTCTTTCTGCACTTTTCTTGCTTCTTTGTAGACCTCTGTTGCTTCTTTCAGCAATTATCTTGCCTCTTTGTGCACTTCTCTTGCCTGTTTCTGCACTTCTCTTGCCTCTTTCTGCACCTCTGTTGGCTCTTTCTGCACCTCACTTGCTCCTTTCTACACTTCTCTTGCCTCTTTCTGCACCCCTGTTGCTTCATTCTGCACTTTCCATGCTTCTTTTTGCACCTGTCTTGCTTCTTTCTGCACCCCTGTTGTCTCTTTATGTACCTCTTTTGCCTCTTTCTGTACTTTTCTTGCCTTCTTCTGCACCTCTCTTCCCTCTTTCTGCACGTCTGTTGCCTCTTTCTTTACCTCATTTGCTTCTTTGTGCACCCCTGTTGTCTCTTTCTGCACTCGTCTTCCCTCTTTCTGTACCTTTCCTGCCTGTTTTTGCTCCTCACTTGCCTCTTTCTGCACTTTTCTTGCTTCTTTCTACACCTCTGTTGCTTCTTTCAGCAATTCTCTTGCCTCTTTGTGCACTTCCCTTGCCTGTTTCTGCACTTCTCTTGCCTCTTTCTGCACCCCTGTTGCTTCATTCTGCACTTTCCATGCTTCTTTCTGCACCTGTCTTGCTTCTTTCTGCACCCCTGTTGTCTCTTTCTGTACCTCTTTTGCCTCTTTCTGCACTTTTCTTGGCTTTTTCTGCACTTCTCCTCCTTCTTTCTGCACCCCTCCTGCCTTTTTCTGTACCTCTCTTGCCTCTTTGTGCACCCATCCTACCTTTTTCTGCACCCCTCTTGCCTGTCTCTCCACCCCTCTTCCCTCTTTCTGCACCTCTGTTGTTTCTTTCTGCACTGCTCTTGCTTCTATCTGCACCTTACTTGCCTCTTTCTGCACTTCTCTTGCTTCTTTCTACACTTCTGTTGCTTCTTTTAGCAATTCTCTTGCCTCTTCCTCCACTTCTCTTCCTTCTTTCTGCACCCCTCCTGCCTCTTTCTGTACGTCGCTTGCCTCTTTGTGCACCTCTTCTACCCCTTTCTGCACCCCTTTTGCCTCTTTTTACACCTCTGTTGGTTCTTTCTGCACTGCTCTTGCTTCCTTCTGCACCTCACTTGCCTCTTTCTGCACTTCACTTGCTTTTTTCTGCACCTCTCTTGCCTCTTTCGGCACCTGTGTTGCTTCTTTCTGCTTTTCTCTTGCCTCCTTCTGCACCTCTTAGTTAGAGGTAGTTTTAATACCCTGCCCTATAATGTACTAGGGCCATACAGGGGAGGTCATGCCAATCACAGGGGTACCCCAACCCATAGTGTACCCTAGTGTATGTAGGTGTTTTCACTGTATTCTAAGTGTCTTTCAGCATAGCACTGGCTCCGGACCTGGTTAGTCAGAGTCAGTTACCACCAGTACCCGTCAGCAAAAAGTTAGGGGCACAGGATGACTTTGCAACAAGGCCTCTTTCTGCTCCTCTGTTGGTTCTTTGTGCACATCTCTTGCTTCTTTCTGTACCTTTCTTCGTCTTTCTGGACTTCTGTTGCCTCTTTCTGCATTTCTCTTGCTTCTTTCTGCGCCTTTCTTCCTCTTTCGACACATGTCCTACCTTTGTAGGCATAGTTCAAAATTAGCATTTAAAAACCTTTGAAATTCACTGAAAAAACCACAGGTTTCAGGGACGTTATAGTTAGAAATTAGCATTTAAAAAACCTTTGAAATTCACTGAAAAAACCATAGGTTTCAGGGACGTTATAGTTAGAAATTAGCATTTAAAAAACCTTAGAAATTCACTGAAAAAACCACAGGTTTCAGGGACGTTATAGTTAGTTGGACATTTCACTCATACAAAACCATAGAAATTCGGCTGTTATAGTTAGTTCAGCTAACTATGACTCGCGCCCCCGCAATGCACTGCTGATGACGTCACATATTACATCATTCATGACATGGTCAGTGACATCACTGATGACATCACTGATGACATCTCAAATGAAATCACTGATGACATCATCCACGTGATAATCTGATGCACCTCCTCATACCCTAATATAACCTTTGATACACCCACTCTAAAATACAGACTACCATTTTCGAAACCATAGACACACCAATACCAGTTAGTACAAACCCACTCACTAACTCCTAGGTCTACACACACATCCACTCATTCACCCATACCGTCACTCATACATGCAGTCAACCATCAATACGGCACTATCATATGCACTCACACATCTATACAGACACTCACACACCGCCACTCATCCATAGAGTTCTCACACACCTAGTCAGTCATGCAAAGAATCAATCACACTCCCATTTACTCACCTATACAGTTATACACACACCACCTCACTTATTCAAACATATACTAACACATACTTACACTCTTATACAATAACTAATACAAGCACACACTCATCCATACGGCCACTCTCACAATCACTCACTCTCACATATAGTCATTTATATACTCCAACACTCACATATACTGCCTTTCACATATGCAGTTACTCACACATGTACCACTGAGGCATCCATTCACTCACCAACACACCCATACACACACTCACCTACCCATACAGCCCTTCACAGATGTACTCTTGAACCCATACACCCAGTGAATCACCCACTCACACATCTATGCACAGAGTCACACACCCCCACCCACCCACCCACACAGACACTCAGGCACCCATACAGATACTCAGAAAACCAATCAATAACCCATGTAGACACTCATTTAGCTACTCACCAACCCATGCAACCGCTTACACACCAACTGACAAACTAAACTGTGTGATTGTCTGTATCAGTCACTAACCCATGCATTCAGTAAGACACATTTAATCACTCACTTATACAGTCAGTCACGCACCTACTAAATCATCCATTCAGACACTTATACACCCACTCATTCTTCAATACACCTTGGCCTATATATATATATATATATATATATAAAACATATTTAAACTTTACAGAAACACACAGTCACTGGATGATGTCATCATTGATGTCACTGACCATGTCATGAATGATGTAATATGTGACGTCATCAGCAGTGCATTGCGGGTGCGTGAGTTATAGTTAGCTGAACTAACTACAACGGCCGAATTTCTCTGGTTTTGTACGAGTGAAATGTCCAACTAACTAGAACGTCCCTGAAACCTGTGGTTTTTTCAGTGAATATATATATATATGTATATATACTAAAGGTAAACTTAAATAGATATGAGGAATACGCAAAAAAGTAGTCCTCCTTGGTGAGTGTGCCTATGCAACTTCAAATGTCACTGCGGGAGAGCAAACCTCATGCAAGTGAAGATGCCAGCAGTAAGAAACTGACACGTTTGGTGATAGGGAGCATGATATGATTTGGATAAAATGCTGCAATGATACCTAGCAAGAAGCGGAAACGTTCACAGTCTGCTGCCCTTTAACATGATGTCGGGCGTACTACCTGCCCGCAAAAGAAATGGACGCGTGCCATCGCTATGCACAATAATGTGAAGAGACCTACTCGCCAAGTGAAACGGAGCAACTCATATAAGTGGCTCATGGTGTTCAAGGGACAGTGCTGGGTTGGCAGGACCATGGATGAGGCCACTCCACCGAGGCTTCTGGGAAGTCCAAACAGGTACCCACTGCCATGGGGTCAGTATGGTGACAAAGTCCACCACCATGTTGCCTTCACTTGCAGAATAGGTGAGGATAAGGAAAATGCATGTAAAAGATGCTTTAACATTTAGCCCCACTTTCAGTCCCACTGTAGGGACAACAGGACAGCAGCTCAGACAATAAGCCGGCATTCCCCAAATTCTGCAATAGACCAAGCATCAGAGATAAAGGCAGGCAGGCCTGTGGGTGCAGAAGCCTGTCTCCACCTCTTCCCTGACTACCAGGATGTCAAAGGGATGCTGTGGGTGCCAGAAGTCCCTCAACATATGCCCCATAATGGAACAAGCAAGGATCATAGTAGTTTTAATATCACTCTCTTGGTTGTCTAGCTCTGAGACAGTTAGTTCCTCATGAGATCACCGGGATGTCCCTGTACCAATAATGGAAATATGGGTGACCCAGTGGTTTTGCTTTCTGCGCACTGGCATCTTACAGGGTGCACCACAGTATCTCACCATGTGTCCACATTGACCGAGACACTGTCAATTTATTTTGTCTGTTTCTTTTGCACCATCAAGGTTATGCCTCTGCCCACCATGACTACTACCTCATTCTATTACAATGTCCTTCTGCCACGGCGAATGCTGGCATGGTGGACCTTGAGCGGACAAAAAGTGGCAAGGAAAACAGGAGGACTTTATAGATATCCTTTGATATCTCATGTATTCACAAAATGTGCTACTGATGAGGAAGGCCACTTACTCTCAACTGTAACAAGGGGCACAGTGCTGCCCTCGGACAGGGATCTTCCCACACGTGCATTGACAGCTGTATGTGAGACAGCTCCACGATCCCTAGGGCTTGTGCTTGGCAGCAAGCTCCACTTATCTTTATTCACTTTTAAGATACTTCTTTAGTGCTGCACAGCTGAGATGAAAAAACACCCTTTCCTCCTATGATAAGCATGATGTTGAGAACACTGCAGAACCTGATCTCCATCTGTTCTTTACTTCTTCATAGTGTTGCTTATCAATTATATTTGCAACTGTGTAAATTCATCTGACGGGTATGTGGTCTGCGGTATATAAAACCTCTAATAAATAAAACAAGCACAGCTGGGTGAATACAGATGTCATGTTTGGCGGATAATCGCTCAGTTTGGGCTCCTATGCTCTTATTAATTCTATTTGGCTCTTTGTGGCTCCCGATCCCTCACAACTTATTTACAAACTGTTTCTGATCTTTAGATGCTCCTTACGCAAAATCTCGATGCAGGTCAGGCAGAACATTCATAGGTTAAAAACAGAAGCACTTCTTTACCTGGAATCAGTTTACAGGTAAAAAGCTGATGCCCCCACTAGGGGCAGCATCAGCTCCCTACTCAGTCTGTCTCCAGCTGACATCAAGTGCCAACCCTGCAGTACGGTGACGCTCCACAGGTCATATATGGCCTTGTCTATATGACAGTAAACAACAAAAGGAGGGACTAGGAGCTCATAAAGGTCCAGCATATACGCTCCTGTGACTTAACTAGTACAACAGGTATGCAGTTCCTATCAAGAAAAGAAGAGGAAGGCAAGGAATAAATGGTCGAGGGATGCTGAGCTACCAGATTGGGGGATCTGATTGCTCAGGAGCAATGGCCCTCACACACTCAATTGGGTGTCATGCTTCATCGTAGGGCAGCTCCTCGTTGGGCCGGCGCTGCAGTGCCCAACAGGCCCCTCAGGGGGGGCTCTTTGCCGGAGATATTTTTATTGCCGGTGTTAAGTGCGAGTCAGTGGTCAGTGTATAGTGTTGTGATGTAGACTGGGATGATGTGCGTATTAAAAATAACTAAGAAGAACCCTAACCTATTTTAATGTCTAGGTCCCAGTGTTAGGATTAAAAGAAGTGGCTAGAAACAGACATAATGATCCAAATGTAGTTCAAATATCAAGTCTGGTCACTTTTTTTCTCACCAATTACTGTCAAAAATGATCGCGGCAATTCATCAGGAATGGTACATAATCTACAGGGCATCGGTACACATTAGATCAATGTGTACATATAAAAAATCACCCAGACCCTCGGTGGCAGAGACAGGGGTAGGTCGTGGAGAGTGAGCACGCCTCGATATCCGCTCAATATGTGTTAATAGGCACGATCTCTGCCATACCTGATGTAATATATAGCTTACCGAGGTCGGGTCGGCTTCTTTGAAAAAGGTATCATTACACAACTTTGTGATTGCGTCTTGGTGATTTTTTATATGTACACATTGGTCTATTGCTTCCCAACGCCCCGTAGATTAGGTCTACACGAGCCGCGATATACCAGTCTACTCCCACAGAATACCTGCGATGGGTCTTGAGATGTGCCCATTTTGAGGGCAGTGGCCCCATGGAGGTCAGACCTGGACTTTTCTGTGGAGGTGACAACCACCTTGGAAACCTTGCAGCCAGGTGCTATCCTCTGGGTGATCTGTACATCACCTTAACTCACCGCCTGCCTATCTTTTTAAGTAGATACGGGTGTTGCCTTTTAATACCAACTTTGAAGAAGTATTGTCTTGTTTCTTTTTATTTCGCTTATCAAACAAGCATATAAGAAACCACATACAGCTTTGTGGGTACATTTCCATGTTTTACAGAAAGACATAGAACACCAAAACAGACAAGGGAAGGTATGACAAACACAACAATTTAGGAGACCACAGAAGGACAGGAAAGAAAAGGATAAACTAACAGGTGGGAGATGTCATGCAAATATATGAAACTTTAATTTGTGTTTTCAACTTAAAAGTCCTCATATGTTCTTGATTTTGGAGTACATCTGTGTGGGGGTTGCCCTCACTGTGTTGCAGTGATGGTAGCTCTGCTCAGCTCTGTGCTACCCTTGGCACTGCCCTTGCTACCTGGCAGAAAACAGAGTTGCCACCTTTCTCAGAGACATATTGTGCTCATTTCTTTGTGTTCTGAGGGTCACTCGCAGGTACTTGGATGAGATTTGTAGTAAAATTATCTGAGATCTTTTCCAACACTGCAATTCTGCCTCTGTTTACTTAAGAAATCGTTTAGGAATAGCTTTGATAACTTTAAAATACTTTTGAAGACATTTCTTTTTAGATTTACTATTTTAAATCTATGTTTCTAAGGGGGAAAATTCCGGTATTGGTGGATGATCCCATTTTTATGGTCTGGCTTGACAGTGCAGTTGTCGCAAGACAGTTACGTGAAAATCACTAGAAAGGGGCATTGGCTCCGCCTACATGTTGGGAGCCAGAGCCAGGAGTACATGTTTTGATTGGGCAGAAGTTGTGTGCTTCCACAAAAAAAAAGGTGCTTGTCCTCCACACAGCTGTGATTGTTTTCTTTATTTATGCCATTGCAATGCTATTAAAGTGTCTTAGACAATGACATCATTTATTGTGTTTTTCTCTGGCAGCAGCACAGATGGGAGGAGAGCAGTCATTAACCTACATGATGTTTATGTCTTGCTTGACAGTGCAACTGCCACCTGACCTATTCACCTACATCAATATTATTCAACAGTTCTTTCCTTTCACACAAATACATATCCATTCCCATGTTTTTTACTTGTAATGCTTCACATTACCATGCAATATTCCTTTAAAGCCAGATGTATTGGCATTGCCATTCTGTTTTTTTTAAAAGGTCTTGACAACACCAGCAATGCCTGTAAAATACTGGCTAAATTGTAATCCTAGAAAGACCATAAGCAGAGCTCGAAGAAAAATGTTTTGCCTGCATTGCCCTCTCCCAGCAACTCAGCAACCAATAGGAGGCAAAAGAGGACTAGGATGAAACAATTAGTCAATACTACAACTTCATGGGAGGTCAAAGAGCACGTCGCATGCACTACTTCTTGCATTTTGGTGAATTGACTTCCATGTTGTGTCCCTTCTTCCAAAGACCATTCTTCAATTACACCAAAACACCAGAAATAAATCTTCACATCAACAGGACAGTGTAATCGGTACCAGGGGCCTAACCACTGAAACATAACGGCGTGCTGCCTACACACCAGGTTTACGCCCAATTTACGTACCCCAGAGGAGCAAGTAAAGTTGCTGCGCTGTGTCGCATGAACGGGAGAGAGCAGCACTCCCCCAGCGCTGGTGCACTTTTGGCTGCTATGAGCCAATGCAGACACGCTGTAGTGCAAGCATGTCTGTGTTGTGTGCAGCATTGCTTATGCCTTTGGCCAGGGCCGGACTGTGAACCGAAGCCGGCCCTGGCAAACAGCTCGACCGGCCTCCGGGGGGAGGAGGGGCAGGGGGGATGGCAGAGGGGGTGCGGCGGGGCTGTTTGCAAGGAACGGTTTTGGCCGATTTTGTTACGGGGCTCCAAAATTGCAGGCCCCCGTTAACAAATATGGCCCCTAGGGGCCCAAAACAAGCCCCTACCCTGGCGGCCCACTGGGGAAACGCCTGGTGCCCGCTACGGCCAGTCAGGACCTGGACTTGAAGCTGCTCCTTCCAGTTCAAAATCTATGCTTTAAGGCTTTTCCCAGTTTCAAGTGTGCTGTGAACGCAGTTCAGCCAGTGCTTAATTTGAGCCAGTGGTTTCCGGTGCCCAGCACCAGCACTTAATCTCCAACACCGGCACTTTTCATGAGCACCAGTTAAAGATACATTAATTGCACCAGTTAAAGATACATTAATTTACGGGAAGATTAAGTGATTTGCCTAGAATCACAGGATGTAGACACTGAGGCTCGAATCTGGTTCCCCAGCTCTGAAGTCATCAGCTCTGGCCATTACGCCATAACCTCTCCCAGCTTTAATGGCTAGTAGTTGGTGCTCTTTTAGGTGGCGCTAACAGGAGAAATGGGCTGGCGCAAGCTGCCTTCTGATGAGAGCCCCTGCACTTATTTTTTTACAAATTAACCACTGAGTGCAGCATACATGCAAAGAGGAAAAAACAAGGAGAAATGAAAACCCAAAGCAAAGTGTTTGTAATTCTGCGCCTCGCTTTCCACATGGACTCGAGGCGCTGCACCCCGTGGTCCGAGCACACCATGAATGACGCAGTATATGGGAGCAGAGTGCGTCGCAGTAGCGGTGCCCGCGGTGCTCCGGTTGGGCACAACACTTGTTGTTAAGGTTCATTATTAGCTCTAAGAATGGTTTCTGGAATAAAAGTTAATGAGCCTGGCTTGAACTTTTGTCAGGCGTCGTTGAGCAGTTCATGTGTATTTATGAGCCGTGCTTCAAAGGGATTCAAGCGCGCGTGTCTGCAGGTGTGTGAGCAGCACTCGGCTTTGACAAGAACAACGGAGCTGCAAGAGCGCCCCCTGCTGACTAAAAAGATTTGGCATCCAGGGGGGAAATGTCATTCTTGCTTAGTCAGTAGGATACCCACGTTTTTGCAGTACTTATATTAACTGTAAAAGTATTCGAGGCAGCTCAGTGACTTAATAACTCGTAGCTCACAATTCTGTGCAAAATGCAGAACACTGGTTAAAAGGTGACTCAATTTTTCCTTCTCCACCGTTGATTAATCGCTCTGTTCTTTTTATCTGATTGAACAACTTCCTGTGGTGCAATTATACCTAAAAAGTGCGCTTTACCTAGAACAATGAAAGAAGTTATAAAGACAGCATTGGGCCAAGGGGAACGATGGAAAAGTCTGGGGTTAAGGAAGGTCAGACTGTTGTGAAGAGAAAAGGACAAGAAATATTATCAGGAGCGGTTCAAATGAATATTGAAGATAAAGTGTGTATTGTAACAGTTTCCTTAAAGAAGGCAGGTCTGGTTGGAGTACTAGAGGGGGGAAGGGAGTTCCACAGACCGGATGCTGTGAAGAACCCGTTTCTCTAAAAGAGGCTGGCAGTGCTTAATTTGTGAAAAAATAAGTGATGGGGCCCTGTCAGGCCACTGCTGCTTGCACCTGCCCATTGCTCCTGTCAGCGCCGCCTATGACAGAACCAACACAACTATTATACATGAAAACCTACAAGTGTTACAATTCAGACTATTCCATGTCCCAAAAGCTGTAGGAATGGCTTGGAAGGCAGGCAATAGCCATTTTAAGGTACATTGGATTAATAACCAACTGTCGTTGTGCTCATTTCTATATTAGACAAACAGCGCCACCTTGTGGCAGACTGTCATAAGCACTGATGTTGACAATTAAGTGCCGTGCCGAGCACCGGAAACCACCAGCTCAAATTAAGCACTGGAGGCTGGTTTTAATTTCTAGGTACTGCTTGTATGCTGTCTTTACTCAGAAGCCTCTCTGTCTGTCAGAGATAGACATTCAGCTTTTTTGATGGATAAGTTGGATTTCCCAGATGCATACACTTAGGTTTGAATCATCTTTATGGAGGCAAGATCCCAAAACAGAGTGATAAACATGCACAAACATGCCGTAATATTTATCATCTCCTGCTCATCTCGCTGTGGAGATAGTTTGCTCACCCAATCATCCCACCTGGAGATGGGGAAGGTGGCGGCAAGGTGGAGGTGAAAGATATTGGGAGCTGCACTGCTAGCCAGCCCCAATACAATTCAACATGCTGCCACGTCATCATTGTCTTGTATGGTGACTCCAGTTTGTTTATTCTTCCAGAAGGCCGCGGTTTTTATGGCCTACTCTGCGTGAATCGGCTGCTTTCAGGGAAGATTAGGGCCGCCTGGCTGTCAGTGTTGGGCGTTCAGTGGTTAGAGGCCTCTCCCAAGCTTTGTTCTTCTTCATGTTCGTTTCCCAGCCTCTTGTTGCCTCTCACACTGCTCACGGCACGCGGTGGGCTTCGCGCTCTACTGCCCTAAGAGAGCTGTCAGGCGGGAGCATCTCTGATTTAAACAAGCATTGGCATAGCCAATAGGTCTCGCCTTTGGGGCCTTATAAGTGTTTAGCCAGAGCTATTGACTTTGCCAATGTCTTCAAGCTGTGCTGTAGAGAAGTGTGGCTGCTGTGCAGCATGCTGAAAAGTTATAATAAAAAGTGTCAGAAGCATTTTTGTTACTTTATATATGACCAAGAAGGCATTATGTAAAACTGAACAACCATATTAAAAAAGTATTTACAATAAAAATGTCCTCAGTTTTCTTTTGTTCTTGCAATGCTGGCAACTTGTTTCTGCCTATTGCAATGGTTGTTTGTTAAAGCTTTTTTTTGAGGGGGCATAAACAATCGGAGGGTGAAGGTTGGGAACTAGTACCTGTATTATAACACTAGCAGCGGCCAGACGCTAGGGAGAATCAACAGATGCCAGATTCCGAGAGCAGGCTGAGGTGGTGCTGAGTGATGCTGAGGTGGTAGTGGTGGTGGTGGTGACTGTTGCGGAGACGATGCGGAGGTGATGCTGAATGATACTCAGGTCTTGCTGAGTGATACTGCTGTGGTGCTGAGTGATGCTGTGGTGGTGCTGAGTGATATTGTCTTGGCGCTGAGTGATGCTGTGGTGGTGCTGGAGTGATATTGTCTTGGCGCTGAGTGATGCTGTGGTGGCCCTGAGTGATGCTGTGGTGGCCCTGAGTGATGCTGTGGTGGCCCTGAGTGATGCTGTGGTGGCCCTGAGTGATGCTGTGGTGGCCCTGAGTGATGCTGTGGTGGCGCTGAATGATGCTGTGGTGGTGCTGAATGATGCTGTGGTGGTGCTGAGCGATGCTGTGGTGGTGCTGAGCGATGCTGTGGTGGTGCTGAGCGATGCTGTGGTGGCGCTGAGCGATGCTGTGGTGGCGCTGAGCGATGCTGTGGTGGCGCTGAGTGATGCTGTGGTGGCGCTGAGTGATGCTGTGGTGGCGCTGAGTGATGCTGTGGTGGCGCTGAGTGATGCTGTGGTTGCGCTGAGTGATGCTGTTGTGGCGCTGATCGATGCTGTGGTGGCGCTGAGCGATGCTGTGGTGGTCTGAGCGATGCTGTGGTGGTGCTGAGCGATGCTGTGGTGGTGCTGAGTCATCCTGTGGTGGTGCGGAGTCATCCTGTGGTGGTGCGGAGTCATCCTGTGGTGGTGCGGAGTCATCCTGTGGTGGTGCTGAGTGATGCAGTGTTGGCCCTGAGTGATGATGTGGTGTCGCTGAGTGAAGCTATGGTGGTGCTGAGTGATGCTGTGGTGGCGCGGAGTGATGTTGTGGTGCTGCTGAGTAATGCTGTGGTGGCGCTGAGTGATGCTGTTGTGGCGCTAAGTGATGCTGTGGTTGTGCTGAGTAATGCTGTGGTTGCACTGAGTGATGCTGTGGTTGCACTGAGTGATGCTGTGGTTGCACTGAGTGATGCTGTGATGGCGTTGAGTGATGCTGTGATGGCGTTGAGTGATGTGTTGGTGCTGTGTGATGCTGTGCTGGCTCTGATTGATGATGTGCTGGCTCTGATTGATGCTGTGGCGTTGCCGAGTGAGAGATAGAGTGAAGATATAATGCCCAATTAGAGAGGGTGGTGAGAGAGAAAGAGAGAGAAAGGGTGTACATAGAATAAAGAGTGGAGCGGGATAGAGAGAGAGAAAGAAGGGGAGAGAGAGTGAATGAAGGAGTTTGAAAGAGAAACAGATAAAGGGGTGAGAGAGAATGAAAGGCTAAAAAGATAGAGAGGGAGAGTTAATTAAGTAGAGAGAGAATTAGAGAGGGAGAGAGAGAGAGAGAGAGAGAGACAATAAGAGTGGGGGTGTGGAGTTTAAATAGAGTGAAGAAGTGACGCGGAAAAAGTAACCTTAAATATAGCTTTGTGCTTTGCGCAAATAAATATTTTTTTAAAAACAGAGTGAGACAAAAATACTGGTAATTAGGCTGTGACTCCCAATATAAAACAAATAGCGATATAAGGTGAAATCAACCCACCGAAGCAATATTTCTAAGTAGACAAAAAAAAGCTTGCATTTCAATGCTAATCGCTATTGTTTTTCATGTGACTGTAGTCCAGGGCCGTCAGTTGGTAATGTGAGCTGCTGCTGCGATTGAAACATCAGAGTCCAGAGAGTTAATGAGCCATGACGAGGAAATGAGGAAGAGATAGGAAACCCCAGATGGCAGCTGCGCGCGTGCACGCTATCGTGAACGCAAGCTGGTCGCCAGCCGAAAGCCAGTGTTTGCACTTCCAAAACCCGCTTACTAAAACTCTCGGCCAGACCAGCGCCAGCGCTGGTGCAGGCCGAGACCTAAAAAGGGGCTGTAAACACATCCCAAGGGAGGACAGTGGTAAGCAAGGAACGGAAACTGTAAATTCATTAGTAACAGCATACTAGTTTAAGCTAAGGCAGAAGCATTTGTAAAGGCAATTCTTTTATCAGAAAATGTTTATGGTTCTGGAGGAAATATTTTTAATTCGATGCAGTTTACACAATGTTACTGTTTTATTGCTCTTTCAAACAAATGGCTTACCCACCCTATCGCATGGTATATGTTTTACACGTAAAATTGCTTGTTTACATACATTTTCATACTAAGCGTTCCGCTAGACACCTGTTAAAATTAAGCCCCTGTACAGCATTCATTCTAGATAGATTGGCAAGTTACATGCGCGCTGATAACATCTGAAGTGATCAGCAGGTCATAAATTGGAGAAGGGACAAGAGAAGGGGATGAGACAAACAGATCGAGTGGCATGGATGAAAGAAGTGAGAGAGGGAAGCAGACAAGAGAGAGAGAGAGAGAGAATTAGAACAGACTTCATCTGTGCTGTGACTCAGCTGCCCGAGCAACTAGTGAAAGGACCCCAGCTTCTAAAAGGAGGAAACAAATCTTTCTTCTGCGGGACTCCTTTTGCTCAATGCATTATCACAGCTGGTAGGATAGCTGAGCGAGTTCAGTGCTCACTGCTGTAATTTGTGTGTAATATGCAGCCCGCACAGTAATATACCATACATGCCAACATTTTCGGACAGGGAAGTGGGAGATTTAAAATAAAAAAAAATCTGGAGAATGAAAATTCCCCATTGACTTCTATTGTAGAAAATGCAATTTCAGGCGGGAGACAGCTAAAATAAAGTCATTTTTGGCTTGAAAATCGGTAGTCTCCCACCTGAATCGGGTCTATTGGCATGTATGATATACCCTCCGATCATTCTGAGGCTAACAGAGCGAATGCCACTGGGATGATGCCAGCAGGCAGTATATCACAGCTGGTAGGATAGCTCAGCGAGTTCAGTGCTCACTGCTGTAATTTCTGTGTGATATGCAGGCCGCGCAGTAATGTTACAATGATTGTGTATGAGTTAAGCACTGCAGAGTACGCGGGTGGTGTGTGAGGACTTAGCAGTGCTGGGTACGAGGTTCAGGCTTCCAGCCGGGATAAGTCTTTCAGGGCGCTGTGTTTATGTTCGACAGCTGAGCATTGAAATATAAAGGGACTCTTTAAAACGGCTGACATTAGTCGCCTCTGATTGCTGTGCACTGCATAGAGCAGGAGCCAATAAGTGCAGAGTGCTTTGGTCACGTTTCAGAACTCAGCACTTTAAGACAGGGGCAAGTGTGAGGGCTAACATGGGTCATGTGTGGAGGCGGAGCACCACGTGATACACTGGTCTTAAGTTAAGACAAATTTCTGCCAGAACGGAGCGGGCGATATGATGGCGATATGAGTCATTTTGAGGGCTGAGAACTGCAGAGCACAGAGGTCGAGTGTGACGGTTCAGCGCGGTAGGCACGCATGTGAGGGAAGAACAATGCAGGGTACAAGAGCCGGGTGTTAAGACTCTGCAGGGCAAAGGATCCTGAGAATTGCAGTGGGCATATGTGAGGACTCAGCACTGCATGTGTGAGGAACGAGCACTACACAGGGCGAACACTACATCAGAGAGATATATGTGAGGGCTGAGGACTGCGAGCTGAAGGGGTCTTGTGTGCGCGCTGGTAACTCAAGGGCAGAGGGATCTCGCGTGAGGTCTCAGCAATATAGGGTACAGGGGGCGGCTTGCGTGGTAGAGGAGCCCCCCCCCCCCTTTTAAAAACAAGCGCTCAAAGACAAGTCTGCAAACTAGGGACATATGTTTAAAAAGTATAATAAAAAAACAAAATACCGCAAAAACGTTTTTTTTTTAATTAAAAGCAAGTCTAAAGGCCACAGAAACAGTACGGGATATAAGCCATCTGAAATCTGCAGACTACGGACATGTGTTTAATCAGCAATGTAACTGTGAACACATCCCAAGGGAAGAGGGCAGTAAACTAATTAGTTACAGGATACTGAATGCCTGTAGACACTGAGGGCATGTCTGGCGTTTAACTTGCGAGAGCGAGCAGCAGCAGGTGTGATAATTGGTAAAAGATGGGATCGCTGCTCGCTCCCGCAAGGTAAACGCCAGACATGCACGAGGACTAATAGCAAACAGTGCAAAACATGCACGAGTTTGAAGAAAAGCCTGGAGCGATTCCAAAAGGTCCCCAAGCAGCGCTTGCGCGCTGCGTAGGCGAGACCTAAAAACTCTAGACCATAACAGCTACGTCTTCCTCCCCTGTTAGGGGCTTCAGTCATCCCAGTAGTCTGCTCTTCCTCTCCCGCTAGGTGCTTTGGTTCTCCCAGTAGTCAGTGCTTCCTCTCCCGCTAGGTGCTTTGGTTCTCCCAGTAGTCAGTGCTTCCTCTCCCGCTAGGTGCTTTGGTTCTCCCAGTAGTCAGTGCTTCCTCTCCCGCTAGGTGCTTTGGTTCTCCCAGTAGTCGGTATTTCTTCTCCTACTTGGGGCTTCTGTTCTCTCAGTAGTCAGTGCTTCTTCTCCTGCTACAGGCTTCGGATCTCTCAGTAGCAGGTGCCAGTGGCGTCACTAGGAGGGCGCGGGGGGGTGCGGACCGCACTGGGTGACACCATCACATGGGGTGACACCTTTCCCAAATGAGACTATTTACTAAATAGTCTCATTTGGGAAAGGTGTCACCCCATGTGATGGTGTCATGGGGTAAGTCGTGAGGAGTTACCGCACTGGGTGACACCAACCCTAGTGACGCCGCTGGCAGGTGCTTCCTATCCCTCTGGGGCAGTGGCGGCTCGCAGTGCTCGAAGGCCGGGCTCGGACTCAGGTCCTTGTCCCATGGGGCCCACAGAGCCATTTAACACTCAACCCGAGTCTCACAGCCTCTGTTCCGTTCACTGCAAAAAGCACATTTTACAATTAGAACTGCCAAATGAAGGACCCTTGGTAAATGCTGAGCATTTAAGTGAAGTCTCTGGGAGCTGGTTTTTTCTGCAGGTGTCCCTTTAAATTCTTTAAACCTCAGGGCAATGTCTGCAGGATCTCCAGGGACTTTGTTTTGATAATATGTTTAACTGCCTCCCGTTGGGGCATTGGGCCTTTTCACAATTAGGTTTAGTGAGGGGAAGCCAATGGTTGAACCATAACAACCTAGGGCCCTGCCTTCCATTACCCTGAACTTTGCACAATGGAGAACAGCTTAGATATTTTTCCAGACACTTTACTGGAGAGCTGCCAGAAGGGCTAGCTTGATTGAACGTGTAGTTTCAAGCCAGGTCTTTTAAACATTGTACTAATTATGGGGCATATTATCAAGAACGGCGTTAAAATTATCGCCGGTTTAGCGGCAGGAAACTGCCGCTAAAGCTGCGATAATGGGCTTGATAATATGCCCTGGAGAATTCCAATAGAAGCCCATGTTCACACCAGAACATGGACTTCTATTGGAATTCTCAAGGGCATATTATCAAGCCCATTATCGCCACTTTAGCGGCAGTTTTCTGCCGCTAAACCGGCGATAATTTTAACGCCGTTCTTGATAATATGCCCCTACGTTACTGGAAGAATTTAACATAAACCATTGTTCTTTGGTGTTAAATTTAAGAAAGAAGGAGACATCGATCCAGAAGTAATTGCAAAATTGGAAACATTTTTGCAAAATTGATTGTGAAGAGGCAAGCCTGGGCAGAGGAAATCAATATTGTTCCTCTGGAACAAGGAGGGTTATGCACAGGTCATAATATAAGACAATCGATCATTGCTTCTCACTCTGGTCCTTAGCTCGAAATGCTTTTCACTCATGCCGGAGGCTGTGCTGTTATTTTGATGAATTTTTGGCAGCCTTTAATGGAGAGCAAGGAGCAAATCATCTTGTGCAAACTCAGGGGTACAAGAATTGTCACTAACTAACCTTAGCGTTAGTTGGCGTAAATTTTCCTACCACCCTGTACCGCTGAAAACTATCGCCATGGTACCGATGTATTTACAATATGTCGCTACATGGTGATAGTTTCTCACCGCGGCGGGATTTGTCGACGTTAACCTCTGCGTTACGGCGATAAAAATCTTGCCGCAAACGTGAAAAAAGTGGCGGCCGGCCAGTCAGCGGCCAGAAACTGCACGCTAATCAGCGTGACACCATTTTTTTTACGTTTCGCAGGAAAATCAACTACAAAACGCCTGCGAAGTACCCCAAAAAACCACACAAAAAATAGCAGAAGAACCATGGAGGAAGCTGGACCCAGTAATGCAGGAGAGAACAACCCCCCTAACACCACAAACAGCCAGGAGGACCAGCCAGAGACCCAGGGGTAGAGGAAGAGGAAAACCAGGTTCAGCCAGCAGGAAAATGAGATCCTGATTGGGGAGGTGACAGACAAACAACACCAGCTGTTTGTCAGCTCCACTGTGTCATTGGGGACCAAAAATGCAATATGGCAGTCCATCGCAGCCAAGGTGAATGCTGTCGCAGAGGTCAATAGGACAGTGACCGACTGCAAGAAGCGTTGCCATGATGTAAGCGCAAGACCAAGCAGAAACTGTCCAACAATCGCCAGGCAGCACTGCAGACCGGAGGTGGCAGTCCAGCACCAAAGGAGGAGCTGGATGCCTTGGAGGAACAGGTGTCCGCTGTCATCTGCGAGGAGTCGGTAGTTGTAGTCCAGGGACAGGATGATGCTGAACATGGCCAGCTACATCAGCAACAGGGTAAGTAACAACCATGGACTGGGGGATTGGGGGTGGATGGGACCAATGTCACTCATGCCCAAATAAATATCCCTCAGTGCACACCCACACTGACTGAAGATCTTGTCCCAGATACTATGGTCCCTGGGGTTATAGCCACATATCACCTTAGTCATTGAATATATTGAAAGACACATATTGGTGGTGTCACAGTCTTGGAAATCTGCACAGGAAATTAATCCAAAATATAGCAAAACAAATATTTACATCAGACTACAAAATAAGGGCAAAATGAACAAGCAAAGGGGCACATTGACTGGAGAGGTGGCAGAGTGTCACATTGTCCTCCTTGCCTCAACACCACGCACATACAAATTGGCTACACAGGGCTGCATCTCATTGACAACAATATGATGATGCCCCGTGAACGAGACTGATCATGGGCAAAAGTGAGCAGGCCACCACCGATGGCAGCACACATGCACCATTGTGCACGTGTGTCTGAGTTGTGTGTAAGAATGTGTATTTGCAGTAAGCTCCCCCTTCATGCACATGTACAATCTTCAACTCAACTCAGACACCCCTGCACAATGGTGAGAAAAAGACATTTTAGGATTGTTAATGTGAAGGAAGGGACACCTTCCTACACATAAGCAATCATCCCCTAAACACAGACACCATTGCACTATGGTGCAAGGGTGCCTGCGTTGCTGCTACACTGCTAAGTGTAGCACCAGCGCAGGTGGAAATGCAAGGCTGCACCATAATGTTGTATATATGGTACAGCATTGTGTTTCTGAAGTGGCAGAGTGAGTTGTTAATCCATGACGGCTAACGCCTCACTCTACCATTTCCTCGTACATAGGCCTGAAGTGTCTACTAACAATACTTTATAAATACATACACTGAAGCAATATAAGTCCTGGGCACACGTGAACCAGGTGTTAAACCACTGATGGTTTTAAAGTTTCGAAAAAAACTCTACAGCGCACCCGCTTGTAGAGACACGGAATACTCTCCGTGCCATCAGAAGTTTGCAGCACGTTTTCGGGAATACGAGCAATCCACAAGATTAGGCCTGTCACGACCTCAGCATTCTGCTGAAGTAATACTGCACCTGTTATATTTCTTGGACTTTCACACCTTTTACTATTACGTCAGACGCCGGGCCCGACTGAGGCACCATATACTTTGGACTGTCACACCGTTCAGTATTACGTCAGAAGCTGGGTTGGAATTATCACCGGCAACTGGCTAATACGAAGATTGCATCACTCCTTGCAAGATATCACTTGAGTTCAGACATTTTCTTTCTTATATCGGATACATCGTTACCATCCGGGTTGGAATTATCACAGGCAGAGCATTCGTACCAAGACTTTCAACACCTGTCTTAAGCCCTGAGGAAGTCACGGGATAACTCCCATTGGCGACGAAACACGTGTTGGCTGGTTTTCGTGTGTTCCATTGAACAATAAAACAAGAATGAATACACTGGAGATTGAACATTGAGACTTTTTTCGAAACTTTAAAACCATCAGTGGTTTAACACCTGGTTCACGTGTGCCCGGGACTTATATTGCATTGACATTGTGTAGGGCTTGACCTTACACACATTGAGGGGTTTTAGGGAATTTCCCCTTTCCTGGTAGCACCGTACACTTTAGATTCAGTTTACACTCAACCGTTTATTGAGCTGGGCGCCTTTTTCCTGAGTTACTAAAAACCCTTCAGACATAGCTTACATACACTGAAGAACTACTGTTATAAGGTGGTTCTGACACTCTGGGCCGCCTGGATTTTTCACTTTTTGAGCACCTATTTGTTGAGCTTTTACTGTGGGAGAGCCTCATAAGTTGGGATTCACCCACAGTGAACTCATGATGAAAGAGACTGCGTGTGGATTTTACTGGTGTCCCCCTAGCTTGACTAGGCCGCTGCGCAGCAGCTGGAGTAAGGGGCACCGGGCTGGTTACATGCATACACCTGTGTACATGCGTGTGCACAAGTGCAGGGGCTGCGCAGGGGAGATTCCTGGCGTGCGCAGCCCAGGAGCAGATACAAAGTAAATTGTGTGGCAGGACTTATGCAGAATTGGGTGGTGACATGGAATAGGCTTTATACACTGGGAAGAAACATGCCAGGGAAAGTCAGTGTGTTTTACTGTGTTTTTCACTTTATTATCCCCTATGGGGAAGTGGAGCCCATCGGCTAGTGTCACTTTCCTAAGGCCTACAAATTCCAGACACGCACCAAAGTCCACTGTAACGGGTGTGAGAAGAAGTATTCTGCAGAGTCCAGAGTCATATTTGTACTGCTTTTGGGTCATCCATAAAGGTTATAGTTCTCTGAGTCAGCTCATAACCAGGGCCTGGCTGGGGGCTGACCCCAGCGGCCTGGAGTGATAACCTTCCCTCCGAGGAGAGAAGCTGGGTGGAGCTGCAGGCTAATCCATCAGCAGCTGTCACTGGGTGCCAGGCACCAAGCTGCAGGAAGGGGAGGCAGCTCTGGGGGGAAGGGACTTTCAGAGACCATGTGGCAGGAGACCCTGGGCAACGCCATCTTGAACCAATCCAGAGGCCTGGGCAGGAAGGAGGGAGCAGGGGCAGTGAAGTGATGTGTCGCTGTTTGATAGGACAAACAGAGATTTCCTGCCAGCCCCCTCCCCATTCTCTTAAAAAGTGATGGCACAGGAAGATAAGCTCTCTCTGGGGTGTGGTCTGCAGAGGCAGAAGGTGCTGGAGCCTGGCACAATGGGCAGTTGGAAGGAGCAACCCCCTGACTGTCCCAGGATCCTGAACAGCGCCAAGAGGAGAGATCAGGACCAGTGCACAGAAGCAGGGGCCTCTGCGCAGGGAGAAGAGAGGCCGAGGAGGAGAGCCAGGCGAAAGGCTGGCGCAGGGAGCCAGTGAAGACAGCTCCCTGCTGAACCCCCCCCTCTCCGAGACCCAGAGGGCGAAAGAGAGTGCTCCCAGTGGCTGGGGAGCACCACCAGGAACAAGAAGAGGCCAAAATCGACAAGATCGGTCCCCTGGGGGCTGAGATCGGGCCCCCAGAAGGTAGGTGACATTTGACCTTTGGCTGACCGACGACGAAGTGTGTGGGGTTCTGCCGCCGGTCTAGAAGATGCCCCCGGGGTGGGTCAGGTCCCGGGGCTGCCCCCAACACGAAGTAAAGTCGGGGAGCACCTTCTTGCTCCCCGTAAAGTGTCCCCCAACTCGGGTGGCCAAGAGCCCACCCTGGCCCCCGGCAACAGCAGAGAGCAGGGGGCGCCATCGCGCCCCGCGAAGAGGACTCCCGGGGGCCCAGGACCCCATCCCCGGGCCCCGAAGCAAAGCCGGGCAACCGGGGTGCCAGGAGCCCACCCTGGCCCCCGACGGGAATGCTGAAGTCGGGGGGGCGCTGTCACGTCCCCCCGTGAAGACTGCCCCTGGGGCCCCGGGAGCCCAACTCCGGGCCCCGAAGACTGTCGCGCTCCCCGTGAAGAATTCTGCGTGGAGGGGTCCGGGATCCTAACTCCGGGCCCCGGTGTGTCCCGTGGAAGAGGAGGAGGCCGGGGGAGTGCAGCCGCAATCCCCCCGAGGACCGGCGAGGCTGACGAGGTCTCCGCGTCTGCCCACGAGCGGGCAGACCAGCATGGATGCGCCGGCTCCCGCGGCCGCACACGGAGGTGCGGGCAGAGCGGGGAGCCGGCAGGAGCAGCCGGGGGTGGGCTGCCCGGGCTGCCCTTCAGCTGCATGATGCGGGAGGGCCCGGGTGGGGCCGGGCCTCCCTGAAACAAAGAAAGAGTGGCGAGTCGGAGGCACGGGGTTCCCGGGTGGGACCGGGAACCCGAGAAAGGCAGAGTGTGGTGCAAGGGGCCCGGGTGGGACAGGGCCCCCGAAAATGTGCAGATCGGCCGGGGGTGGGCTCCCCGAGCCGGATCACTCACCTGGGGGTTCGGGTGGGACCGGACCCTCCAACGAGGGAAGGCAGCGGCCGGAGGCACACATCATCGGGAGAGCCGCTGTTATAATATTCACTGAAAATCAGGAATCACCCATAATGCCTTGCAGGTCTGAACCGGCCTGCAAGGGAAAAACCGCTGTTTCTCTGTTTGTGGTGGCCCCAGGAGAACGGGGTCGCCACCACACTTGTGCCAGGGTGCAGGGGGAGCTGCAGGAGCAACGCAGTCTCCCCCAGCACAACGAAGAAAAGTCCCTCCCTAAGTCTCATGGGGACTTGAAAAGAATAACCCCTCAAGGGCTCAGCCAGCATTTTAACTCTTCTTGGGCTGGAACTTTTGTTCTACAGCTGGAGGAGGATTGAGAAGTGCGCCAAGGGATGAAGGGCTGAGTTGGGGATGTCTGGAGGTGAAGAGGTGTAATTGCACCTGTAGTGCATTTACTAATGTTATTTCTTTCAGAGGGACTGAAGGTCACATGTGTAATGTGAAGTACCTGTGTAAGATGATGTCATAAGCAAAGTGGGGTTATGTTGTCAGATATTCCTGCTAGGGTGTCTGGCTGTATATGCGTAATCTTGTGATTTCATTTGTGATGCCTTTAGGGGCTGTAATTGCAATGCATTCTAATGATCCACAAATGTGATGAGTACTGTCGTTCTAAAGTGCTGCTTAAACATGGATTCTTGCTGCTGCGCTTAAGTGAAGAACAACCCAGACTGTTAGCCCTGAAGATGTAAGGGTGCATACTGTACGGACAATACGAGATGCTCAGTCCGGGTTATGTGTCACTGGGGCAGGTGAACCTATTTTTAATGCTAGTTGAGATGATGGGGTGGGGGTGCCCCTGGGATGGTGCCAGTTGGCTAGGCCCTCGCTCCAAGTTGTGTCAACCCACTGCATTAGGGGGCCAGATGACGTGCAGGCATGGGAGTGGTGGTACTAGACCCCACCCCCCTGCGGGAGGGGTGGAGATGTTATGCAATGTCACAATGTAATTCCAACAGCTTATGTATATTTGTAAATTGGTGCATAGTATTGAGTAGTGTGTGTTTAATAAATGTACTCTTACTTTTATAAAGCAAAGTACAGACTGGACAGTCAATTATTGAGTGTTATTGCTGTGCACCTGTAATGGCGATTACTAGCCCACACCACCTCCCTTGAGTAAGCCTCAGACTGCTCTGCAACGCTACCCTCTGAGAGTCAGGCGCTACAATTGGGTGTTTGGTTCTCAGTGAAGGACAAATGTAGTCATGTTATTTGTGCAGGCCTCACCGATACTGCCTCGTTTTCCAACAACTACCCATAGTCAATGTGGTGGACAATGTGTGAAAAGATGTGTGTCGTGGCATGACACATGTGAAGTCAGTTCACTTAACACGTCACATATTAAAAACAAGCATTGGCATAGCCAATAGGTCTCGCCTTTGGGACCTTATAAGTGTTTAGCCATGCAACGGTTGATGTTGTTGCACCAAGGATATTGTGCTGCATAACTAAATACCTATAAGGTCACAAAAGCGAGACCTATTGGCTATGCCAATGCTTGTTTTAGAGTGAGTAGCAGGCCTGTGAGTGTTGCTTCTGTGTGTAGGTGTAATACTCTGGGTAACTGTGTCCCCATGTGCCCTTTGTGTGCTTGTGTAGTGGCAGCTGCTTGGTTAAGCTGTGTCCTAGTGTGTTTTTATGAGTACGTGTTTGTGTTGTATGTATTGTAGGCCTGTGTGTGCTGCATCTGTCGGTGGGTGCCACGTCACTGCCTTCCAGTGTGTTTATTTGTGTAGTGTAATGTGCTTGGTGAATCTGTCTTTCCTGTGCGTTGTGTGGTGCGTCTATGCCAGTCGGTGTGTGGGTGTGTTGCTGTCAGATGCTCTCTCTCAGATTGTGGGTGTGTGGTTGTGTCAGAGGCCGCAACAGTGGGCAGATGGCTGCTCTTAGGAGAGGGCTCGTTGGCGTGGCCCCTCCTGACTTGGTGTCGCGGGCGCATGCGCACTGCGCAGCACACACGCACATTACAAAAACCTACCCAAAGCCCTCCGGTTATAATTAATTTCTATTTGGGGCTGAGTCAAATTGGTGTCATGAGATTTCCGCCGTATGAGAGGCACAGCTTCCTGGCATCGGCGCTTGTAGTCGGAGGGGCACGGGCGACGTGCAGCAGGTACAATGAGTAACACAGAGCAGCAAAACAACACGGCACAACGTGCGCACACAACTAACGCACCGCAACACACACATCACCAGCCTGATTCAGGGGCAGTATCGGGGGGGCTAATTCTTCCACCAATAGGCAGAGTGGAGATGCAGGGGCTCTTAGAAGGGGTGAAAAAACAACTAAGCCTCATCAACATGCAAATGGTCTTTTAAAGACCTGTGAAGTACTGGGGTGCGGCTGTGTGTGTGCCCGGGAAGCTGTCTCATCCCGGGCTGCCACACATGATGGGGCGGAGGGGAGGGGCTGAAGCGACTGACTACTTGTGCCCTGCTTCAATGGGGCGCACTCCAAAAATGCCTCACAAAGCTTACACAAAGGCGGATACTCCCCCATCATATCAGGCTCCGAAACTATGGAGGCAGGTGACAAAGGCTTGCAGTTTTAGAGCTATGGGCTGGTTTACATACACCCCTAACGGTGTTGCGCGAAAGTAATTAAATAAATAAACAAGCGCGTCCGAGGTGGACCACGCAGAAAATGAAAGCACACTGCTATGGTGATGCGAAACGCTACGTTTTGCCCCGCGTGGCAAATTTAAAAAATAAATAAACAAGCGCGTCCGAGGCGGACCGCGCAGAAAATGAAAGCACACTGCTATAGTGATGCGAAACGCTACGTTTCCATGAGATAATTTCTCTTAAGGCTGCCATGGACATACTGTGACTAAGGCAGTAGACATTTTATCATGGCTGTCAGAGCCAATCTTCATTCTAGCCCATGAATAGCAGTAAATTGCAGAAAACAGATTCTGAGAATTTGATAGCATGTAAATTAACAGAGAGGACTTAACAAATTGAGAACGCCTTATGAGGGTCCCATGTGCCAGTTAGTTCACGGAAAGAACCAGAATTTTGTTTGCCAATATTAAGACTTGCATAGCGCTTTCATGTGAGCTCAAGCTGAATGCTCAAATTAAATGATTTGATTTTGAAAGCATTACCTTTTAGGAAATACAGAGCAATATATTATTATTTGATTACTCTGAAGAAAGATGAGGGGACATGCATCCTAACAATATTTTCTGATACTTAGTCTGAGTGTATTTTCAATCCTTCCCTTTAAAACATATCTTACACGTTTTATGATGTGCTGAAAAAAATAATATGCATTTAATAGAATTACCTTAAGGATGTAAATATGAATTTGAAACTCATTTGTATTTCTAGGCAAGTGGCCAGAAGAGACTTCTGGAACCAGTAGCACAGCATGAGTGCCAGGGGTCCCAATGCAAGCAGGGAAAATGGGCCCCCTCTTGCCATTTGCGCAGGAAAAGACAACCACAACTGTAGTGCAGTGGACCCCTCACGTCTGTGGGCCCGGGTGCCACTGCATTAAGGATAGCTATGCTGCGGTGCGGTCTGCATTTTGGTGATATCGAATAGAGGCTCTCCGGCGCTGTTTTGGTGGGAGGGGTGAACATTTGGAACATATGAGGGTGGGAGTGTCAAAGGACGAGCAGAGAAAGCATTGTGTATTTGGAAGTAGGCGTGGCTGGGTCAATGGCGAGAGGCGCTGTCAGAACGCACCCTTAATGCCTATGAACATTCTCACTGTGAGAAACCCTTGAAGGCCACTGGCTCTCGGCTGGGTGCACCCAGACACCTCTCAAGGTGAGCAGCCTCGATGTTACTAACACTGTGTCACTCCTACTGCACAGTGTGAATCACTTTCATTGCATACTGAGTACCTTTAAACATGATCACAGTGACGAAATCTTTGTCCTCAGAGTGAATCATTCTTACTGTCTGAGTGTCTGTCTCTCAGTGACCTGTCTCACTGCACAGCCTGGTGAACTGAAGGTGCCCTGCCGATCTAACTGAAAGAAGAAACTGGTCATGTACCTTGGGTGGGCCCAGCACTGCTGGTATAATGGACATGCAGTGCATGGTCTGTAGTGCATTCACCCCTCTTCCACTGGGCTCCCCCAACTCCCTTCCAGTGTAGGGCGGCGGCACGTGGCACTGTTTCTTACTGGAGATGTACTGCCGCCTGCCCTCGTCTATGTGAGTTAAAATTACATCCGGATCCATGAGGCCACAATCCAGTAGCAACAACGAGAGAGTGGGCCAGGATCGAAGGTGAGGGTTTAAGTCCTGTGGCAGGTGGAAGGTGCAGATTCACCGACTGGGAGAAGCGTCCTAGCTGGTGACCCTCCTGCGGGCAGATACACTGGGAGAAGAGGCACACCCTGATGTGGGCACAGGGGGCTGCTCTATAGAGGTAGCGGACCCTCTGGCCGACTGAGCTGTAGGCAGGGGCCTCGGGAGGGCGGACCCCTGAAGACACAAGAGCCACCTCAAAGCCTCTCTCGCACCGCTGGCAGTGGGCGTCAGGTTCACTACATGCACTCCTGGCTGAGGGACCTAGCCTGCACACAGCGGGGCTCCGAGTGAGACTGGCTGCAAAGAACAAGCCACCGAGCAGTGATTGTTCACATGGGTATCCTTGTGTCCACGCGGCTATCGCCCACCAGGCCACGTGCAATCTATCAGATGTGTGCACGCCGCCCGTACAATAAAGCTTACGCCAGCATTTAAAGGCGCAGGCACTCGTAAGAAGTGCTTGATGTAAATTTCAATATAAAACAAGCACAAGCGCGCGCGCCTCGCGCGGCAGCAGGGGGAGGGGAGAGAGGAGGGGGCCTGCGCGATTCCCTTGCAGGAGCGAGCAGCAAGGCGCGATAATTGATAACATATGGCGCCAGCTGCTCGCTCCCGCAAGGGAATCGCCAAACGTGTTGCCATTGAAAGCAATGCAACGCGTGCACGTTTTTGGCCTCAAAACCGACTCGATGGCTAAAGGTCTTTTTCCTATGCAACGCATGCGCGCTGCGTAGGCGAGACCTAATAAGTCTATCAAGCAGAAAGAGGAGAAATGGTGTAGGAAAGCATAGCTCTGAAATTGATAATGGGTCCAAGACGTGCCAAGGTTAGCTGTAACGCCCATCACTACATCCCTCGCAGAACATTTGCCAAATTGGTCACACTGTTGTTCCAAATCTACAAGGCTGTGCAGACACCTGTAAAGAGGCGTCAGAAGAACTTGTGAAGAATGATAAGCATACATCCCCTGCAGCCCCACGTGGAAAGTGAAGCTGTTGTGGAGACTGGGGTAATAAAAGATGTAAAAAAGTGTCCAGACTCCATACCCACAGCATTCAAACAATGCTGTGCAGAGCACAATGCCCACAGTGCATCCTGTGTAAATCTGTCCTAGCTAAATAACTACATATGGTTAAATATTTGTCAGACCAATCAAAAACTCTTTTCCAAAATGAACTTTGTTCCCCAAAACATCAATAAGTTTGTTAAAAACTAATTTTAAATGAGGTTTGTTGGTAGCCTGTCCCTTGAAGATGCTGTAATCACAATTGTAGACACTAAAATTGATTTTGGGGGAGATGCATCTGCCGCGATCCACTACCAGTCCAACAGGACAGATCCACGCAGCAAAAAATAATGGGAGCACAAAGCCTCAACCATTGGCAATTTATTTGTAACAAAACACTTGTAAAAAAATACACTAATTATTCTAACTACTCCTACACTACCCTAACTTGTACTAACATCTAACTACAGTAAACTAACTAGCTTACCTAAGACTATACACAGAACAACATATCTTAAACATCAACCCACCGCCCCCCTTATGGCACATTGTTGACGTCACAAAGACACCTTATCCCATACATCAACTAACTAAACATACATACTAAACAAATATATATATATATTTTTTTATTAACAAGTCAAAAAACACATCAACCCCCCCACCCAAAGGAAACGGAAACTTAAACAAAAGCACTATAAAGATAAAATCCTAAAATTAATAAGCAACCTACACCTAACACTACATTATCTCTACACTAAATCTACACTTAATACTAACTAACTACTAAATATGTTAACAGGATGATAAATAGGAGAGGGTAAACGTGGGACCGGACAGGGTGGGAAACCAAACAACCATTGTCCATCAATACGGAGCCCCAGGGCCCCCTTAATGTCCATGAGATGGCCATTAATGTCATCCTGGTCCCGTTCAAGTCGGACAACTCTGACGTTCAAACTGAACATTAACCTCGTCTCCCTCTTGGTGAGGACAGACCTTTCCCGGTGTGCTGGAGCTCTGGAGGATGTCCTGGTTGTGCACTCTGTGAGTGGTGAAGACTCATGCGAGAAGATGTGGCTGCCGCACGTGGAGCAGCTCCTGATGGACCTTGGACAGCTGACTTTTGCCCCTTTGAGTGGGCAGATGACTTCCGGATGGGCCAGGGATTTGCTGGGTCTGGCTCTGGTGTGTTGACGTTGCAGGCAGTGTTGTGTGTTTCTTTCCAGCAATCATTGTACTGTCTGTGATGGACTTCCATCTGCCTGCAGCCCTTTCATCCTGGTACCATTTGGCCATTGCCTTGTACCCCTTAGCCACATGCCTGATGTGGTGATAACATTCCTTTCGCAGGAGGAACTGACGCAGCTCCTCCGGGGACATGTTATCTGAAAAAATGAAATGATAATGGTCATGTTTCCTGACTCCAATAGCATGATGGCATAATGCATATTTTCCACAACTATGAATAATGAACCATAGCTTACGTGAACATCGTCAAAAAGAACATGCAAATAGACACATGACCTGATAAATCCTGAACACATAATAGTCGTATTCCGAATTAGATGTTCATGACAGGGAAATATCCTTTACCCCGCATGTGTTACTCCGCAGTGCCATTACCCTGCAGTTTTTACACTGCAAAATGTTTTACAACGCAGGGCTGTACACCACAAATTATTACAACGCATTCCCCATTACAACACAACGGTGGAGTTTGAATAGTAAATTGCGTTGTAATGGGGAATGCATTGTAATAGTTTGCGGTGTACAGCCCTGCGTTGTAAAACATTTTGAGGTGTAAAAACTGCAGGATAATGGCACTGAATGTAACCCCTGCGGGGTAAAGTGTCCAATTCGTCATGACAACATGATTAGTCATGTGCTTGGACAAGTCAGGCACAGAGTGCAGTGACAACAATTTGCGGATTTCTGGTTTCTGTTTGCAATTTGGCAAACTAACAGCAATCAAGCCAATAGGGGGAGTACAGTATGTATGAAGTATGACAGGCCCATAGCAGACCCTGCCATTCCAACTAACCAAAGACAGTGAGCTGCATAGTCTGCGATCAAGTCTGATGACTAATCACAACAGTGTTAGTCATGTAATACATTTGAGCAAATGTAAAATCATTGTATGAGTGAGACCTTGGAGGTGTCACCACAGGTACACAACCAGATTAGATCATGTACACATGTTATTGTCAATTTGTAGAACAATGCTAAAAGTTTGACATACATGCAAGGAAAGAGGGCATATGTTGCATGCAGCTAAGTGTACAAGTATTAACCATCTCTGCACCTTTATGTGCCATGAACTAATGTGACAGCAAAGATGCTGCATGTGAACCACACATTTGTCTGCACTGCTTTTAAAACAGTGGCAGTGTGAACACAATTATGGTATTGCTAAGGAAAACACCCTCGCCCTAAAGTGCTCTGTTGTCTGGTTTGAGCACATGTTAGTCAATGTTACGCAACGATCACCATCATTCACCTGATCCATCAGTGAACTATTCTGTATTTCATGTGTGACACATTAAGATGACCAACTAGTAACATGTGAATTGGAAGAACTGTTGAGCGTGTCACCGTAAAGAGCATGTTTACGACATTATTCACACATAGTATGAAAATCAGACACTACACAGAATTGAAGTTGCCCATGTGTGAATGGTACTGTGTTATGATGAGTGGGCTTAGCAGTGTAACAATGTCCAACACTCATCAACTAAATGCGGTCTGAAAGGATGCCTGATGCATGTGTTGAGATTGTCCTACACTGATTTTCTAATGCATGCTTCCACACTGACTCTGCATTAGTCTGCCCAAGACTATGTTGTGAGTACAAGCTTTCCTATTGGCTACAGAGGCTTGCTTATTTGCCTTAGCATTAAATTGATGTGTCTTATTCCTCATCAAATACACAAGTATTTGATGTGACCGATTTATGTACCGACAATCTATTCCACATTGTGTAACTGTTCCTGCGAAACTTGTTGATGTTTCATCATGTCATTCATCCCTCTGTGACACGTACTCATGGGGGAATATGTACAAGGAAGTGGCTGAGAGATGTATTGTCCTTCCTGGCTTTAACGCCTCTCTCCGCCACTTCTGAAACGCAAGGCTGCACCATATTTACAAGAATGTGGCGGAGCCTTGAGTTTCACCATGCGATGGTGCTAAGTTTAGCAAGTTAGCGCCAACGCAGGCACCCTTGCACCATGGTGCTAGGGTGTCTGCGTGGAGTGGAGTATTGTTCATGTGTCGGAAGGTGCACCAAAATGCACATACACAATCCTGAAATGCCATACTGTCACTTTTGTGTGTCCTGCTTCTTGCAGCACACATGAAAATGACAAAATGGCATTTTCCCTAAACTTTATTTATGTACAGGAAGGGACACCTTCCTGTACATAAAGAAAGAATGGCAATTTGCATTTTCCATGTGTGCTGCACAAGGCAGCACACATGGAAAGAGACTGATACCAGGAGACACAATGCATTAAGTGTCTTAACGCTGCCTTGTAAATAAGGTGCACACACCATTGCCACACTGAGTAGAGAAAAGTGACGGTGTGGTGGCCATAGGGGCTTGTGCATATGCCACACTGTCTTGTGGTGACACAGTTGATGCCATGGGGGAAAATGCCATATGGTGATGGTAGTACATTTTAGTTATTTTTCAATAAGGTTGTATGTGGTATCTGTCAATAGTTCATGTCTGAATGCCACATCACTTTGCATAATAATGATCAACAACAGATGTGACATGTTCATTGCAACAAACTTATCATCATATAGAATTGTCTCCAATTGAAATTGGCGGCTGCAGATCTGGAACCCTTGCACAATAATGTCAGGGTACATAGATGTTTGTGATGCGGTGTGATTGGCTCTATGACATGGCTATGACATCACCCATATCATGCATTCTGTGCTTGGACATAGATACGGTGTTGTGACATATGAGGCATTGCAACACCAAGTTAGAAATGGCAATTCTGTCCTCCAGCATCACATGATGCTGATGTGCAACACCCTTGACTTGATGCAGCATCATCATACCAGAGGTGATTGTCATGTGATGCACATCCACACTGTGTACTATAACATACAGGGGCTGTGGTATTGCTTGCATATGTCGACACATTATCCAGTGCTAGGGACGAAACACTCACCTGTGGCGTGTGGGTCCATGAATGCATCCACATCTCCTTGTGTGATCAAGGGTCTTCCTGCTGTTGGAAAAATGTGAAAGGTACAATTAATGTCATTGACATCACATTTTGCAAGATCACATACATCATTGATAGTTAAATGGAAAAAATACAGTCATTGGAATAGTAAGGTGTGTTGCCACGTTACATACATGTTGCAATCTGCTGAGGTGGTCTTACACACAACACATGTCAAGGTCACACTGGTGCCGTAATGGGCATCCATGCAATGATCTGATTGACATAACAGACTACGACCTGTCCCAATTCTACATGGATGTTAAATTTACTCTCACACATCAACAGTCGTGACATTTGAGGGTCAAATCAGTTATTCAGATACGCACAGGTATGTCACGTGCTCAGAACTTTTGGTGACCCACATTATGTATCTTGTAGAGATTGGCAGCCAGTTGATCATGTGAAGTGTAACCAATTATTAAAGGATGTAGGTGTGGCACAGTATGTCATGACAGGTGATCCAGCGCGGCTAATATAAATTGCTCCTTAGGACACCAATCCAGGTAAAACACTTACGCAACCTATTGTTAATTTAAAACTTATGTCGGTGGGGCCCATGACACCGCATACATACATTCATTCAATCTCTGGATTACACGCTAAGGAGAATGTGCTGCTGGACGAACGGGATACCTTGTTAAATTTGACAGAATAATAATTTATACATTATATGCATTAACTTTGGATCCTGTCAGTTCTAAACATCAAGGTACTCCGCTATTCGGTCGATGGACCAACTAGTAGAATAAGTTGATGGTGATTAAGACCAGCTCAATCACATTTTAAACCTTTAACATTTATAAATCATAAATTTATTAATGAACCACGGACTCATTTTAAAGTTAGAATATAATTTTATCTAAATTCTTCAATCAAATAAGTGAAATTCTTTATTAAACAAACACATTTAATATATCATTAAACATTTAAGAAAGGTTTAGGAAAAGTGAAAATTATGCATTACCCTCGGCCATGGGGCGATGACAAGAATGGTTCACCAAAGGAAAATAAACCGCAGATCACAGAATAGGACTCCCAAAACTGACTGACTGTCCCGCTAACCTCCTCGGACGCACCTCCCGGGCAGAATTTCCCGCAACGATCTCGTTCCTTCCCCAGTCAAAGTTCAAAGTCCAAAATGACAGAGTCTTTCGCAGCATCAAAGTGGAAAAATGAAAAATAAAGAAGCGGCATGGCAACAACACCAACAGCAACCAACCCACGTAAGAGCAGACTCTCTTGTACCCTATTCTCTGGCTTACTACACATAAAAGTTGCAATCCTTAGGGGCAAGAATCACGCTAATTGGTCTATTGGAGGGGTGGTGATGGTCACCTCATCGCCCTCCTTGTTCAAACTGGTTTGGGGACAATAAAACACACAATAAGTCTCATGACTCTGGGGTCAAAAGTAGTCCAACTTGTCCATTCATTTTGTAGCGATCTTTGATGGTCACATTTTAGTTCATCCATTGTCACTCGGTTCTTTCCCATCCATTCCCAGGAATACATGCTGAATCTCTTGGCACATTCTTCATTGTAGGTCAGATTGACCTTGACATCTCTCACTCCGGGCACAGGCCGCATTCACGTGACTTGAACTTCTTTATTGCTTCTGCGCAGAGGCCATCTTAGTCATCTCACGTGATCTCATTCTTTCCAGTAGCCATTTTTCGAAGCATGGCCTAGCAGGCCCGAACGAATTATCATAAGAACAAACACAACCGAAATTAAAACAAAGAAAATAAGCCTTTCTGTTTACCACCCGCCAGTCTAAAGACCCGTGTTAGGGGTTACCTAGCAGAAGCGACATTTAAAGCCATTTTACTTACCATCTGCGTTCTTTGCCACAATACAAATTTACTACGCAACACAAATCATGCAATTTTACTCTAATCAATACGCAAATTACAATACTAAGGTTAATTAACTTCACATTTGTAAGTAGATTAGATTTTGCACAAATCAGCATATTACCGACGTGTAGTGTTTACTAAAAAGGTGCATTTGTTGGTTAAATACATGCATTTCAAACGGTTAGTATTATTAATTATTAAGAGGTCATTAATTTCCAAGGGGGTACAAAATTATTTCGTTTACCCTGCTCCATCACAGGCAAGTTATTTTGCCAAATGACAATTTAAATTATGTGTGCGTCTATCTTGTGCACAACAGAATTTGTGTCATGTGCATTCATCCTCTGATGTGATACAATGTTGGTCATTTACTTACCACCTTGCATCCCGACGATTAGTCCAAGGTGATCCAATAGGTCCCCCTCATGGGCAACAAAGTCCTGCCACCAGTGCTTTCACTGCTGGACAGTACTGTCCACACCAAACATGTTCAGCATCTTTTCATGGATGTGCTCCCATCTCACCTTCCGTACCTTTACATCGTACCCCAGTAGGATGTGTCCCCCAGCCTCAACCATCCTTGACAGGTAGATTTTTACAAGCCGGAGGAAGGCCCCACGGCCCCCCTCTGACATCCTGCCCTCTCTACCCTGCTCTAACATACCCCAATACAATATTTCCCCCATGCAAACCAAAAAAACACCACACGCAACCCCTATTAACTACTTAACTATACAAAGGTACCCCAGAGATGTACACCCGACAAAACAATCAGACAGATGCAATTCACACGTTGGGACAGAGACACAGGACTTAACTAGGACAGTATGGACAGTTCACAACACACAGAACTCTCTCAAATACACCAAGAACAACAGACACCTTCCAAAACCTCCACAATTCTCAAAACACAGTAACAGTGTGGCTGAAAGAGAAAGTGGAAGTGTACTGTACACCTCCATGTGCCAGGATGCAGACTGACATCATTTCCTGTCAGTTTGCGGCCCGTTTTTTCATTTTGCGATGAAATTTTACACGCCTTGGGCTGAGCGGGAATATTTCATGTATATATATATATATGTATTTTGCAAGTATTTTTCGTCCCGGAAATAAAAAAGATTGCTGCAAAGGGGTAATTGCGTTTTATTTTATCGCTAATTTATACATGAACAATATATGTTCCTTTTCATGCATTTAGTCTGAAATAACAGCACAATATGTATTAGTGATGTGATCTGTGTGTTGTACGTTTGTGTGGTGTATCTGTTCTGTGCATGTGTTAGTGGTCCAGAGCCATTAGGAGGCACTATTTTCTCACATTGGTGTCTGTTCCTGACTGGACATGTGTGTACGTAGATCCCTTGCCAGGGTGTCACACATTACGGTTGGCATTGGTTGTATGTGTCACTGCATGTGAGCCTCTAACATCACACATTGCAGTGATGTTTGTGCGAGTCTGATGGTCTTGCTACACATATGTACTTGATCAACAGGCAGTCACTACTTGTCTCTGAAATTTGCAAATCCGCATGCAATGCACAGCTATGGCTGCACATTCAGATTGGAGTGTATGAATATCTGTGGACACAGAGGGGGGGGGGGAGACATCCATTACCACGCGGGCATTGCATCGCAATGCCTTTACATCGCGGGTATTACAACGCAAGTCGTTCTAACCTAAGGAATAGTATGATTTACTATTCCAACACCTTCCCTACTGTACGTAGACTGGTGATGGAATAGTAAATGATACTATTCCTAAGTCCAGCGCCCTCCAGCGCGAGTCGTCGTAACGACTTGCATTGTAAAAACTGCGATGTAACGTACCGCGATCATTTTGATCGCGTTGTAACGTCACATATTCCAGAGGGGGACATCGATGACAGTCTGTGGTACGGCACTCATGGATTCATTTGAACTAGATAGGTGTATGCTTTTCCTGCATTGCTAGCCATAACATGGTCTCTGTTCGGTGTGCAATGACCATCTCCATTGACAACATTACATAAAATGCTAGTTAAAACATTACATGGTGTGGGTCTGTTCTTTGGCGCTGCCTCTGTGGTGGTCCTGGTGGTGGTGGCAGTGGTGGTGGTGGTTGTGGTCTTCTTGGGGCTCCAAGCTACAGGAGTAGTACCTCCATGGCATCATTTGGTGAGCAAATGAAGCTCTGGGTTTGTCTCCCTTATGTTCTGTGTTTTTTTGCTCCATTTTTTAGACCAGCTTTTTCTGATCTTAAAAGCCAGCTGCTAACTTGCCTTAGCGGCATTTTTGGGGGAGTATCACCGGACAGAACATTCATTGTAAATATCGCGAAGTGGGGTTAGCGGAAATGTTTTCACGGGAACACCCACCTTGCATATCATATTTGTTAAGTCCCGCTAACAGCATTGGCGATCACAAAATCGTACTTTTACGCAGGAAAAATGTCACCAACTGCGGTTAGCGGCAACTTGCAAATTCAGCGCTAAAAAAAAAGCTGCCGTAGCGTCCAAAAATTGATGCTGCGGCGGCGTTAACTCCTTGTACATATGCCCCTCAAAGTTTTGGTGCATTCCACACGAGTGGCAGCTGGTCAATTTATAAAGTAGTGGGGCTATGAATCAAATGAAAGGTCATAAAACGTTAGTAAGGACACATACAAACAAACACTCACACACACGCTCACATAAACACACACACTGGTGCACGTTTGCAGACAGGCACATACACAACATAAGCATATTCTCACTCATACACACAAAGTGGAAACTTACCTGGGGTAGTCCTCAGCGCAGTTTCCTCTGCACATCGATTCGCGACTTTCAGAACGCACAAACAAGGCGCTAGGTCGAGGCTCACACCCTCATGCCCAATCTGAAGCTCAGATAGGACAAAAGGCTATTCTTTTTCTTTTATCATGGCTTCTGATAGGGCATAAGGGAGCATGACTCCATTATCTGATATGCTGCACTGCCTGATGCAAGTTTTGCATGTCAGATGTGTATTGCATCTGTGAAAGGATGGGCTGTAACAGCTCACGCCTGACACATGCGCAATACAGCCCTTGGAGTCCTCTTAAGGTGGACGGGATATTGCAGCTTTTACATGTAAGGAAATGATCAGTGAGATTGTTTTGTTACATATAAAAGCTGTAAATGTTTTGAGAAATAAGATGTCAGTGCGACGTGATTGTCGGGGGTCTGCCGCCCTTTCGGCCCCTATGGAGAAGCCGCCCCTGTTCCACACTGATTGCCTCCAGCGTCAGACTGGCACCAAAATAAAAGTGCCCCCCAGTAGCGATCCAGAGAGCTAAAAAAGTGGCCACATTTGCAAATCAGGCCAGTTTTGTTCTTGTAATGGCACGCTGAATGGCTATTTTACAAGGTATGTGAGACTGCATGCATTTGTGTTTGCTGCTGGCAATGCTTGTGATAATATCAGGGAACTCAACAATAAACAAGCATTGGCGTAGCCAACAGGTCTCGCCTTTGGGACCTTATAAGGGGCAGATTTACAAGCCCCTTGCGCCACTTTTGCATCACTTTTCCCATGTTAAAAGTGGCGCAAGGGGCTTGTAAATCTGCCCCTAAGTGTTTAGCTGGAGCTATTGGTTTTGCTAATGTATCTAAGCTATGTTGTAGAGTAGTCTGGCTTGAGTGCAGCATGTTGCAGAGTTATAATAAAAGAGTGTTATAAGCATTTTTGCTACTGTATCTATAATTAAGATGATATTATGTATAACTGAACAACTTTTAAGAAAAAGAGAAAATGAAAGTAGTGCTTCACTGGCAAACTCTGAAAAGTGGCGCAAATGTGCATGGTTATGAATAAATAGTGGAAAAGTACAACAAACCCCCAAAACTTCACCGAAGGAACTGGCGCGGGGACATTTAAGCTCACACAAGCATTATAAATCACAAAATTCACATTTATTGGGCTGTCTGACCTGGATGCATTGGCCATCGTCGCAGGCACTGCTTAAATTCAGATTGCATTTATAAAGCGCTTACTACCCCTGGCAAAGCGTTGATATGCGGAGGCTGAATAAACCGAAGCACTATATTTAGGACAAAAACTTAGATACTGGTGCCCCTCCTGGCAAGCGGCACAGACACTAGAGTGAGGTGCTGGTTGACTCGGTGTAACCAACACAGCAGCGCTTATCTGCTTATTTTCATTTCACTACCTAATGCATTCTGGGAGTTGTAGTCCGGGTTCAGATTACTTGGTGCAACTGAACTAACTGACTTTTGTCTCAGATTACCTTCGAGGAGGAGCCGCCGCTGTACAAAACAGGCTCACAATCTTCTAAAACGTGGCCCACACACTGGGGCATATTATCAAGCCGGCGATAAGAAATTATCGCCGCTTTAGCGTCTGTTTTCAGACGAAAAGCGGCGATAATTTCATCGCTGTATTAGCAAGGTCACGCTATCGCGTGAATCCTTGCCCTATCGCCCTTTTCCATAACGCCCACCTTTGCATCTCTAATGAGATGCAAAGTGGGCGTTCCGTCCCAAAATAACTGGAGAAATGTCGTTAACCGATATTTCTCCAATTATCAAGGGAATCGCTAACAAGCATAGCGATGAGAAAAGTAGCGCTAACCTTGGTTAACGCTACTTTCCTTACGCATGCTTTTAGTTTGACTTAGCCATGATATCCAATGGAAGGTGGATATCATGGTTAAGTATGCCCAGCCCTATCAACAAGCTATCGCCAAATGTCGTGCGATTATCGCTGGATTTCCAGCGATAATCGGACATTTGGCAGCTTGCGCCAGGAATTTTATCGATTCTGAGATAAGCGTTGCTAATAGCACGCTATCTCAGCGATAAAATTCATCGATAGCCGGCGATAAATATCCTAGCGCTAAGTGCGCTTAGCGATATTTATCGCCGGTTGTTGATAATATGGCCCACTGTTCTATCAAAGCAGCACACTGCCTGATTGCCCTGTAGGCCAGTCCTACTCATGCGGCTTCCAATCCTGAAGTTTTTGCAGAAGGATAATAGGGCCCAAGTGGAAGTTGGTCTGGAGAGCAGACTATCGGAATCCGTCCCTGTTTTAGCGGTGCTGTGTGCTGACTCCAACCCTTTTGAGGTTATATCTGGGTGATTTACCGCTATTTAAGAAAAGGTTTGGTTGCATCATGAAAAAATGTATTACTGGATTTAAGTGTCCAGCCAGGACCATAATGGAGCAGAGAGTTGTGCCCCTATGATTAGGGTCTTCACTTTCACTCTGCACTATTCTGGTAACCAGTACATGCTCTGAAGAATCAAGGTTTAACGCTCCAGGTCAAAATGCATACCAGTGCTCTAACAACAAAATATACCAATACTTGGATTTTAGTGATGTTTTTCTTGGTTAACCTATTTTATGGAATCACAATAGCCAATGTCTGCTCCTATAACAAACAGCTCTTGCAATTGTAGCCATTTCATATTCATTCAGGAGTGACTAAGCTTTGCAAAGACATTATTGATGGCCGTTTGATGACGTTACATTAGTGTTGTAATTCATAGTCACACTGGAGAAATATCGAACTCCGACAGTGGCGGCTCGCCGAGGGAGTGGTGCGGGGCGGTGGGGCAGGGCGGGAGAGGGGCAGGGTGAGGGGGTAGTGGACTCGGACTTACGACGGACAGAACTCCCTCTGAGTTCTGTCCTTGTATGTCCGAGTTCAGTACCCCCTCACCCTGCCCCTCCCCCGCCCCACCCCACTACCCCGCACCACTCCCTCGGCGAGCCACCACTGAACTCCGAAGGTGTTCAAAACGTCTTTGATAGGAATTCAGCAATCCCAACCTTGACTACCGAGTATCTGTCCCTTTCCTTCTGGATAGAACCATTCATCCTGCTAAAAAGAGAGTCAATGTTTGTCTTATTCAGACAAAGCCTGTCATCATGCATCTATCCCTTGAATTTCTTAATGGTTTCATCAATTTAATTCTGATCTGGTGCAAAATCTCTGGGCAGGTTGGACACCTCTTGGGTGTCATCAGCATAATTGAGAAATGACATATTGGATGAACAAAGATCGCAAAGAGGCTGAATGTAGATGTTGGATGACACTGGGGACAAGAATGATCCATTGGGACACCATAATTCAATAATGAAAAAAGCAGTAGTGTTCCCATAGGCAAATTCCAGCATGTGTTTCTTTCATAAAGGATTTGAGTAATCTCCCAGACTCATCCAAGAGCCCGTGATGCATCACCGAGTCTGCAAAACAGAAGACGATGGTCGAGAATGTGGAAGGCTGTTGATAAATCAAGTGACATCAGGTGACTTAGAATGCATTTACCCATGATAGTGGTGCTATCTGTATATTAACTAGTGTTATTTCGGATACCCGACTGGGCAGTAAAGTGACTGCCACTCTTCAAGACACTCTCCAAGCTAGCGGTCACTCCCAGACAATGGTGCAGCTGGATCAAAACCATTTTCACTAGAACCACACCTGAAAGTGCGATTAAACAACTTGGTTAAAACCAAGCCCTGCCATCAGTGCATACTTGGATGAACTGTGAGGGGCAGGGTCTACCGGCCCAGAGGTAGGGTTCAAATGTCCTAGCATTCCTACCACCTCACTTCCAGAAAGGCTGCAAAAGGTAACAGCTTTATTGCTTGTTACCTTTGGACATCCTGTTTTTAGGTTTCGCCTGCACAGCGCTTGCGCTGTGCTTGTGAAATCTCTTGTATTTAATATATCTTAAAAGGAGGCTCTTATCTATCCATAGCTGAATTACTGTGTTCATTCGCTTTTGTGTGGAACTTTTTTGTTAACTTCCCATGGCTGCACGCATTTATGATGCTTCTACTAAAGCTGTTCATACTGTTTAAGTCCCATTCACTGTCAAGATAAGATCTCTTCCCAGGGAAAAGGCAGACAGCTTCTAACAGTGTGCTGGAATGCTGTTTTTTTATTACTTAGTTGTGTAAAGCAGATGCTTTAGCCTTAGAAAGTTTGTCGCATTTGCTATTCATCCCTCAGTACCTTTCTTTGCACCTTGTTATCCGATTGATTTGTTCAACTTAATCTATTTGGTTATTATGATCAAATTCTAAATGTTGTAATAAACATTACACGTTAAAAATAAAGTTAATATACAAGAGCTATGCTATATTTTACTACTAAACAGGCAGCCACAAGTGCAGTTACCTTGCAGACAACAGGGTCATGATTTGAAGTGTGGAGCAGGTGCAGTAGCACCAGGCTCAAAAGTTGTCAGAACTCCTCTAAACACATACTATTGCTTTATTTGACTACTAAACAGACAGTCACAATTGCAGTCCCCTTGCAGTTAAAAGGGACCTGATTTGAATGGTGCAGCAGGTGCAGTGGCACTGTGGCCAAAAGCTCCAGTGACCCCACAAAACCCAGATTATTGCTAAAATGTATAACTAAACAGGCAGTCACTAGTGCAATTATCCAGCCAGTGCTAAGGTCATGATTTCAATAGTGCAGGTGCAGTGGCACTGCGATCAAAAGCTCCAGGCACCCCACTAAACACTGATTATTGCTATATTTTACAACTATTCAGGCAGTCACAAATGCAGTTATCTTTCAGGCATTAGGGTCATGATTTGAATGGTGCATCAGGTGCAGTGGCACTGGGCCAAAACGTTGTCAGCACTCCTCTAAACACCTAATATTGCTATATTTTACAACTAAACAGGCGGTCACAATTGCAGTTACCTTGCAGTTGAAAGGGGCTTGATTTCAATGTTGCAGCAGGAGCAGTGGCACTGGGCCAAAAGTTGTCATAATGCCACTAAACACCAAATATTGCTATATTTTACTACTAAACAGCCAGTCACAAGTGCAGTTATCTTGCAGACAACAGGGTCATTATTTGAATGGTGCAACAGGTGCAGTGGCACAGGAGCCAAAAGTTGTCAGAACTCCTCTAAACACCTAATATTACTATATTTTACTACTAAACAGGCAATCATAAGTGCAGTTACCTAGCATGCAGAAAGGCCATGATTTCAATAGTGCAGTAGGCGCAGTGGCACCGGGACCAAAAGCTCCAGGCACCCCACTAAGCACCTAATATTGCTATATTTTATTCCTAAACAGGCAACCACAAGTGCAGTTACTTTGCAGACAACAGGGTCATGATTTGAATGGTGCAGCAGGTGTAGTGACCCTGTTCCCAAAAGTTGTCAGAACTCCTCTAAACACATAGGGGCAGATTTACAAGGCCCTTGCGCCACTTTTGCGTAACTTTTAACATGGGAAAAGTGATGCAAGCGTGGCGCAAGGGCCTTGTAAATCTGCCCCATAATGTTGCTATATTTGACTACTAAAAAGGCAGTCACAAACGCAGTCACCTTGCAGTTGAAAGGGACCTGATTTGAATGGTGCAGCAGGCGCAGTGGACTGGGGCCAAAAGCACAAGGGGCCCCACTGAACGCAGAGAATTGCTAAATGTTACTACTAAACAAGACAGTCACAAATAAATATATCTAGCAGGCAATAGGGTCATGATTTGAATGGTGCAGCAGGTGCAGTAGCACCAGGACCAAAATCTCTAGGCACCCAACTAAGTACCTAATATTGCTATATTTCACTACTAAACAGGCAGCCACAAGTGCAGCTACCTTGCAGACAACAGGGCCATGATTTGAATGGTGCAGCAGGTGCAGTGGCACCGGGGCCAAAAGCTCTAGGGACCCCACTAAATGCAGAATATTGTAAAACGGTACTACTAAACAGTCAGTCACATTTACAGTTATCTAGCAGGCACTAGGGCCATGATTTCAATGGTGTTGCAGGTGCAGTGGCACTGGGGTCAAAAGTTGTCAGAACTCTTCTAAACACCAAATATTCTGTAGTTAACTACTAAATAAGCAGTCACGAGTGCAGTTACCTTGCAAGCACTAGGGTCATGATTTCAATGGTGTAGCAAGTGCAGTGACACCAGGGCCCAAAGATTTATAAACCCCTCAAAACACCAAACATTGCAATATTTTACTACTGAACAGGCAGTCACAAGTGTTTAATCAAAGAGAGCCCTTCTGTACAATTGGAAAGGGTTGTTTCTTTCCACTCACAGGTTAGTTTTGGAAAACAGTGTGTTTCCTTTAAGTAACCCTCACCCACCAGGATTTCCCCTTGGTGGCATGCTTCATCATAGGGTTTCTTCCTGTTCCTCTGTGGAACGGGGTGTGCTACAACCTGCGAGCTATGAGGGAGCACTTATGGGTGGTAAAAGATCAATTTAAGGATGAAGTATATAGGAAACGGAGTGGGAGAAAAAACTTTAAAATACTGGGCATAGTAGGAGAAAAAAGCTTTTAATTTTTACCTCTAGCCGGCATAGTGTAAAATATGGGAAAATATAGGAACCGTGGAGGTATCAATGAGCCCTAGTTCCACATGGTCAACATGTTTCTAGCCCTACCATAAGGCTATTTTTCAGTACCAAAAGAGATACTCCCCGATACGAGTCTTGCGCTCTCTCTTAATAGAGAGAAATACACTGTAGTGAGAAAAATAGAAAATACATACAGCACAGATTGGTGTTTGTATCAATATATTCTGTTGGGAAAGAGAAATAAAAAGAAAATTAGGATGTCAAGGTCATTCAGGTTAAGCGTTCAAATGCATGCTATTATCACCTGCATGAGAGAAAAGACGTGAGATATTTCTCGTAATGTTGGTGCCAAACTTCTAGTGCACCCATTGTAAATTGGTACAGTCGCGGCCGGCATGACTTGCGGGAGGGGGGGCGGGTGGTTACATGCGGGAAGGGGGGGGGTCGCTTGGGTGGGGGTCATTTAATTTAAAAATAAAATATAATTAAACCTTCCTTCCCGCCGCCGGCTGGGTCCTGCGTCTTCTCTGCTCTCCTGCTGTCCAGGAACAGGAAGCAGAAGCAGGCAGCCAGGCTCCCTCCCTCCTCCTAAGCCAATCACAATGCTGCAAGCAGCGTTGTGATTGGTCGCGACGCCGCCCAGCCAGCGGCTTATGGGGAGGCCATTTTCTCCATGTAGGCTGCACTGCAGCCTACATGGAGAAAAGGCAGAGTGCGCATGACTGGTTTGAGCGGCCCCAGGGGGCTGACCAAACAGACTATGCGCACTCGGGAGTGGGCAGGCACACCACTCCTCCCCTGTCCTGCTCTCAGAGCAGCCCCGCCCACCCGCAAGCAAACATAAAATGGTAATAATGGAAAGTTATTACCACTTTATGTTTCTGCTTCTTGCGCTGCGAGAAGCAGTGGGGCGACGCTCCTCCACGCTAGTGGAGGAGCTGCCCCAGAATTGGTACTACATGAATTTAAAACGTGAGGAATACACAGGACACACACGTACAAACAGACAACAATTATTATAATATCACTGAACATACATATCTGTTGTTGCCTAAGGGCAACATGAGACCGTACGGGGGGAAGGGACGCCTGTAGTTGAACTCTGCGTGAGGGGCAAAAATGAGAACTGCCCAAAAAGGAAAGCCACTGAGCGGTATTTAGCGTTAAATGCCATCTGACATGGTTAAACTAAATTCTTGGTTTCTGTTCGTAACGCGGCTGTGCCGTACTCACTGTGTCAAGGCCATTCCCTCGCTGAGGGGAGCGCCTGCCCATGGCTCCGTAGGTGCCTTTACCAAGCTGCTGCTGGCATTTTTGAAGGAGCTGCGGTGGTGGAAAGAGGTCGGCGTTTTCGTGTCAGGAACACTAGGACGCTGATTCTACAAGATCACCGCCGTTCTATGGAACCACTTCCTGGTTGTTACAAAACGTCTTCTTGGTATTAGAAGACCGCAATTGCCGGGTCTCGGGAAACAAATGGGGCGTGGGTTGCCTTACAGGCAATAGCGTCATGATTTCAATGGTGCAGCAGGTGCAGTGGCACCAGGCCAAAAGTCGTCATAACTCCTCTAAACACCAAATATTGCTATATTTTACTACTAAACAGGAAGTCACAAATGCTGTTATGTTGCAGGCTCTAGGGGCATGATTTGAATGGTGAAGCAGGTGCAGTGGCACTCGGCCCAAAAGTTGTCAGAACTCCTCTAAACACATAATATTACTATAACATCAATTAATTCTATTATTTTCCTCTTGCATTTTTCAAAATGTTGCTATTACTTACCCACACTATACCACTAGTAACAGCACAATATTTTCCTTTTTGTACATAAATAAGTCATAACTCTTTAACAGACTTTCTATAACTTATATTGTACAACTACTCAGCAAGCTACAACTTACAACAAAAAACGGTTGTATGTCCAAACAATGCAGGGAGATACATCGCATGCCTTTACCACGCATCTTTTACCCCTCATTGTTTTACATCGCAAATGTTTTTACAACATATGGCATTACCACGCATTATATATAGGTGTGATCAAGGCCGCATGTCTGGCGGCCGAAACGCGTCACTTTTGGACATAGATGTGTGAATAAACCCATCTGTTGAATACTTCTGCCTTTGGAGTCTGTGCCTGTGGTGTTGCGCTGCTGCTGCTGCCGTAGCGGATACATTCCTGGGATTTTCGTGGTGATATATATATATATATATACATACAATGTATTTGTGGGGGGAGTCCCCCCTCACGCCAACATACCTTAAATGTGTGTTAAATGCATGCGTTTTAAAAACATACAATGGTAAAAACATGCATGCTAAAACGTGTGGTAAAGGCACAACGTGGTAAAAATCTTGCTGTAAAGGCTGCTTCCCACAAAAAAACAGCTTATAAGTACTCACATAGGCGAAACCCAATGAATTTACCAATGCTTGTTTAGGTATGCTTTGACAGCACAGCTGTCTGGATGACATACTCTTACCAATTCTTTAAAATATACCTAGATTGGGCCTTGAATCCACCCAGATGAGTATTACTCTTACCTCTTGTTATTGATGTTTTGATGTATAATTCCACCTTCCAGGAAGTATTTTCAGTAAAATGCACGAGTGACCATTTTCATCTGAAATGTACACTCATCATGCTGATTATCATGTTAAATTCGTTCTCTGCTCATGCGTTCCATTCAGAAAGCAATCATTTTTGCTAAATTTTGCAGTAGGAACCGCCAACGCGTTTCGTCCATAGCAATGGACTTCTTTAGGGCTGTAAAGGCAATATAAATGTAAACAAACATAAATACATATATCCATAACATACATAACACAAGACGAAAGCATGAACAAAGTGCTAATTTGTTTTATGATATTTTGACACACTAACAAACACACTAACATGATTACCACAAAAGGACAGACCAATTGATCAAAATTAACATATTGGTACGTATAGACAAGGTGCAAACAAACCCAATTACATATTAAAATATTAGTCACATAAAAAATGGGCAAAAGCATGCACAATGCTGACTACATTTCATAATAGATCTCATCCCACGGTAAATGCGTTGGCTGTTTCTACTGTAAAATTGGCAACATATATAAAAATTGTTTTTACAAGAAGACTGAAATAGAACAAGACTATATAAGAAAGAAGAATTGTATGGAATTTAGAACTTTCTTTGGAGATGTTTTCTGTAACTACTTGTGGTGTATCTTTACTATGTTTCAATATGAAATGCCCTTTTGCTAGGGCGATACCAAAGGGGATGATGGACGGAGCGTTAGAGCAAATCAAACACTCACCCCCAGTCAAATGATCTGGGTTTAATCCATCATCATTCTTTAGCTCACTCCACCACCCCAGTTCAGACATGGCCATATGCAAATCAGTCTGACCCTGTGCCTCATGGGAACAGTCCAGCCCGAACTGCCAAGCCATGTCTTCCCTGGACCGGAAACAAGCATCCTGGGACCGGTTTCGGGTTCAAAACCCTCATCAGCCAGGCTATCTTGAATCCAGTGGCAAAGTGAGCAAGGGACCCACGTCTGGGCATACCCTGCCAACTTAGGGCGAACAAAGCGAAACCAAAGGGGTCCCGTGCTCACTACGCCAATGGAGTCAAGCTATCCTGGCTGATGAAGGCTGATAGCCTGAAACCGGTCCTAGGATGCTTGATTCCGGTCCAGGGAAGACATGGCTTGGCAGTTCGGTCTGGACTGTTCCCATGAGGCACAGGGTCAAGACTGATTTGCATATGGCTATGTCTGAACTGGGGTGGCGTGGTGAAGCAAAATAACGATGGATTAAACCCAGATCTGTGACTGGGGGTGAATGTTTGCCAATGTGCAGCATTCCGTCCATCATCTTGTGTGTTTTGCATTTCGCCCTATGTGGGAAGGGTATGCCCAGACGTGGGTCCCGTGCTCACTATGTTAAAGATTGCAGGAATCGCTGTTAGCATGAGCTGAAAGCCATTTTGTACTTGGCAGCCATTTTAGTTAGCCATGTGCTCGCCATGTGCTTTCTCCCTCTTCCAGAGTCTTGCACATGCTCGTATGTGCTAGGACCTCCCCTTGATTTTATGCTGACTATGTAACAAATACATATATAAGGACCCTGTTCTCTGCACTCATTAGAATGCCTCCTACAGTGGCCTGCGGGTACCGTAAGATGCAATCTCCCTCATCTGAGGTTAATAAAACATGTTTTTTGATATTACAGCTTCTGTGCCAATCTCTTCTTTGTTGGTCTTAAGGACCAGATGTATCAGTGAACCCCTAAGAAGGTTTTTATTTCTACAAATGGCGCCCGAAAGTGGACCTCATCGGTGCAGCGGCTATCCAAGGGAGTGGTCTTGAAGGGAGACAGGAATCTACTGAGGAGTACAGGACAGGAATCTACTGAGGAGGTACCCTGCGCACGGAGATTGTTTGTCTTCCAGCCCAGTATATTTCTGGTCTTCCTGATCTGATCCTCCAAGTGTTTGCCGCTCCCGACTGAGAACTTCTTTGGCGTGAGTATTTTAAAATGACCGTTAGGTCACTCAGAACTTGGCAGTTGGAACCTGGACACCATTTGATTGGTAAGAGCCGTTTTGCGGCACTTGCTGTTGGTTTGATGCCTTTGATTGGTAAGGTAGTTTTAGTAACACTTAGGGGCCGATTCCGATCTCGGCCGGTAGGGCTCCGAATCGGATTCGGCTTTACCGGATCCGATTCGGAGCCCTGTTTCCCGACCGAACCGTACGCGGGTCCGGCCGAGCGAGTACGATGCGAAATCGCCGACCGACTCGTCCGGGCGTCCCGACCGCTCCGACCGACTCGCTCGGACTCGACTCGCACCGCACAATGGAGACGTTTCCCGGCCGGGTAAGTACGATGCGCGCCGCGAGCAGTCCGACCGAGCCGCGCACTCCGGCTCGTAAGAGCTGTCGGAGCCGTACTTTGGGGGTCCGTGTCGGACCCCTGTACGCGTAGCCGCGCGAGTCGCACACAGGGGGACCCATGGGTCCCCCTACCTGTGCGTGTACGGCACGAATCGCTTCGCCGCGTACCCGCTGTAGGGGGCGCCCTTGTCCGACTCGCACCCATTGAGTCAATGGGAGCCCGCGTACGCGTTGTACGACCGGCTCCCATTGACTTCAATGGGAGTCCGACCGACTCGAGTCCGATAACATACGGACGCATCGTACTCGTTCGGTCGGACTGCACGGGTCCGATTCGGTCGGAAATCTCTCCGGGTCCGGCTCGGTCGGAGAAATTTACGGCCCGAATCGGAATCGACCCCTTACTGTGGCTTTGTTTGTATGATTGGCCAATTTTGGAATTTGTTTTGTAAGTTATATATGCATTGCAATTCATATAGGCAGGTAATGAGGAGATTTTTCTCTAACTTTGAAAACTTGAACGGCACACATTGTGTTAAGTGTCACTTGGAGTATAATATTATATATGCTATAATATTCTTGACATGCCTGCTTCTAGCACACTTTGTTGAAAGTGTTGCTGTTTTGGAGGTACCGATATGGATTTAGTAAGTACTTAGTTGACTCCCCTCAGAGGGGATACCTAAATAGGTTTACGTATAGTAAAAAGATATTTCTTCCTTGGTGACTAAGTACCCCATGGAACTAAATATGTACATAAAACGGATCCGGATCTGCGCACTTAGTAACATTCATAAGTGGTGATATGCAGAGCGCTTTTTGAGTGTTCTACCAGCCAAAACTGGCGAATTTGGTGTATTTTGGCTTCTTGACCATGGAACAGTTTTTTGGGCTACTTTTGAGAGCTCTTCTTGTAAATATGACTTACAATTAGTATTTACAAATAGGTTGGTCTTGCGTACACTTTGTAAGCAGTCCTAAGTGTTGATTTGTGGGTTAAATGTGTGTTTAAATGTCTATGTGGGGTTTGTGGTTTGACATTGGTAATACTTGTGTGAGTACTCTTTGTGAAAGAATGTCTAGCTTTAAGCGCGCTGTGTTGTGTGCTCTGCGTATATGACCCCCCTTCTGTAAATATCTGAATGAGCTCAATGAGTTTGTTTATGTTTTTTTGCTGTCATCATTCTGTTATGCAAAATGTCATTTAGTTACTTACATATTAAATAAAAATCCAGAAATGAATTATATGACATATGCTAAACAGCTGCATGTTACTATTTAAATTGACAGAGTAAGATACTATACATGTGTGCAAATTGCCACAATGCTAAAGATAAAATTAGAATTCGTATTCAATAGGATTAAAATAGGCCTCATACAGAGGAAAAAAAAACGAAATTGTGTGTTTTGTAATCAATAGACTAAAATACATGTTACAGCATTTTCCTTAAATACATTGTATTAGACATTAAAAGGCATGCACATCATATGAGTGAATTTGGTCGTTGCTGAACTAAATACACATTATAGAAAGATAGATTTGACTGCATTGAAATGCCTCAGTTTTTAAATAGACTGTGACATGCTTTTCTTTCAGCACCCGAGAAAAAGCTTTCCAACAGCTGTGTTTAAACTGACTAACTGAAAAGAAACTGTTTGACACAGCAAATGGGGATTTAACTCTGTCAGGGTATTTCAAATAATAAAGGGGTTTTTTCCTGAGAAAGGCGTGAAAATTCGACGCCTGCTGACAAACAACAGCTGCATAAATAGCATATGGCTATTCCTGATCACGGCCACAGACAGGAATGCTGAGTCAGCGAAATTTTAAGTCAGTGTAAAACTGGTATAAGGGCCTGCATTATTTTAAAAGTTTCAAAAACCAGTTTCATTATTTTGGATAACAGAGAACAAAATTGAAAGTAGGGATTTCCTTTCTTAATGCCTTTTTTACATAAGTACATCTGTGGTTCTGATGTTAAATGATAACTGTCCTTTTAAAAAGTGGCGCAGACTTTTCCTGTTTCAAGTAAGGCTTCTGTGCTTAGGGTTATGAATGAATGCGTTTAAATATGATAGGCTACGAATGAAGCTTGCTTTTCAAATGTGGAATCATCAAAATGGTTGGTTTTGATTAAAAAAAAAAAAAAATTAATTATATGAAAAAAAATATATTGTTAAACATAAATGCTTTAAATTCGTTTTTTCATCTTTATAAAGCCTAATCATCATACTGTGAATTACTAGTATCAAAGTTGAATTTAAGCAGTGCTGTACCGCAATAAGAAGGGAACTTAAATGTGAAATGTCACTTTACCCAGCCGTACAAAACTCATTTTTATAAGGGTATATCTTATACATTTCTGATTTCCCATTCCTGGGCTATCTAGAGAACACTCTGGGGGTTCCTATTATGCAAAAATATTGTAGGATATTCATTTTTAAGTGCCCCTACCACCAAAGTCGAAATTGAGCTAAATTCACAATTTTACAAGCAGTTCTACCACTCAAGGCAGTTTTAACGTGCTCTCAGGCTTCAATAAAGTATATGCAAGTATAGAATAAACAGCTGACCTACTGCACCCAACACACTGTACATAAATGAAAATAAGTATACAGAAACCAGCAGACGTTATTATCCTACCTTTAAATTACTGGCAAACACACCGGACAGGACTGCCTTTTAGCTGTGATTCTCCAGAGTTGCTTTGCATTACGAAAACCGCATGGCAAGCCTTGCACAAACAAAATGAGCAGCTGCTGAACGGGTCAAAGGTCGGAGTTCTGCATTTAGCAACTTAGCAGGGTGAAGGGTAATGTTTGCTGGGACACTTCGACCTTCGAAAGATTTTTTGAAAGACGAGATGATAGCGCAAAGAGAGAAAGAGAAGCTTTGCTTCCTATTTTTGGCAAACACACGTTTTGCGCAGTCATATAAAACGAAGGAAAACAGCCCTCAGTTGAGCATTGATCTGCCAGGTATATAAAATAATGGTTTTAGTTTAAAGAATACTGTGTAGGGGCTACGATAAGGAGGAAATGGATTTTAGTTTGCATTCATGCGCCCTCATGTTAATCTAGTACAATTGCTCAAGAAATTGATACATTGGTTTGTTTGTGCCCAGTTGCTACAAATAGGGGTTGAAAGTGTTGACAGAAGTAAAACCTGTTTCAGGTTTTCCTACTGTCAAAATGGGGGAAGGAGGCTAGCTCCTCTGCAAATTAAGGGTAGGCAAAATTATGTTTTCTCTCTTCTTTTTCTCACTTTTTTTGAGTCTGTCTAAGCTGTCTAGGAAATGGCCATGTGATAGTTATTGGCTATTCAGTAATACTGTTTTAAAAATTGTTAGCATTAATAAAATGATAAAATCTATGCTATGTTACTGCCCATCCTGTATGAAAGAATGAGTAGAACAGATTGATGTTCCCTTATTTGATCTTTAAGGAGAACTGTATAGTGGCGGTTTCTGTTCAAAAATCTCAGGTGGCAACACTATTATTGTTTATGTTATTCTCATGTTCTATACAGTTTTGCAAGGGCATTGCTAGTTTTTTATTAGCTAGTCTCTGTCAATAAGCTGACAGCCCTTATTAGAGCTGGAGATAGGGTTTTTTTCCTTTTGAAAATGATGTTGCATAGTCCAGATCGTGAAAAGTACAATGCAGGAAAGACGCTCATGTGATCCTTAGCAAACATTTTGAAGGAAAATATTGTTTTATAGGAATTTGTTTGTCATAACATGTTCTGCTGGAGAAAATGTACTCACTATGTTGAAGTTTAGTTCTTTTTGCAATAAGAATCCCTGTTAAATTAGCAGTTTTAGATTTTCCTGCTGCACCTATAACATGAGAGCATGGTCCTAAGCATAACATGTAAGAGAAATTATTTTACAAGTGTCTGCAGTCCTGTACAAGTAATGTAAAATCTATGAGTAAAAGTGTAGAACATTTCCTTTTTCTTGAGGGTTCTTCAGATTGGTAATATAGGAATACACCAATGTAAGTATTTGGAGTATGTCTGTATTGTTTTTCTCTTTTTCTCAGAATTTAGTAAATGAACACAGACTTCCTTGGCTGTTTGGGATTGGGTGATGTATTACTCTTGTCAGTTCACCAAAACGTTCCTTTTATACTTGCCAATAGGTCCAGGGTTTTCTACTCTCAGATAGATGAAGTGGCTCTTGGGTGCCTTGCTAATGAATGGGGCATCCCAAGACTAAGGAAGTATTCTGAGACTATCCTCTCTGTTGTTAGTTTATTTCTGTGCCTTGTCTAAAGACCTCTTGTTCTGTCCACCAATAGATATTTGCTGCCTTACAACCATTGCCAGAGGGGCCCGGACATCAGATCCAGCCTGGGAGTCAGCACCAGTCCAGCCTACAGTCAAAGTGAAAGGAACCAGCATAGGCGTTGCTGGCAACTAGGACCTCAGTGAAGGCGGAAGCACTGGGACGTGAAGTGTGTACCCCTGCCACTGTCTTGGGCGAAAGACGGGGTTACAAATCAGGATGGAGAAATCTTTGTGTGGATCCAGTTTTTGATGCCCAGCTGAGAGAGTCACAGAACGACAAGGACGGCAAGGAGGCTTTTGCTTGAGGTGACCCCCTTTGAAACAAGGGTTGCTTCAGGCCTTTGAGTCCTGGTCCCAAGTGAATGCAAGTCTACGCCTTTATTTGTTGATCAAGAGATGCCCGAGCACACTGGGTACAATTTGTGGCCCTAACAAAAGAGCAGTGCGCCAGAGGTGCAATACAGGAGTTAGGGAAGGACTTGAGTTTAGGGTACAGGTGCCTGTTAGATTAAAGTGAAGAAAACTGGTGCACTGCCTGAGACACTGGACAGGATCATTGAGGGTATTTGCCCTGGGGGGGTGATTGCCCTATCCTGAAAGAAAGACTTTTCCTTCTCTGTGATTCTTGAGTTGCGAGTTGTGCAGCTCCACCGTGGGAACAACAAGAGCCTGCCTGTGAGGCTCAAACGGACACAGGGAGAAGACTCCCCTCTGGCTGGTGGTTCTAGAAATTCCCAAGGACTCTTTTTTTTGTTAGTAATGTACCCCTTTGGTCGTCCCATTTTTTTTGGAGGAGCAGCCCTTTGCGGCTCCTTGTCCTAATTCCTATGGCCCTGTGTGGTCCTCCTGGTCCCCCGGAGCCAGGATTGTTTTTGTAATAATATGTCTGATTGCTTTAATATTTTTTAAGAGTAATGTTTATTCTGCACAAGAAAAGTTCATCTGAGCATGTTACTTTACTCTTTCCTTAAGTATATTAATTGATAATTTAGCCCTCATAAAAAATACTGAGAAAGTCTATTGAAAATGTTTTTATTAGGTATGTGCTGTTGGCTATTTTGAAATTGACATAAATAGTCATTGAAATACATCAGAGCCCTGAAACTTAAAATTAGACTAGATGGTTTTGGTATTTGCTTTCTGCTTAGGATTGGAAAATATTGAGATTTCTGTTTGAGATAATAGTCATTATTCTCTCTTGCTACCTGTATGACCCAATGCTCTGTTCACTTTGTACTCCTGCTTATACCTTGTATATACCTGCTTAATGAAATGTTTAGAATGTAAATGCCCACCTAGCATAGGATATTGATGAATTTATGAGAAGAAAATGTGCAAAATATTTTCTATGTCTCTACTAGATCATGGGAATGTCTTTAGCTCATGCTAAAAGGATCATCTGTTAAAGATTGCAGGAATCGCTGTTAGCATGAGCTGAAAGCCATTTTGTACTTGGCAGCCATTTTAGTTAGCCATGTGCTCGCCATGTGCTTTCTCCCTCTTCCAGAGTCTTGCACATGCTCAGAGAGGCATAGCTGGTAGAATGCACCTGCTCCTAGTATAGAACTGTCAGGCTATTCTTACTCATGTAAGCAGTTTAGTCTCCCCTCCCACTTTGTGGAGCAAGCAAATTTTGTATACCCATATTAGTCAATAAGCATGCTTGTATGTGCTAGGACCTCCCCTTGATTTTATGCTGACTATGTAACAAATACATATATAAGGACCCTGTTCTCTGCACTCATTAGAATGCCTCCTACAGTGGCCTGCGGGTACCGTAAGATGCAATCTCCCTCATCTGAGGTTAATAAAACATGTTTTTTGATATTACAGCTTCTGTGCCAATCTCTTCTTTGTTGGTCTTAAGGACCAGATGTATCAGTGAACCCCTAAGAAGGTTTTTATTTCTACAACTACGCCAATGGAGTCAAGCTATCCTGGCTGATGAAGGCTGATAGCCTGAAACCGGTCCTAGGATGCTTGATTCCGGTCCAGGGAAGACATGGCTTGGCAGTTCGGTCTGGACTGTTCCCATGAGGCACAGGGTCAAGACTGATTTGCATATGGCTATGTCTGAACTGGGGTGGCGTGGTGAAGCAAAATAACGATGGATTAAACCCAGATCTGTGACTGGGGGTGAATGTTTGCCAATGTGCAGCATTCCGTCCATCATCTTGTGTGTTTTGCCTTTTGCTAGGGCGGCATCTAGGCAGCAGGTGCTGATATTGTGTGCACACATAGACCATAATTCTTTCACTAACTGTTTAGGGACACGGGATAGGTGTGGGGAGTTGGGGTCTGCTGTCGTATTAGCCTTTTGCGACACATTTCACGTATATGTGGATAATACTGTTTCTGCATGGACATTTATGCAATGACTGTAGAACAGACATGCAGGCATGTAGCCCTTAACGGTGAAAGATACAGTTGTGGTCTTCATAGTACTTCCCTCCTACCTCCCATCTCTGGGTAGGATGCAGAGGTGATGTAGTATTAGCATTAGGTGTATGTATGTATGTATATGGAATTTCTATAGCACAAACCCAACCAAAAAGCAGCGGAGCATTGTACATAGTCAAAGGGAAGCTTAGAGGCGGTGAGTAATAGGAGAGGAAGCTGATGTAGATGGTTTATGAAGTTAATGTTAGGTATGGTATTGCGGTTAATGTTTGATATGTTTACCACAGATGACAAGGATTCTGACTTTAGAGACCAGAGCTGTCGCCCAAGTTACAAGGATCAAATAGGTTTAAGCTTCTGCCAGAAGACCAATCTCTACAGTTAATCAGACATTACTATTTATTTATTTATTTATTTAATTTATAAGGCGCAACAGCTACCCAAAAAGGGTTTCCCGGCGCCGAGCAAAGACACAGACCAGATATTAAGATTTAGTAGCAAAATCATTTGTTAAAGAGCCAGGTCTTTAATGCCTTGCGAAATTGAACATAGACTGTTTCGTTCCGAATGGCAATGGGAAGGGTATTCCAGAGTGAAGGACCAAGGAAGGAGAAAGAGCGCCCACCCATTCGAGAAAGCCTGACTCTGGGAACAGAGAATCTTCCCTGAGAAGATGAACGCAGGCGGCGGGAAGGAACATACAGTTTGGCTAGGGAACACAAGTAGTGTGGAGCGGTTCCAGTTTTGATCTTAAACATGTATGTCAGAGCTACTATAGGCTGAAACTTGGCGGAGTGAAGGTATCCCTCAGGCTAGACATCACACTAGGTCAGGCAGAAGCCCTTCAGGTTGCAGAGATCTTATAACTCCAGGATATAGTAACATGTTCTAAATTACAGTGATTGATGAACAGTGCATAGACAGCCTACCAGTTTAGTGTACTTAATCAATTAATATTAGAGAGCTGCCCTTCAGATTACAGCAATTGTACATGCCCACATTTAGAGAGTGGAGTTATCCGACAGTAGATCTCTTGTGCTGTGTTCATCAAACCTTACCCCAAGTAAGAGATTCTGCCAGTAGAGCGGTCCATCAGGTTACACTGGTCCCACAGATTACAGAGACCTTGGAGGTTCTTGTCTCAGAACTCACCCATGGGTGATAAAGATTGCACAGGCTCATTTTTCACACAACAGAACTGTCGGATTTGCACTAACCTGCACATTCAGTTCTCACAGGAGAGATCTCAATCTCTTTGCTTTCCTATACTCAAGAAGTGGCTGATATACAGTAATCTCTTCCAAGGAAGGAGGGAAAATTAGTAAAGGGTGAGAGAGACAAGGGAGCTCCTGTTGGTCACACATCGAAGATGCTAAAACCTGGCCTGGAGTCGGAGGGCAGTGTTCAGTTATGACAAGCCTCTGCGTGTATTGGGGTAAACCCCACACTTGCACAGACAGCAATGGGAAGAGGATCTGAGTGAGAGAACAGACAGGTAACGTGAGAGCTAGGAGCAGGGACAGCAGGTCTTATGATATACACTTGACTTTCAAGCAAACGTTTACCCGAATCCAGAGCAAGCATTGCAGTTGTGAAAGCCATCTCCGACATGGATACTGGCAAAGCTCCCCGGGACGCCCCGGCATTAGAGATATCGTAACAGCAACTGGGCAACTCTTGGCAAACAAGCCAGCCAGATACAAACAAAGAGACAGGGAATAGAAACACAACAACATTTTGAGATGCCATGTGGGTGAACAAACTATCGAAGCAGGAACCTTATGCAACTACAAATTATTCCATGAAAAGTGTTCTTAACCAGAGATGTTTAATAGTAACGATTGTACATTTCGAGCGAGTTTGGAGCACGCCAGGAGACTCTTCAGTCCCGATATTGGCGGTTTTGATCGGTTCTTCATTCCTACCCACCAATGAGGGGCCAGTGATTTGGGAGTTTTTTTTAAACAAGAAGTTATCGGATTTTGAGCCACAGCTCCAGTGGCTATATGAAAACGAGTTTTTAATTAAAGGATTAAAGGGAAGATTGGTCCCTATTCCTACAGATAGACGTTTTTAACCCGGTTTGAAGTGCACAGAAGAACACTTGTTAAAGGGAGTTTGAGAAAATCCGTATCGCTAACATATCGATATTTGGAGGCTAATGTGAGAGAAGACTTCATTGGGGATAACATATATTCCCCTGACATTCCATTTATTATAGTGGATGACTGTGTTGGGAGACACCATATTAGATTTGTAAGCCTGAAGAAGGTGGTTGATCAGATTGTACCACCGAAACGCGTCGCTCGTTGTTTAGAAGCCACCCAAGCTACACTGGTTCCACCAGGAGTAAAGGAATCTCTAGAGTGCTGAACCAGGGACATTAATATCTGTCATTTACACTTGGTGTGCGACTTTGACCTATTTGGTCTAGCATATTTTATTGCTTGTGATACTCTCCCATGTTCTTTGAATGAGTTGTTTTTAATATTTGATATACATGATGACATATATGTTTTTAAATCTTTTGTATATTTTCTGAATTTTTAAAAGGATTTGGTCAAATAAAAGCATATTATATGGTTAATCTTTGGTTTCTATTCAACTTTTGGTGATTAGACTGAACAGGCATGAAAGGAGTGTGGATGTGTATGCTTTAAAGAAACCCAAAGGGAGTTTGCTTTTGAAATAGTGTCTAATACCACCTTACCCCACTTCATCCAGAAGGGTTTTATGACCCATAATCCCTACCCCTGCAGTGATTAGTGGTCTAGTTTATACCTTTCCAGCTCCCTGTTTTCCACAATCTCCTTCTCTTCCCTTTATTGACCCTCATGTTATTACTGAGGGGAATAGTAACTTACTCCCAGCCGTTCTCTGAATATCTTGCCTTACACTGCCGACACTGAGTGAATTCTAATTGTCAGAAACCTGTTCAGATGGTCATGGGGCAAGCAGGAGCTGCTGGGCACAACCGTGTGGGTTGAGGTCTTCTAATCCTGATGTCCCAAGGCAGACTTACTATGGACCCTGAACAACTGGGCCAAATGCCCCTTCAGCACTTGACAGTGGTAGCGTGGGTCGTGCAGTCCAAGGCTTCTCAGGGGAGAGGTAAAAACAGGGGGATTGAACACAGGCTCCAAACTGAAAATATGCTCAGCAGCAGCAATAAATGATTGTACAGTCAAATACTTGCTTTTATGAAAAAGGAGTATTTGTATACGAACATAAATAAAATACAACATTCAAAAACAATACAAACAGTCCCCTGAGGTCATGGCTCCACTGTTTTATAGGCGGGCCCCTGAGTTTCAATTCTCTCTCTCTGTAGTGGTAGTGGTTATTTCCCATTCACTATAGGCAACATCAGGTTAAGTCCCACTGCTAGTCCAGGGGGTCCCACCCCGACTCTTTATTAAAGTCAAAAGTGTACCAGTACTGAAGGGCTATATGGTAGGCAATTTCGTAAATCACAAGAAAGGGGATATATCCTGAGCAAATTTCACAGTAATTAAGTACAGTTCATAATAAGTGTTGACACAAATGTTCTTCTCTGTCTTCTTTATTTCTTTACAGTGCTTCAACACAGTCCTAGCTGCCAACACGTGTTTCGTCTTTTTGTGGTGTGAGCCACAGACTTCCTCAGGGCAATTGTCGCACAATGATCCGAAGTATATAGTTAAGACGAAATATCCAATATTGAGAAAGTATTATTCATAAGATTCCAAAAGTACTATTATCATACTGATTAGCGAGACAGTAGTGAGGGTTATCCACAGTCTCATGTTTATCACATATTCATCTGGCCACCGTAATTAAGAAGAGAATGCTCGGAGGGTACTCCCGCGGACGGCGTCTAGCTGTGCGACAATTGCCCTGAGGAAGTCTGTGGCTCACACCACAAAAAAGACGAAACACGTGTTGGCGGCTAGGACTGTGTTGAAGCACTGTAAAGAAATAAAGAAGACAAAGAAGAACATTTGTGTCAACACTTATTATGAACTGTACTTAATTACTGTGCAATTTGCTCAGGATATATCCCCTTTCTTGTGTATAACGGTGTAGACCTAGTCTGCATTTCTGGTAATTGGTGGATGGCCATTACCTTTATCCTTAGAGCAACCAGATATATTGAATTGACTTTTTCATAACTCTGCGCAACTGGTACCCAACCATCCTTGTTCTTTTGTATAATTTCGTAAATCAGTTTTACTTGCACCAGTAGGATAGGAACAACCTGACTCTTTGAGCGTTCACCCTTTATGTGCACTGAATTTGCAGTGCTGTCTCCTGTAAGTTCCTCACACGCAGCCCGGGATGGGCAGCGATCTGGTGTCCTCCAGATCCTCCCCCCAGTGCTGAGGAGGCAGCGGCCAGGGGGTCCTCACTGCGCCTCCGATGCTTGGTAAAATCTCTTGTTATCTTCCTCAAATGTGGGGGGTTTGCAATGCTCCTAGTGCTGGTCCTTAGTCTGGGCTTGGGCCCACATGGGTCACAACAGCGACCTGATCCTCTCGACAATGGTCTTGATGAGACCATGCTCCTTGCCGTGTCTCGGTAGCCCCCGCTGGCATATGGGTCACCAACTCTACACTGTACAAGGGCTAATACCCGATCGGCACAGCAGCACTCTTTACGGTGGCACCATCTGGCATACCGCGTCACCGATTTAGCTTCACACATGAGCTACATTCCGATCGGCACAGCAGCACTCTTCACGGTGGCCACATCTGGCATATGAGGGTCGCCGACTTTAGCCTGAGCACGGGCAATGACCCAATCGGTGCAGCAGCCAACTCCTCACACCTCACTGCAGGGATCCAATCAACAGGATCGCCACCTAGACCTTACACCCTCCAGCGCTCTGCTCTTCCTCACAGGGCACACTGGTCTTGGCAAGCAGGCAGGCACTGGTGCTCCAGGCTCCAGGTGCAGGTGGCCTTGAATTTCCTGGGTGATGCCCCTCATCCAGCTGGGAGACTGGCAGGCCTTGGCCCCCAGTCTCGATCTCAGGCAGAAGTCTTGCAGAGCTGCTCCTCCTTGCACAGCCTACTGCCTGCTTGACAGTTATCAATTTTGGGGGCCTTGAGATCCCCTTCTTATAGTCCATTTCCAGACACCAAATGTGATTTAAAGTCCAAGTCTTTGAAGTTTATGTTGAGGGCTGCTTTCTTTTGAAGGGCCCTCTCCTCTGCCGTTCCTTTCCTCCAGAAAGCTGTCTGACATATCAGGAGCAACTCCGAATCTGATCTGCCCAGGCCCCTTCCTAATGACCTTTCTCTGAATCAAAGGGCACCTTTGAAGTGTACTGGAGAGTCTGTCTCTCCCTTCCTCAAATGTGTCCCACTCAGCTCACAGGAATGCAGTAATCTACAAATCTGTCTGGGGAGATTCTACTTCCTCCTCATGTTCTTTCAGTTAACCCTTGGTCTCCCAAAATGGAACTCGCCATTCACAGGCACAAATACTCCCAGCGCATGCATATAATATGCATGCACGGCACAGCCTAGCACACCAAACTGATGTAGGCCGGGGGTGAGTTAAGCACAAAGCAGGGCAACTTTTAAATGAGTGAGCCTGTCGGCCTCACTCCAGGGGCACAGGTTAAAGAGAACCTGTTCACTTCTACTGATCACTACGCGGTATGCTGACACCACCGCTCTCGTGCTGCATAACTTCTGGTAAGGGCAGTAGCCTTTCACCACTTTGAGGGTAGCTCTTTGGACCCCCCTCCTGGTCCAAAAATACCACAATCCGTGAGACAGGTCTATGTCATGATGCACACGCATTGTCCATGTTTGCCCATGACAACAAAAGTAAATATCAGGGATCCAGACATCATTACAGTTGGGACCCTCTTTGCAGCGGCGCACGTCCATCACCATTCGAGGGACTTTTCCATCCCAATATTAATGTGCCAAGTTCATATTGCACCATTGTCAATACCTTAATACCATACTGTGGCTAAGAAAACATAAACAACTCAGGACAAATGAAGATAAATCTTGCTCCTCTCATTGAAGAAATAGTGCAGGTTATTGTTCATATTCTTTGGAAAGAAGGTCTCCACAAACCAGTGGCAGCTAGTGACATTTGAAAGTGGTGAGGAATAAAAATTGGGTATGACTTTTATGTAGCGAGCAAGCATAATGGACAAACATGGGGTCTGGGGTCTGGGGAAGGGTTCCTCCTCCCGAGAAAAAAAGATTGTCAAATAGTGCATTTTAAAGCTAATGAATGTAGTGAGAAAGCGAGGTTGATAAAGCAGTGGGAACATATAGTCTTGAAATGTTAAACACATTAAAAACTGCCCCATGTTTTACTGCATTAATATGTTCAAGAGTTACTGTAATGTGTAAATTGTATAGCACAACAGGTTCAGGCCCTTTAAAGTGTGTGCTTGTCCAGTGTCTAGCACTGCATGCTTTAGCCAGACTCCAGGAAGCACCCACAGCTGCTGAATGCAATCAGTCATATAGAAAAATGTTCAGACAGATCTTTAAGTCGGATGAAAAAAGTGGGGGCTGTCTAAAAGTGAACATGTAAAAGACATTTCTATGATTCCCATAGTCTACCACCCGACCCGTATTTTGGTTTCTCTCTGAGATGTTATTGCATCCAGATATATAACACAACAACTGACATACACCTAAAACCTGCCAATTCTGTTGGCTTTGTCAATGGTTGTTAGCTGTTTAAGATAAATGAGAAACACAAATGATTAATTAAAAATAATGAACATTGGAAATGTTTGAATTTTGAAATTGTGAGACTGTGAATTAAATATTATTGAGGCTTGTGGAAGCAGTATTGGCCTTCAGTTGTGTGCTTTATGTTACACATGTATGGCCCTTTTTCTATGCACATCTCATCTATCTGCACATTTTAAACCTCATCCGTTTACTCGTAAGCACCCTCTTTTCACTCTCCCCCGAATGCACTTCCTCGCATCTCCCTCACTTCACAACCTCCAAACATACACTGCACTCACTCACATTTAAGCACCTTAATTTCTTTCACTTTTCCCTTGTAAATATGTTGACATCTGTGTACCCCCTTCACACACATTTACACTGAATTTTAATTGCAACTGGATTCCATGATTATTGTTCTGTGTGCTCTGCAGAGAGGCCATCCCACTGACAGACACTTTGCCTTGCCTTCAGCCTCAGCGACTGACCTCTCAGTTAAAGCTCCTTTTAAAACCTGGCACAACTCAAAGTATGTACTATACCAGAGTAAAAAGATGCACAATAAAAATACAAAAACAAGTATGATGGAATAGCTAACACTCTTGGGGAGTGCAAGATTAAGTGAAACGTGCAACAAAAGAGGTACTAAATCACTTGCATTACCTTAACGTTTTTAACATCCATTGTTCGTAAATCAATCCATGTTTTTAACATTAATCTTAAGGGCATGAAGATAGGTCCAGTTTTATCACCATACAACAGAACACTGTCTTTACTATAAGCACATATTTCTCCCTTTGCGCTTTACTCGGATATTTAGATCAAGTTCGCAAGGGAACAAAAACCCTGCTCATCATTTGGATCAATCTATTTACAGGGGAACAAATACAGCAGCTCCACTTCTAAAGGGACCAGCGACCTGCAGCCAGGCCCTGGAGTGTAACAATGGGGAAGTTTAGCGTGACCAGGGGTCTCAGCACAATATATATAACTCAAGACTAGCATTATAACACTTTCCATTACCTAGGACAAGGTGCCAAATCACACTTGCTTGCATCCAGTCCTTCCATGTGGCAAATGGGAACAGGTGGGATCTATGCCTGTGAATGATGGACATCGATCCATCAATCATACATTTATAGAGCACAGTAAATCACCCATGAGTATATCGAGGCACTGGAGATGTTGGCTGCTATGTGGTGGTTTGTTCATTCGAACATCCAGGTCTTGAGTTCTTTCGTGAATTGCTGGAGTGATGGTGCATCTGGCCTTACGCAGGGATGCAGACTCTGACGCCCAAAACGGTGATGCTGACAGCATCACTGGCCTACAGTGGATACCACCATAGACTACAATGGCATTAAACAGCTTTAGAAAGGTAAGTTCTGCGTCGTGCATCACATTGCAGAAAGTTGATTTTCTGCCTGGCTTCCATCTCATGCTTCACATAGTGAGGCGAGGCAGGCAGCCTGGAACAGACAGCCCAAACTTAATTACATTGATTTGTTTAGAGATACAATCGTGTATCTAAATAAATTGATCTATTTAATATGTTTTAAGGCGAACTTGTAGGAATTTCAGAGAGGCACAGCCCCAGAGCCCTAATGGAGAAATCGCCCCTGCCACAAACAACCCCAAATATCAAAGTCTAAATCCTTCAACGCAATGCTATCCCAGAATACTTCTTTGAATACGAAGGTCTGTGATATCTCCAGGAGTAGCATTTGTATTAGAACGCTGGCAACAGCAACCCATCTGTAGCAACTAAGGCCCAGATTTACAAAGGGCTTGCATTGCCCTTGCGTCATGCAAGGTGACACAAGGAAATGCAAGCCCTTTAATGGGATTTACTAAGCCACGCAAAGCCATCACGCTTGGCTCTGCGGAGTTTAGTATATACAGAGTAACGCAAGGTAGCACAAATTGCCGCCTGGCATTACTCTCCGTTCTGAAGGCGTTCCATGGGTGGGGCATAGACATACCATCCACCCATGGATTACTGGAGCAATCCTAGATTTACTAAGGTTAGCAAACCTGGGTTTGCATCAAAATGGTACGCCTTCCTAACAGAGGCGTAACAAGGAGAAATATATTTATTTCTTTTTGTTAATTCCTCATCCTACATGTGCTGCATTCTGCAGCACATGTAGAAAGAGGAAAATACCTCAAAGGTTTTTGTTGTGCAAGAAGGTGCCCCTTCCTGCACAAAAAGAATCCTGCCTGTAACACAGGCCACTGCACTATAGCATAAGGGTACCTGCGTTGGTGCTAGGAGGCACTCAGTGATTAAGTGATTTGTGATTTGTAGAGCGCGTAGCATTGCACCAGCACACGGAGAGAGCAGCACTGTGTCATATCTGAGGAGATATGGTGAATTTATGCTCTTTCCCTGTCATACAATGGAGCGCAGCAAGTAGTTTTTTACTGTGTTGAGTTGCATGACGTTTTGATAAATATACCCCCTAGTATCTTGGGGCCAGATGTACATACACTAGGAATACCGACCTCCTAATTGAGATTCTCTCTGAATCGCAATTAGGAAATCGGTTTTCCTAATGCATGAAACTCATTGAGTTTCCTTTAGGGATGTCTTAAATCAACCTACCTCATGGATATTAATGAGGCAGGTCACAGTTTGCAGACCATTTTAATTCACTGCCATCACCGGGATTCTCGTAGGGGAAGGGGTCCCAGAGATGGACAAGTGTTTGCATGAAAAGTGCACCTGCAGGATTAGGAGAGGTGGAGGTTTGCTCCTGAGCGTACTTAGTTTTTTCTATCAATAATACTGCTTTGTATTCTCAAAACTCTCTAATGGTCTGTGATGGAATCCCTAGCACAGCATTCTTCATACATCATTCTACAAAAGACAAGGACACCAGCAAGTGGGAAAGAAAGAACGATGAGAGGCGCGACACAAAACCTCCAGTCTTAGAACAGTTACCTGTGCTTTCTGCATAGCAGAGCATCACTGCAGCATAGCCTCAACACCTCAAGCACTAAGGTGATGGCCCTTCACGTATCATACAGACCATATCTACAGGTGTCACTTCATGTGCACAGGACATACATTCAGGTAAAAGTGACTTGTGTTCTACCTATAAGGTTCATGCTGTGATGTGGTGCCGACTGTTACATTGGTCAAGTATCATAAAGGAAAATGGGATGCGTTTCAAAAACAAAAAATGAAACATTTGAGTGGGACCACTGACTGTGCTTAAAAAATAAATTGTTAAACATTCTGGAAGGGGATGGGTCCCATTTGCGCATAGTTACCACTAAAAAAACAATGTTTTGGAAGCGTAATTAGACCACAAAACAATAATAAATACCACTGCGATTTGGGTATTTGAAAGGGATGCCCTAAACGCACTGCTTCCAAATACCGAATGGCAAAATAAAATTTCGATTTGGTAACAAGTTACCAAATCGTAATTTGACTTTTGTATGTTTCAAAATGTTTTTTGTGGTCACAAATGGACTGATTCTGCAAATCAGACTGTTTGAGACCTCCAGAAAAGAGTTGTACATATGGCCTCAAATGCTCAGATTATAGGTAATCCTGTTTGATAAAATACATGTTTATCAATGTTTAAAATACTAAATTGAGTCTACCTGAGGTTCAGAGGCAGTTTTTCGAAGAGGCCATCCACATTCTTGGCTTAAGCAGTCAGCAGTTGATACATCAAATAAAGCTCACACAATAGTCATTGACAAGGAAGTAAAGAAGCCCCCAGGCTTCCAGGTCACAGCATGTATGAACAGCTCTGGGATCAAACTTTCCTTGTGAGCTGGCGCACCACCCTCAGACCTCTGGAAGCAAAACCATGTAAGCTGTAGGCTTGGAGCAAAAGCCATTCAAATGATGCACATGGTAAGTGGAGGTGACGATTGTCTTTGGTCCTTGGTGAAAACACCCATGGGAGTTTTCAGAGAGGTTTTGGATAGGTGAGAGATAAGCAAACAGGAACACATTGTTGAGTTTCTATGGTGAAAGGGACTATAAATTGTTCCTGAAAGCATATCCATTAAACACAAATTGGATCATACCCAAGAAGGGAGAGGAAAGCTAGGGAATTTATTTTTGATTCACCTCAATATTATGCCCAAGTGCAGAGTGGTTTTACCATTTAAACTGCTGTGTTTGAAATACTTCCAGGAGGGAACTGACTGGAACTAAAGAAGAAAGGAAAATTTCTCAGCTGCATCATTGAAGAGTTTCTTGAATACCTCGAGAGGCCGCGGAGAGATCTGTCTTCAGCTGTGGCTTGGATCTCTCGGACTAGAAGCTTATTTTGATGGCTAGTGACTCTAGCCTCTTGCGATCCTCTAAAGGAATATTGTTCCAGATCCTGCCATCAGAGCTTGTTTGTTTCTGTGGAACATCTCTCCTGTGGCTGTAGAGTGAATGAGGTCCTCTAACACAGAAGGGTATGGCCTGCCTGTGAAAAAATAGTGAACTAGTTTCAGCTGGACATTTTTCTTGCCTGTTGTCATGGACCTTCTTCTCCTGCCTGGACAGTGCAAAAGAGTGTGTGGTCAAAGAAGATTGATGCTACTGCAGAGAAATCCCACAAACCACTGGAAGTGGATATTTTGCTTTGAACTTAACCTGGAGCAGGCCCGGTTCTAGCGGGTGGACTATGCCCACCCAAACATGACCATTGTCCCTTCCAGTGACGGGAAGAAGGCCAATGGAAAAGGCACACTCTAAATCAAAGAGCTCATCCGAGCCTTGCATTTCTTCCTCCTATTTATTTTACCTGTTCCAGGTGTTGCACGATTGGGGTAGGGTCTCTGTTTTGCAGGAATCCCAATCATGCATCTCCTTTTAGATAGGTGGGCTTTGTTCCCACCAACTTGTGCAGGTCCAATATGGGCATGCCGAGGGTAGCATATCCTTGCCTTTGGCTCCACAGCAACTTTTTTCTGCCATCCTGCTGCGTGAATCTCGCTTGTCCTATTCAGCACTGGAGAAAACAAGTTTATCCTACTACAGCTGCACCTTTCCTGACCGCTGCAGCTGCTGCTTTATCAGATCGCGCTCTGAGGCAGAGTTCGACATTAACGTTCCGAGCAAATAGGAGAATGTCGCGGGAGTGTGTGGCCATTTGTTCATGTTTCTAGAATCTTTAAAAGTCCTGCCTTGACACATACTTCCTGTATGCTTAATGTGAAATCGTTGTTTTCATTATTATCATGGCCTTTCTCGTTTTGTTTAAGTCGCAGTTGGTTCATTATGGCAACTGTTGAACATATTTTAAAGCACGTATAATTAAATTTACTGTTATATTTAATGTTTTAAGTTAGAAGGGGACACTATGGGGCATATGTACAAGGAAGTGACGGAGCGCAGCGTTAGCCTTCTTGGCTTAACGCCGCGCTCCGCCACTTCTGCAACGCAGGGCTGCACCGTATTTACGACAATACCGTGCAGCCCTGCGTTTCCCCCTGCGCTGGTGCTAAATTTAGCTGCTTAGTGCCAACACAGGCACCCTTGCACCATAGTGCAAGGGTGCCTGCGTTGTGAGGAATGATTGTTTATGGGCAGGAAGGTGTCTCTTCATGCACATAAACAATCTTAAATGGCGATGTGTAACTTTTATGTGTACTGCTTTGTGCAGCACACATAGAAGTTGCAACTCGTCATTTTTACAATGATTGTTTATGTGCAGGAAGGGACACCTTCCTGCACATAAACAATCATGCATGGCGTTTTGCGGTTTTATGTGTGCTGCACAATGCAGCACACATAATGACAGCGAAAACTAGGAGAAATAATGCATTTCTCCTCATTGCGCTTCTGTTAAGACCAGGTTTTTCCTGGTCTTAATTCTGGCACTGCCAATATTTACGCCACCTTTCTAAATATGGGGCAGCGTCAAAATCAATGGGTGTCACAGCAGAACACTCACCACAACACCCATTGCCCACCCCTTTCACGCTAAGTATAGCGTGAAAGGTGGCCTTATTTACAAGGCAGTGTTAAGCCACGTGAAGTGGCTTAACGATGCCTTGTAAATAAGGCGAAGCCAGTATCGTCACCACAATGTCAATAAAAGTGACGATGTGGTGGTAATAGGGGCTTTTTACATATGCCCCTATATGTCTTAGCTGATTTTACTAATGTTTTTATAGAGATTATTGAAAATAGAGGTGGATGGTGGCTGATAAGGGGCTGAGGCCCAAGATCAGCTCTTAGGAGAGAAATGGCAGAAAGGTGGATAATCAGGGATGGAAGAGAGTGCGCTGCAGAGTCCGGGGTCAGTCTGGAGGTAGTAATAGAGAGGATTTCTTTACAAAGGCTGGCACAGAGGGAGCCCAAGCAGTGTTATTTGCCTGATACTCCAAACTCAGAAATCTCGTCTTCCCATCAAAGGGAAAATAAATGGGGAAAAAACACTTTTGAGAGTATTAATATTTAGAAAGAGACTTAGAAAAGAGTGCATCATACTAGGCCTTGTAAAGTTCAGGAGAGACGAGGAGCACTTTGAGGCAGGCAAGACAATTGGGCCCAGCTCTAGAGGTAGGTGAACCAAAAAATTAACAGAAAGAGCCGAGTTGAGCCAAGTGTATGGCTTGGTTAAAAGAGCCTGGAATCGAGCTGAGCCTTGAAAAAGTTTGTAATGTAAATTGTACAACATACCTCATGTAAAACCAATATAAAATCTCTTCAACATTAAAAACATGCGTTATATTACTACATTAAGAGGCATTTATTAAAAGTGATAGTTTTTTTAAATCAAGAGAAACATTCATGCCTGCCCGCCCCTCCTGCACAAAGCTTTTTGTGACCTAAAAGGCAAGTCAATTGTCATATGCGCCCTATTTGTGACTTAGATTCTTAGGGGCTTATTTACAAGGCCCTTGCGCCACTTTTGCGTCATTTTTAACATGGGAAAAGTGACGCAAAAGTGGCGCAAGGGGCTTGTAAATCTGCCCCTTAGTGCAGATGAAGCACTATTATAATAGACTAAATCAAACAGAAAAGGTTTTTGTACAGTGCACATCCTGAACACATGTATTTAAAGGAGCCTTCTTATGAGTTAATGAAAAATGGAGGATTCGGGAAATAAATATTTGGCCAGGCTCACACAATGTGGTCAAGCAGGGAAGCCAGGATTGATCCCAGGTTTTTTAGTGTGACAATGTGCAATTAAGACACTAGATGGGTATCTCATTCTTCTGCTTTGTATGAAAGATTAATGCTTTGTCTTTCATTGTTGGTGAATGACATTACGCCCTCGGCAGCAGGCAGAAGCCAAATGAAAGCTCTGTTTGTTTTGGGCTTGAGGGTCCTAGAGGACCTTGACTTGAACTAAGTGAGGCATCTGGCTGAAGCCTTCAGTGGCTCGCCCACCTCTATCCAGCTTCTATTAGAGGCGACCCTGAACCTCCAGAAGCAGGCCTCTATTGGCACCAGGCCCTTTGAGGTCCACACACCCCTCTGTGAGGAAATACCCAAAAGGTAAATGGCCAGCTTGCCGCGGCTACCACATGCAGGAGTAAAGAGTCAGCCATTATCTCATCTAGTCAGGAATCCCCTTAGTATCAGAGCAGGCCAGCAAAAGGGCTGGCATTAGTGTGTATCCATTCTCTCTGGACACCCATGTGGGTGCTGGAAGAGTCCATGTCCTAGGCAGTCAACTGAAAACTCTGGGCAAAGATGAGGAATGTGCAGAAGTATTGCTTTAGATGAATGGGATGGGGAAACTTTAACAAAAAGTATAAGGGCGGCCAGACTCATGGGGGCGGGGCGTTGGCGGTCCAGCCACCGCTGCACCGGCGGTCCAACCTCCCTATTACAAGTTGGGCAGTCGTTCCGCCATTGCACTGCCACAGCCGCCAGGGATCAGAGATCCCTGAAGCCTAGGGCTTTGAGGGCCCCACTGCACTTCAATTATATACACGTCTGTGCGGGGGTTCCGAGTGTGGTTATATATTTTAGTCTGTGCATGATGTGCACAGTAATATACTGTAGAATGTGGCATGCATTATACTAATGAGATAGTGGCAGTGCATGACTCATTGGATGAGCAGGGTGAGGGAATCATAAATATCTCTTTGTTTTTTCCGGTGCCCCTTCTCCTTGTTCAGCAATTCCCTGCACACAGAGCCGCAGTTTTCTTCAGCAGAAGGGCTGCTGACTGCTCAAGAGTCCAGCTCCTCACACACTCCTAACACTTTGGTTTCCTGGGGAAAGAATACAACATTTGCCCTTCACCCGGGCTTGGCATTCTGTGAAGGCGGTTGTCTAACAGAGAGGATCCCATTAGCCAATAAGCTGCTGCCACAATTTCTAAAAGAAGTGTACTAGTGTACCGAAGAATGATTCTTTCTCCTCCCATCTTTACCTTCATTTCCACCTCTCTCCTTTGATGCGCTGCCTATATGTAGTGCCTCTATATCCCCATCTTTACCTGGCATCAGTGCCCACATACTCATTTCATTTTTTTCCTCTTGTCCCGTTTGAAACAATATGCGAGCATTAGGTTATCAGTTTTGTCCCACCAAAATGGTTTTGTCATAGGACACAGAGGAGGTGCGCTTATGCCTAGAGGCAAGGAGGTAGCGTGTAAGCCCTACTCACCCTAGATGAGGTCCCTTCATTCCACCTTCCATCCATCTGTCTCTCCATTCTTTAAGCCTTTCATGCATCCATCCATACATGTACCTTTTCATCCTGATATCATTTCACCATTGCTTCCGTTCTTCCTTTACCATTCTGTGTATCTACCCTTTCATCATTACACTCTTCCATACATCGTTCCGCTCACACTTCCAGCCATTCATCCATGCTTTTCCCATTTCACCCTCCTTTCATCATTTCACTTATCCATCCAGACTTCCATTCATCCAGCCACTCATTCATTCAAACTTTCATCTCTAACCATTCTTTCTTTCACCCACCCATGCAAATGTTGTTTTAAACTCCATCCATCAGTCCTTTCACCCTTGCCTACATCTGTTAATGCTGTTGGCCATTCCGTCTTTCACAGTTTCTTCTTTTCATGTGTCTTAAATTTCACTCTTCCTGGTCCAAAAAGACCACAGCACGTGAAACAGGCCTATGTCATGATGCACACGCATGGTCCATGTTCGCCCATAACAACAAAAACAATCAGGGATCCAGGCATCATTATAGTTGGAACACTCAGGGCACCGGTGCACGTCCATCATCATTCGAGGGACTTTTCCATCCTGACATTAATGTGACAAGTTCCTCAGCTGTAACATAAGGAATCCACACTCATATTCCACCATTGTTAATACCTTAATACATTGCCGGGACTAAAGAAAACATAAACAAGTCTACACAAATGAAGATAAATCTTACTCCTCTCATTGAGAAAATAGTGCAGGTTATTGTTCATATCCTTTGGAAAAAAGGACTCCACAAACCAGTGGCGGCTGGTGACATTTGAAAGTGGTGCGGCATAAATGTTGTGTATAACTTTTATGTAGCAAGCAAGCTTAATGGACAAAAATGGGGTCCAGGGGAGAAAAAATTGTAAAACAGATTGGCAAATAGTGCATTTTAAAGCTAATGAATATAAAGAGTAAGCAAGGTTCATAAAGCAGTGGGACCATATAGTCTTGATATGTTAAACACATTAAAAACGTCCCCATATCTTGCTACATTAATATGTTCAACAGTTACTGTGATGTGCAAATTGCACAGGGTGACAACCTCAGGCCCTTTTAAGTGTATGCTTGCCCACTGTCTTGCAATGCATGCAGCATTGACTATGGAAGAAAATTGTCTAACCAGGCTTCAGGAAGCACCCACAGCTGAGGTCTGCAATCAGTCATATAGAAATATGCGCAGGCAGGTTTTAAGTGGGATGAAAAAAGTCGGTGCTCTCTAAAAGGGAACATGTAAAATACATTTCTGTCATTCCCATAGTATGCCATTGACCATAGTTTTGGTTTCTCTCTGAGATGTTATTGCACAACAACTGACATATATCTAAAACCTTCCAATACCATCAACTTTGTCAATGGTTGTTAGCTGTTTCCCATAAATGAGTAACAACAATGATTTGTTATAAATAATTAACATTGGAAATGTTTCCGTTCTGAAATTGTGAGACTGTGAATTAAATATTATTGAGGCCCTTGGAAGCAGTATTGGCCTTTAGTTATGTGAGCTTTATGTTGGATGTGTACGCCCTTTTTCTCTGCACTTCTCATCCATCTGCACATCTTCAATCTCATCTCTTTCCTCTTCAGCACCCTCTTTTCATTCTCCCCCAAATGCACTTCCTCGCAACTTGTTAGTAATGGGGTTTCTGGTTGTCAAATACACTGTCCAAACAGGAACCACAATCCTAGTCAGGGTAAGTCAGCTACACACCGTAAATTAAACTGCGCTCACCTTCTGGCAGTTTGGCACAAAGCAGTCGGACTTAACTTTAGAGGAAATGTGTAAAGTATTTGTGCAACACTTCAAACAGTAAAACAGTGAAAAAACACACAAAAAGATACCATGCCTGGTTATAAAAATAGTATTAATCAATGGGGATACCAAGTATAGTGCAGAACCTGGGGACAGTTTACATGTAACGCACAGTGGTTCTGCCACAACACACTTTACAATGCAAAATAACTTCAAAGTTTTTTATCCCTTTTCTCCATTAGGATATCAACAAATGTTTCTAGAAAAACTGTCTAAACACATGCTCCAAGTAAATAGCACAAATAAATTGTGTTATTCAGTAATTTATTTTAAGCAGAAAAGGAAGTTCAAACAAAAGCAAGTCATACACACAATAATATCTGGTGAGAGATGTGAGACAAAGTGAAATAACGTGTACAACCATCATAACAAATGCATTAGATACATACATAAATGACAATAACATTCAGGTACAGAGTAAAAAAAAGATATTTATTCTCACGGGGACCTAGAATTTTCTTTGATCAATTTGAAATGGTCACAGTGGAATGTGATGCTTCTAATTATGCGTCGACGTTTCGACCCTTGTAAATCTGTGCTATATTTGAGCATCAAACGTGGGTCTTCTTCAGGACAAGACAAGATATGTTATGTGTAGCCTCCTCGGTGTGGTTCCAACGGAATCCAAACTGTGGACACTTCCTGGAGCTCAAGCGTGGCTCATTAGTGAAGGACAATCAATCCTGGATGGGCTCGCCATGATTTTTAATCATGTATGGTAACTGGCGCATTGTGCCTTCAAGTAATATTATAAAAACAGGGGTAGTTGAAGGTTCAGTTACTCATACGCGGGCGTTTCTCTTCCCAAATATCACACTCGAGTCCCGGCTCTTAACTCGGCTCGCTCTCCGCGTCGCCGCAAATGCGTCCTCTCCTCAATAGGAGAGGACGCATTTGGGGCGACGCGGAGAGCGAGCAGAGTTAAGAGCCCACGGGAACAAAATACCGGAACTCTTATGTGTCTGAATTCTTGGCAAAGGGTAATTTGAAAACGCCCGATGGCAAAGCGGATTGCTAGCCGCAAGAGAGTCCACCGGACCAAAATTCCGGGACTCGAGTGTGATAATTGGGAAGAGAAACGCCCGCGTATGAGTAACTGAAACTTCAACTACCGGAGATACCTCAATGACCCCGTGATTTTTCATAACCCAACGGACAACTCGATACAGTGGGGTTTCCAAACCCCTGTTTTTATAATATTACTTGAAGGCACAATGCGCCAGTTACCATAGATGATTAAAAATCATGGTGAGTGTGCGTGGTCTCGCTACACATGAGGTGAGACGCATGTAGAGGGAGTTCCGGCCAGCCACTGCCTTTTCAAGCATTTATTGCGGCACCGGGGTGTTGTCGACGATCCTGCACGTCTCGCCTGGCCACCAGAGACATCAGGGAGTCCTTTGCCCACTCGACACAGCTTTGTGGGTGCCGGTTGCTGAGACCGTGACAGCGGGGCCTATCCGGGGGTCCGCGGCTGCCATCTTGGTTCCCCCTGACTCTGGGGAGCATTCTGCAGGCGAGGGTTCCCTCTTGGCGGGGGAGGACAGCGCTCCGTGGAGCCTCGCTGAGTCGCATGGGACAGAGCGCCGTATCGGCGAAGAGGTACGGCGACCTGCGATCTCTATCCTGAAGCATGAGGGGCGTATCACACTGCTGACACAGAGTCTTGCCACCGCCATCTTGCGCGTCTCTGCGTAGAGACGGCGCTTACGCTGCGAAGCCTCCGGCTGCTTCTCTCCCGCGCCGCTGGGGCCCTGGAGGGTCCGTGCCACTGCATCATCTATGGTGAAGTGGGGCGAGACTGAGTAAGTGGCTCTGCACGGCTGGCCCCTTTCCTGGGACCCGCCGCCTTCTGCTACGGTGTGTGCCTGATAGCAACGGGCCCAGGACTGGCTGCGCCAACACTTTAGTCCTCCACCCCCCGTGACTCTTTAGGGGGGCGTTCCCTCCCAGATATCAACACTTGACACCCTGGGACTTTGCTGGGCTGCACCTCCCTTCCGAAGTGCCCCCCCTTTACCGCAAAAGTGAGACTGCTGCGGGCACTCCCGGGACTGCCCTCTCGGTGCTGGCTGGTGGGGCACGCCGGAGTCTTCTAGAATTTGGGAGTGCAGGCCTGGGGCGGCGTGGACCCCTCGAGTGGGCTCTATTGTGCTACCCTATCACACGTCGCTCCACGGAGAGCCTTTTCTTCCAGTAGGGTGTCTGGTGTCTGGCCCGGTGGGGCTGCGTCCGCTGAGGTTGTAGGCAAACTCCCAAATTTTGAGAAACGTGAACGCTGGGGAGGACATCACCCCTTCTGTGAGGCGCTGCTCCCTGCCCTACCTGCATATATTCGTCTTTTGCGATACTCAGGGACAGGACTCTGAGGGGGTTTTGGACACAGTGGGGTGAAGCTGTTGCTCTTCCTTCCTTCCCGGCTGGTAGCCCTACTCACCTACACTGCGGCTCCACCTGGCTCTTTATCCGGGAATGTGTCAGGCTCCTTGTCTTATTCCTTTGACTTGGCTCTCCATTCTGTGCGTTGGAGTCTAAAGGGTCATGCCAACCTCTAAAGCTGGGAAAGAAGTCGCCGCACCCACGAGAGACAATCCTGTGACGGCACTGTGGAACAAACCTGGCTCTGCACACTCCACAGCTATGGCTTCTTCAGCTGAGGGATCCTCGGATCCTCTCACAAAATCCTTCATGGCTAATTTTTTGCAGGAAATCAAGTCAGAAATTGGATCGCTTAGAACGGAGGTCCAAACTTGCATCAAGGAGCTCAGGAGAGATGTCACAGAAATTGGAGATAGAGTGGATGACCTCGAGAAGACCGGCGATGCTCGTACGGAAGATCAAGAACAACTCTGGCAATGACTAGCCCTCCTGGAGAAAAAACACATTGAGCTCCAAATCAAGCAGGAGGACTTAGAAAACCAAAGCCGCCGCAATAACCTGCGCCTGCGGGGTGGGTTCCTATGGGGGCAGAGGGCTCAGATATTATGACTTTTGTTGCGGAGTTGCTCCACAAGATTAGAGGGGATGATGATGCTTCTCCACCTGCTCTTGACAGGGCCCACCACGTGGCTGTTCCCTCTGGGCGCTCTGGTCTGGTTCCAGACATACTAACCAGGGTCTACTTTTTCACAGAGAAGGAGGCAATCTTAAAGGCAGCACACACCAAATCAGAGTTCTCCTACAAGGGATCCACCATCCAACTCTTCCAGGACCTTGCTCCCTCCACACTTCATCGCCGCATGGACTTTAAACCTGTCACTGATAAGCTGCGCAAGCTGGGCATTCAATACCAATGGGGTCACCCCTTCGCACTTATCTTCCTCTGGGAATCCAAACGCCGGGTGCTGCGATCCCTCCAGGAGGCCACTCAACTGCTCTGCCTCCCGACTTCCTTTCCGCCGCATAGCCCTTCACGTTTGCCCCCTTTGGATCGAGAACCTGCGAAGCCACAATGGGCTAGAGCGATCAGACTGCGGCGGCTACCTAAGCGTGGGGAACGGTCCTCCTCTCAAGCCAAACAGGACATTATTCAACATCTTCGCTTCCTGGACGGAGGAGGGTCCCCCTCCCATTCCCAGTCAAAGGAGAACTGAACGATCACCCGCGTCTTAAGGGGTCATTGTCTTTGCCACCAGCGGTCCCCCGCAGAGGCGGGGTTGGGCTCCCATGTTCTCTGTTTATTCTTTTCTCGCCCTGACCATAGTGTGGCAGCGGTGCCGGCGTGCGCCCCATACCAGCGGTGCTGATTTCCCGAGACTCGCCCCCCTTTCTATTCCTAAGAGAGTGACATCTCTGGGATGGCTTGTGCTATTGAGCCTAGCCTGCTCCTGGACTGGAATAGGACTTGTTGGCTGTGGTTCAATCTCGAAACTTCGCTTTCTTTTTTCCTTTTTTCTTCTTTTCCTCTCCTTTCCCTTTTTTCCCTGTTTGGAGGGAGGGAGGGCCTCGCTACTGGGAGTGTGACATTTTTGTCTACCGACGGCTGTTACTTTGTGTATCAACTTCCTCCTATATATTGCTGGGTATTGCGATGTATTCTGGCTGTGTTCACTTTTCATCGTGGTTGGATGGGCGAGGACAGTGGGCTCTGGGCCATATCTTGGTCTCACCACGTTTGATGACGGTTGGATGTAATCAGCTTTTGTCATGACTTCTGTACCCTGTTTGAAACTCCTTTCACTTAATGTAAAGGGTCTTAACTCTCCTAACAAACGTCGTCAAATTTGGCGCTATTTACTGCAACAGAACCCAGACATTATCTTGTTACAGGAGACTCATCTGTTAAAGGCGGATACTTCCCGTATGGCCCACCCTAAATATCCCTTTCAATGCTGGGCATCTGCGCCTACAAAAACGGCTGGGGTGGCTATTCTCTGCAGGGTGGGCATCCAACAGGGGGCTGCCAGAGTGATTAGTGGCAAAGATGGCAGATTTCTTAAACTAGTGGTCCGGGTTGGGGTACAGACATTCACTCTCTGCAATATTTATGCTCCCAATCAAGCACAGGACCTCTTCATCAGGGAACTCCTACGGGAACAGATAACGCATGACGATCGTCAGCTCATTTTGGGGGGTGACTTCAATCTGGTGCGGGATACTGGATAAGACCGTAGTACTGGTACGTTTCATGGGGCTGGGGCCATGTCTGCTTCTTTGAAGAAACAGCTTACTGAATTGGGACTGCTAGATATTTGGCGTTATCACTCCCCAGCTACACAAGATTATTCTTATTATTCCCATGTCCATCGCTCCTACTCCCGCATTGATTATCTATTTGTTCCCCACTCCCTGGAACGTGATGTTCTCTCGGCTTCTATGTCTGACATTTTCATCCCGGACAATGCGCATGTGGAGCTTCTGCTACACGATCGCACACCTCACTCGCGTCACTCTCCTCGCTGGAGACTGCCTCCCCATGTCCTCCGGGACCCAGTGGATGTTGCCGAGATCCGTGATGCTATCCTGTCCTATTTTGCGTCCAATGATCTCCCAGAAACACCTTTCCCCGTGGTTTGGGACGCCTTTAAAGCCACAATTTGTGGCCACATAACCTCCATTGCGATAACTCGGGCGGCTCGTTTGTTTGAGGACAACTTGTCCAGGGACATCAAAAAGCTGGAAAAACTAGACCAGGAACATCCTCTAGCTCTTACTAAGCGGCGCCTTGCTATGCTTCGTGGCCAACTTCGGGCTCATAGGACTAATAAGGTGGAACACGCCCTAATGGCATTAAAGCAACGATACTATGAAGGGGGGACAAGGTGGGAAAAGTCCTAGCGCGTCGCCTTCGGAAGCGGGCAGCAAAGGCTCACATTGCAAAAATTAAATTAGACGATGGCACATGGGCTACCACTAAAACCGCCAAGCTAACAGCCTTCCACGATTATTACACTTCTCTTTACGCACGAGAGCCACCTAATTCGGATCAGATTCAAGCAGTACTGGGGGAATGCAGATGGACTCTGATCGATGGGCATCACGCGCAACTTCTTGAAGATCCACTTACACTAGACAAACTTACTGGTGCGCTGAAGGACCTACCCCTCGGTAAATCTCCGGGCCCGGACGGTCTCCCGGTTTCTTTCTATCGCACTTTTCTCGCGCAGATACAAGAACATCTGCTCCATCTTTTTAATTCCTTTTCTGACACTAGAGGCCCCTCCAATTCTATGGCGTTGGCCGAGATCGCACTGCTCCCTAAATCAGGAAAGGATCCCACTTTGTGCTCCTCTTTTCACCCCATCGCGCTTTTAAACACGGATCTCAAACTCTATACTAAAATTCTGGTCAAGCGTCTTGACCCACATCTGCCCGGGCTTATCGAGCCTGATCAGGTTGACTACATTCGTCACCAGCAGGGCGCGGATAATGTGCGGCGCATCGCTCACTTAGTCGGGAAGGCCCTCCACTGGAACATCCCTGCATGCTTATTGTCACTCGATGCTGAAAAAGCATTTGACCGAGTGGGTTGGGCCTTCTTGCGGGCCGTCTTACATAAGATAGGGCTGGGACCCCAGATGATTGCCAGGATCATGGCGCCTTACCTTTCACCTCAAGCCCAGGTCCGGGTTAATGGGCAACTTATGGGTCCTATCCATGTTTACAGGGGCACCCGGCAGGGATGCCCTTAATCTCCCCTGCTATTTGCGCTTGTCGTAGAACCTCTTGCCATCCTGATCCGCCAATCCCCTGACATTACAGGCATTGTTCATGGAGGAGTGGACCACAAAATCGCCTTGTTTGCGGACGATCTCCTTCTTACATTGTCACGACCACGTTCCTCTTTGCCCGCCCTTCATACATTGCTAGAGTCCTTTGAAATTGCCTCAGGTCTTAAAATCAATCATGCAAAATCATGGGCTTTGAATCTCACAATCCCTGTATCCGAGATTCCCGCGCTTCAATCCCTTGTCCCATATCAATGGGCATCCCACTCCATTCGGTACCTTGGCCTTAACTTAACCTCTAACCTTAACAGGTGGTCACAAGCCAATTGGCAGGAATGTAAAACGGCCATTTTGGAGGATCTCCGAACGTGGAAATCTCTCCCTATCTCATGGCTGGGGCGTCTGAACATGGTTAAAATGTCGGTGCTGCTGAAAATATTATATTTATTCCAAACTCTGCCCACGCCTTTTCCGCAACACCAAATCCAGAACCTCCAGCGCGAGCTTACTAACTTTATCTGGGGAGGGCAGCGGCCACGCTTTTCTAATAAAATACTTATGCTACCTCGGGACAGGGGGGATTGGCTTGTCCCAACTTACTGGAGTATTACTGGGCCTCCCATCTCCGTTTTATTTCGGAATGGGTTGCGAGGGAGAGCGAGAAGGTTTGGTTCTATATGGAGAGGGTGGTGGCTTGCCGACCCATATGGGATCTTGCCTGGCTTTCATTGGGAGGCCCGTCCGCGTGGCGCTTATATGGCCATACCAACAAAAACTGTGCTGGATATTTGGACAAGCTGGCGCTTTGTAGGGGCCTCACTTCTTTCCCGTCACCTCACACTCCCATTGCTCGCAACTCACACTTTCCACCTGCTCTACATCCACATTCTTTCCTGGCCTGGTCAGAAGGGGGGTGCCGGACGCTCCGGGACCTTTTCGAGGGAGGCACCTTTAAATCCTTCGAACAATGCAAACGGGACTTCCATCTCTCCGAGGGGGCTAGATTACAATATCTCCAACTTCGGCACTGGGTACAGGCGTCGTCCTCCACTCAGGGAGCCACTCGTCTTTTCACCCCCTTCGAACGGCTGGTGCGTTCATACGATGAATCCAGGGGTCTGATATCTCGCACATATCAAGTCCTTCAACATGCTCCCCGACCTACTCCTCATACCTATCAGTCACGATGGCAGTCCGACACCTCTGATGAAATCACGACTAAACAATGGGAGCAATTATGGCGTGACATCCCGAGGGTTTTCCGCAGCATTTCTCAGAGGGAATCCGCATATAAAGTCATGACACAATGGTATTACACTCCCCATAGGTTGCACAAGATGTTCCCCAATTCCTCCCCTGTTTGCTGGCGCTGTACGAGCGCTCCTGGGGATTTTCTCCACATTTGGTGGCATGACTGCCACTTACTGGAAAGAGATCCTTAGTCACATTAAACAGGTGATTGGCTACCCGCTATCCAAAACCCTGACCACACTCATCTTAGGCCTCAAACCTGCGAACCTACTCGCCATGACGCACAAGGACTGGCACCTAACTCTACACATGCTTGGCGCAGCTAAACAAACCATAGCCTTATACTGGAAGAAGGCTGAAGCACCCCCAGTGGATGTTTGGTTCACCCGTTTGTGGCATACCATGGCAATGGAGCTTCTCACGGCACGGCTTCAGCTCCGCGACACCAAATTCATGAAAACTTGGCAACCATTGGTAGATTATTTTTGCAAGCTTGATCACGCCCATCTCCAGCCCCCGAGGCTTTGGGCTTTACACCTCTTTGAGGACAACACGCTCCCCTCTGACGCGGACAGACTCTGGGGGCCCAATAGGGATACTGCTTAATTTCCCCTCTGCATGGTACTGGTCCTGTGCGTTGCCATGCCTTTCCTAGGGTCCTTCTCCACATTGGGTTCCTCCATTCACAGGGGCTCTGTTCCTTGCTGTGGGACATTTCGTTCACCCCGCCTACACTTCACGTAGCTCCTTTCTCCTAACGGGTCTCATCACCACCTAGTCCCTCCTCACATGTTGGAAGCCCCTCTTTTTTCCTTTTTTTTTCTCTCCCAGAGTAATGTCCTTCTATATATGACAGATTTGTAATGCGCCATTGCTTTGCCTTCTGTGTCTTTATTTGCTGATATTCCGGAGTTGTTATGATGCGCCCTTCCCTTTCACTTCCTTCCCTGGTCTTCTTTTTCTCTGTTTTCCTTTTTTCTACTTTCTTCCTCTTCACGATATTTTGATTGCTGTATTGTTTTGATTTGTATTTTCAATAAAACAGATTTGACACAAAATCATGGCGAGCCCATACAGGATTGATTGCCCTCCACTAATGAGCTACTCTTGAGCTCCATGAAGTGTCCACAGTTTGGATTCCGTTGGAACCACACCGAGGAGGCTACACACAACATATCTTGTCTTGTCCTGAAGAAGACCCACGTTTGATGCTCAAATATAGCACAGATTTTCAAGGGTCGAAACGTCGACGCATAATTAGAAGCATCACATTCCACTGTGACCATTTCAAATTGATCAAAGAAAATTCTAGGTCCCTGTGAGAATAAATATCTGTTTTTTACTCTGTACCTGAATGTTATTGTCATTTATGTATGTATCTAATGCATTTGTTATGATGGTTGTACGTTATACACGTTATTTCTCTTTGTCTCACATCTCTCACCAGATATTATTGTGTGTATGACTTGCTTTTGTTTGAACTTTCTTTTCTGCTTAAAATAAATTACTGAATAACACAATTTATTTGTGCTATTTACTTGGAGCATGTGTTTAGACAGTTTTTCTAGAAACATTTGTTGATATCCCAATGGAGAAAAGGGATAAAAAAACTTTGAAGTTACTGTGCATTGTAAAGTGTGTTGTGGTTATAAAAATAGAGCTTCATTTAATGAGCAAAACAAGACCAAAAACAACAAGAATCCAATACGTTGAGCCGGAAGTTATGAATTTTTAAACAATATCTTGAATTATGGTGCTTAAAAGAATGAAGCGCCAAATGGGGCTATATGGTCATGCTAGACTGGGTCAAACCCAAAAGTTCAGGCTGACCGCCATGGAGCGCAGGTCGCGTACAGGGACCATCCTTGGCTTGCTGACATAGCAGCTTGGTTCGCAGTTGCGTCGAGGACGAGATGTGGGCAGCAAAGAAGGTGATGTGTCAGCATCGATCCTTAAGATGTAGGGGATGCTCCAGCTCTGAGCCGTGCAAAGTTGGAGATGCGTCGGGAATGGAAGTAATGCACACATCGTCGGCGATGCAATGTCCTTGACACATGCAGCAGCAGAGATGGGTTGGCGTTGTTGGAGATGCGCCGGTTCTGAGCAGTGCATCACCGCAGATGCATGGATTGCTGCAGGAGCAGCACTTTATACCGACTTCCAAGGGCCCAGGACAGGCTTGACACCCCTTGGCTGGGCAAGACTCACAGATGGCAGAGTCCAGGTGCTGTAGGAGGGAGGGTGGAAGTCTTTCATGTCCATGAGACTTCAGAACAGGAGACAAGCTGCCAAGCCTTTGGAGTCACTCTGGGTTCAAGTGTTGCAGGTCCCGTCCATCTCGCCCAGACAAGGAGAGCAGCAGGCAGCAGGTAGGTCAGCACAGCAGAAAAGCAGTTCTTCCAGAGCAGCAGTCCAGCAGAGGGACAGTCCTTCAGCAGTACAGCAGTCCTTCTTCCTGGCAGAGTATCCACAGGTCCAAAGGTGTGCTGAGTTGGTAGGGTCAGGGGTCCAATTTTTATACCCGGAGATGCCTTTGAAGTGGGGGAGACATCAAAGAGCGGCTTTGAAGTGCATAGAGATCCTCCCTCCGTGCCCTGGCTCCAGACTCACTACAGGGGGTTAAGCAGTCCTTTGTGTGGGGACAGGACACATCCTATTCAGGTTTAAGTGTGAGGTTGTGCCCAGCTCCTCCCTCCCATCCTGCCCAGGATGACCCATCAGGATGTGGATGGCCTCAGTCACACCAACGCTCCCTTTGTAAGTGGCTGTATAGAGGGAATGCACAAGGCTCAGCTGTCACCCACCCCAGTTGTATATTGGAGACAGGCAGCAGGCACACAGGGTCAAGAACAGAATAAGGCCATCTTTCTAAAAGTGTCACTTTTAAAATTGTAATGATAAATTCCACTTTACCATTTGAGAGGATTAATCATTACAATTCCATAGGAACTAAACATGATAGCTCTTCCTCCTTCCAATTGGGGATTACATTTATTAGATGTAACAAGAAATCCCCAATGTTAACCTATAGGAGGAGCAGGCCTCACAGTAGTAAAATACTAATTTGGGAGTTTTTCACTGCCAAGACATGGAAAAATTAAAAGTACATGTGCTACTTTTTCATTACACAGCACCCTGTCCTGTGGGCTACCTAGGCCCCCACCTTAGGGGTGACTTATATGTAATAAAAGAGGAAGTTAAGGCTTGGTAAGGGGTTTTAAGTGCCAAGTCGACATGGCAGTGTAAATTGTACACACAGCCTCTGCAGTGGTAGGCCTGACTGAGACATGTTTAAAGGGCTACCTAAGTGGGTGGAACAATCAGTGATGCAGGCCCACTAGAAGCAGGTAATTTAAGTGCCCTCTGCACATGTAGTGCACTTTACTAGCGATTTCTAAGTAAATTAAATATGCCAATTGTGGATAAGTCAATCAAACCATGTTTAGGGCATCTTAACACTGGTTAGCAGTGGTAAAGCCCCCAAAGTCCTAAAATCAACAAAATCAGATCAGCAAAATTGGAGGCAAGCAGGCAAAAAGTTTGGGGGAGGCCAGCCTAAGGCTTACAGGTCTTACATATTTCCCTCACTTCCCCAACCCCAAATATACACTGCACTCACACACATTTAAGCACTTCATTTTCCTTTACTTTGGCTTGTCAATAATTTGACATCTGTGTACCCTCGTCACATACATTTACACAGAATTTTAATGCAACTGGAATACATGATCATTGTTCATCCCACTGACAGGCACTTTGCCTTGCCTTCAGCTACAGTGCCAGAGATCTCAAACAAAGCTCCTCATAACGCCTTGCACAACTCAAAGAATGCACTATACAAGAGTAAAAAGATGCAGAATAAAAATACAAAAACACAGCATGATGGAATAGCTAACGCTCTTGGGAAATGCAAGATTTAGTAAAGCGTGCAATAAAAGCGGAACTAAATCACTGACATGCATTACCTTAACATTTTTAACATTCATTGTTCAGAAATAAATCCATGCTTTTGCCATTAATGTTAAGGGCAAGAAGAGAGGGCCAGTCTTAATGCCATACAGCATGTGACTGTCTTTGGATCAACTTCGCAAGGGAACAAAAACCCTGCTCATCTTTTGGATCAATTTCACAGGGGAAAAAATACAGCAGCTCCACTTCTAAAGGGACCCGCAACCCTCAGCCAGGGCTTGGGGTGTAACAGTGGGGGAGGTTAGCGTGACCAGGGGTCTCAGCACAATATACATAAAACAAGACTAGCATTACAACACTTACGATTACCAAAGACAAGGAACCAAAATACACTTGCTTGCATACAGTCCTACCGTGTGACGAATGGGAACGGATGGGATCTATGCCTGTGAATGACAGACATCTCGTCTCATGCAGGGATGCAGACTCCAACTCCCAAAACGGTGATGCTGACAGCGTCACTGGCCTAAAGTAGATGCCACGTAGACTACAATGGCAATGAAGAGTTTTAGAAAGGTAAGCCCTGCGTCGTGTGTCACATTGCAGAAAGTCGATTTTCTGCCTGGCTTCTGTCTCATGCTTCAGAGCGAGGCGGGGCAGGCAGCCTGGACAGGCAGCCCAGACTTAAATACATCAATTTGTTAAGAGATAAAATTATATCTCTGAATAAATAAATCTATTTAATAGTTTTTGAGTTAAACATGTAGGAATTTCAGAGGGGCGCAGTCCTAGAGCCCCAATGGAGACACCACCCCTGCCACAACCCCCAAAATAACAAACTCTAAATCCTTCAACGCAATGCTATCCCAGACTACTTCTTTGAATACGAAGGTCTGTGATATCTCCAGGAGTAACATTTGTATTAGAACGCTGGCAACAGCAACCCATCTGCAGCAACTAAGGCTCAAATTTACAAAGGGCTTGCATTGCCCATGCTTCATGCAAGGTGACACAAGGAAATGCAAGCCCTTTAATGGAATTTACTAAGCCATGCAAAGCCTTCGCGCTTGGCTCTGCAGGGCTTAATAAATCCAGAGTAACGCAAGGTCACGCAAATCGCTGCCTTGTGTTACTCTGTGTTTGGAAGCATTCCATGGGTGAAGCATCCTCCCATGGATTTTGACTCAATCAGTGGCAGCTGGTGACATTTGAAAGTGGTGAGGTGTAAAAGTTGGGTATGATTTTTATGTAGTGAGCACAGCGAGCAAGCTTAATGGACAAACGTGGGGTCCTGGGGTCGGGGGGTCCTCCTTCCAAGAAGCAAATTACAAAAGATTGGCAAATAGTGTATTTTAAAGATAATGAATGTAATGAGAAAGTGAGGTTTATAAAGCAGTGGGAACATATAGCCTTGAAATGGTAAACACATTAAAAACTGCCCCATATTTTACTGCATTAATAAGTTCAACAGTTACTATAATGTGAATATTTTACAGCGCAATAACTTCAGGCCCTTTAAAATGTGTGCGTGCCCAGTGTCTTGCACTGCATGCTCTAGCCAGGCTTCTGGAAGCACCCACAGCTGCTGACTGCAATCAGTCATATAGAAATATGCACAGACAGGTCTTTCAGTGGGATGAAAAAAGTGGGGGCTCTCTAAAAGGGAACGTGTAAAATACATTTCTGTGATTCCCACTGGTCACCTGACCAGTATTTTGGTTTCTCTCTGAGCTGTTACTGCACCCAGATATATCACACAACAACGGACATGAATCTAAAACCTGCCAGTGCAATGGTTGTTAGCGGTTTAAGATAAATGAGTGTTAGATCTGTCATACTTAGGGTGGTCTTTTCGCCTTTTACCTCCTGTTTTGCTGATTCTGTTTGTTGGCCTGGGCACTTTACCACTGCTAACCAGTGCTAAAGTACATGTGCTTCTCCCCTAAGCATGATGACATTGGTGTATACCTGATTGGCATATTTGATTTACTAGTATATCCCTAATAAAGTGGTATAACATATACCCAGGGCCTGTAAGTCAAAAGCTACTAGTGGGCCTGCAGCACTGCCTGTGCTACCCCCATAAGTAGCCTTTCAAACCTGTCTCAGGCCTGCCATTGCAGTGCCTGTGTGTCCAGTTTACTGACACTTTAACTTGGCATTTGAAACTACTTGCCAAGCCTCAAACTCCCTTTTTTATTACATATAAGTCACCCCTAAGGTAGGCCCTAAGTAACCCAAAGGACAGGGTGCAATGTAAATAAAAGGTAGGACATGTGTGTTTAATTTTTACATGTCCTGGTAGTGACAAACACCCAAATTCGTTTTTCACTACCCTTAGGCCTGCCCCTCTCATAGGCTAGCATTGGAAATTCCTTAAAATACTTTAAAGCTGTAATTCCTGATCGGAGAGGAGTAACCTTTTCAAGTTTCAAATCTTTAGAATGGTAATGATAAATCCTCTTTACTGGTGAAGTTGGCTTTAACATTACTATTTTAGAAATGCCACTTTTAGAAAGTGTACATTTCTTTGCACTTAGTGCTATGTGTGCCTGAAGGCCTGTCATCATTACACATCTGGGGTGGGTGACAGCTACACTTTGTTCATTCTCTCGAGACAGCCATAACACAGAAAGGATAGGTATGTCTGAGCACCAATCTACATACATCTGCATTCTGATGGCCTTTCCTGGGCAGGATGAAAGGGAAGGGCTAACACTTTACTTGAATAGGCAATGTCCTATCCCCACACAAAGGACTGATTACCCCCCACAGATAGTCTGGCAGAAAGAACTGGGTTGAAAGGGATACTTGTGTACTTCAGAGAGCTGCTTTAAAGTCACCCCCACATCAAAGGCACTTTTGGGCATAAATACTGGGTCTTTAACCCCATCAAATCAGACACTACTGATTTTGTAACTAAGCTGTTCCAGAAGAACTGCTGTGCTGCTTAAAGGACTCACTGTTGACTGGACTGCTGATCTGGAAGGACTGCTTTTCTGTTTGTTGCCCTGCTGCTCTCGGACTCTGCTGAAGGAGAGCGGGTCTCTGCCTCTTCCAAGTGATCTACAAGGGTTTGTTTCCTTGGCTCCTGTTGCTTGAGACTTAGGTATACCAAAGTCCCAACCCCTACTCCTAGGCCTGGCTCACTGGAAGTGGCCCAGAAACTTGCAACATGGATTGCGAAGCATCTCCTGTCTGCATGTAGCAGAACCAGCACATCGACCCGGTTGTGGGAGTAAAATCGGTGCATCGCATTGGAACCAGCGCTTTCCCTCCAGAGACCGATGCATCACCTCAACTACGTGGCAGAATCCGACACATCGCTCAACGTCTCTCGACTCCATCACCCGTCTTCGGAACTGGAGATCAACACATCCTGCACCTGCAGGCCTCGACATTTAAGTGTCTCGCTGTAGGTGACCAGGAAAGGTACTTTGTTTACCAGGGACTACGTGAGTCCTGTAGCTGGCCGGCGCTCCATCGTGGTTGGCCCGAACTTTGGCTTTGCCCTGGTCCAGCGCGACCTAAAGTAACAATTTTAGCGCTACTTGCTTCTAAGTGCTTTACCTCATTTATTCTTTTAAAATTCAATATCTCAACTTCTATACATTGGGCTTTTGTCATTTTGGTCTTGTTTTGTTCAGAATATAATATTTAGGTTTATTTGTCTAAACCTGAATGGAGTCTTTTTGTGGTGTATTCATTGTTACTGTATGTGTGTGTTGCACAAATACATTACATATTGCCTCTTTAGATAAGCCTGACTGTCTGTGTCAAGCTACCAGAGGGTGAGCACAGGTTATCTTTTAGTGTGTATCTAGCTTACCCTGACTAGAGTGGTGGTTCCTACCTGGCTCGGGTGCATACCTCAGGCAACCAGGAATCCCATTTCTATGAAATGGGTAACAACAATGATTTGTTAGAACCAATTAACATTGGAAATGTTTCAATTCTGAAATTGTGAGACTGTGAATTAAATATTATAGAGGCCTGTGGAAGCAGTATTGGTCTTTAGTTATGTGTGCTTTAGGTTAGATATGTATGCCCTTTTTCTATGCATATCTCATCTATCTGCATATTTTAAACCTCATCTCTTTCCTCTTCAACACCCTTTTTTCTTTCTTCCCCGAATGCACTTCCTCACATTTCCCTCATTTCACCAACCCCAAACATACACTGCACTCACTTACATTTAAGCATCCTAATTTCTTTCACTTTTCCCTTGTAAATATGTTGAAATCTGTGTACCCCCTTCACACACATTTACGCAGAATTTTAATTACAACTAGATTCCATGATCATTGTTCTGTGTGCTCTGCAGAGAGGCCATCCCACTGACAGACACTTTGCCTTGCCATCAGCCTCAGTGCCAGAGCTCCCAATCAAAGATCCCCATAACACCTGGCACAACTCAAAGTATGCACTATAAAAGAGTAAAAAGATGCACAGTAAAAATTCAAAAACACAGCATGATGGATTAGCTAACAGGCTAGGGGAATGCAAGATTAAGCAAAACGTTAAATAAAAGAGGAACTAAATTGCTGACCAATCAATCAGATCACTTGTAAAGCATAACAACTCACCCGTAAGGGTCTCAAGGCACACTGGGGGGAGGGGTTGCTGGCCCATCTGAGACTCTGTGGTTCAGACGAAGGGCCAGGTATTTAGGTCCTTCCTGATTTAAGGCAGTGACGGTGATTGCCTGAGGTGGAGAGGCAGGGTGTTCCAGGTCTTTGCTGAGAAGTAGGAGAAGGATAGGATTTTCCTCCGCCCGTGGTCTTGAGGATATGAGGGATGGTAGCCAGGTCCAGTTGGGCAGAGCGGAGGTTTCTGTGTGGGTGCGTGGAATGCGAGGGGGTGGACAAGGTACGCAGGTCCCACGTCAAGTAGAGCTTTGTAGGCATGCGTGATCAGCTTGAAGGTGATTCTTTTGTTGACTGGGAGCCTGTGGCGGTCTCTCAAAACCAGTGATGTGGCTGTGCCGGGGGATGTTGAGTGAGTCTGGCAGAGGCGTTCTGAATGTTCTGCAGTTTCTTGAGGAGTTTCTGGGTGATGCCGGCGCAGAGTTCCTTGCCGTAGTCGATTCTGCAGATGAGGGCATGGGTGAGCATCTTTCTTCCACAAATCCACAATGAAATTCTTCGGACACATCTTCTCAGGCGCCGGCATGAAACCTGATCCTGAAAAGATTGCAGCTTTGAATGATACCCCCAGGCCGCGAGACGCTGGGGATCTGCGTTCGTTTTTAGGCATGGCAAGCTACTGTGCACGCTATATCAAGGATTATGCCACTATCAGTTACCCTCTGAGAAAGCTGACCAAACAAGACCACCCATTCCAATGGAACACGAGATGTGATCAAGCCTTCCACGCGATCAAAGCTGCGGTTGAATCTGCCAACAACCTTGCATATTTCAATCCTCTACGAAAAACTGAAATCACCGTGGATGCGAGTCCCGTAGGACTTGGAGCTATATTAGCTCAATATGACAGGGAGAGTGATCAGCGGTACATTGTAGCATATGCCAGTCGGAGTCTCACGGACACAGAGAGAGTGTACTCTCAGCCCGAAAAAGAAAGCCTGGCGGTTGTCTGGGCCTGCGAACATTTTCACATCTTTATTTACAGAAAACACTTCACGCTTATCACGGACCACCTGGCCCTGATAACCATCTTCGGAAATCCCCGAGCCAAAATGCCAACCAGAATAGAGCGTTGGGGCCTCCGCCTTCAAGAGTATACCTATACCATCATCCACAAACCGGGAAAAGCTGCAAATCCAGCTGACTATATGTCCAGACATCCCAAGGCAACGTCCAAATCCAATCCATCATTAGCTGAGGAATACATCCATTTTGTAGTGGCTCAAGCCAAACCACCGCAAGTCCCATTGGAGGCCTTCCTTGACGCCACCAATGAAGACGCCACCCTACAAAATGTAAAACATCGCATTCAGACAAACAGCTGGAGGAATCCGGACAGAGTGAACAAATTGACAGTCATGAACTGTCCTCTTTTAGACATGTGAAGGATGAACTGTGCATCACCTCAGATGGTCTTGTACTAAGGGACAAACGGATCATCATTCCGAAACAGTTGCGCCAAGGAGTCATCAATCTAGCGCATGAAGGGCACAGAGGTATTGTAGCCATGAAGAGAGCGCTGCGGGAGCGAGTCTGGTTCCCTACGCTTGATCAGATGGTTGAACTTACACTGAAAGACTGCCCGCAGTGTCAGTTAGTAAGTCGAGAGGATCCACCTGCGCCTCTACAACTGTCTGAATTGCCGGATGGCGTTTGGCATCATGTCGCAGTAGACTTCTTTGGCCCATTGCAATCTGGCAAGTATATTCTGGTCATAATGGACGAATACTCACGTTTCCCAATTGCGCACCTCATAGCGTCAACCAAAGCTGCTACCACTATACCTGTACTAGATGAGGTTTTCACAGCATGGGGCATACCGAAGATAGGGAAAACAGATAATGGCCCACTATTCAATGGGCAAGAATTTGCCGCATTTGCCAACCACCTGAATTTCAGACACCGGAAGATTACTCCCTTGTGGCCACAGGCCAATGGAATGGTGGATAAATTCATGGCCACTCTAAAGAAAACCATCCAGCAGGCAGAACTTTCAAAGTGTGATGTGCAAGTGGCTTTAAATGAGGTGTTACGAGCATATCGAACCACACCACATACTACCACAGACAGATGTCCTGCAACGTTAATGTTGGGTCGCACAGTGCGCACAAGAATACCAGCTTGGGAAGACGTAGCTAGCGGTATTCATCAAGACTCTGAGCACGAAGAATTAGCAGCAAGAGACAGACTGAAAAAGGAGAAGATGAAGGAATACTCTGACAGACGGAGAAAAGCTGCACAGCCATCCATCCAGGAGGGAGACTGGGTACTGGTGTGACAAGAACAACAGAGAAAAGCAGACTCTCGATATCATGCATGCCCACTGTTGGTGACAAAACAAAAATGGACCATGATCACGGCTGCGTCAGAGGACAAGAGGATCACAAGGAATGTGACGCATTTTCAGAAATGCACGCCCAATGTCAGAGAAGCGTTGACTGCACCCAGCAGTGTGGCAAAAGGAGATGCACCTGAGTTAATAAGTGATCATCGAACTTCCACGTCTCCTGACGAAGGGGAGCAGGTGACTCAAGAGGTAGCTCTCCGGCCGCAGCGAATTCATCGAAGACCCGTTCGCCTGATTGAAGAACTGTAACTATGTTGTTTTCTCTTATCATTTACTCTGATATGCACGGACACATCTGAGGTGTTTCAAGTTGTTTAAGAAGGGGGAAGATGTAATATTGTAGGATGTGCTGGGCGCTAGGACCAGCACAGGAGGTCGAGAGGTGGGAGGAGAATGGGAGGCGGAAGAGGAGGAGACAAGGAGAGTAGATTGGAGCAGAAACAGGAAAGCAGTGGTTGTGTTAAAATAAAGCTCCCACCACAGAATCGTGTCGGTGTCGTGTATTTATGCATAGCGACACTACAAGTGGGGATCCATTTGAAGATATTTCGGAGCAGGCGTAGCATGTGGAAGCAGGATGAAAACCGTCCCTGGATGCAATCCCAGATTTACTAAGATTAGTAAACATGTGATTGCTTCAAAATGGTGCACCTTCCCAACAGAGGTGTAATGAGGAGAAATATCTTTATTTCTCCGTGTTATTTTCTCTTTCTACGTATGCTGCATTTTGCAGCACACATAGAAAGAGGAAAATACCTCAAATGGGATTTTCCTTCACAAAAACAATCCAGCCTGTAACGCAGGCACCACTGCTCCATGGCACAAGGGTGCCTGCATTGGTGCTATGAGGCACTCACTGCACCAGCACAGGGAGAGAGCAGGCATGTGTCATATCTTAGTAGATATGGTGCATTTCTGCTCTCTCCCTGTCATGTAACGTAGCACAACAAGTTGATTTTTACTGTGTTGCATTGCGTGACGTTTGGATAAAACTGCCCCCCAAGTATCTTGACTGCATTGCAAAGAACACTCTGGAACATGAAGAACTTATACTCCACAAATCCAAGTTGGCTGGCATGGACCCTTGCAGGAATTTCTCAGCAAACAGTACATGAAATTGGAAGCCAGTTCCCAGGACCGGTCCTCAGGTCCATGGTCTTTGAAAATGTCTTCTAACCTTTCCTTCCTTTAATAGAGGACCCTTCACACTATCCAGCTGTAAAGGCCTGGGACTCTCTAATGTTTTCCTCTATGGTTGGTCTGGCTACGAATACTTTATCTTCTCTTTCTCTGCGAAGCTCAATTAAACGATGATCTAACTATACCACCAGATCAAACTGTACTACCAATGATTTAACTGTTCTCCCTTTGTCGAGGATTTACAAACTATACTAGTACAACTTTTAGTTTATTTTGAAGACTTTGAGAAAAGATTTTTTTCTCCTCAAGCCAATGAGTTCCAACTATCAATCGGTTAAAGTTGGTTATATCACTGACTAAATCTTAAAAGCCATTTCAAAGTCAGTAACTCACTATGTAAGGAAAGAAATTGTACATTTCTATCAAACAACTTCCACATTTGCTTGCAAAAAACAGAAAAATTATTCAGCAATGGAACACTACATTTGATTAATGGAGTGATCAAGATGGCAGATAAGGCAGACCAAAGTTACTGGCACCCTCTGCATCAGTAACTCTGGAGGAGAGGGAAACTGCAATGAGGGCCTCAGAAATGGACTAGTGTTTGCATGAAAAGTGCACCTGTATGATTAGGAGAGGTGGAGATCTGCTCCTAAGTGTAATTCGTTTTTGCTGTCAATAATACTGCTTTGCATTCCTTACTCAAGGCACTAATGGTCTGTGATGGAGTCCCTATCACAGCATTCTTCATACATCATTCGACAGAAAGACAAGGACACAAACAAGTGGAATACAAAGAAAGATGAGAGATAAGACACAAAACCTCCAGTCTTAGAATAGTTACCTGTGCTTTCTGCATATCAAAGCTTCACAGAAGCACAGCACCCACACCTCAAGCCCAAAGGTGATGGCCCCTCACGTATCATATGGACCATATCCACAGATGTCGCTTTATGTGCACAGTACACACATTCAAGTAAAAGCACTCATGTCCTACCTATGAGGGTCATGCTGTGATGTGGTGCCAACTGTTGAATTGGTCCGCTGTCAAAAAGGAAAACAATGCGTTTAAAAAAAAAAAAAAGAAATGTTTAAGTATTATTTTATAAGAGTAAGCAATGGTCTGTGGGACCACTCTCTGTTCTTAAAAATATTTTGTTAAACATTCTCAAAGGGAGGGGCCCATTTGTGAATGGTTACACTACCTTTTAGTAGTCAGTAAAAAATGTATGGTTTTAGAACTATAATTCGGTCGTAAAACAATAATTCATTCCACTGCGATTCGGTATTTGGAAGGGACGCCCTAAATGCAACACTTCCAAATACTGATTCGCAAAACCCAATTTCGATTCGATAACAAGTTACAGAATCATAATTTGGCTTTTGTACATTTCAAAATGCTTTTTGAGGTCACAAACAGCCCGATTCTGCGAATCGAGCTGTTTGCGACCTCCAGAAAAGATTTGTACATATGGCCCCAAATGCTCAGATTATAGGTAATCCTGTTTGATACAATACATGTTTATCAATGTTTAAAATATTAAATTGAGTCTACCTGAGGTTCAGAGGCAGTTTTTCGAAGAAGCCATCCACATTCTTGGCTTAAGCAGCCAGCAGTTGATACATCAAAGAAAGCTCACACAATAGTCATTGACAAGGAAGTAAAGAAGCCCCCAGGCTTCCAGGTCACAGCATGTATGAACAGCTCTGGGATCAAACTTTCCTTGTGAGCTGGCGCACCACCCTCAGACCTCTGGAGCCAAAACGATGTAAGCTGTAGGCTTGGAGCAAAAGCCATTAGGCTGGTGCAGTGGTAAAGATAGTTTTGGGTTCTTGGAAAAAACAACAGGGGGAGCTTTTCAGAAATGTTTTGGGTAGGTGAGAGCTGAGCAAACGGGAACACACTTGGGTTTTTCTGGTGAAAGGGACTATGGCTTTGATCCAGCGGGTTACTAGCAACGAGTATTCATACACCAGATACTCACTTGGGCCCATACATTCATACTACGCTAGCAATTTCCGCTGGTGTGTCAGTTGTACTCTTTATCAAAATCCCTGCTACCAATTACTTTTCTGATTGAAGAGTAATGACTTACCAATGGACCCCTTGCTAATTGGGAAGTTTAAAATGAGTGACATTCATTACAATTCATAATCCTGAAATAATCACTAAGTCAGGAAGTTTTAAAATGTTTATCTAAAAGATTTAGCAGAGTAAAGTACAGAACCACATGATACTTAACCGTATATCAAGGATGAAGCATAGTAAATCAATTATCGATTTATGACGGTCCCTCAGAAAGGAGAAGATAGAGACAGCAGCGCAACTAAAGGTTGTATATTTACCTAAAGTGCGAGAACCAAACCCCTTGGCCAAGGAGTTGGAAAGAATAGGACCCAGGAAGGATGAAGAGTAAAAACCTCCTCCAGGTTCAGGACAGGACAGGTGACCTCTCTATCAACGACGCCTGCGTCGTTCCCCTCTCTGATACTTCGCTTTCTCCTCGATTCTCCCGTGTCTTCCTTCTAATGGAATCCGCCGCCCCCTCCTCAGGACCTCTCTGGACAGCGGTTCAGTCTGCAATCAGCTCGTTCGATACGCCTGCTCTTCTGTGTCTGTCAGCGTCTAGTCTCTCCTGTGCTGTGCTGTGCGGTCTGAGCTAACTAATTAGCTAATTCTATATCTATTATACCCTTCTATGCCCATGTACCTCCCATTAATGTTGCAAAAATATGGGCCCACTATTTCTGATTGGACGGGGACAGGGGGTTGATCCTCACACCATATCGATTTAGTTAAATTCCTTTAAGCCCATTGTTTTAAAATACCGCCCATCACAGTTAATACATTTGATTTATTTCCCACCCGTCTCACGACAAAGTTTATACATTGTTTATGTACATTGTATCGTTTCAGTAGGGACATCATGGGTACAACAGTGTTGGCCATCAGGTCACGGCCTTGGACGTCGTCCAGGTTGACTTCATCCTTTTCTCTCTTGGGCAGCCACGCAGGACGCATGCGCAGAACCATTTGTCTCTCAAATTTCAGTTCACCAACCCCAGGCCCATTTTACGAACTAATAAAAGTCAAAGAAGAAAATATTAAAATCACAAATAAATTGTTTCACTGTATACCCACTCTTTCTACTCTATTCCCATTTACTTATAAATTCTATCCCGCATTAATAGCGTTAAAATACCACAGTTTAATTGCAACATGTGAGCAAGCTGTAGCACGTGAAAACATAAAGCAACCATTTTAATACGCACTGCGCAGAAGCAAGAATTTCCCACCAAGCAAAGAAAGACGTCACACCACGTGATATGGTTGACACATGCGCAATAAAGATTCCCGCGCTTTAGCGGCCATTTTAGAACAGACAAGCGTTATTTGTTAGTTTAAACACATAAGCAAGCTTCCTTTCTACTTGTGTTTGTGTATGCAATAGTTAGTATGAACAATACAAAGTTTAATAAATTAATAATGGGAGGAGATTGCTTCCGAGCAGATCTCATTATGAGTTCCTGCTCCATCAGCTTTTTCCTGAAAACATATCGATTAAAAAGGAACTGGGGCATAGAGCCACGCAAGAAGGGAGAGGAAAGCTAGAGAATTTTTGTTTGATTCACCTCGATATTATGCCCAAGTGCAGACTGTTTTTACCATTTAAACTGCTGTGTTTGAAATACTTCCAGGAGGGAACTGACTGGAACTAAAGAAGAATGGAAAATTTCCCAGCTGCATCATTGAAGAGTTTCCTGAATACCTCGAGAGGCCACGGAGAGATTTGTCTTCAGCTGTGGCTTGGATTTCTAGGACTAGAAGCTTATTTTGATGGCTAGTGACTCTAGCCTCTTGCGATCCTCTAAAGGAATATTGTTCCAGATCCTGCCATCAGAGCTTGTTTGTTTCTCTGGAACATCTCTCCTGTGGCTGTAGAGTGAATGAGGTCCTCTAACACAGAAGGGTATGGCCTGCCTGTGAAAAAATAGTGAACTAGTTTCAGCTGGACATTTTGCCTGTTGTCTTGGGCCTTCTTCTCCTGCCTGGACAGTGCAAAAGAGTGTGTGGTCAAAGAAGATTGATGCTACTGCAGAGAAATCCCACAAACCACTGGAAGTGGATATTTTGCTTCAAACTTATCCTGGAGTAGGCCCGGTTCTAGCGGGTGGACTATGCCCACCCAAACATGACCCTTGGCCCTTCCAGTAACGGGATGAAAGCCAGCCAATGGAAAAGGCACACTCTAAATAAAAAAGTTCATCTGAACGTTGTATTTCTTCCTCCTATGTATTTCACCTGTTCCAGGAGTTGCGTGATAGGGCCAGGGTCTCTGTCACACATCTACTTTTAGATAGGTGGGCTTTGTTCCTGCCCACTCCAAAGGAACTTTTTCCTGCCGTCCTGCTGCGTGGATCTCGTCTTTACTATTCAGCGCTGGAGAAAATACGTTTATTCCACCTCAGGCTCATGGCCAGCTGTGAGATGAGGAGCACAAGAGAGGAATGGTAGAAAAGTGGATAATCAGGGCTGGAAGGGAGTGAGGTGCAGAGTCCAGGGTCAGGAGGAAGTAGTAATGGAGAGAATTCTTTCCGAAGGCTGGCACAGAGGGAGCCCAAGACGTGTCACTTGCCTAATACTCCAAACTCAGAAATCTCATCAAAAGGACATTAAATGGAAAAAAAACACTTTTTGAGACTGTTAATATTACTAGGCCTTGGAAAGCTCAGGAGAGACTAAGGAGCACTTTGAGGCAGTGCTGGCTAGACACATGGGCCCAGCTCTTGAGGTGGGTGAACCAACAAATTAACGGGAAGAGCCAAGACAGGGTTGAGCCAAGTGTTTGGCTTGATTCAAAGACCCTGGCAACGAGCCTAGCCCTGAAAAAGTTTGCAATGCAAACTGTACAACATACCTCATGTAAAACCAAGACAAAATCTCTTCCACATTAAAAAAAAGTGTATTATTTCACTGCATTGAGAGGTATTTATTAAAAGTGATAATTTTTTTAATCAAAATGCAACATTCATGCCTTCTCACCCCCTGCACAAAGCTTTTAGTGAACTAAAAGACAAGTCAATTGTCATATGCGCCCTATTTGTGACTTAGATTCTTGGTGCAGATGAAGCACTATTATAGTAGACTTAATCAAACAGAAAAGGGTTTTGTAAAGTGCACATCCTGAACACATGTATTTGATGGAGCCCTTTTGTGTGATAATGAAAAAAGGAGGCTTAGGGAAATAAATATTTGGCTAGGCTACACACAATTTAGTCAAGCAGGGAAGCCAGGATTGATCCCAGGTTTTTTAGTTTCACATTGTGCAATTAAACCACTAGATGGGTATCTCATTCTTCTGCTTTGCATTAAAGATGAATGTTTTGTCTTTCATTGTTGGTATAGGACATTACGCCCTGGGCAGCAGGCAGAAGCCAAATGAAAGCTCAGATTGTTTTGGGCTTGAGGGTCTAAGAGGACCTTAACTTGAACCAAGTGAGGCATCTGGCTGAAGCCTTCAGTAGCTCTCCCACCTCTATCCAGCTCCTATTCGAGGCGGCCCTGGGCCTTCAGAAGTAGGCTTCTATTGGCACGAGACCCTTTGAGTCCCCCACACCCCTTTGCGGGGAAATGCCCAAAGTGGTAAATGGCCAGTCTGCCACTGCTACCACATGCAGGAGTAGAGAGTCAGCCCTTATTTAATCTAGTCAGGAATCCCCTGAGTTCCAGAGCAGGCCAGCAAAGAGCTGGCATTAGTGTGTATCAACTCTCTCTGGGCACCCATATGGGTGCTGCCATAGTCCATGATCTAGACAATCAACTTTAAACTCTGGGCAAAGAGGACGAATGTGCAAAAGTATTGCTTTAGATGGATGAGATGGAGAAAACGTTAACAAAACGTATAAGGGTGTTGACAACAGCCTTCCTGCACTGCAAGATCATTAAAGAGTGCAATACAAACACAAAACAGCACTGACTGGTAACATCACATTATATAACCTGCTGTCTGGAAACATACAAAAAATGATGACTAAGGTCAGAGCACACATTCCTGTGAAGCTGTTGCAGAGGCCTGAGGCTGTGAGGTTCCTTCTGCACTTCAATTATATACACGTCTGTGCGGGGGTTCTGAGTGTGGTTACATATTTTAGTCTGTGCATGATGTGCACAGTAATATACTGTATGATGTGGCATGCATTATACTAATGAGACGATGGCAGTGTGTGCCTCATTGGATGAGCAGCGTGAGGGAATCATAAATATCTCTTTGATTTTCCCGATGCCCCTTCCCCTTGTTCAGCAATCCCCTGCACACAGAGCTGCAGTTTTCTTCAGCAGAAGGGCTGCTGACTGCTCAAGAGTCCAGCTACTCACACACTCCTAGCACTTTGGTTTACTGAGGAAAGAATACAACATTTGCCCTTCACCCGGGCTTGATACTCTGTGAAGGCGGTTGTCTAACAGAGAGGATTCCAATAGCCTAAAACTGCTGCTATAATGTACAAAAGGAATGTATTAGTGTGCCAAAGAATGATTCTTTCTTCTTCCATCAGTGCCTTCATTTTCTCTTCTCTCCTTTGCTGCGCCGACTATATGTAGTGCCTCAATTAGCCATCTTTGCCTGGCATCAGTGCCCACATACTCATTCCATTGTTTTCCTCTTGTCCCCTTTTGAAACAATATGCGAGGGTTAGGTAGTTAGATTTGTCCCACCAAATTGGTTTTGGGGTAGGACACAGAGGAGGTGCGCTTATGCCTAGAGGCAAGGGGGTAGCATGTAAGCCCTACTCACCTTAGATGAGGACCCTTCATTCCACCTTCCATCCATCTGTCTCTCCATCCTTTAAGCGTTTCACGCATCTATTCATCTATGTACCGTTTAATGCTTCCATCCTTTCACCATTGCTTCCATTCTTCCTTTACCATTCCGTGTATCACCCCTTTCATCATTACACTCTTCCATACATTGTTCCGCTCACACTTCCAGCCATTTATCCATGCTTTTCCCATCCATACTTCCAATACCTTTCAATCTTAATTTCACCCTCCTTTCATCACTTCACTTATCCGTCCAGACTTCCATTCATCCACCCACCCATTCATTCAACCTTCCATCATTCCAACCATTCTTTCTTACACTCACCCATGCAAATGTTGTTTTACACTTCATCCATCAGTGCTTTCACCCGTGCATCCATTTGTTAATGCTGGTGGCCCTTCTGTCTTTCACAGTTTGTTCTTTTAATGTGTCCTTCATTTCACTCTTCCTTCCAGCCTGCTCTCTCCGTCTCCCTCTCTCTCACTCACACGGTCAATAGCGTAGCCACTGTATTGAGGGGCCGTAGTGCAAGAATGAAATGAGCCCCCCTGCACTGCTACTTCAATTATGAAATACAACAATAATTATGGTTCAGTGAGCCCCTCAGGCCATGGTGCCACTGTACCTGATGCACCAATGGAAGCTACGCCCCTTCACACTCTTTCTCCCGCATTCTCATCATTTCTACTTTGGGGCCTCCTTTACCGTGATTGACTTACCTTGTGTTTGTGAGAAACTGTTGTCTGCAGAGCTCCAGACAGAACAGGCTCATAATTAAGTGTCACAACACCCCTACTTAAGCTGTGAAAGCAGTGTGTGGGGGAGGGGGGGCATGATGCTGATGTTTAGAGGCATTGTGCTTTGTACCAATGCCTTACATTTACAATGGCATCCTGTATCTGGTGTAAGCATTAAGATACCCCTCTGTCGCTCTTGGGTGGGTGCATAGCGCATATATAATGGCTGCCTATAACCCCTCGGACCTTCTCATGCATTGGCATGCTCATCTATTACTGCTAGATGGACCCAAAGCCATCTATCTACCGGCCTATATGCTCCTGTCCATGCAATACTTTCCTCTTGATCTCGGGTGGGTCTTAGGCAGATCTACTCTGACTGCCTATAACTGGTGGACTCCTTTGAATTGCTTATCATCACTGTGGGTTGGACTCAAGAATATTTGCCATTGCTGGCAGCTTACAGTACATGCCTGCTTGGTGCTCACCTGTCAATCTGGGGGGCTATATAGAGCTATACCATGACTGCCATTCTCGAGCATGTGGTGAATCACTCATCTGTACTAGCTATGCAGATCCTAATGTAGCCTGCTCAATCACTCACAACAATAAATTCATGTAAATTTGTAAATTGCATGTATTCCAATTCTCACTCCTCTTCCTGCTAATAAACATCTACTTGCAGCGACATAATAAAACATATGAGCATCACTCTGATCATGCATGCACAATACTGAAACACTTCCCAAGTAGGGCACACTGGAATGCACCACTCTTCCACCTAACCGCTCCCTCAAATAGGATAATTTTGAAAAAACATATGCAGATAAAATGCAGGATATTATACTGTGACAGGAAAAGACTCCAGACAAGTGGATTCTTTGTTAGAAAAAGACATCCACCAGAGATGATAATAAACAAATATTCCTCAGAAAGTTTCAGTCCCCATGAACCATACTGAGATGCTTGCATCTCAATAAGCCTACAGAATGCTAAAATCAGAAAGCCATGGATTGAGGGAGAGAGTAGAAATGCATATTCAGTATATTGCCTTCACAGCACTGTCCCCATTTGGGGATTCATAATTCAAGGCTCATATTTTAAATTAAATGTGCAACTCATAGCAGGTTTGCCTCACCAGAAGGAGCAGGGTCTGTTCTGTATATCCAGATAATTTCATGATACCGATGCTATCCATGGCTGCAATTTTATACTGCTTTTTAAAGAATATTCTAGTGTTTAATGCCAATCACACACTTCAGGATTTAAAAAAAAAAAACATTTTAATCATTGTTCGGGCACTATTATGAATTTTCAGTATCCTTTATTACCTTTTTATTTTTTAAGGTGTTTGACCTGTGGCATTTTGACTTGATATTTCAGGATCAATGTTTTTTTTACTTTTGATTTTTACATTTTTTTCAGCTGCTGCTAAGCTTAGCTAAGGCATCGTGGACAGATTTTAAGGTGTTTGACCTGTGGCATTTTGACCTGATATTTCAGGAACATTTTTAACTAATCAATGTTTTTTTCTTTTGATTTTTAAATTGTCTTCCGCTGCTGCTGAGCTTAGCTCAGGCATCATAGACAGATTTGTCATTTAGAGAGGTTCTTTAGACGACACCCACAATCACTTATGTTATAATCCCAGTCTTGTACCAACATCCCCCATTAGAGGTGAAAAAGAAAGAAAATGTCTGTTCATCTAAATTATGGTACTGTTGTGACAGAAAAGCATCAAGGTCGTCTCAGTAGCAATGCTACGGATCGGAATAGGCATAAACCATCCCAACCATTTCCTAAATTTTATCCACGAAGTAGGTGTGGCAACCGTGAGAGGGCATTCAGCTCAGAATGGTACAAAACCCGACCATGACTGGAGTACTCTGTTAGTCTGGTTGCTTGCTTTTGTTTCCCATTACTAATGGGAAAAATGATAACGATACAGTTTTTACTGTAACTGGTTTCCATAAATGAAAAAGTGCCCTGGTATCTGGTACAGGTTTTGCTGAACATGTGGCCAGTCAAGCACACATATATGCTGTACTAGCTCTAGCAGAGGCATCTAAGAGAGGGGAAAGAGGAGATACAATTGTTTTTTTGTTAGACAGGAAAGTGATAATCGGTATTACTTAAAAACCATTGGAGAAGTGATTCAATTCCTTGTTGTAAATGAACTCCCCCTGCGTGGTGACACAGAAGATGTTTTTGATTCAATAAGTGGATTATTTTTAAAGCTTTTCCAATACATTTCGAAAAAAGATAAAAAGGTAGCTAAAATTTTACACTCTATTTCCCTAAATGCAAAATATGCATCTAAATGTACCCATAATAAAGCAATAGACACTTTAACTAGTATGGTTCTCTCACAAATCAAAAAGCAGTACAAAAGTTGTGATTTAAAGAGTTTTTGGATTAAAAGTGATTACCACCGTGATAAACATTGAAAATCTGTGCCTCATGGTGCATTTTGTGAGCAAAGCCACACATGAGGAGCATTTAATTCGTCTATTACAGATGAAAAAGTAGATGCTGAAAATATAGCTGATCGGATTTCAACCCACTTTGTAGCCTGTGATTTCAAACCAGAAGACATTTTTAAGTCACTGCTATGATGAAGCATCAGTGATGAGCGGATGCAATATGGGTGTTCAGGGTGTGATACAGAGAGGATTAAATAAATATTTACCTTACATACACTGTTACAATCATCAGCTTCATTTTGTTGTCATACATGAACCAAAGGCAAAGCAATTCTTTCATCTTTGTAATTTGCTGTGCAATTTCTTACATCATTATGCGAGTCAATCATATGTTATGTTATGTTATGTTAAGGTGATTTGTAAAGCGCGCTAATACCCTAAGGTGTCTTGGCGCTGACTGAACTTGAACACGCAGACGTTGGCATGATATTTTGGACCAACTCTCGAACTTCTTCTTGAAATTCGATGGACTAGCCATTATGAGGTTACAAATTGTGTGGATGAAAACATTGACACGATTTCTGGTCTTATATATGACATATATCATGATGATAATGCTACATTTCAGTTGAAGGATGGAAGCTTGTGGATTATTATCTCATATACAAAGAGAAAATGCTCATGTTATTGGGAAATTTTTACAAGGTCTAGTTCTAGCTTTAAAGCCTGCTAATGCTGCGTTTCAGACACAGCAATCAAATTTGTCTTTTGTAGTGGAAGTTGTGCAGGCCACACTTAGGGGCATATTTACAAGCCCCTTGTGCTACCAGAGGGTCACTTTTGTGACGCTCTGGCAGGGCAAATCACAAACTCATATCTATGAGGCCACTCAAAGTCACTCTGAGTGGCTTTGAATAGCCTCATAGATATGGAGTAAGGCAAGGCAGTGCAAATCACTGCATTGCCTTACTCTGCACTTGGTGTGTTGCAGTGGGTTTTCCCATGCAACACCCATGGATTTTGACCCTTCCCCAGATTTATGAGAGCATGTAAACCTGGAGAAGTGCCAAAACTTTACGCCTCCCAAGGTGAGGCGAAACGAGGAGAAATATTCTCATTTCTCCTCATTTTTCCTCTTTCTATGTGTACTGCATTCTGCAGCAATCATAGAAAGAGGAAAATACCTCTGAGGATTGTTTCTGTGCAGGAAGGTGACCCTTCCTGCACTAAATAATCCTGCTGACAACACAGGCACCCTTGCATCGTGGTGCAAAGGTGCCTGTGTTGGCGCTAGGCTGCCCAAATGGCGTCAGTGCAGGGAGAAGGGACAGGAATGCACCTTATTGCATAAATATGGTTCATTCCTGCCCTTTCACTTTCGAGCAGGACAGTGCAGCAAGTTGACTTGCTGTGCTGCCCTATGTCAAATCCCTGTAATAAGAGCCTTAGTGCCCTGAAAGCAAAACTTGCAGATCCAATGTTTTCTGCCAAGTACTGCTCTTCTGTTGATGTGTCAGATGAAACCACACATGTTAAACATGAACTAAAAAAGAGGAGAATGGTCAAATGCCGATTTGCAGATTCCGTGGTACTTTCAGTTGGACAATCTACAGATGACTCTTCCTTTTCTCAGCAGCAAGTGCTCAGGGAGCCGCTCTTGAACATTCTGGACAGAGCAATAGCTGAAATGGAGACCCGATTTTCCCAGAAGAACACTGAACTTATAGAAAACATTTCTATCTTTGTTCCCTCATCGCCTCACTTTCTTGACGTGAACAGGTGTGCACCCCTTCTGACCCTAAAGAACGTAAGCAAAGCTACTCTTGCGGCAAAACTAACTGTTGCTAAACAGGTGTCATCAAAAAAAGTCACAGATGGTGGAGATGTTGTCATCATTTGTGAACTGGTGCAGGATTATGCTGCAGCTTTCCCAGCACTTCATGAAAAGTATGTATCTGCACTGGTATAGGGGTCTCAACCACCGCCTTTGAAAGTTCCTTTTCAACCCTATCCCGTGTCCTCACACCTTTCCAATGCACAATGATTCATGATCGGAAACAGATATTGACTATTTTAGCACATGAGAAGGAGCTCACAGCAAACCTATATGTATGGATGAGTTTGTAAGGAAGTTCTCAAAGAACTGATGGTTACCTATATGACTGAAATTACTAGTTTTGTAATTTTCAGGCATGGAAACTGCTATCAGTTTTCAAAAATACTCTTTTATTTATTTCCAAATGTGTTGCTGTTTTAAAAAAAAGAAAAATGTATGAACGTACATTGCAAAAGAATGACTAGAAAATAAAAAATGATAAAGTTCATATTTTGCAGAGAAATACGTGTGGGCCAAATTGCAATGAGTAAATAGCCAACCTAATAATAGGGACCTCCTTAAGCTTGAACTGCTATTACAATATTCTTGGTATCCAAGTGCTTGTTTTGAAGCCTGGCCTGCTGGAATTTGAGGATTTACGCTTAAGAACAGACATTACTCTTAGTTTCAAGTAAATCTCAACATGTTCTGTATACACGCAGAGTCTATCCTCGGATCATATTGCCTCTTTAGAAGTAGATATGATTTATCTACAGCCTGTGGGCTACCTCTAGAAGCGACAAATTTGGCCCGCAGTGGCCCACCCAAATGCACCCCTGGCCCACCCAAATAAGAAATTCCTGTAGCCGGGCCTGACCTGGAGCTGGAGAGCATGCCCTGCGAATACAAACCACAGACTAAGATCTGATGAAGCAGTCTGAAGGTACTTTTCAACAGAACATTTATTTACAAGCACATCTTTCCTAAAAACCTTTTCTATCTCACAAATGAGCCATTAGAGGCTTTGTTTCCTTTCACTGCTGAGAAAGAAAGTACTGGTAACCCCTGCTGTCAGTATTTAGAAAAGAATTCAACACTGCAGCTGAAAAGAACTGTTTTTACTCGGTTTGCAACATTTGATTCCCACATCTGATTCTCTTCTTTGTTGTGTCATTTTCCTTATTATATACATAGCTTTCTAGTGACTTGGTTCTGGTAGTTTACATTCTTTATATTTTTAACTGTACTGTTGTTTTGGTTAGTTCTTGATGCATGTATTTCTCTAAGGAAAGAGACTTGCAGCTTGAGTCAAGCTACCAAAGGTGGACCTAGGACTCATCACAGAGAGCATTTCACATTTTAGCGTACCGAGCTTTCCACTTACCAACCTTGTGGTAACATTTTCCTTACAGTTATGTTCTCTGTAGCACCAAAAGACCTTCTTAATTGTGTATTCTGCTCTCTAGTAGTCCTAACATAAATAGATTGATGGCGTGTTGAACAAACTCAGTTATTGCTCACATCAAGACTATTGCCTCCCTTCCCTAGGTTAACGACCGATTGGTTACATACACCATTGCCCATTCTAGTAAAAATAGCAACAAAAGAAGGATGTCAACTGTTTCACTCACCTCACAGAAAGAGCAGTCCATGAGATACTTGTCTTCCACCAACATATGAAAATTTGTTAGGAGAGTAACCGTACATGGGAATGGCTCTGAACGAGCTATAGGGACAAAACTGAATTATAAATTAGCAAGAAGTGACTGCCCGAGTGCTTTCTTCGGAAAAATACTGGGAAATATTTTCTGTAACAATCAAACTCATGAGCAGCATTTGTTGAAAGAAGACTTTCTTGCAGACAGAGAATTTTAGGCTGCATGGTCCTGCTTTCTAATTTCGAGGGATGACAAGCTATCCGATCAAAGTTGTGAGACATCCCCGGACTTAAAATCAACCAAACTGTCACTCAATGGAAAGGATTGATGTCATAGAAAAGGGAGTACCTTGAAACACCAAGAAGAACAGAAAAATAATTGCAACCTGGGAGTTACCAGAGGCTCAGAAGAACTGAGAACCAAACCTAAGTCCCAAGTGCTACATCTGAATAGGGAAAAATGGCAGCCAATTCGAAAGCATCTCACATTCCATAGACACTGGTGTAATGGCCAGCAGCATGGTGATCATCTGGTGAAAACATCACTGGCCACCAGTTCATGAACAACTGCCTGGAGTAAAAGAACACAGAATGTGGCCATAAGCAAGAAATTAAACCAGGGGAAATGGTCTGTATTCTTTGCACTGGTCCCAAAGACTATCCTTGGAGTCAAAACGAGAAGAAGGAAAGTTTGCCCCAATGAAAGATGCATCCTGGAACCACCACAGAATCTCAGCCAGAATGCACCACTTCAATCACTCAAGGCCAAAAAGAATCAACACTACTGAAACCGACAGTAAGTAATCCAACATCCTACCTTGGCCTAATGTAGAATGGACAAGACCTGCAACTAAACAATAGCTGACAAGCCAAAAGAAACCAAGTATACTGTTTGGATACTAGAAATTTCCAAATGTGCGGCTGAAGGAAAGATCATGGAGTTCCCAAATGATAAAGAAACCTTCATTCTAAAGCAAACCTCTGAGAGGATGCTAACAAAACATAGGACTGTAAAACGCAGTAGTGAAACCAAAACCTCCATTGGGTTGCCCGGAAGGGAAAAAACGCGTAGGAAGATCACTGGGTGTGCTCAGGACCCAAAACGGTTTTATTGTTCGATTTGGAGGCACCTCAGAGGCACGGGAGCCCATGGTTTGTGTACTTTGGAAAACACTATTTTGTCCTAATAGTAATTCGATCCAAAACACACATTTCCTGATACATGAAAAGATCTTAGACAAAGTCCCAAAGAACATTCTAGTAAATTCCCATAGCATCTGCCAAACTAGCATAGTAACTGCCCTTTCTATGTGCAGTAAACCTTAAGTGGTACTAGTATTACAACAGAAGCCTCTTCAATAGTGATACTGAAAGTTAGTGCCAGTTACTTCTAGTTTCAAGGATATTGATACCTCCTGAATGGTGAGGACATAAAGAAACTTTGAAGAAGCCTTGTGTCCACTCAGAGTATACCCATGAATACTGAACATGACTGACAGCAAAGCCCAGTGCGTACTGGAAGGATGGCCTGGCCTCTTGTTTTGCTCTAAGCCCTATTCCCCTTCCTACAACGCAGGGAACAATCTTTGGACATCCTAAGTGGAGAGCTCAGGATGTGTTTTTCAGCCATGTCCTGAATCAACTCCTCCTCCCTTTAGAAACCTCTGAGCATGGCCAGTAGGTTCTAGGTACAAGCAATGACCATTGTCTAGTGTTGTACCTAGTCCCTTCTCCACCACAGTGCACAAGTCTCTGACTTCTGTCCTGCCCTGTAGACTCTGGCCATGGCTTCAGCCACATCCCCTGCTGCCAATATGTTTTCATTTCTATCCCCTTCTCCATGGCTCCAAATAGTGTTTCTGGAACCCTATTTGTAAAAGTATTATTAGCAGTGCTTAATTTGTAAAATAATAAGTGCCAGGGCCCATAGCTTTACTCAATAAGCCTGCAGCCGCCACTATTGAAGGTCGGGGTTGCAAATACCAAGGCTGTGTAGCCTTGATTCTACCTCATGCCTCTTTAATCCATCACCAGATTCTCCCTGCATGTGTATCTTACTCTTACATGTTAATTTTCATTCCTGCTGAATCCCTTTGTCACTATTTTTCGGTCTTTCTCTTCTTCCTTCTTTCTCCCCTTACTATTTTTCTCTCACTTGCTCAGGATCAAAGTCTATAAATGAGCGCCGGTTCCCAAATATCACCGGTGGGCCGCCCCTGCAACCACTGGCTCAAATTGAGCACTGAACTAAAAAATTACATATATAGATTTGTGAACCCAGAAGTCTGGATCACTAACCAAAAAGAAGATTGGTTCACAAACTTTGCATCTTAATAAAAAACAATTCAGGGAAAGCACATTTTCCATTCCTTTAGGGTTTGCTCTGTGGCTCGGATGTGCACATCTTGCCACCTCTGGGTCAAGCAATTTCTTTTCACAACGTTCAAGCACTGAGAGGCAGTGAACTTACCAAAAAATCAATGCCAGAACATAACATGTCTCAAATTCGAGTTTATATTCAAATTTCAGCTTGTGAATTATTTCACAAACCTACCTATCAGCTGTCACATCCTGGTGGAAATCTGAGACAAGAGAGTAGAAGCCTGTAGGGACCCAATCAGAACCCTCGGCGTCAGAAGGAGGAAGAGAGAGGACAGGAAGTTGTCACTATAGGCTGATGGGCTGAAGGTTGAGGATGTGCCTGGGGACCGGCGCCTGACATTGACGGGCTATGTATGATTTCATGTTAAATAAAATGTTCGGTACGGTCAGGCTCCTATTTTTTTTTCTTTGTACCCAACTTGACATCAAAATATAACATTATAACATGCTATGATGCACTGTTCAAAAACACACTGGCTAGATTTCCACACCAAGAGATGAACGTGGAGCAATGCAATTTAGGTTCCACCCTTATACGTCCTGATTTACAATTATGTACTCATATTTGGCATTATATTCACTGTGTGCCTTAACTCATTAACGTGTGTGAAACATTTGAATGTATTATTGAAATGTAACCATTGTAGAGACTAAGGGCCATATGTATCAAAAAAGAGTTTTGCGATTCTCAAATTGCGATTTTTAGCGAATCGCAATTAGAGAATCGCAAAATGCAATGTATGTAGGATTTTCTAAAAAGTTTGCGAATCCTACATATTTGCGATAGGAATGAATGGGAAGACATTCTCAATTTACGATTACCAATTAGAGAATCGCAAATTGAGAATGCAATTTCAGGGTTGCAAGGGTGCCAAAAGGACACCCTGTTGCACCCCTGAAATATGCGGGCCCGTCTGCGCCCGTTTGCGTCCGGACGAGGCTGGGCTGGGCCGTCCTTCTTTCACTTCCCATCCTTAGAAATCCATTAAGGTGAGTGCTACCCCATGTTAAAGTATCAATTGTTGCCCTAGAATCTAAAATGGGAAAACGAACTGGGATGTTCTGCCCTCTTCGGACAACAAGTATAGACCGTATGTTGGAAAGTGCAGTAAACATAGTCGCCAACGAGACCAAGTTAACGGAAAGGCGCTTGTCACTGGGAATTGTGTCAACACAGTCTGGCCTTATGGTTGGGGCGGCTTCTATTGATTTAGCGACCTCTCCATCTATTCCTAGTGCACAGCCTATTGCTTTGAACACCACGTTTCCTCCTACTGCCCTAGGACTCTGTAGTAGTAATGAGGTTACTGTTAACTCTCCAGGTACTCTGGATCCAATGCCAGCTTCTGCTGCCTCCGGGGCTAAACGCAAAAGGAAGACGGCAAAACCTTCTTGTTCAAAAAGGAAACAATGCTCTCGTGCTATTTCATCTCGCACTGCTTTGAGCTCTTGGATACAGGGCCCTATTCTTCCCGCACACACGGCGACCGTCAAACCGGCCTTTGCCAAGGTTTCAAGCAGAACTGTCTTTACTCAGACTGATGATGTAACTGTCCGTCCCATTTGTAGCAAACTTGGTGACATCCCTATTGATATTATTGTGGACACTGTTTTTGATCGTATCAAAGATTTAATTGATAAAACTTTTACCACATTGTGTAAACGTTTAGATCGCCTGGATACTTTGACTAATAGAATAAGTTTACAAGTCAAAACTCACAAGCCGGTCACTTCTGAGGGGGCAAATCCTAGTTTGACTAATAGTGATATGTTTACTACTAATCCAAAGCCGCAAACACTAATACCTATCCCACCTAACGGTACCTGTGATACCTGTAGTAAAATCAAGGGCTGTTTCCTATTAGAATCCACCGTCGTCAAGGACAACACATCTACTGTTGGTATTGCTAGTAGTCTCCCTGCTATACCCCTCTTTTGCCATCAGTCTCCAGCGCTATGTCACGGAATATCCCGGGAAGAGCTAATTTAGGGACGGGGACACAACGCGAGGGTGCTTTCATCCCCGTGAGTATGGAAACCTTGGAGGCCAGCAGGGAGGTACTAAGTTTACCCCCGGCAGCATGTCCATATGTTTTGGTCTTAGCGGGGGTACCTCCTCTTAGAAAAAACCAGGTAGAGTCATGGGTTCAACTGCGAAACAAAAGTGCAGACTGGCTTGTAAAACATAGGGGGTTTTGGGCAGCACACATTAATGATATCGGGTGGGTTGGCTCATCCACGAAGGATATTGAGGGTGACTGTATGGTCATTAATTTCCGAGACCCGTCATTTGTAAGATCTTTGTTGACGTCACAGGAATCAAATACCGCCAAATCAACCCACATTTGGTCATTGCCGTTAGGTTATTTTTATAAGCCACTCCCAGGGCCAATAGTCAAGGACTCTTTTATCTTAAACACACATAACAGGTTCTCTCTATTGTCTGATTTAGATAATCAGGACTGACTGGCTCCTTCTGTGGTACTTGATAACCCTTTGTCTGAATGTAGCCCATTTTATGAGATTACCTCCTTACCTAATATGCCCGTGTTTTCAGGCCACCACATTTTAGAGACCCATCTAGCTATCCCTGCTGTCGAGACAATTCCTAATTCTAACCAATATCTAAATATATTAAGTTGGAATGTTGCTGGTTTGGCATCCAAATTGAACGCACAAGACTGGATAAAGATAGTCCAGAAATATGACATCCTGTTACAGGAAACCTGGGCCACACAAGATTTATATTTAGAAGGTTTTGACTGTTTTAATCTCATTGTTCCTATCCCTAAGGTTGGCCGCCTGTCTGTTGGTCTCTCAATTTGGGTCAATATTAATGCAGGAGGCAGTACAAAGGCTCTTGTCACCAATAATGACAAATTCCAGGCTCTGATTTACACACGGGGGCTCCTATCTGCTTTATTAATTTTGATAACAACGATTTTCTTTCTGCAACAAATGTGAATTTTGCCAATTTGTTTAATTTTATTGTTACCCTACAAAGTCAAAATGTTTATCATAAACTGGCAGGTATCTGTTTGGCCGGTGATTTCAATGCCTGGATGCCAAGAGGGAATATATTGGAGACGAATTCTTCCATCAACGTGTTACCGTGTAACAGGGGGATAGAATTATCAGATTACTTGTTGAAAAATAACCTAATTAATGTTATGGAAATTGCGGAGGTACCCAACATACAGAGGCCGAGGCAGCGCTTCTATTATTGATTATGTTTTTATATCTCCCACCCTAGAAGATTGCTTGCTAAAAGCCGAGGTTATACCAACTGTCCATGGTGACCATAATCCCATCACATTAATATTAAGAATTGCCCCAAGGCCGAAATTTGTGAAAGAGTGCGGGGCAACTAATCTAGTAACTTCCACTGATAACTTAAGATTGATTTGGAGAGGGGTTGATAATAACATTGTATTTCCTAGGATGGTAAGAGAACACCTGCAACTTATTGACACCTGCCTGTCTCCAAACGATCATAACCCTGACGTAATTGATGCTTTTAACAAACTCTGTGGGGGAATCAAATTAATGATATCTAGGCCCATGGTAGAACCTCACCATGGACCGAGATGGTTTAATCGTGATTGCTCTCAAGCAAATAGGAAGCTCCGCAAAGCCCTTACAAAGAGTCCGAGAGACCTGGCACTTATTACATTTTTGAGGCGACAATATAAGACCACAATTACCCTACGGAAAGAAGATATCCTAAAAGAGTGCTGGGATAACCTTGCATGTGCTGCTAGGGTCAAAAATGCGAATGGCTTTTGGGCAACAGTCAAAGATATGAGATCGATGGACCATACATTAACGCCCATAAGTTGTACTATAGTAAGTGAAGCATGGGAAGCACACTTCTCCAGGATTTACCTTGCCCCATTGCAAAATGAGTTTCAATTTAATTATCAAACCGCTTCTAAAATTCAGATATCCTTGATAGAAGTAGAGGATGCCATTCACCAAAGTTTGGGTAACAAGGCTCCTGGCCCCGATGGGCTTCCCATCGATCTCATTAAACACAAACCGGAGTTCTGGGCGCCCCTTTTACTAAATGTTTTTAATAATTTATCCTATGCTATGATTCCGAGCACATGGTCTACTAGTATTATCGTTCCTATTTTTAAAAAAGGTGACAGATCCAACCCAAGTTGTTATAGACCGATCTCTCTGATTGACAATACTTTGAAAATTCTCGGGAGGATCCTGTTTAACAAGATTAGGTTATGGGCCGAGGAAGAACACATTTTAAATTCCTGTCAGTTAGGTTTTAGAAGCAAAATAGGCACAGTTGAACAGTGCCTGAACCTTAATCTGATTATTGGAAAATATACCATAGCCCAGAAATCCCCTATTTATTTGGCTTTTATGGATCTTACCTCGGCCTTTGATTATGTTAACAGGTTACGTCTATGGTCGATTCTTTTAAAATACGGGTTGGATGAGGTTTTAGTTAATTTTTTAGCTTATCTACATAGGGACTTGAAAGCTCGAGTGAGGATTAGTAAAGGCGGGGAGGTTTCGAAGGACATCATTATTGGTAGAGAAGTCAGGCAGGGGTGTGTCTTGGCCCTCCTTCTTTTTATTCTATACATTAACGACCTTCATAATTCATTGAGCGCACTCACTAATGATGTCCCTAGAATTAAAGGTAACATACTTCCCGCCCTACTGTATGCTGATGATGCGGTCCTAATGGGCCGCACACCCAATGCACTACGCACTTTAGTCCGGGGTTTTGTAGATTTTATGGCTGGTTTAGATCTCTGTACCAATTTTAAAAAATCGTTTTTAATGGCCTGCGGTCTGAAAAAGCACCTTATTAACAAAATCAATATTGGTTCTGACTGTTTACAAAGCACTTGCACTTTTCCCTATTTGGGGTTGGTATTTGCAGCTAACGGTTCCTGGGTTGACCATGTGGCACACAGTAGGAGCAAATTTTCTAAAGCTATCAACTCAATCCTCTGTCTCCCGCAACCCAAAAAGGCAGAGGTGGTTTTAGCTATCACTAAAATTTTTAAATCACAGTGTGTTCCTACTATTACTTATGGTGCTGAAGTTTTGGGCTTCGCAAAATGCAGTAACATTCAGGGCGAGGAAAATAGATTTTGCCGCAAACTCTTGGGAGCCCCAATTTCTTCTTCACATTATGTTTGCCACAAGGAACTGAAACGGACATATATAGTGGACTATATAAGGGCTCGCCCAGCCACATTTTGGCTCGCAATCTGGAAGAACCCGGCAGCGACTCTCACCCAAGACATAATAACAGATTGCCTTAAATGTGAAAAGGGTAGGGATATACCCTGGCTTGCCGCTGTCCGGGAGAGCCTAAATAGCGTGGAACTTGAACACATTTTTTTAAATCCCACTTATATAGAGCATATAAATAAAAAATCCCTCCAAGAGGCTCTATATACACAATATAGTAATGCAAGGTATGAAAAAGAGGCACGGAAAACGTCCGTCGCCAGGTATATGTCCTTAGTGGCAGCATTCCATCTATCATCACACTTACCATCGAGTTACCTTCTAAAACCTATAGGTCGCTGGGAGAGAGGGTTGCTTTTTCGCCTAAGGGCAGGTGCTGTGAAATTTTTACTTTGTTTTCCCCTGGGGTACAATGCTAACTTTGACCAATTGCCATGTCCCTGTGATGAGCATAGTAACCAGTCCATGCTACATTTTTTATTTTTTTGCAATTTCTATAAAAAATATATTAAATGGTTTTTTATCCCATTTTTTAGGAAAACTACCACAATCCATCATAAGTGTGATCAAGCAAGGCTTGGGTCCATAACTCCCCAGACTGGACCACCTCAATATTGAAATAAGCAAACAGGATGTCTGGGGGGGGGTATTTTGATTAGAGTTGTGATAAACCATAGACCATTAATTCCAAAGTTTTCAAGCTTTATTTTGCTTATTTTTGATATTTCAACAAAGACATTCATAAATAAATAGAGCATGTCTTTTCAAAGAAACACCACATTAGTAAATCGCAAAATTCAAAAACGTTTGAAATAGAACTATATACAACATTTACATGGTGCAAAAAAAAAATTGTGGGAAAAAATAATTATATATGGAACGTTTTTGCAAACAAATAATAACAACAAATCAATAATCACAAGAAAAACATCAATAGCTCATGTGTGCCAGCCTGAAATTAAACCAGTCCTACATTCATATTAACACCAGACGGACAGTTACTCATTTTCGCAACACATGTTTCCTGTCCTGTCTGTGAGAGGATGGGGATACCTAACCTACTGGTGGGTGTTGTCAGAAGCTGCTGAGGGAAATATTATTTAACATTCCTCATGACACACCCCATCAACAGTCCCCCATACTCAAAGCCAACGCGTTTCGAATCCCTAACAAATCCGGGATTCTCTTCAGGACTTGGACTTGGTATTTTGGCTCTTAATTGTGGTGTGGAGTTGTTCCACAGGAACTGATGTCCAGAAACGTTGCTTCAAATCTTATATTGTGATCGAAGCTTCAAATGTATGTGACGTGTGGGGCAATATGCTGCCGGTTTGGAAGCAGAGTAGCATGTTGGATTGATATTTCCCGCAGTATGGAGAAAGAATTACAGGAAACAGATACGATTTGGGAGCAGCTGCTGTTTAAAAGCGTCCGCATCAATTATGGCTTTTTTCGATTTTAAGGTAATGGACTGACACCACTGAGTTGTCCCACACGTCACATACATTTGAAGCTTCGATCACAATATAAGATTTGAAGCAACGTTTCTGGACATCAGTTCCTGTGGAACAACTCCACACCACAATTAAGAGCCAAAATACCAAGTCCAAGTCCTGAAGAGAATCCCGGATTTGTTAGGGATTTGAAACGCGTTGGCTTTGAGTATGGGGGACTGTTGATGGGGTGTGTCATGAGGAATGTTAAATAATATTTCCCTCAGCAGCTTCTGACAACACCCACCAGTAGGTTAGGTATCCCCATCCTCTCACAGGCAGGACAGGAAACATGTGTTGCGAAAATGATTAACTGTCCGTCTGGTGTTAATATGAATGTAGGACTGGTTTATTTTCAGGCTGGCACACATGAGCTATTGAGGTTTTTCTTGTGATTATTGATTTGTTGTTATTATTTGTTTGCAAAAACGTTCCATATATTATTATTTTTTCTCACAAACATTTTTTTGCACCATGTAAATGTTGTATATAGTTCTACTTCAAACGTTTTTGAATTGTGTGATTTACTAATGTGGTGTTTCTTTGAAAAGACATGCTCTATTGATTTATGAATGTCTTTGTTGAAATATCAAAAGTAAGCGAAATAAAGCTTGAAAACTTTGGGGGGGTTATTTTGATTAGAGTTGTGATAAACCTTAGACCATTAATTCCAGACATCCTGTTTGCTTGTTTCAACAATCCATCATAACGCAGCATATATGAAAATCCTCGAGTTGAACGAGGACGAACTAATTTTTCGCGTGGGATCATTTTTGAAGATGGCAGTCCGCGCGCGGGCATCAATGAGTACTTATTGAAAGCTGTTTTTATTGGGTGCACTGATCAGCAATTCATGTTTGTGGATAAAACACTCAGATTGTCATGTTATACTGTTATTTATCACAATCTGCTGAGACAGTACCCATGTATATTTTAAATTTTATCTTTTGTACTATTTTATGAAGTCGGACTGTCCATTTCCTGTTAGTGCCTCTATAGCCCTATGTATTTCATGCTGCTATATGACTTGTGCCCACAGAATCTACTATTTCCTATGACATTGCTGCTTTTATTTTAAATGTTTTTATATTAGTTTTATGTATTCATTCGCTGTTATTGACCTGTGCTTTTATGGATATATTTATATCCGAATAAAGTTTAATTGAATTGAATTGAAAAACGGGGAAAAGGCTTGATACATATGGCCCTAAGTTATACACATGTGCACTAATGTTAAGTTGAAACATGTAGGGCCATATGTATGAAAAACGCGTTTTGCGATTCTCAAATTGCGATTTTTAGAGAATCGCAATTAGAGAATCGCAAAATGCAATGTATGTAGGATTTGCTAAATATTTTGCGAATCCTACATATTCCATATTTGCGAATCGCAAATTGAGATTCGCAAATAAGGAATACCTTCCCATTCATTCCTATGGGCTAGAAGGCCCATAGGAATGAATGGGAAGACATTCTCAATTTGCGATTCCCAATTAGAGAATCGCAAATTGAGAATGCAATTTCAAGGTTGCAAGGGTGTCAATAGGACACCCTGGTGCACCCCTGAAATAAGCATGTGTGCACATGAGGCGCACATACATGCCCTAAGGGCATGTATGTTCGCCACATGGCACTTTGAAAAATGCAAAAAGTGCATTTTTCAAAGAAATCGCAAATTACCACCAACCTGAAGTTGGTGGTAATTTGTAATTCCTTAAGCCAAAATCGCACAACTTGGGTGCTTCCTACATTGCATTCAACGAATCGCAATTTGGGATTCCTTAAATGCATTCGCAAAATAGGGAATCGCAAATTTTGCGATTCCTTATTTTGCGAGTGGGTTTTTGTGTGCTACATTGCACACTGCCTAAATTGCGATCGCAAACGCTGAAATTCTGCGAATTTCAGCGTTTGCGATCGCAATTTGGCTTCATACATATGGCCCCTAATCATGTACTCTTTATTCCATTTTTGGCATTTATTCTCAAAGTAATATTTGCATATGTATAATCATGTATTTGAATTCATATTAACTGCAAACTTAACTTAGCCTGACCACAGGCCTCAACTGAAATGCATTTAGCTTTCCCAGCATATTCTTTCTTTCTTTTGCAGGCGCATTATCATTATTCTCATTAGTTAGAAAAAGGCTTATTATTTTTTTTAGACTGCTGATAGGGAGGGCTGAAGGGAAGAACTTGGCAGAGAAACGTGGAGAATTAATGGTCGAAAGACCCTTCTGTTCATCATGTACCAGAACGGAGAGATGTTCAAGGTTGAGAATTACAGTCCAAGTTTCAATGCGACAGGAACCTGAAGGGATATTGCAGATACACTAGAGTAACGATTTGGTTGGTTTCTGGTGGTGTGAAAGGAATGAGGACGTTTCTGAATCTCCTGTACCTTTAATTGGTATTCTCACAGTTAGAGAAGGCAGATTTCCTTTAGACTTAGAGATGTACAGACCTCTCAGCTTGTCTCATTCTTGGAAGTGTCGAACTTTATGCTAAACACTTATTTCCTTTTTCCAGGACTTCTACTGAAGTCTGATCATGCTGACAACTTCTATGCTCCCTAAACGACCCTTGGTAGATGATCCTATAGCAGACTTATGTTTAGAAGAGAGAAGGGAAGTTTCTTTATGGAACATCTGTTTGCTTTAATTTTTTTGTTTATTGTGGTGTCTATCACAATTCTGTATCTCATTTTATTACGGCTCAGCCTACTGCGATATTTCAGCACATCTGCTGAATTGCTGTACATATTAAACTTGTTATTGGTTTGTTGTACTCATTGAACTTATAATTGGTTTGCATATAAACTGGATTGATTGGTAATCCAAAATAAAATCCCTTTAACCATATTTGGTGACTCCTGGTCCTTATTGTGGAGTCACATTGGCTTCACAAGTTGGACATGTATTGTTGATGTCTTCTCCCTTTCAATGCTTCACATCAAGCAACAAAGGTCCACACGAGCAATGGGGAAAAATCTTTGATGACTTGAGAAAGAGATTTTGGTGTAGGTACCAGCACTCTTTCAATTGCGAGCTGGTCCAAGTGCTACATCCGGTTCCATTTGGTGTGAAGTTTTGCTCTGCACTTGAGGAAACGTTACTACAGCAATTTGATTGAAAACAAAAAAAATGTTGCCCATCCCAAAATGTCTTGCTTCTTTGACCTTCCAGAGTGAGTTTTCACAAGATTCATCACATCTGGGCGTGTATTTTTGCGGAAATATGTTCATTCGTAGAACTGGGCCAAATTTGTTAGCAATCACAAAACTTATTTTCCTTGATTGCAGTGAGGGTGCTGTAGAATCTGCAGTGCAACATTCCTCTGCCTGGTTGACATGGAATCTGGAGTCAGGGTGTTGCGGGGATTCTGCTCGGGAACAGAACTATGCTTGGAACCATAGAACATCGGCATGTAGGGACTGAGTCACCATACCACCTCAGTATCAATGAGTCCAAGTCCGACTAGCTATAGTGCATCACTTGCCCTCCTAACCTTTCCAGAGTAACAAGTGAATTGGTACCACAGAACACAACACTCTCGACCCTCTTAGGGAACCCGGCAACACAACACATCCTTTCGCTCTCTCACTCGTACTTGTCCACACTAAGATAACCACGAGACACGAAGAAAGTACAGAATATTTATTTAAACTATCGTGCTCTGAAATGCAGTATACGTGCTACAATTAGAAAGCAAATGCATATCAAGAATACTGTTAGCATGGTTAATAATCCATATATCATGAAAAGCCCAGTCATTTTATAAGACAGAGTAGCCTAAGCCTCCCCTCCCCTGCTACTGAAGCTAAATGATTATATATGAAAGATCTCTGGGATTAATGGCAGACCCTGTACCTTAGCATACACATATGGACGTTCTACATCTCAGCAGACGCAGTGCTCCTGTCTCCGAACTCTTGTTCCATGTGTGTGTTTTTTGCTTATGTGCTAATCTATATGACAAGACGTGTGCACATAAACAACAGCTGCATTCTTGTGTGATGTCTAGGTGCTAGTGCCTGGCCAGAAAGAATAACAAGGATCATTGTTTGAGCTGGTCTATGGTGTTCAGACTAAATCCCAGGAAATGAACTGTTATGATTTATAATGTACCCCAATATAGGCTTGGGTAGTCACCTAACCTTTCACCTATATTTACTGTGCCATTGTACTACATAACGGGCTTGTTATGTTGTTATGTTAATGGATTTGTAAAGCGCGACAGCTGCCCCAGCAAAGAGGCGTCCCGGCGCTAACAGCAGTGAGGTGGACAAGATCAGGGAGGGGCCCCAGGGAAGGCCTACGGAGTGGGAAAGAGAAAGGTTTTTATGGCCTTCCTGAATTCTAGGTAATTGTTAAGCCCACGAATGTGGGCAGGCAGCATGTTCCAAAGGATGGCCGCTCTATTCCGGAAAGAGCGACCTCCGGCGCGAACCCTCCTAACCCAGGGAACCACCACCAGGTGTTGTCCCATGGAACGGAGCTGGCGGGGGGGAACATAAGGTAAAAGCAGGTTGGCCAAAATACCAGGAGAGGCAGATTTCAGGGCTTTGAAGGCTATACAGAGAGCCTTTAACTCAAGCCGCCTGGCCACAGGCAGCCAGTGGAGACGGCGAATGGCGTTTGTCACAGAGCAAGCTCTGCGCAAACCGAGGAGAGATCTTGCAACCGCATTCTGTACCATCTGTAGCCTATGTATTTCTGTCTTGTTAGCTCCCAGATACAGTGAGCTGGCGTAATCAAGTCTAGACAAAATCAAGGCCTGAATGATGATCTACCTAGTAGGGGCATCAAAGAAACCTAGGATGGGTTTGAGCCCTCGAAATAGCCCAAAACAGGTTCCAGCCACCTTTTTAGTTTGGGTCTGGAAGTTGAGGGATGAATCCATCCAAACCCCTAAGTTCTTCACTGCCTGCTTGGGGGAGGGGGCAATGCCTAGGCTCTTGGGCCACCAGAGCTCATTCCATTGACCATGGTCTTTCCCCACCAACAACACCTCTGACTTGTTGGCATTTATTTGGAGACAATTGGCGGTCATCCACTCGGCGACTGCCGCAAGATCACGTTGAAACTTAAGAGCGTCTTGCTTAGAGTCGCTCGAGAGAGCCACCACCAGCTGTGTGTCGTCGGCGTAGGAGACCATGGTCAGCCCTCTGCTCTTGCTTACTACAGCCAGCGGTTGTACGTATAGGTTGAAAAGCAGAGGGCTCAGGGAGGAGCCCTGTGGCACCCCTTGCTTGATGGGAAAGATGCCAGAGGTGAAGGGGGGGGCTATCACCTGAAATATCCTATCAGCAAGGAACGAGGCGAGCCACTTCAGGGCTGAGCCCACAATTCCAGCCTCCTCCAGGCGTCGCAACAGAATGGCGTTGGACACTGTATCAAACCCGGCACTGAGATCCAGAAGGATCAGTGCCGACATCTGCCCTGCATCCAAAGCTGTCCAGAGATGTTCTGTCACAGCCAGGAGCGCCGACTCTGTGCTGTGGCCAGGGCGAAAGCCTTTTTGGGAAGGGTCTAATCTGTTGTTGGAGTTCAGGTAGTCCGTGAGGAGGGAGTTAATGTAAGCCTCCGTGATCTTTGCGGCGCAAGGTAGCAGGGAGATCGGCCGAAAAGTTTCTGGCTTTTTGGGGTCTAAGGAGGGTTTTTTAAGCAGCGGTATCACCCTGGCCTGTTTCCAAGCTATAGGCACGACCGCTGTATTGAGAGACCCATTGATCACCTGTCCTAAGGGAAGTAAGATAGTGGATAGAATTTTCCGAAATTGGTCAGGTTTCAGTGGATCGGCCGGAGAGCCTGACTTGATTTTGGAGCATAGAGCAAGTAATTGATCCGGAGGAATCGGTGGAAAAGCCTCTAATGTTACGTTGGTGTGGTTGCAAGATACCTCAAGAGCGCCGGCTTGGTCCGTAGGGAAGCACTTATAAATGTCTTCTACCTTCCTGACAAAGAAGGTGGCGAGCTCTTCACACTGCTGATCAGAGGTGATCAGTGGACCTGCGGCACCTTTCTGAGTTTTAAGGCAGGAGACTATCGAAAAGATACTCTTCGCCGGGTTGGTACTCTTGCTGATTTGCTGAGCATAGAATGCTGCGTGCTCGACTTGGATGGCCCTGTGATAACTTTTTACAGCTACCCGGTAGCAATCCTTAGATGCCGGGTCAAAATCCCTTCTCCAGACTCTCTCCAGCCTTTTACAGATTTTGCGCAGTTCATCTAATTTAGTGTTGTACCATGGGTTGGATTTTGAATTGCGATTCATGGACAGCTTAGCTGGAATCAGGCTATCCAACGGCTGGTTAATCCAATCGGTAAAGGCCGAGTTAGCCTCATTAGGGTCAGCCGGCAGAACTGGGGTGGTGGCGGAGAGATGTGCTGACCTTTTGTCTAGTTAGGTGCTGCATAAATGTTGTGCGATTTTCTCCGAAAACTAGCTTCATTTATTATGCATGAGAATTCTCAGATTCACAGCAGGACTACCATCTTCTACATCTTCTGCATATTAACTATGTATAAGGGCCATCCCTTTCGTCATCCTCGGCTGACATGACACAGCAAAGTAGAACCCCTGAGGGTACCTTTTGGGTATGTAAACACTATGGGGCCGATTCCGATCTCGGTCGGAGGCGCACCCAATACCATTCGGTCGGGAAAAAAGCCATGCGAATGCCTGTTTCCCGACCGATCCGTACAGCATACCGAACGAGTAAGTACGATGTGCACAACAGCACAGAATCCGGCCGAGTCGTACTCACCCAATCCAGGTCCTGTTCTCCGACCGAGGCGAATCCGGAAACGCAGAATCGAGTCGCACGGAAGGGAAAATGCAGCTCCGTCCGGCTGAACAAGTACGATGCGCTTTCCGTACGCGCCGAACCCGTCGCTACGCACGGCACGTCAAAGCATCCGGGAGAGGCGCACATAAGCTCCGATTCGCGCCACAACACGATCCACGGCTACGAGGCGAACACGCCAGCGAAGAGGACGACGCGAAGCGACGAGGACGACGCGAAGCAACGAGAAAGACGAACGACACGAACCAACCATGAATCCCTTCGTCCCGATCATACCAATATTCTACATTTACTACCGGAACAGGCACGGACGCGTACGGCGCAGAAGGTAAGTCAGACACCAACCACAAAACACATACAACACGTACACGACACATCACACACACACAGAGGGATGCAGAATTTACTTACACCAGCAACAGCAGCACCATAGGGGCGGGATGCCCATCACCAATGCCACATATGCACACAGGGGCCTGAATGCGCACCACCACCCCTACCCAGGGGGCCGGATGCCAACCACCACTACCACCCTTAGCCAGGGGGTGCCAGATGCCCACCACCACTACCACCCTTACCCAGGGGGCTGGATGCCTACCACTACTACCACCCTTAGCCAGGGAGTGCCAGATGCCTACCACTACTACCACCCTAAGCCAGGGGGCTGGATGCCAACCACCACTACCACCCTTAGCCAGGGGGTGCCAGATGCCCACCACCACTACCACCCTTAGCCATGGGGTGCCAGATGCCTACCACTACTACCACCCTTAGCCAGGGGGGCTGGATGCCTACCACTACTACCACCCTTACCCAGGGGGGCTGGATGCCTACCACTACTACCACCCTTACCCAGGGGGTGCCAGATGCCTACCACTACTACCACCCTTACCCAGGGGTGCCAGATGCCTACCACTACTACCACCCTTACCCAGGGGGCTGGATGCCTACCACTACTACCACCCTTAGCCAGGGGGTGCCAGATGCCTACCACCACTACCACCCTTACCCAGGGGGGCTGGATGCCTACCACTACTACCACCCTTAGCCAGGGGGTGCCAGATGCCTACCACCACTACCACCCTTACCCAGGGGGGCTGGATGCCTACCACTACTACCACCCGTAGCCAGGGGGTGCCAGATGCCTACCACTACTACCACCCTTACCCAGGGGGGCTGGATGCCTACCACTACTACCACCCTTAGCCAGGGGGTGCCAGATGCCTACCACCACTACCACCCTCACCCAGGGGGGCTGGATGCCTACCACTACTACCACCCTTACCCAGGGGGGGCTGGATGCCGACCACTACTACCACCCTTACCCAGGGGGGTGCCAGATGCCTACCACTACTACCACCCTTACCCATGGGGGCTGGATGCCTACCACTACTACCACCCTTAGCCAGGGGGGTGCCAGATGCCTACCACCACTACCACCCTTACCCAGGGGGGGCTGGATGCCTACCACTACTACCACCCTTAGCCAGGGGGGTGCCAGATGCCTACCACCACTACCACCCTCACCCAGGGGGGGCTGGATGCCTACCACTACTACCACCCTTACCCAGGGGGGGCTGGATGCCTGTCACTACTACCACCTCTACCCATGGGGGGCTGGATGCCTACCACCAACACCACCCCCACTCATAGGATGGACAATGCATGACACAACCAGCACACCACAACCTAGGGAATGCAAGAAAAAGACATCCCCCAACACCATGACAAGCGTGTGTAGACTGTGTCAAATGCCTACAACACTGAACATGACTTTGAACATACAATGTGACCCCCTATCACATGTGCCACACATATATGTGTGTGGCCCCCACAATGCAAGCAGGCCATGACCATTGTGGCAATGGGGTCCAAACCCCCATCATCACAGTGACCAAAATGTAAGTGTGGGGTCCATGGCTGAAGCACATTTTGAACATTGTGGCAATGGGGTCCAAACCCCCATCATCACAGTGACCAAAATGTAAGTGTGGGGTCCATAGCTGAAGCACATTTTGAACATTGTGGCAATGGGGTCCAAACCCCCATCATCACAGTGACCAAAATGTAAGTGTGGGATCCATAGCTGAAGCACATTTTGAACATTGTGGCAATGGGGTCCAAACCCCCATCATCACAGTGACCAAAATGTAAGTGTTGACAAAGAAAGAGCTGCAACTGCCAAACTGCATGGATGATTCCTGGTCACAGAACATAAAACACATCAGTGGCAAAGTAGTGCATGTGTCCCATTGCAACATAAATTGGGGGAGCCAAATACTGCAGTGAAAATAAGACATACATTTGGCCATGTGCAGACAAACAACACCCATGGGGGCTGACACTGTCAACATTCATCAATGACACAATGACAGAAGTGACCATCAGAATGCAGACCCACATATTTGCACCAATGGGCACACAAATGCAGATACCCTGTGGAGACTGTAGATGTGAGGTGAACAGATACCATACCATGGCAGCAATGGGACACACAAACCATGATCATTGTGCTGACCGATGACCTAGGAGTCCCAGGGACAGCAGGGGAAAGCCACCAAACTACATACAGCCAATGGCACACCCAAGATATGCCAATGCAGTGGTGCAGATGCACAAACACAAACAGGCAGACCCACACTGCACATCATACACAACAGGTGAGGGGGGTGCCAGTGTCCCCAGGCAACCACACAACACATGAGGAGACCTGAATACCAATCATACAGATGTGCATACAGTGCCACACAAAGGTAACTCATGGATCCAAATCCCCTATGTGGGCAAGCAGGCATTGTCAGATGAGAGGGAGCACAAATCACACATGTCACACAGGCACGTAGGAACAGCAACTGACACAGCAAGACACAGACACACCACAGCACTACCCTCAGGGCCCCCACAATGTGGTGACCCTGGGCTGCATTACAATCCCACTGTGATGACAAAGCTAAATGTCGTTCACACTGTGAACCACAGTCATGTGTCCTGAGCAACAAACTACCATCACACCTACACAAGCACAAATCAATCAGCATGGCCAGTAAGCCAAGGCCAACATGGAGGCAGGGGCCTAGCCGGGCAACAACTCTCATCTGCACACACTCAACACCACACCCTCGACCTCCAACAATGTGCAGCAGTGAAGCACACATGCACTGGTGACATTGCACATGCACCCATGACTATTCCAGGGTGGTGGGTGGGAACCAAGGTGCAGAAACACATCACACATGGCCACTCAACAAGACTCCTGAATGTCTGACACACTGCACACTACGCTGTACATGGACATGACGGCAATACCACACCAACCAATGGGATCCCAGCCACAGTCACACACCAATGAAGAAGCCAAGGTCACCCACAAAGAACACACATAGACAACAACCAACATTGCAGCCCGGACCCTGAGGAGTGCCAGCAGTCACACACACAACGTGTCACAATCACTGAAAGATAACACAAACTGGAAATCACATGACAGGGGCAAACAACAAGTGCCAAGGGGAAACCTGACTGTGACCCATCTGCGTCTGCACACAAACTCAGCCCTGACAGCAAACACACCTATGGGTGACACCCTGATGACCAGTAATGTGCCATGCACCCACATCACAGAGAACCCAGGGAGAAGACTTTGGGGGAACATAGGTCAACTCAGCAAGCATCACAAACAGGTACAACACTATGGATCACAGCATGCACAGCTAAACGGAAGTGAACACACAGACATGCACATACAACACACACCTTGGGCGCATGCAATGTCACAGGAGTACACACTGCCATGAGGGGACTCCACTCCTGTGTGAGGAAAGCTGTGCCATATGTTGCCTCAGTAGAGCCCCATCATGTCAGCTGAGCACTTGGTCACACAATCAACAATTAGCACCAAATGAGGGCTCCCGTCACATCAGCCTGGTCATGGAAGTGCCAACGAAATCATCAGCACAGATCCAACACACTTGTATAGCAATGTTGCACTGACAACACAGATGAGTCCTTCCCCATTGATGCCCAAACCTGCATGTCCAGTGGAGATGGCCACACGGTCAGGGAAGTAGACGAATTGAACAATGGCAGGCACAACAGATGTGCAGGAGTGGAAGCCACAGATGTGAAATTGCTAATGTAAGTAGGAAATCCCATTGCCAAATACTGAACACATGACACCCTCAGATGCTGCTATGGATGACATGGATACACCACAGGATAGGACACATTCCCCCTGGACCACATGGGTTCCTGCACAGTAACACTTCATTATCATGAGACCAAATATCACCATCACTGCAGCAAGGGCATGGTTAGCATCATCAACAACATGTACATCAGAAGCATAAGCACTAGAGAACAGAAAGTTGCTTTATTCAGCATATGTGTGTAATGAAAACTGAAAGTCCAGAAAAAACACAAAGGCCAATGGCCAGTCCATGGTCAAAGTCCAAACAGGGTGACAGTGGCAGATGTCACCCTACGCATGCCTGCACAAAACCAGGGACAATCCACTAGGAGGGACAACCGGGGGGGCAGGCCAGGCACCGCAGGGACAGGATCAGGGCTCACCAGGAGGAAGCAGGGAAGGGGTGGTGGGTGCTGGAGAGCCACTGACAACTGCAGTGGAGGTGTCTGACATGGTGTGTGCCGGCACAACTGGGGGGCATGACTCAGATGTTGTGGGTGCCGGCACGACTGCAGTGGACCCTGCAGATGGAGTGGACAGGTCCGCCACTGCAGTGCCCAAGTCAGATAGGGTGGTAGTGGACTCCACTGCAGTGCCTACCACCAGGGGAGGAGAATGGGGAACAGGCAAGGTGGGCTGGACAGAGGGGGAGGACACCCTCACCACATCAGTGGCACAGACAAGCGCAGCGGGGGTGTGGTGCCGGGAGAGCAAGTGGCAGGGGGAGAAGGCCGGATCCTCTTGGGGATGGTATATCTGTGGGTGGTGGAACCTGGGGCAGGGTGTGGTGGGGGCACCTGTGGAGTGGGGGCCTGAGGGATGGAGGAAGGAGACCTGGTGCCTGAGCTGCAGGGCGGCAGCGGGGTCTTGCTCTTACGACTCCGGGGGACTTGCGGGTGGGGGCCTCAGTCTGTCTGCGCCTGGGGGAGGGTGTCCAGGGGCGAGGGGCACTCTGCTCCGTGTGGGTGGGCTTCCTCTTCCCCCTGAATGCTGTATCAGCTGGATCGGAGGGGAAGAGGCCGAGGTCACGGAGGAAGAGCCGCTGGGTCTTTGGGGTTGCAGGTGAGGCAAGGGAGGGTGCTTTGGAGGGAGAGGCAACTGAGGACTGCGCAGTGCTCGTGGATGCGTGTGTGTGTTCCAGGGCCCCATCCCCTGTGAGTCTGGTTTCAGTCCCCTGACTGTGCGTGCGTGTGCATTTTGTTTGTGGCGTGTGTGTCTGTGTGCTGGATGTGTGTGTGCTGGTGTGTGCCTGTGCCGGTGTGTGTGTGCTTGGGACGGGTAAGGTGCTGGGGAGTGTGGATGGAGCAGAGGCAGGAGGGGTGAGGGACTGTCTGAGGAGGGACACTGCTGCCGTCAGGGAGGAGTCCATAGACCTATTGCCCCTCTGTAGGTCAGACATGCCCGATGAGATGCCCTCCATGAACGACACCAGCTGAGTCAACAGAGCGGTGTGCGCATGGAGGACACTCAGCATGGCTGTCTGCCCTACATGGAGCTGGCGAAGGAGGTACACAGACTCCTCACTCAGGGCAGCAGGGGACACAGGGGCAGGGGGTGCGGTGCCTGGCCCAAAGGAGACACGCTCCCGAACATGGGAGCCTCCACGGACCTGGGGAATGGGAGCCGATGGGAGGGCGGTGGTGGTGCTGGTGGTGGCGGGGACAGCAACACTAGCTGGGGTGTGGTGGCTGCTGACACCCGCCTCCATAAGGGAGTCATCCTCCGAGTTGCTCTGGTCCTCAGCTGAGGTGGATGGTGCTGAGGACTCCTCGGTGTGGCTCCCCTCGCCCTCCGTGCCACTGGGTCCCTCCGACCACTCCTCGGCTGCTGACCCAGTCTGGCTCTCCGGCTCCTCCTGGTCCGTGGAGCTGTCCCCTTCCGTGGCCGTGGATGTATCTGCAAACAATGGGGAAACAGACAGACATCAGTCACCTGCACCAAACGCTCACACCACTGTGAGCACAGCACATTACAGAGCAAGCCCTGGCATCATTAGTTGTACATTGCTAAAAGTGCCCTAACTGAACAGGAGAAGCCAATTGTCAGTCTGATGCCAACCATGGCACTCACATCCCACATGGCCTTGCACCCATCTGTCTGGTGTCTGTTGGATAGCAACACCCCAGTGTGGACACATGCACCAACTACACAGTAGTTGGACAGTGCAGAGGACACGGTGTAGCATGTGGACATGCACACATCACAACTCTTGCCACTGAGTCAGTACAGGTTTCCGGATGAAAGGGACGCCCAGAGTCAAATAGGAAATGCATGTGATGCATACCAGCGACAGACACCATGATGCACCCATGTCCTGATAGCCATCGCCACAATGGTGTGCATGTAGCACATGTCACTCCCCTGCAGGATCACCAATAAGTAGACACATGCCATGCGGAGGCATGACTGCTAAGTCATACATCACTGTCTCAGTGATGTATGACTTGGCAGCCAGACAACAACACTCTGCACTGTGTCACAATAGTAGGTCATGGGGAATGCAAGTCCTGGAGCTGCACAAGTGCACATGTACATCCCCCACACAACACATCATCTTAACCCTCATCTGTCCAGGTCATACCGATTGGACATATGGGAGACCTGTGACACTACCCTCTGAACCTGAGCCCCTCACAATCTGCTGTGAATGGGGAACAGCTGCCTGAACTTCACATTCGCATACCCCAGTCTGCACGGGCAGCTGATCAAACACCTATGTGACACACAAGTATCGTCTCCTATGGTCACATCTCCAGTGGCATGCTGAGCCCCTACCGAGAAACACCCCAGCAGTCCTGGCAACAAATCCACAGCACACTGACACAGAGGCAGACACCTGAGGGGTCAAATCACTGCGCACAATGTGTCAGCTGATACACGGGAGTGGGAGTACAGAGTGCATTGCATGGCCTGGAGTAGGCATGACTGTCCTGCCCCACATGAATGAGGGATGAGCCCTGGACAGTGGATAGCTGGCTATGTATGTGTGACACACGTAATCTGCACACTCCTGGGGCCCAAACATTGTTCCCACCCGCTGCATGGGTGTGTGCCACATACCCCAGGCACATGTGGTGGCTCAGCTCAGCAAGTGGACCGCATATCAAAGCAACACGCAGATTACATGTCCGAACACAGGCGTTGTGTGAACAATGGACCCACCCACGATGCCCACAACAGAGTTAGGGAAACAGATGCTGTCCCCCACCTTTAGTAAAGCAAACTGCAAGGACACAGTCCCAAGTGACACAATTCCCTGAATGTAGGGGCCACACCTGGGTATCAGATGAGGAGTGGGCAGTGCACAATAGAGGGACATGGCTCCTGGACAACATGACTGCTGTACTGTGGCAGTTTAACCAGGCCAGAGGAGGGCACATAGCATGTAATACAGAGTTCACAGTGCAGTCTTTGACTCACCCCCTCCTTGCTGTTGTCTGGCCTTCAGCTGCCCATCCAGGTCTGGAAACACCACCGCCAGGATCTGGAGCATGTGGGGGGTCAGGGTCCGTGTTCCGCCTCTCCTGCGAGGAGGCGACAGCTTCAGCTGGACCCGTGCAATCCTCCGGGTCCATCCCCGAAGGTCCTGCCACCTCTTCTGGCAGTTGCGGATCCGGCGCTTGTAGACCCCCACGGACCGGACAGCCCGGACGATGTCCTTCCAGATCTCCTGCTTCCGATGGGCATTAACCTGTCAGGATGACAAAGTGAAAAGGCCATTACTACACATGCAACATATCCGTGCATGACACAGTTGTATATACATGTCTCAATCACAGGGGCACATGATGTACACAGGCAGTGCAACGCTGCCCATGGACAGTTTGCCAGACGTCACTACATGGTATCATTGCATGGGAAGTAAAACCTTGTTCAAATGCACTGTCACTGCACCATACCTGTCCAGTGCATGTCACTACACACTATGGGGGGTGACAACTACTCAGTGAGCCTGCTAGCCAGTGGCGTGCAGACTTTCAGCCTTGCTAGTCAGACAAAATGCACATTCAGAAAGGCAGTGCACAGAACACTCACCTGCTCCCCTGGTGTCCCATACAGCTTGCTGTACTGTGGAAGTAGGCTGTCCAGCAGGGCCTGGTTCTCCTCAAGGCTGAAGGCTGGGGCTCTCTCCACAGTACGTGCCATTGCAGGGTCCAGAGGGGCAGAGACAGCAGCAGTGCAGTGGCAGATGTCGTCCTGGAGCATGTAGTGCAGGCAAGTGAGCTCTCAGGGGAACAGCCAGCAATATATATGTGCTGGAGAGGCAGATACTGTCCCTTGTGTCCAAAGTGATAGGTCCAAGTCGTTTGCATCTTCTGAATCTGGCAAATCCATGGAATAGCAGCACCAATACACGCCCACAGCATCCTTCAAATCTTCAACTTCATGACATACATGATTTTGCAACATTGTTTTGGGTGACCAACTGAATTTCCAGCAACCGACTCATTCGAATTTCGAAAACGCGTCCGTTGCCAGGCTAGGCCATTGTCAATGGGTGCGCACCGATCGGTCCATTGCGGTACAACGCGTACAGGGGTACAACGCGTACCCGCACACATTGAATGCAATGGGCCGGCCGGGGGCACCGATCGGTCCATTGCTGATCAACGCGTACAGGGGTACAACGCGTACCCGCACACATTGAATGCAATGGGCCGGCCGGGGGCACCGATCGGTCCATTGCGGTACAACGCGTACAGGGGTACAACGCGTACCCGCACACATTGAATGCAATGGGCCGGCCGGGTGCACCGATCGGTCCATTGTGGTACAACGCGTACAGGGGTACAACGCGTACCCGCACACATTGAATGCAATGGGCCGGCCGGGGGCACCGATCGGTCCATTGCGGTACAACGCGTACAGGGGTACAACGCGTACCCGCACACATTGAATGCAATGGGCCGGCCGGGGGCACCGATCGGTCCATTGCTGATCAACGCGTACAGGGGTACAACGCGTACCCGCACACATTGAATGCAATGGGCCGGCCGGGGGCACCGATCGGTCCATTGCTGATCAACATGTACAGGGGTACAACGCGTACCTGCACACATTGAATGCAATGGGGCGGCCGGGTGCACCGATCGGTCCATTGCTGTTCAACGCATCCCTGTACAAGTGACTGGCATATGTCACCATGCCTGTCTCAGATGGACATATGCCAGCCACAGATAGCTCCCAGGGAGTGAGGGGCACACCTACAACACAACAGCCTGTCCAAACTGTATGATAAGGCATGTAAGGCTGCATTTCCTATTGTGTGTATGTTGGTGTACATGTTGTCCTGTGGGTGTCACCTGGGGGCAGCCACCCCCAGGCTGTGCACGTGTTCATGGGGACAGGATCCTGGGTGTTACGTGTACATGACCACTGTGATGTGCAACTGTTCATATCTGTGCATGTGCCATGGTCACATTTCACGGTGGTGTATGTGTATGTCATGTCACATACCCCGTGAGTCCCATGTGGGACGGTATGTTTGAGCCAGGGTGTCCCAGTGGCACAATAGTGATGGTCCTCCACAGTCTGTGTGCATGTAGTGTTTACAATGTCTCTGATTTCATGTGCACAATGGGAGACAGTCTCCACATCCACGTTGTGTGTGCATGGACTTTGATGTTGTGCGTGTGTGTGTCACAGACGTCCATGTCTGTCCTGCAGTGGCAAGTGGGACCACTACCTGTGGGGGTCATAGTTGTTTTGCTGTGGTGTATACATGATACTCCATGTAATGCCAGTGTCCATGTGGCAATACAGGGTCCCTGGGAATGTACCTGTCATTGAGCTGTGATGCCTGGGGCACATCTGTCCTCACATGTCACTGTGGGGGGTGATTGTGACACGGCAGCAGGAGATGGGAACTGTGACATGGCCTCATGATATCCAATGGGCCAACCTGGTACTTATTGATGCCACTTGTTGAACCGTGATGACAGATGTTGGCCATGTATGTACCATACATGTCCTTACGGAACTGCACACTTCATGTAGTTGTGCCTCATAATGATGTATGTTGGGATATTGAGTGTGTTCAATGCCGCATATGTGGGCTGACTGACAATCTTGCTTTCTTCTCCTCTGCACTGCAGGGCTCCTGCTGTCCATCGACCATTCCCAGACCTGGCAACGATGGTGGAACGGGACAGCATCCAACGGTACCGCTTCACCAGGCAGCTGATTGAGGATTTGGCAGTGCAGTTAGCCCCACATTTCCAGCCTGGCCGGCCGTATCCTACAGCGCTGACCCCCAAGGTGAAGGTGATGGCAGCCCTACACTTCTTTGCCACCGGTACCTTCCAACATACTGTGGCGACTGCTGGTGGGATGTCACAGACCATGTTGAGCCGTGTGCTCCGCAATGTTTTGGTGGCAATGTTGCTATTCCTGAACCGGTACATCTATTTCCCTAGACTGCAACGACTCACTGACGTGAAGAGTGACTTCTATGCCCTGGGGAGGATGCCACATGTCATTGGCTCCATTGATGGGACACATGTGGCTTTGGTACCACCACAGGCCCAGGAGCAGGCCTACCGTAACCGCAAGCACTACCACTCGGTCAATGCACTGGTGGTGTGTCTTGCAGATATGACCATCACACACGTGTGTGCCCGTTTCCCTGGTTCAGCACACGATGCCTTTGTGATGAGGAGTAGTCGCATCCCCAGGATGATGGCACAGATGCAGAACCAGCGTGCCTGGCTTGTCGGTGTGTACTGACTTTGTGCCATTGTGTGTGATCTGATCTGTAGTATTCCGCCCACTTTTCCAAGTCAGCTAATGTGCACTTGTCTGTCCGTAGGTGACTCGGGATACCCCAACATGCCGTGGTTGCTGACACCCCTCAGGAACCCTGTGACACCAGCCCAGATGCGCTACAATGAGGCACATGGTCGGACCAGGAGAGTGATTGAGCGGACATTTGGTCTCCTGAAGAGCCGCTTCCGCTGCCTGGACAAGACAGGAGGGTCCCTCCCATATGCCCCTGCGAAAGTGTGCAAGATTATCATCGTCTGCTGCATGCTCCACAACCTGGCAGTGCGGAAGGAGTTGCCTCTCATCCAGGATGACAATGACCAACATCCGCCACCTGTGGAGGATCCTGGCCTGGACCACGATGCCAGTGATGATGATGATGATGAGGGTGATGTCCGCACACAGCTCATCACCAACTTCTTTAGCTGAATGTGAGTATCCTGAGGTGTCATGTCAATGATGTGAGTTGGCATGATATGTGTAGGTGGTGCTCTGGTGCTGTTGGAGTGTGTCCATGGGCTACTTGACTGGATGTGTGTAGCGATGTGTGCTTACAGGTGGTCTGTACTCCCCAACAGTGTTGACATGCTAACTTGGTTCTGGGTGGGTATCTTGTAACATGTATTGTGCATGAGTTTTGCTGTTCTGTCCTGTTCTCCATTGCTTTTGACTGTGTGTCATTTCTGTCCTTCACAGGGTACTTTCAGATTCGTTTGGTCAACTGTGTCCACCGACGACGTGATTGTACTTCCAGGGTGGTAGCTGTTGTGTCCCTACAGGTGATGTGCGCCACACCCATGGACTTCCTTCCTTCTACAGTTGTTGACTGTGTGCCCGCTGCCAGGTGGGATTACCTTGCATCTGTAGTGGTTACGACATGTTGCAACTGTGTAATAAACCTGTGCTTCACTTTGTGATGTGCGTTGTCTGTGGTCACACATTTGACTGCCATTTGCTTACTGCACCTGTGGGCTACTTGACTACAACTGAGAATAGGTGTGGTGTCTGTGCATTGCACAGTCTTCCCTGGCAACATCAGTGTAGGCAATGAGTCAGATGGCCTAGGTGTGTATGTGTTGTGTAGCCCTGGTGGTGTGTCTCCCTCATATGTGTCACGTTGCCTTTACTCACATGCCTGTGTTGTACTTGCTGTTGCAGTTCGCATACACAGTGTAATTTTGCAGTTCATCATCCCCATAACAGCACCCACGTTGGAATCACAACAGAGGCAAGTATGGTGTATTAGTGTGTTTATTGTGATACATTTGTGTGAATAGTGCATAGGATGGGTAGTGCTGTACATATATCTTGCAATCAGAAGTTCCTAGGTGAATTGAAAGTCCTGGTAGACAAAATCCCCAGTATCGGGGCCACAGTTGTCTGAGACATTGGTCCAACTTGTACTCCCCATGCAATGTGTGGGAGTTGTGTTGCCGTCAACAGGGTGAACAGTCTGTGCACAAAGGTGAACATCCAGAACAGGTTCAGGCTTCCTGGGAGTTGCGCTTGGCCATCGGCCTCTCACTTGCCCCTCCTCGGACGACCCCTCTTCTTTGGGGGGCCCCTCAAGTACAGGCTGCTGCGGTGCAGGGGACTCTCCGCCAGAGTCATCCTTCCTCCCTGTGGCAGTTGCAGTTTGTTCAGCACCAGATGTTGTTGGCACACAGGGAGGTGTGGACTGGTTGCTGTTCATCTGGCGGAGGCATTGTAAAATGTCCCTGTGCACCGCCGTCATCTCTTGCAGTGCGTCCCACTTGGACTCCACGCGGGACATGTGTGAGTCCAAGCGGGCATGATGGGCAGCCTGCTGCTGTTTCATGTCTCTGAGGAGCCCCACTACCTGGCTGAGATCTCCGGTGCTGGACTGGTACGCATCGGCTATGCGTACCAGTTGTGGGTCATCATGCACACCAGCAACCTCTGCAAGCAGCGACCTCTGTCTCCCACCCCTCCCACCACCCCTGCCGACATGTGCAGTGCGTGCAGTGGCACGCACAGATGACCCTGGTTCCCCTTGGGGGTTGGTGGTGGTGGTGGTGTCCATGGCCCCACGTTGGTCCAGGGTCCCTGTGCTGGTGTTGCTCCTTGTTCTGTCCATGTCGGCAGGGATGGTATTTGTGGTGACAGTCGTTGGAGGGGTGGGTGCAGGGGGTGCAGCTGGTGGTCCTGCTGGTGCTGCAGCTGGTGGTCCTGCTGGTGCTGCATGTTGACTTGCACCGGATGTGCCAGGTTGGTCTTCTTCGTCCGAGGAGGGCAGAGGCTGTACGACACCAGTGAGCTCCGCATCCTCTTGAGCCTGGGACTGGGACTCCTCAGCGTCTGCTGCTGTGTCCCCATCATCACCTGTTTTTGGGAGACACACACAATGTATCTTATGTTTCTGCAGGCATCAATGGTTGACACACCTGACAGTTGTGACTGTGCCTCTGGGTGCGGGCCTGTACATTGCATTGTCCTAAGTCGTCACAGTCAGGGGTTGATATTGGTGTGGCACATTGTCCTGCATTATTTGGGCATTTCTATGTATTTGTTGGGGTGTGAACATGGTCTGCATTGGTTGTATTTGGTTGACAGCCGGCCCTCCTTCCCACCCAGCCAGTCAGTTATCCCACCATGGACTGTGCTTGCATTGCAGAGAGTGGATGTTGTCTCTCAGGATGTCAGTCAGTGGTGTTGTGCTGTTTGTTGGTGCACAGTTCCCAGCAGGGCCTTGTGCTCCCCACAGCAGTAGCCAGTGTCAGCCATCTTGTGAGTCCTTCTCCACTCCCTGTGATGTGAGCATGGTTCAGGGTGGTGTTGATGGGACAGTTGTGGGGGTGAGCTATGTCTGTGACTATGACTCCCATCATGCTATTGCCTCCACCCCACTTCCCAGCATTCCCATACTTACTTGCTTTTGTGGGGAGTTCAGTGTGTGTGGGTGTGAGAGCAATGGCAAGATGGCTGACAGTGGTGTCCTGCTGTTGGTTGGTGTGCAGTCCCCAGAATGCCCTTGTGCTCCCCACAGCAGTAGCCAGTGTCAGCCATCTTGTGAGTCCTTATCCACTCCCTGTGATGTGAGCATGGTTCAGGGTGGTGTTGATGGGCCAGTTGTGAGGCTGAGCAATATCTGTGCCTACTACTCCCATCATGCTATTGCCTCCACCCCCCTTCCCAGCATGCCCATGCTTCCTTCCTTTGACTCTGCTTCCCTGTGGGGTGGGCTGGCTGTGCTGACAGGATGGCTGGGAGTGTTGTCCTGGCAGTTGTTTGGCTAAAAGTCCCAAGAGTGTCCCTGTGCTTCACACAACATAACCCAGGGTGGTGGTTCTTTGTGGGATCTTGAGTTAGGATGTGAGGCATTGCATTCTCCCAGGTGGGTTCTGTGGAGTTTGTGTTGAGGGGGTGTGAGGGGAGGTGCTTGTGACTATGGTCAGTGCTGCAAGTCCTCCTTCCCACCCAGCCAGATATCCCACCATGGAACGTGCTTCCATTGCAGGGAGTGGAAGTAGTCTCTCAGGATGTCAGTCAGTGGTGTCCTGCTGTTTGTTGGTGCACAGTTCCCAGCAGGGCCTTGTGCTCCCCACAGCAGTAGCCAGTGTCAGCCATCTTGTGAGTCCTTCTCCACTCCCTGTGATGTGAGCATGGTTCAGGGTGGTGTTGATGGGACAGTTGTGGGGGTGAGCTATGTCTGTGACTATGACTCCCATCATGCTATTGCCTCCACCCCACTTCCCAGCATTCCCATACTTACTTGCTTTTGTGGGGAGTTCAGTGTGTGTGGGTGTGAGAGCAATGGCAAGATGGCTGACAGTGGTGTCCTGCTGTTGGTTGGTGTGCAGTCCCCAGCATGCCCTTGTGCTCCCCACAGCAGTAGCCAGTGTCAGCCATCTTGTGAGTCCTTATCCACTCCCTGTGATGTGAGCATGGTTCAGGGTGGTGTTGATGGGCCAGTTGTGAGGCTGAGCAATATCTGTGCCTACTACTCCCATCATGCTATTGCCTCCACCCCTTCCCAGCATGCCCATGCTTCCTTCCTTTTGACTCTGCTTCCCTGTGGGGTGGGCTGGCTGTGCTGACAGGATGGCTGGGAGTGTTGTCCTGGCAGTTGTTTGGCTAAAAGTCCCAAGAGTGTCCCTGTGCTTCACACAACATAACCCAGGGTGGTGGTTCTTTGTGGGATCTTGAGTTAGGATGTGAGGCATTGCATTCTCCCAGGTGGGTTCTGTGGAGTTTGTGTTGAGGGGGTGTGAGGGGAGGTGCTTGTGACTATGGTCAGTGCTGCAAGTCCTCCTTCCCACCCAGCCAGATATCCCACCATGGAACGTGCTTCCATTGCAGGGAGTGGAAGTAGTCTCTCAGGATGTCAGTCAGTGGTGTCCTGCTGTTTGTTGGTGCACAGTTCCCAGCAGGGCCTTGTGCTCCCCACAGCAGTAGCCAGTGTCAGCCATCTTGTGAGTCCTTCTCCACTCCCTGTGATGTGAGCATGGTTCAGGGTGGTGTTGATGGGACAGTTGTGGGGGTGAGCTATGTCTGTGACTATGACTCCCATCATGCTATTGCCTCTACCCCACTTCCCAGCATTCCCATACTTACTTGATTTTATGGGGAGTTCAGTGTGTGTGGGTGTGAGAGCAATGGCAAGATGGCTGACAGTGGTGTCCTGCTGTTGGTTGGTGTGCAGTTCCCAGCATGCCCTTGTGCTCCCCACAGCAGTAGCCAGTGTCAGCCATCTTGTGAGTCCTTATCCACTCCCTGTGATGTGAGCATGGTTCAGGGTGGTGTTGATGGGCCAGTTGTGAGGCTGAGCAATATCTGTGCCTACTACTCCCATCATGCTATTGCCTCCACCCCCTTCCCAGCATGCCCATGCTTCCTTCCTTTTGACTCTGCTTCCCTGTGGGGTGGGCTGGCTGTGCTGACAGGATGGCTGGGAGTGTTGTCCTGGCAGTTGTTTGGCTAAAAGTCCCAAGAGTGTCCCTGTGCTTCACACAACATAACCCAGGGTGGTGGTTCTTTGTGGGATCTTGAGTTAGGATGTGAGGCATTGCATTCTCCCAGGTGGGTTCTGTGGAGTTTGTGTTGAGGGGGGTGTGAGGGGAGGTGCTTGTGACTATGGTCAGTGCTGCAAGTCCTCCTTCCCACCCAGCCAGATATCCCACCATGGAACGTGCTTCCATTGCAGGGAGTGGAAGTAGTCTCTCAGGATGTCAGTCAGTGGTGTCCTGCTGTTTGTTGGTGCACAGTTCCCAGCAGGGCCTTGTGCTCCCCACAGCAGTAGCCAGTGTCAGCCATCTTGTCAGTCCTTCTCCACTCCCTGTGATGTGAGCATGGTTCAGGGTGGTGTTGATGGGACAGTTGTGGGGGTGAGCTATGTCTGTGACTATGACTCCCATCATGCTATTGCCTCCACCCCACTTCCCAGCATTCCCATACTTACTTGATTTTGTGGGGAGTTCAGTGTGTGTGGGTGTGAGAGCAATGGCAAGATGGCTGACAGTGGTGTCCTGCTGTTGGTTGGTGTGCAGTTCCCAGCATGCCCTTGTGCTCCCCACAGCAGTAGCCAGTGTCAGCCATCTTGTGTGTCCTTATCCACTCCCTGTGATGTGAGCATGGTTCAGGGTGGTGTTGATGGGCCAGTTGTGAGGCTGAGGAATATCTGTGCCTACTACTCCCATCATGCTATTGCCTCCACCCCCCTTCCCAGCATGCCCATGCTTCCTTCCTTTTGACTCTGCTTCCCTGTGGGGTGGGCTGGCTGTGCTGACAGGATGGCTGGGAGTGTTGTCCTGGCAGTTGTTTGGCTAAAAGTCCCAAGAGTGTCCCTGTGCTTCACACAACATAACCCAGGGTGGTGGTTCTTTGTGGGATCTTGAGTTAGGATGTGTGGCATTGCATTCTCCCAGGTGGGTTATGTGGAGTATGTGTTGAGGGGGTGTGTGAGGGGAGGTGCTTGTGACTATGGTCAGTGCTGCGAGTCCTCCTTCCCACCCAGCCAGATATCCCACCATGGAACGTGCTTCCATTGCAGGGAGTGGAAGTTGTCTTTCAGGATGTCAGTCAGTGGTGTCCTACTGTTTGTTGGTGCACAGTTCCCAGCAGGGCCTTGTGCTCCCCACAGCAGTAGCCAGTGTCTGCCATCTTGTCAGTCGTTTTCCACTCCCTGTGATGTGAGCATGGTTCAGGGTGGTGGTGATGGGACAGTTGTGGGGGTGAGCTATGTCTGTGACTATGACTCCCATCATGCTATTGCCTCCACCCCACTTCCCAGTATTCCCATACTTACTTGCTTTTGTGGGGAGTTCAGTGTGTGTGGGTCTGAGAGCAATGGCAAGATGGCTGACAGTGGTGTCCTGCTGTTGGTTGGTGTGCAGTTCCCAGCATGCCCTTGTGATCCCCACGACACAGCACCAGTGTCAGACATCTTTGATGGGCCTTTCCACTCTCTGTGGGATGTGCATGCGTGAGTGTGAGCTTGCTGGGCCATGTGGTGGGGGATGTAGAGCTGTGATTACGACTCCCATCATGCTATTGCCTCCACCCCCCTTCCCAGCATGCCCATCCTTCCTTCCTTTTGACTCTGCTTCCCTGTGGGGTGGGCTGCCTGTGCTGACAGGATGGCTGGGAGTGTTGTCCTGGCAGTTGTTTGGCTGAAAGTCCCAAGAGTGTCCCTGTGCTTCACACGACATAACCCAGGGTGGAGGTTCTTTATGGGATCTTGAGTTAGGATGTGTGGCATTGCATTCTCCCAGGTGGGTTATGTGGAGTATGTGTTGAGGGTGTGTGTGAGGGGAGGTGCTTGTGACTATGGTCAGTGCTGCGAGTCCTCCTTCCCACCCAGCCAGATATCCCACCATGGAACGTGCTTCCATTGGAGGGAGTGGAAGTTGTCTCTCAGGATGTCAGTCAGTGGTGTCCTGCTGTTGGTTGTTGCACAGTTGCCAGCAGGGCCTTGTACTCCCCACAGCAGTAGCCAGTGTCAGCCATCTTGTGAGTCCTTTTCCACTCCCTGTGATGTGCGCATGGTTCATGGTGGTGTTGATGGGACAGTTGTGGGGGGCAATATGTGTGACTACGACTCCCATGATGCTATTGGCTACACTGATTTGCCCAGCATACACAGAATTCCTTTCTTTCAGTGGTCTTCACTGTGTGTTGGTGTTGTAGTGGTGGCTACATGTCTGGATGTGTTTGTTAGTTCTATTTGTGCCACTGCCTAGCTGTAGTTGTAGTTGTGTTTGTACATGTGATGACACGGTTAAATGTAACTTTGAGATGGCATGTGTTGTGTTTATCTGACTGACATACACATTTTGGGATGATTCTGTTCTGGTTGCTGTGTAATTGCTATGAGTGCATGGTTTGACTCTCCCCTTGACAGTGATGTGTGTGTGTATTGTGGCAGAATATTGTGTACATTTGTTGTGTACTCACCAGGCTCTGGGATGTTCTCTAGTCCATATACGCTCACTGGCGGAAGGATGGCCCGCACCTTCTCCTCCCAGGGCCTGAGGTATACTGGCTTGGCAGGAGGGCCACTGCCGGTGTATTGGCTCAGGAGGTAGTCTTTCTTGAGCAGGTCCCGTACCCTCCTGCGCACGTCATACCACCTGTTCTGGATGTCGGTCTTTGTGCGCAGACATGGTGATTGTGCGTTCACCCTGTTGATGATCCTCTCCCACATCTTGGTTTTCTGGGAGATGGGGGTCTGTTGGACCAGTGTGCCAAACAGCTGTGGCTCTACCCTGAGGATCTCGTCTACCATGACTTCCAATTCACAATCTAGGAACTTGTGATTCTTCTTGGGGGCATGGTGATGGGTGGTGATGGTGAGTGATGTGTGTGTTGGTGTGCAGGTGAGGGTGTGTGAGTGTGTGTTTTGCTGGGTGTATGTGAGGTAGGTATTTGTTGGTGTGCTGATGGTGTGTGGCTTGTGTGAGGGATGAGCTGTGGGTGTGTGGTTGCTGTCTGTTGGGTGCTGGCAGTAGAATGGCATTTGCAAAGGATCATGGTTGGGATTTGTGTCCTTTATATGGGTGGAGTTGTGGGTGTGTCTTTGTTCTCTGTCCCCACCCCCCAGTATTTATTGGCTTTGTAATTGCTTGTTTGGCCTTTTTTTGTGTAATTTTTCCTTTGTACTGTCTGTGCATGTTGGAAACGTTCTTGTGACCGAGTCGGACCCTGCAGTTGTCTCGTACGGTCTTCTTCGTTTCGTTCACGCTGTGTTTGTGCAGTTTTCTATGCTGCGTACGCGTCGGTCGCAGTGTTTTGTGTTACTTCGGCTCGGTTTTGTATGCGTGTCGGTCGTACGGCTTGTCCTCCGTACGACTCGGTCATGGTTTTCGCGCCTTGCATCGTACTTTGCGGTTTGGAGTTCGCGTGTACGTTTCGGTCAGATTTGTTCCGGGTGCGTGTCGGTCGGTTCGATTCGCGTGTTTTTCCAGCCGGATTGCTGTTTTCCGTGCGGCTCGGTCGTTCGGCTTGGGTTCCGTACGTGTCGGTCGGATTTTGCACGCCTTGCATCGTACTTGGCGTGTCGGGCGCCACAGGTACGTGTCGGTCGGAATAAATTCCGGCTCCGAGTCGGTCGGTGCTTTTTCCGGCCCGGATCGGAATCGACCCCTATATCTTTGCTGGGGCAAGCAGAGGAGAAAGACTTCCATGCTGACACACTGACACGAGACGCTGAGGTTCCTGCACGCTGATACTCAAGCACGCAGTGGTCCGACTTCCCTTGCGGGGTGTCCGTTCGAGACCAAGATGGGTTCCTTCATTTTCTCACACCAGGTAATGGGGTCGGTTCTATCCTAGGGGTATTCTTGGCTCTACACCTACATACATGCTAAGTACATTTAGGTACATCTAGTTAGGGTTAGCATGGTAGGAGTATGTATTTTTCCTGTCATGTATCCATATACCGGCATAGATCTATTTTTTTAGCACTATGGTAGAAAGCTACCATCCATTTACTCTGTTGATGCTTATAATCGTTTATATCGGTTTCTGTCTTATGGTTGCTGCAGCACACATATTTTATACTAGAATGACGCTGGTTCAATAAATGCTTATTGAAATCGTCCCCATTGTTTATTCTGTGTATCTCTCTGAGACAAAGTGAGCACGAGTGACTGAGCGAAAAGTACTGCACAGTTTCCACGATCCCGGAGGGGTCAGGGTTGTCATGTTTGATAGTTGCCAGAAACTATTCTCCCCTTGGTAAGAGGGGTTCATAGTGGCACTGTGAGCTAGCTGGTATACTGGCGAACATATCTGGTGGGGGTGTCTGGAATCAGTCTGGACACCACTCCCACAGTTTATGTTGTCTAAACGCACAGATCCTATATAGATTTATAGGAACTACACGACATGGCGCCTCCAACGTTGGTTTGGTACTTATTTAAAGGTCAAATTTGAGTAGTTCAGTCGTGCTTTCTCAGAGACCCCTACTCACATCTACCCAGAGACCTCTGGAGTGGGAGGGGATAAATCCACCACAGCTGAGTAGGCATATCCTATGTATTGGTTGTAGGTTTATTCAAGCTTGAAGGATAACAGTTCCCTATTGCGCATAAAACCTTATCTCAGTTTCCTTGAAACTATTTCAACAATGTCTTCCGAAGAGGACGCTGCGACAGCATTATGTGCGAATGCAGCAGGGGAAGGGGAACAAGAAGGTGCTATAAACATTTCAGAAAATGTCAGAACTGCCCTTACATTTAAATTAGCAGAATTTGGAGTCACATCAAGAGGTGGGACAGTAACCTTCATGATTGAGGCACATGAATCATACAGGACAGAGGTATTCTATTCGTGGGTCAAATTCCCACCAGCAGATGCAGGCACAAATACATTTCATACTTACACTCCGGATGAAACACCAGAAGAATATTGTCCATACGAGGACATTTAAGTTCCGCTCACCTACCAGGAGCAAATAAACTGGTTTAAAGGCGCCCTCTCACACACAACAGAAAAAGAGAGACTCGGTCAGCTCAGCAGAGACGGAATGACTTGGCCGGTACTAACGGCTTACACACTGCATCCAGACGTTGACACATTACCAATAGCAGAATTATGTCCACTTCACAAAGAAATAATAAAACTTTACAGAAATCTGACAGTTCGTTATGAGAACACTCACAATACAACCAACTAAAATTACTCCAGCAGGTCAACTTCAAGGGACTGCAACTAAAATACCTCCACAAACAATGAACGCAGTTATGGGTAGAATGCCCACTAAACGCGAGCAAATGCCATTCTGGATAACTCAGAAAATCACACAGTTAAAGGCAGTGTTCACACACACAGGCCCTCAAGAAAAACACAGAATGCTAACAATCTGCTTGCCAATGGGGATAGCTCCTCTGATAGAGGATTGTACCTCTTGGGGTACAGTTTTCGCTGCCATCTATATCAGAACTCATGGTATCCCTTCAATAGCAGTGATACCAGACGTATTGAGACAGCTACAGAATGAGTATGGAGCAGAACCTGCTCTGAACTTAGGGATGAAATTGTTAGGAAATTTTGCCCAGGTATCTACGATTATGTTGGCAAACATTAAAGGGGAGGCAGCAGCAGTGGCACTACGCCAATGCCTGAGGGATTTCACTCCTGCATAACAGGAGTGGGAATTACCTAAAATCATTGAATATACATATGCCAAATTAGGTAGAGATGATTTGGGAGCTAGAGCAACAAAACCTCAGCTCATGGGTGGTCCTGAAAAGGATAACACCAAACAAGCACCTGATTCTTCTAAAAAGAAATGGGATAATAAACAAAAAAGAATACAGAGAATAGATCACAATCAAGGGGTGGGTCTCCTCAACAGGAGCCCTCCGAAAGGAGGTACAACCTTAGGAATCGTGATAACATTAAAAACCCTGACAGGTATCAGCATACTGATACGCGTTCCTCTTTTTCCTTTCAGGGTTCATCAAAAAACTCAGAGAGGGAAGGACGGTCAGAACACAGACAAGAAGAGCATATAAAGTCCAGAGACATGCAACACGCTTCAGACTATAATATCAAAAAAGAAGTTAAACCAAAATCAAAACCACAATTCAAAAAGAAGAGGGTGGCAGGTCTTAAAGTAAAAAATGCCAAAGATACTGAGGACTCAACTTCTGAACGGGGAATGGGCTCTGACGATGTTAGACAGCTCATCAGAAGTAACAATAGCTCGCCAAAACCTGATGGAATTTCTGGTGACAGTGGCGTTGAATGAACATATCACGGTGGAAACACCTGATACTAAGGTAAGTGTCCCGCACTAGTTATACAAAATAACTCTCCAAATGGAGGGGGACAAATGCAGAAAAATTAAAGGTCTCTTTTGTGAGAACCTGACTTATGGCTATGATATACTTTTGGCTGAAAAGGATTAGCCACCTCAGATCATTATGGAGTGCCCAAAGGGAGAAACAGTAATTTTACCGGCCTTTTCCTACCTCGTTCCAGTATCACTAAAACACTCATACACGCAGGAGTGGGCGGTAGCACTTGCTCCAGCATTATATCGCAATCATGTAGGGTGGGATGCTGAGTCACCTCACCATGTGATCCCAGTAAAAACTACTCAAACTCCACAGAGAGAGTACCCAATAAAACAAGATGTGAAAAAACAAGTCAGGTAGATCTTAGATCAACTTGAATACCAAGGAGTAATAGAGAATTGCACATCTTCAATGAATAATCCTTTGTTTCCCGTAATGAAGCCTGACAATTCATACCGTCTAGTTTTAGACTACAGACATTTGAATACATGCACAAAGACATTTGCAGTACAGAATGCACACAGTGCCGCATTAATTAATAAGATTGTGCGGAAACAATACAAAACAACACTAGATATCTCAAATGGATTCTTCTGCCAAAATATAGCGCCTGGAAGTAGGTATTTGACAGCATTCTCAGCCTTAGGCTCCCAGCGTCAATTTTGGAGACTGCCCCAAGGTTATAAGAATAGCCCCGGGTTGTTCTCAGCTAGAGTAACAGAGCTACTTGAAAATTTTGATGAGGAGGCATTGTCCTATGTAGATGACATTTATCTGACGGATGATGATTTATTGGATCATTTGACCAGGGTGAGCAACATAATTTTGGGATTTGCCTCAGAAGGCTACAAATTCAACTTTAAAAGATCAAAAATAGCCCTCCTCAATGTCCTATTTTTGGGATACAAGTTATCAAATGATGGAAAAAGCCTAGCAGCTAACTTTTTAGAAAAATGCGTGCAGCTCCGACCTCCAAAAACTCTAAAAAAAACTTACAATCCATATTGGGATTCCTAAATGTTGGCAGAACATACATTTTGGAATACACTGAAAAAGTGAAACCTTTCTACTATTTGATCAGACTTGATTTTTCAGTTCGGCATTGGACACACGGACACACAGATATTCTTCGTTCCTTACAAGCTGACATGATAGCTTCCAAACACCTACACACATGTGTAAATACCACATATTTTGGGATCCGTGTAATCGCGGGTCAATCTGGGTACACTTACCTAACCTTCAATGAAGGCGAAATGGTACCCATAGCATACAAATCACACTTGCACACAAATGCTAAAATGTGCTTTGCTTCTACAGAAAAAATTCTGACAACCGTACAGACTGCCGTAGTGAGAGAAAGAGCACTGGCTCAGGGGAAATGGATAATTGTTGTAACTCCAGTACCGGCCCTAGAGGCTGTTACAAAGGCAAGCGTTCCAAGCGCAAAAGCATTACATCCACGATGGCTATAATGGGCTAATTCTCTCACGGCAACAGATGTAGACTACATATTTGATTCTACATTAAAAACACAAGCATTTCTGCAGTACAAACAAGAATATCCTCTCCCGAAGGAAATAATGCCTCTAGATCAGTATGATAGTGCGAGCTGCTGCCGTAGCTGCAATTACTCATTCCAGCAGGAGAATAGATGGACAGATAATGGTAGCTGTCATCGCTTCACGCAAAAACAGCTCAGTCGTGCCAAAAGGCAATCCACTCAAGTACTCCTACAAGTTATATGCTCAAAATATTCTGTATGCTCAAATTCCAGGAGTGGGGGATAGAGTAATACCAAGCATGGATCGTAGATTATGTTTAATTCTAGCTCCACACGAGGGTCTGGGCTCAGGACATGCAGGGATTACTGCGACAGTTTCACTATTGAAACACCGCTATTGGTGGCCAGGTTTAACGAAACAGACAAAAGCATTTGTCCTTACGTGCAATATCTGTCAGCAGATGAAGGGTTCCACTGTAGCACATCCACCAGAAACACCACTACTAATATAAGACAGACCTCTCGCTTGTGTCTATCTGGACCACTGCAGCCCCTTACAATCTGATGGGGCTTACAAGTATATCTTGGTGGCAGTGGATTCATGCTCTAGATTCCTGTGGGTTTGGCCCCAGCGCTCGGCTGATGCCCAGACTGGTATAAAGGATTTGCGAGTCATCATAGGGACATAAGCGATTGGCACATTACATTCTGACCATGGCCCCACGTTTAGCTCTTGGGCTTACAAGGAAGCCTTGGGAAGTTTGGGTGTAGCATTGCGGTACTCCTCTCCGTATCATCCTGAGGGAAGTTCGGTTGTGGAAAGGAAAAACCGGGACTTAAAGCAATCCTTAACAGCAAGGGTATTAGGCTTGGGTGGCAGTTGGGTCAATCACCTATATGGGGTCCAGAGGGCACTTAATTACATGCCAAGAAGTTCCCTAGGAGGCCGTACTCCTGACAAAGTCCTATTTGGGACGAGAATGTGGGTACCTGACCTCGATTGTGGCAGCACAGTGGCGGATGAAAAACAATTTGACATCGATAACCATTTGGCTGCTTTACAGGAACTCAATGACTTCCAGGCACTGCAAAGCAACGTCCAAGTAAAACGCACTGCCACTGGGGAAGTAAAATCAGTAACGGCAAGACCTGCCTGGATCCCAAAAGTCAGGGATCTGGTCAGAGAAAAGATTGTGGACAAGAAAGAATTTGGGCCGTCCTACAGAAAGGCTGTACCTGTCTTGGCTGTCGAAGGAACAAGAACAGTACTTCTTCCGCCTCTTGCGGCAAGAAAGAAAAGAGATTCGTCTCCATTGATCTGATCAAACCACACTATGTGGCCGATTCTGAATAGCAGGCCACGTGAACTCCTGAGTAGCCACTGCTCTCCTCTCGCTACCATACAGGAGGCTCAGACAGAAAGACTGATAACATTTGAAGAGATGGAGTTACCAACAATGAAATACAATTTGTTCCTATTGAAATTGAACATCATCAAAACACAAATGAAACACAGATATCAATTCGGCCAACCACTGACTTCTACATCAATATGCCTCTACAGGAGTCATCTGCAAGTTCAACAAAACCTGCTGAGCTACCAAAGATAGATCGAACAGCATCCGGCTGCTTCATCAATTTTAACACTTTTTCTCTGGATCCAAGTGAACCTGAGTCACCGCCAGCTCCAGTTTCCCACAAAGAACAACTTCATGATTTCTACCTTTGGCTGAAAAAGACATGCCTTGTCTCACCATGGCTACAGCTCTGAATAGCAACTGGCATACTGTTCCTACTATTCTGGATAGGTTTGGTGACTGTCTTTTTCTTCCTCGTGAATGGACATTATCTCCCAGAATGCTCAGCAGTTTCACATGTGAACCTGGTACTGAAACCTCATACGTCATCTCATTGTGAACAGATAGACCTGTCCACTGTGAACATTACAGCACATCCAGTTCCTGAAGGAATAGTTTGGGACAGAGTTTCATATGATGTATTTGGTTCCACTGAAACTTTTAAAAATGCCACATATATTTAACATTTCTTTAAATGATATCATCAACTCCAGTACATACTCTGACGATTGGGATTTTGAAACTATAAATAGTATGCTGTCTGATTTATAACTGTCTGCAGCATTTACGAAAAATGAAATGTTTGATGATTCATCTGATTTTGACACCATGTACTGTTACCAACATTATGGTCATCATTTTTTGCATAAAACGAGTGCATCATGTAATGTTTTCACATACCACCAATGGGATCATTCCACAACACCACCGAAAGGTAGTTCACAAACGTGCACAAAAGTTTTCTTATTTTTCTGGGTTTAACACATCAGATCCACGCTCATATTATTATAAGCTTACACCTACATCTGCAAAGAAAAATATGCTTACTAACATGAAACAAATATGCTCTGCATCCTTTTTTGCCCAACTGTCTGAACAGGGTTTCGATTTATGGAAAGACACTATAGACATAAAATCAGTCTGGGGTACTAGGGAATGGCAGGTTCAGGGGACTGAGGCACTATTTAGAGCATGCATCATACCACAGCAGATTATTTTCCTGAACAACATTGTGCAACAGACCTCCTGTCTTGGGTTAGCCAAGATTAAGGACTTGAACACAACTCGTATTCCCTCACTTTCACAGTTTGAGGGATGGCAAAACTATACAGAAAATGGTGAGGGTACACTAGATGACATCATGCATGACGTTTCATACAATTCGACAGACCCCAATTGGAAGGGATGGTTGGTTTGGCCTATCAACACAAATAGGTGTCAGTCAAGATTCAAGGGTACCAACGAAGGGTTTAGTATCCATAGGCCTGACTTACGCTATGTACAACGAGAACATCCGGGGGTGGTGACATCATACAGTGTTGGGAAGTTATTCCTAGATTGGCTAAGAACCTCGACACTGACACAACACTTGTCCTTACTTTCAGATGAAATGGATTTAAGGGAATTTTTGCTAGGTCCCCGCAAACCACATCGTAAATGCTTCTTATATGCTGTCTATAGTGAAATTTGGAAAATCCCTCAACAAGAAGCTGCAGAGAGATTGCGTGAAATTGACAGAGTTAACTTAGAAAAGGCTTTGGTGTGGTTGACAATGGTATGACCACACTGACATCTATGATTTAATCACTGGGCAACATTGTATCTTCTGCTAGAGATATAATGGAACAGGATCTGGCCATCTTACAACACGGGCAGTCACAGTTACGATCCATTCTATTATTAAGCTGGACGCTACAATGATTGCGCTCTGGTCATGTGCCCTGGCGATATATTAACAGTACGTCTCTATTCTCCACATATAATCTATCAGATAGACAGACGAGAATGGTACAAAGAGATGCAAAATATACAATGCTGCACATTGAGAAATTAGACCAATTACCTTTCACCGTGGCAGAGTCACCGTCCACAGAATGGTTAATTCATGGCCATATAACATTGCCTGTAACAACTTTCCAATTTCAATATTGCCTGGAATGCCACCAGGTAGGCAGATATGAAGTAATGGGTAAGGACTTCATCAATGAATCTTGGAAATTACTGTATAGATTTAGATGCAGGAATGGGGACACTGAAGTGTTTCTCAGCGGTACAGAATGTGAGAATTCATTGAGTGGATGTCTCATTTGCCAGGATATTATGCTTCATGGTGCCTGCAATGGTTCAGGTGCAAACTTATCCTGACATTTAAAAGGGTCCGCAGCTGCCATAATTAATCCAGTGTTCAGGCTGCTCTCAAATGAGAGTTACCTTATGCTGAATGATCAAGGTTCTTGTGGGATGCTTCCAGGCATCACATATCTAGTCACAGTAAGTTCCAGGGTTACTTGTTGTATGCAAGTATTGTTTCCACCGACCCACACAGTCAGGGAGGCACCGTTATGGCCTTCGTTGAATTTTTCCTTTATACGGTTTGACACTCTGAGCCGAATAAAAGCCATGCTTTTGCAGAAAGATATGCCCTTAACCTCAGCCCGGGAGACTTTGATCTTCAGGTTGCAAGGTCCTCAGCTGAGATAAAGGCACTGGTACGAAGTAACTGCCCTTTCCATTTCGGAGAAATGGTACAGCGTATCTTTAACATGTCTGATATGGATCACTGATACAACATCGACTCCTAGAATATCGACCTACACAATTATCGAGTCACTAATATCGCACACAAAAATATCGACTCCCAATGCACAAAACTAAAATTATATAAATATCAAAAAATAATATCAGCAAAATAATTAGACTACAAACATATAGACTACAAAAAAATAGAACACAAAAATATAAAAAATATTAAAATAACAATGCAACAAAAATATCGATATACATAATATCGACAAAACAAACATTGATAAAATGAATATTAACTATACAAAAAAATAACATTTAAACATAAAAATAAATAATTTTCAATACTATAAAAAAACATATTGCAAACATTAAAACAGACACTAACAAAAAAATTGCAATAATAATAAAACTAAAACACAAGCTAATAAACTTTAAAAAAAACAAATCACATAAATACACAAACACTACAAAATAAAAAAAATCAACACTATCAAAAATAAACAGACATATATATAACATATTTAAAATAATATATAACATTTATTAACACATACATTTGAATTATATTACCAAACAAAATAAGAAAACACACACTAAATAAACAGTTAAAATTAAACAAATTAAATTATAACTGCCAAAAAATTCAAACAAAGCTATCTCAACCAATGAATTTAAACTACAACAACAAAAACCAATGGAAAACTCTAACTAATTAAATAAACACTATAAAGGCAATCAATTAATTGACACAAAATTTACCATGAAGCGGACAAACACTACAAAAGGATGAAACTTTGAAAGACAAACAACAAAACGAAAAAGATCTACAAATGCAACTAAACAGAAAAGCTTTTATTAAAGATAGGAACAACATTTTTTAAATAAATAACTAAAATTAGCTTAAAAAAAATTAAACATACACATACTAACCTAAAATATAATTACTTTTTCTTTATATGTCATAGATTAAACTTGACCAAAACTCTACCTCAAAAATTCAAAACAACGATTTCCTCCCAACAGAACTACAAAACCAACATTAACAAAATATATGAAACAATGTAAGTATATATCTTAACTGATTTAAAGAGTTAACTGATTAGCCCTAAAAAAAATATTGAAAAAGCAAAATATAACTAACAAATTCTTTTATTTTACTTCCTTCTAAAGGCTACAATACAAAAACAACATCAAACAAATAAATTACATCAACTAAAAATAGTATGTATACTACTCCCCAACAAACAAAATACTACCTATATAGAACTCCTTCCAATAATTAAACAACAAACAGAAAACTACTTCCCACAAAAAATAATACTAGAATTCGAACAAGCAATGATCCAAGCAGTTTTAAAAATATATCCACATACAGCAATATTTATGGAGACATCTCCAAAAATCAACCCTAGGCATAGAATATGCAACAAACAGCAACTTTGCTTACCAAATGAAAAAACTAATAGCCCTGGCCTATGTACCAACAACAGAAGTAGCAAACCACTATAATATACTTACCAAAAGTCCTTTCTACCAAGCCAACGAAGCACAACTAACACCCTTTCTTGACTACTTTGAAGACACCTGGGTAGGAAGACTACATAGATCAGGGCACCGAAGAGAACCCAAATTCCACATCCACTGGTGGAATGTCCATGAAAGCACCCTAGCACAAAAAGCTAGAACAAATAACACAGTGGAAGGATGGCTTCCAAGCCACAATAGGAAGAGTACCACCAACTTCTCACAAACTAATAGAAGCCATCAAAAAAGAACAAAATTACCAAGAATTAAGGCTAGAACAATCCCCAACTAAAATATGTCCTAAACTTAGTAAACAAACAAAATCAATGTACGAATACCTACAGTACAAAACTAGACTCTACCCAAACACCAAAGGACTAGAATATCTAGATATAATAGCCAAATCTATACTTTAAAAATAAGAGAGTAGCAAACCATGCAGCATTTAATAATTACAAAACAATCAAACAACATATTTTTACTCTTTTTTAAATTAATAATTATAATTATGTCATTTAATAAAGACGTATATAAAAATATATGACATAATATAATTATTAAAATAAAAAAAATAAAAAAGCAAACAAAATGTTAACCAAAAACATTTCCCATATAATAATAATTAAAAATAACTTACAGTTTTGTAGCAGTAGATGGTCCTCAAAAATGAACAAATCCATAGTATTTAAAATGAAATACGAATCTATGAAATAAGTAAAGCCCCCAAAAACATGTAAAAATACAACTGTAGAAAAAAGGCTGCAGCGACGAAATCCTCTCAATAACGAAACCCTCAAAAACCTGAAAATTCGTTTAAAGAAAAAAACTTTCCAACAAACCCGAAAAATAAAAGGAAATGTAAAAAAGTAATTTGTTTCAAAGAAACTAAATACATTTTCCTTTTTAAAAAAACGCGGCTTCACCACCATAGTGTATCGAAACCGGAAACCTGCAAAAATAAAAAACACCCTCCCACATAAACACATAAAAACCCACACACATTAATTACAACATTTAATACAACATAACATAATTAAATATCACATAACTAGCACTATATAACACACTACTACTCTTAAAAACTTTGTCAAACACATCAAACACTAAACTACCTAAACAACACCATACTACACAAAAAATGGACATTTAACACTCTAACAAGTCTAACTACACTACCACTAGCTTCCCCCTGCCCTAAAATTACCTTAAAAGTAAATTAAAACAAACTTACCTTAAGCGACTAAACGCAGCTCCCAGCCGCGAGGTTCATCTTCCAAAATGACCTAAAAACGAAATAGATAGACAGAAAAGTGAGCAAATAGAAAAAAAAATGGCTGCATAATAAAAATGAAAAAAGACTACCTCCCCATAGACAAGTAAGGAGAATTAAAAAAAAAAAAAAAAAGTACATATATATTTTTATATTATGAAAAAATAATATAAAAATGTACAAAAAATGTAAAATATATACAATACTATATTATCACAAAACATAAAATATAATATTTAATATATATTAGGGGATCGATTCCGATCTCAGTCGGAAGGGCTCCGAATCGGATCCGGAGTTACCTAAACCGATCCGGAGCCCTTGTTTCCGACCAAATTGTTCACAGTTCCGAACGACCAAGTATGATGCCTGGAAAGCCTTAGCGCTGACCGAATATTCTGGGAGGCATTCGGAGAGATAGAGCCCTCCGGAGCCGATTCGTACAGTTCTATGGACTTCCAACGAGCGAGTACGATGAACGATGCGGACAGCCTTTCCGATTCGGTTTGCCCGGATCAAAAAGGCTTCCGGAATCGGTCTTTAAGGGTCCGTAGCTGGCCCCCCTCCAAATTGGGCCTGTGGGGGTACCCATGGGTCCCCTTTACCCAACCATGCACAGTGTGTCGGGCACAATGGGGGCCCGCCACAGGGTGCATGTTTTTCCCCACCTACCCCTTTTTGCAATGGGAGCCTATGTACGCCTTCGGTACACAGGCTCCCATTGAGTTCAATGGGAGTCCGAGACGAACCGAGTCAGTCACTATACGGGTGCATCGGAATCGGTTGCATGGACTCCCGGAGCGCGTTTCGCTTGGAAAGCTCTCCGGCATCGAGTCGTTTGGAGGGTTTCCTAACGGGATCAGAATCGGGTCCTAAGAATGTATATTTACGTGATGTATTTAATTTTCAGCATATAAAATTACCAAAAGACTATTGTGAATGTATAAACAATATGACAATGTTTAACCCCCAAAAAATGTGATGCAAAAACATATTTTTGAAAAATATTTCTAAATTATTTAATATATTAAATATTATTTATACAAAATAATAATATTTAATATACTAAGGGGCCAATTATGATCTCGTTCGGAAAGCATACCGACCGAATCGGTTCCGGAATGCTTTCAGAATGACTCGGATCGGACGAGTCTGACCGAGCGATTTGGATGCATCCGTATGCATCCGGATACGATTTGGTCGGACTTCCATTGACTCCAATAGGAGTCTGTGTTCCAAACGTGAACACAGGCTCCCATTGAAGAAAGGGGTGAATGTAGAAAAAAGTGCATCCTGTGGCGGGCACCCCATGGTGCCTGCCACACTGTGCATGCATGGGTAGGGGGGTCCCTTAGGTACCCCCAAGAGCCCAATTTGGAAGGCCCCGGGTGAAGGGGGGCCTGCTACGGGCCCCCAAAGACCGATTCCGGCAGCCGTTTCGTTACAGATAAACTGAATGGAACGGCTGTACGAATCGGTCATCGTCCACGCTCGCTCGGAAACCGAGTCCATAGAGCTGTACGAATCGGCTCCGAAAAAGGCTAGACCTGTCCGAATGCCTTTCGGAACTGATTCGGACAGCCCTTACGTTTTCCGAGCATCGTAATCGGTCGTTCGGAACTGGGAATGATTTGGTCGGAAACAAGGCTTCCGATTCGGATTCGGCAAGCCCGAATCCGATTCGGAGTCCTTCCGAACGAGATCGAAATCGTCCCCTTAATAATAACCAAAAAAATGAACAAACTATCACATTGTAAAATACATATTATATTAATTTATTACAAAAATAAAATTATCTAAAATGTATTAAAAAGATATATAAAAACGAATGTACTAAAATGTTTGTTTTTCTTTCAAATAAATGAAAAATCACAAAACTTAACAAGTCTATAATGAAAATATCAAAAATATACCTATTTTACTATGGCATAATTGTGGTTAAATAAAAATGTAAAATGTTTCTAAATTGTTAAAAATATAAATGTATTTAACAATATATTTGTAATCTTGTAAATGTACACTCGAATTATATGTTAAAATGTTTTATGCTTTATAATGTACTCTGATTAATATTAAAATTTGTTAAACTTTTTTTTATTAATTACAAAAAATGTAAAATAGAACTGAATGAAAACATTTTAATTGTGAACTTCTAAAATATATACTCTCTATTGTGAATAACCATATTAACAATATAAACTCACATACGTCTCCTTTTTATATATAATTAATGTATAAACTGAGAGACAATGCTAGAAAATAAAACTGAAAAAATGACTATTCCAACTACAAACTAAACTCAGGAAACTGCTGGATAGTAAAACTTAAAAAATTACCATTCCAACTCCAAACGCACTAAACTCAGGGAAAGTGCTAGATAATAAACCACAAAAAATTAATATTCCAACTCCAAACCAACTAAAATCACGGCAAGTGCTGGATAATAAACTAATTTAATTTACTATTCCAACTACAAACAAACTAAACTCAGGGAAATTGCTGGATAATAAACCATAAAAAATTACTATTCCAACTCCAAACCAACTAAAATCAGGGAAAGTGCTGGATAATGAACCAATTAAATGTACTATTCCAACTCCAAACTAACTAAACTCAGGGAAAATGCTGGATAATAAACCATAACAAATTACTATTTCAACTCCAAAACAACTAAACTCAGGGAAAGTGCTGGATAATAAACCATAATAAAATTACTATTCCAACTCCAAAACAACTAAACTCAGGGAAAGAGCTGGATAATAAACAAATTAAATTTACTATTCCAACTCCAAACTAACTAAACTCAGGGAAAGTGCTAAATCAATCAATCAGGGAATTGTAAGCGCGCTACTCACCCGTGAGGGTCTCAAGGCGCCGGGGGGGGGGTCCGCAGATCTGTTTAGCCGAAGCGCCAGGTCTTGAGGGTCTTCCTGAAGGTGTTCAGGGAGGGGCGCGTCTGATGTCTGCTGGTAGCTCGTTCCAGGTCTTGGCTGCAATGTGAGAGAAGGATCTTCCGCCTGCTCTGGCTCTGTGGATGCGCGGGGTTTCGGCCAGTGCGAGGTTGGAAGATCGGAGGTTTCTTTTGGGTACGTGGAAGTTGATTCTGTCGTTGAGGTATTTGGGTCCGTTGTTGTGTAGGCATTTGTAGGCATGAGTGAGGATTTTGAAAGTGACTCTTTTCTCCACGGGGAGCCAGTGGAGACTTCGTAGGTGTTGGCTGATGTGTTCGTGTTGGGGGATGCTGAGGACGAGTCTGGCGGCGGTGTTCTGTATTGTTTGGAGTTTGCGGAGTAGGGACTTGTTGATGCCGGCGTAGAGAGCGTTTCCATAGTCCAGTCTGCTGGTGATGAGTGCGTGGGTGACTGTCTTCCTTGACTCAGGGGGAATCCACTTGAAGGTCTTGCGGAGGATGCGGAGGGTGTTGAAGCAGCTGGAGGTGACGGCGTTGACCTGTCGGTTCATGGTGAGTGATGAGTCGAGTACGATGCCGAGGTTCTTGGCGTGGTCTGAGGGGGTAGGTGGGCTTCCAAGGGCAGTCGGCCACCAAGTGCTGTCCCATGCAGAAGGGGTGGTACCGAGGACGAGGACTTCTGTCTTCTCGGCATTGAGCTTCAGGCAGCTGTCTGTCATCCAGACTGCGACGTCTTGCATTCTTTTCTGGAAGTTGAGTTTGGCAGTGGTGGGGTCTTTGGTGAGGGAGAGGATGAGCTGGGTGTCGTCGGTGTAGGATACGATGTTGAGGCCGTGTTGTCGGACAATGGCTGCAAGGGGGGCCATGTAGATGTTGAAGAGGGTGGGGCTCAGTGATGAACCCTGTGGGACTCCGCAGGTGATTTTCGTGGGGTCTGAGAGGAAGGGTGGGAGTCTGATCCTTTGGCTTCTTCCGGTGAGGAATGATCGGATCCAATCCAGGGCTGTTCCTTGTATGCCTGCGTCTTGTAGTCTGGCGACTAGTGTGCGGTGGGAGACGGTGTCGAAGGCCGCTGATAGGTCGAGTAGGATGAGGGCTGCGGAGTGGTCTTGGTCCAGGAGGGTGGGGATGTCGTCTGTGGCGGCGAGTAGGGCGGTCTCTGTGCTGTGGTTGCTTCAGAATCTGGATTGAGACGGGTCGAGGACGGCGTTCTCTTCAATGAATCGTGTCAGTTTCCTGTTGACTGTTTTCTCTGCAACTTTGGCTGCGAAGGGGAGGAGCGAGATGGGACGATAGTTCTTGCGGTCGATGGGGTCAGCTGTGGGCTTCTTGAGCAGGGGTCTGACTTCTGCGCACTTCCAGTCATCTGGGAAGGTGCCTGTTTTGAAGGTGGTGTTGATGGAGCGTTGTAGTTCGGGTGCGATGGCGGCTGCGGCTCTGTGGTAGATGTGAGGGGGGCAGGGGTCGGTGGGGGCCCCTGAGTGGATGCTTTTCATGGTCGAGGCGGTGTCTTCGGCCGTGATGGGTGTCCAGTTGGAGATGGTGGGCTGGCTGGTGTTTCTGTGGGGCGGGGGGCCATCTGTGGCGCCTGGTGGATGGTCGATGAAGTTGTCGTAGAGGTTTTTGATCTTGAGGTGGAAATAGGTTCCAAGCTTGTCGCAGAGGTCTTGGGATGGTGCGATGTCTGTGGCTTCGCTGCGTGGGTTGGTGAATTCCTGAATGACACTGAAAAGTTCCTTGGAGTTGGTGGAGTTGGCCAGGATTTTGTTGTGGATGAAGTTCCTCTTGGTGGCTCTGATCTGGTTATGGTAGTCCGTCATGGCATCCTTGTAGGTGGTGTGGTTTTCGGTTGTCTTGGTGTTTCTCCAGTTCTTCTCCAGGCATCTGCAGGTGCGTCTGGCTTCTTGGAGAGCAGTGGTGAACCAGGCGGCTTTCCTGGGATGTTGTCTGTCGGGGTTGCATAGCGGGCAAGCTCGTCTGCGCAGTTGAAGATCCAGGTGTGGAGTTCTCTGGCTGCGTTGTTTGCGTCGGGTGCCCAGGTGTGGTTGTCTCGGCTGAGGGTGGAGTTAAGTTGCTTGTCTGTAACCTTGCTCCAGTTCCTTTGAGGTGGGCGTGGGGGTGGTTTGGGTGCCTTGGGTTTGTTGATGGCGAAGTGTACGCAGTGGTGGTCAGTCCATGGCGGCTGCGTTGTGTGGCTGAATTGGACGCTGTTTCCTGCCGCGAAGATTGGGTCGAGGGTGTGTCCTGCTCTGTGGGTCGGTGTGTTGATGAGTTGTTTAAGTCCGATGCTGGCGAGGTTGTCACAAAGGATAATGGAGTTGGGGTCTCTGGGGTTGTCGAGGTGGAAGTTCAGGTCTCCAATGAGTATTTAGTTTGCTGAGGCGATGGCGTGGGGTGCGATGAAGTCGGTGATGGTGGTGGCGAAGGGTGTTCGGGGGCCGGGGGGTCTGTAGATGAGGGTTCCTCGGAGTGTGGCTTTGGGGGTGGTCTGGATCTGGAAGTGCAGGTGTTCGGCGGAGGGGAAGGTTTCACTGGATAATAAACCATCAAAAAATACTATTCCAACTCTAAAACAACTAAAATCAGAGAAATGCTGGATAATAACCATTTAAATATACTATTCCAACTCCAAACTAACTAAAATCAGGGAACGTGCTGGATAATAATCCATTTAAATTTACTATTCCAACTCCAAACTAACTAAACTCAGTATAAGTGCTAGGTAATTTTAAAAACAATATTCCAAATAACAATTGACTACATGCTTAGAAAACACCCCAAAAAAATGTAATTTAAATTTGCATAAATATACAAATATTTTTTACATTTTGAAACTTAACACAATAAATGTACAATATATTTTTATAAACATTTAAAAATATCAATAAATTTGCTAAAAATCTATATATTATAAATAACATTTCAAAAAAATAAAAAAAATAAAAATATTTAATAAATTCTTTTATTTAAAAAAAGTAATTCAAAATTAAAATTTATACTAAATTTCCCAAAATGTTTATTTTTAAAATTTCAAAAATGTGACAATTTATTAGCATAAAATATTTACTTTTTAAATGTTTTTATTTTTTTATTTGTAAAAAATGTATAAACTAATACAACTAGAAATAATATTATATACATACAAATGAATGTAAAAAAATAAATGTAAATAAAATACATTGTAATGTTTAATATTCTTTTAATCCATTAATTTTTAACATAAAAATATCTACACCTCAAATAAAAATAACATTTTTAATTTTAAAGTAATATTTAGAATTTTGCAAATTTTGTTAAAATTCTCATTAATATTAGTTTAAACAAAATATATTATAAATTACTCCCAACCCTTATCCCCTAAAAACCTAACCTCAAGCTCCTAAAAATATAAATAAAATGTTTTAAATATATATTACTTAAAACAAATATATTTTAAATTACTTCCCACCATTATCCCCTATAAACCCAACATCCTGCACCTACAAATAAGAGAAAAAGCATTTAAAACATACATTTTAACATTAAAAATTATATTTATACATATAAAATAACTACTACTAAAATAAAAAAAGAATATTTAAAACATTATGCAAAATAAAAACACTAAATAGTCGATATTATTTACAACTATATTTTTAACATCAATATTTTCAAAATCAATATTTCTGAAACACAAAAATTGATGTTTTTACCTCGATATTTTGCATCCTCGATATTCTTGACTCGATATTCATGACAAATCGATATTTCTTCATCGATATTCTGTATGTTCACCGTCTGATACGAAGGGTATAGTACACCTATTTAAGACCATAGGTTCTGGACTCTTAAGCACCTTTCAGACAGTTTCCGGAGTGATTCCAGCTTTTATACACTCCGTATTTGGAAGCATTTTTGGAGGGCTTCTGCTAATCCTGCTACTGGTAGTGGGAATCCTGATTTTAATTTTTCTGCTACGCAATGGATGACCCAGTCACCAAGGAGATGAAAAAAACGCTCTTGGAGCGACGTTACCGTGACCATATGGTACTCCATCTGGGCACACATCGACTTCGGGAGCTAAGCGAGTCTTGGTTCCTATCATTCCGACCAGTCTGGATTGACTGTGTTTTGCCTGTTCTCCTCTGGTTGCTCTGCGGACAAGAATGCGTGTTGGATCTCTGTCTAACACTTCCATCGGTTGCACCACCGGACGTGGATGTATTGCTGGACCCGTTAAAGGCCTACGTAGTGCAGTGTCCTCAGCATATTCCCATGTTGATGTCGGCATTCTTAGAGCTACCACGGGGTGCTTCAGCTCCTGTTGGATTGGATACCGTCTCTACTATAGGCACACAGGCTTTGGATGTTTCAAATGCTTCCCCAGCATCGGCTGTGGGAACTGTAGAAGATCATATTTGCTCGATTGACCTGATCTGTGAGGTGTTACAGGGACCGTCGCCTGCGAAGGCAAGCAGCAGTGATGTTGCATCTCACACACAGGACACAAACATTTTGGCTCTCCGTGTGCTGGGAAGAATACGGCCTTTTTCCAAAACAACTGAAATTGGAATTTTAAACAATTTTTTTTCTTATTTTTTCTTTTCTTCTTTGCTATTACTGAGCACCATGGCTTTCAGACACTCTCAGTTGCTCAAACTATATATGTGAACATATTTTAAAGGGCTTATAACATATATAAAGGATTTATAGAGTTTTCAGGCATTTTTTATAAACTTTTAGAAATGTCTTTTTCTAAACATTTTAACAATGTTTTATGATTGATTAGAAGGACATTCCCTTTTTAGTATATCGTCCGGTCAGATGATGAGTGGGTGTTCTGATTTATAATTTACCCCAATATAGGCTTGGGTAGTCACCTAACCTTTCACCTACATTTACCATGCCATTGTACTACATAACAGGTTTGTGCTGACCTTTTGCCTAGTAAGGTGCTGCATAAATGTTGTGCGGTTTTCTCCGAAAACTAGCCTAATTTATTATGCATGAGGATTCTCCGAATCACAGCAGGACTACCATCTTCTACATCTTCTGCATAATAACTATGTATAAGCGTCATCCCTTTCGTCATCCTCGGCCGACATGACACAGCAAGGTAGAACCCCTGAGGGTACGTTTTGGGTATATAAACACCATATCTTTGCTGGGGCGAGCAGAGGAGAAAGACTTCCATGCTGACACGGTGACACGAGACGTTGAGGTTCCTGCACGCAGATACTCAAGCACGCAGTAGTCTGACATCCCTTGCGGGGTGTCCGTTCGAGATCAAGACAGGGTCCTTCATTCTCTCACACCAGGTAATGGGGTCGGTTCTATCCTAGGGGGATTCTTGGCTCTACACCTACACACATGCCAGGTACATTTAGGTACATCTAGTTAGCGTTAGCATCGTAGGAGTATGTATTTTTCCTGTCATGTATCTATATACTGGCATATATCTATTGTTTCAGCACTATGGTAGAAATCTACCATCTATTTACTCTGTTGATGCTTATAATCGTTTATATCTGTTTCTGTCTTATGGTTGCTGCAGCACACATATTTTACACTAGAATGACGCTGGTTCAATAAATGCTTATTGAAAACGTCCCCATTGTTTATTCTGTGTATCTCTCTGAGACAAAGTGAGCACGAGTGACTGAGCGAAAAGTATTGTACTGTTTCAACGATCCCTGAGGGGTCAGGATTGTCATGTTCGATAGTTGCCAGAAACTATTCTCCCCTTGCTAAGAGGGAGCATAGTGGCACTGTGAGCTAGCTGGTATCCAGGTGAACATATCCGGTGGGGGTGTCTGGAATCAGTCTGGACACCACTCCCACAGTTTATGTTGTCTAAACGCACAGATCCTATAAAGATTTATAGGAACTACACGACAGAACAGAACGCAAAAACATATGCAGGTTCCGTGTGAAAGTACAATGTGGCACAAAAGCAAGCGTGCGTTTGTAGTAACGTGTGCAAAGGAAAATTAGGCCTACAACGTGCACAGTTAGGCTAACATAGGGAAAACTACAATGGGCCATGCATGAAACATACAACAATGAGTGTGCTGAAACTCGGATCTTACAGTACTCGAAAGCAAGGTACCCTGTGAGCGGGCGTTCAGGTTCTCATCCCAATAAAGATATTTCACTTTCAGCCGTGCCCGGATCCAGACCGGAAATCACGCTGTCCCAAATCTTCAGCCTTTTGAGAAAGACTGATGTACTATGAAATGAACTCCATCCCAATCCTAACTTCCACTCCAGAATCAATTGCATAACACGTAACTGACTCCGCCCCAAACCCACTGATCAGAGAAACTGATTCCATAAATGATTAACCATGCCCAAGGCACACTGACCTCAGAATGGTACAGATCTCAGGTGGCCCAAATTAAACCTGCCTACCAGAGGCACCTCTCTGACAAGTTACTCACTCTACTTTAAACTGACACATTTTTGATGGTGCTGGGCAACATGTGCCCAGCCTTTCAGAGGCACTGATCCTACACCAGCCCTCCACGCCTTGCAAAAGTAGGATATAAACAGACCATCCACATGCCACCTTCTCTACCCCACTTACCTCACAAACGATTAAAAGTGCTCTTTGTGTATTGGCTCCCATTTTATCAACCTCAGAAGGATGACAGGCTGGGTTCTCCCTGCTTGAACTTGTAACCCGGAGGTTGCACAGGCCCTGGGGAAGGGGCCCGGGTTAGCTAAGCCATGTTAGCCAATGGGCGCATAATAAGGCCATTAATAAATATACGCCTGTGGGCTGTCTTGAGCCAAGAGTGAGAGGAGCTAAGTAATATGAAAGCAAAAAGAAGGGAATGTGGGAATGTAACCATGAATGAGTGGGCTGGAGTGAAAGCGGACATGATTATGCAGGATTTGCAGGCCAGGGAGCAGCAGATCCTGCCTACGGGACAGGAAGCTCCACTCATAGCGCAACACCCCTGATATGAGCGCCATGGGCTTTGTTTCCATTCCAGCCATTAATTGCAAGCCCTTGATTAAATTTGACAATTATGTTGATGTAATTGCACCCTAGGGCCATTTTGGTACTTTGAGATCCCATTAATAGAAGTTCATTACGAGTTGGGCCAGCTCGCCAAGTGTGTGCACGTAGAAAGTGCGCAGGGTGACCATCACGGCAAGATGGATGGATGCCTAGGGAAGGGGAGGAGCGCAGCGCTGGGATGACAGCTCCTCAAATTCACATCCGCTCCTCACCAGTTACAGAAACTACAGTAACTGTAGATTTATTTGTACAGAGGTAAACCCCACACCACAGTCATGCCAGGCACAGCTGGTCCACCAACTGCCAGAACAACACGTAGAACCCCATGACATCATTGTGGAATGCATTTACATCATAATGAGCGGCAGCCTCAGCCTAGCTTGAACTGCCTAAGTACATTACAAACTGCCAGGAAGAAAATGTCTTTTTGTGTTTGAAAATACACAGGTGACCAAAACTAATGCTTAATTTGAGCCAGTGGCTGCTGGTGTTCATTCTTGGGGACCGGCACTTTTTTTTCTGCATCAGAGCACGAGTGGGAAAATAAGCAAACGCGGAAAGACGAGGAAGAAACGGAAACAACGTCATAAAGGGAGAAAGCAGGGACCTTCAATAGAGAGGTGAAGGGGCAGGAAGTACCTGGTATTATTGGATTAAAGAGACATGAGGTGGATTCAGGACTGCGTAACCTTATTACTGATCACATCATGCATTAGATCAGTGATGGCACATGGTAATTCATGATTTAGTACACACAACCCCTATGCCCAAATAATAGTGTCGTAGTGTGACTGTTCCAGGGCCTGAATTTATTAATTCAGGAAGGTTTTTACCCTTTTTCACTAGATTGGTAAAACTGCTGGGGATTACTTCCTCCAAGGTGGGGAAGCAGTGCCTAATTTGTAAAACTATAGGTGCCAGGGGTCTCGTACCTGCCATGTTGTCAATTATAGTAAAAACACAGCTAACCTTCACACACAAGTGTGACGATTCGGACTATTCCAGGCCTCCAAAGAATGGCTTGGACAGCAGGTAATAGTCATGTTTAATGTATATTGAATTAATAATGAACTGTTGTTGTGGTCATCTCTAAATTAGTCAGACAGCGCCAACTTGAGGCAGACTGTCACAAGCGCCAGTGTTGACAATTAAGTGCTGTTGCCGAGCACCGGAATCTACTGGCTCAAATTAAGCACTGTGGACAGCTAATTATTTTTGTGCTATTCGATGGTGAAGAAATCATGTTTTTGAAATCCGCAACAAAATGACGTGCCATCCTGTAAGATGTGGGGTGGGGGAGTGTACAGTTTGCTACTTCACAGACATAGGAAGGTCCTTGGCCAAACTGGGCCTAGTGGTGATCCAGCGGGTTACTAGCAACAAGCATTCATACACCAAATACTCACTTGGGCCCATACATTCATACTACGCTAGCAATTTCCGCTGGTGGGTCAGTTGTACTCTTTATCAAATCCCTGCTACCAATTACTTTTCTGATTGAAGAGTAATGACTTACCAATGGACCCTTTGCTAATTGGGAAGTTTAAAATGAGTGACATTCATTACAATTCATAATCCTGAAATAATCCTCATACCATGTCAATTTAGTTCAATTTCTTTAAGCCCATTGTTTTAAAATACGGCCCATCACAATTAATACATTTGCTTTATTTCCCACCCGTCTCACGACAAAGTTTATTACAATGTTTATATAAATTGTTTCTTTCGGTAGGGACATCGTGGGTACAATAGTGTTGGCCACCAGGTCATGGCCTTGGACGACGTCCAGGTTGACTTCATCGTTTCCTCTGGGCAGCCTTGCAGGGCGCATGCGCAGAACCATTGTCTCTCGAGTTTCAGTTCAACCAACCCAGGCCCATTTATGAACTAATAAAAAGTCAAAGAAGAAAATATTAAAATCACAAATAAATGGTTTCACTGTATACCCACTATGTCTACTCTATTCCCGTTTAATTAAAATTCTATCCCGCATTAATAGCGTTAGAATACCACAGTTTAATTGCAACATATGAGCAAGCTGTAGCACGTGAAAACATTAAGCAGCCATTTTAATACACACTGCGCAGAAGCAAGGATTTCCCTCCAAGCAAAGAAAGACATCACACCATGTGATATGGCTGACACATGCGCAATAAGGTTCCCGCGCTTTAGCGGCCATTTTGGATTTAGACAAGCGTTATTTGTTAGTTTAAACACATAGGCAAGCTTCCTTCTACTTGTATTCGTGTGTGCATTTGTTAGTACGAACATTACAAAGTTTAATAAATTAATACTGTGAGAAGATTGCTTCCGAGCAAGTCTCATTGTGAGTTCTTGCTCCATCAATCCCCTCTCTGATGGCGTTTCTGAGCCATCAAATACTACCCACAACCAGATGCCAACTTTTTAGCATAAAATTGTCTCACCTTCATTTTCACACTTTCTATTTTTATCGTCTCCTTTCAGTTTCTTGTATAATTCGCTTTTCAGATTTTCCAGTACAATTTCATCAAACCTTCGTTTCTTTCCTTTTCCTGTCACTCTATACGTCTCATTCTTTCTACAACATTTGCACCATATTATTATTGACATTTCTATTATTGCTACCCCTGCTAAGGGTACTAATATTTGACCTATAAGTCCTTTCCCTATATTAGCAAACCAGGTACCAATTGACGTAATACTATTTGTCAATCTTTCCCATACACTATCAACTTCCAGTGGTTTTAGTTCCTTCTCAAGTTTTGTTATATTCTGTATATAGGTTCCAATTTCTGCACTTTTATCAGGTATATAAGTGCAACAGTGCTTTGACTACAATAATTTACAGACTCCGCCCTCTTTTGCTATTATATCAAGAGCAAGTCGATTTTGAATAACCATAGATCTAATCGCAACCATTTCCGCATTAATCATTAGAAATCCTTCAGCAGTGTCCGTTGATAAACGATCAACCACTGTAGATAATTTACATATTTTCCTTGAGTTCAGAATTATTCCCACTGAAGGTATCAATGCACCAAATATATCACCTACAATTTCAGAAAAACTAGCTCTTTTACTACGTGTTAATTCACTATTATTTTCATTGCTCCCAGTGTTTCTTTTTACGTGGTATATTTTTGGAAATACTATTCCAAAATAACAACTTCCATACCACCGTGTAGGAAGCCTAAAGTAAGCCTTATTCCCACACACATAATGTATTCCAGGAAAAACTGAATCCGTTCCTTCTTTTAGTCCCCAACCTCCAAGAATTAAGAAATTATGTTCACATTCACTGGTACCGATGAAAACATTGTTATAATCAGTCTTTAACCTATGTAGACAAATTTTCCCTGTCTTTACAAAATCCAGAGCCATAGCAGCTTGAGTCTTGCCAGGTGTGTAACTACCCTCTTTCTCAGCCCAAGGTGGCAAATGAGCCTTATGCTCAGATGCTTTCTTTTGGAAATCTTGTCTTCTATTTTCTACTAAATTCAAAAATATCTTTTCTTCTTCATGTAACGCACATGTTAGATTGCTTCTATGTGCATGTGTTATATCTATCGATTTCATTGTTAGGAAAAATTCTCCCATAAACTGTGCGTCTTGACTACTAAGCACTGGGTTCATATTCTTTCGAATCGGAACCTCAGAAAATATCACATCTATGTTTGAGTAATAATACTGAAGTCTCCCTGTTTTATAAAATAAACTAGCCAATACACTACATGATATGCCATAAGTTAATGGCAAATGATGATATGTTAACCCTTCTGCTACTGATTCTGGTAACTTCATACAGACATAACAATTACTAACTTCCATGGTATCTACATATTGAAATAATAATTTTGTGAAAACATTCAAACTAGTGTCGTTATCTGTTACTTCATGATGAAACTCCCGTTCATCTTCTGCTTTTAGTTCTACTCTATTACTTTTCAAGTTCTCTGTCCTTCCCTTCGTTTCGTTGTTAATCTTTTTATCCATTATCAGAAGGTAAGGAATTGCTACGATCACAACTAACCATACTATAAGCACCACTACCAGACTACATATGCATATAGCACAGCATCTTTTACAACATTTCTGTTTTGGTCTCCCAGAAACTATCGTCAGGTATTTTTGACAAGGAAGATTTCTCTTCTTATCTTTATTTCAAGTCTCTTTACGTTATCAAGGTGGTTTTATTTCTTTCTCATAAGTCAGTTCCGCACTTGTTCCTTCGTCACCACTTTCACTTGACTCTGAGCTCTCCTAGTCTTCAAGGATGATATAAGTCCAATCAGGACCTTTAAATTTGTTGTTCACAAGTTTCAGTCTTTTGCTTTTTCGTTTTTCAATTCCACTTGTTTGTCCCGTTAGGCTTGTCACTTCATTTACTTGTTCTGGATCTTCACTTCTGGTTGTTATGTGGTATTTTACTCTTTTAATGACACTAGGCCAACGATCACCTTTTCTGACCTTCTTTGTTTGCACTGTCTCTTCACTTTTTATTTCTTCTTCAGAAATTCTTTTATTTTCAAGTTGTGGCACAATTTGGTTTTCTTCGATTTCGGTTTCTTCTATTTGTTCTTTTTCAGGTCTTATTGGTTTCTCTTCAGCTGCTCCACTGTGAGTTCCCAGTAACTGACCTTGTTCAGGATCTACGTCTTCATGCTTGAGATTTTCGTGATCTTCTTCTTGAATGTTTTTTTCCTAGATCTAACTAGTTCTGATCAGGGCTTATTGCACTTTATACTTCTGCAGCCTGACCGCGTTCTTCTAGACCTGTCTGTCCCTGCTCAAAATTTGTTGGTTCATTGTTGATTTGAGCCCAATTTCCTCTCCCTATCTGATCCTGCTCAGGTTCTCTTATTGTTTCATTTTCCTCCTTCTGAGCTGCTTCTTCTTCGCCTATCTGATCTTCTTCAATTTCTTCTAAATTTGCTTGGCTTCTTGTTCTATTGTAAACTTCAGGTGTTTCAACCACTGGTATCCAGTCCTGACTTGTGCTCGGTTGTTCTTCTTCAGCTTCCCTCGAATCTCGCACCTGAGATTCTTCCGCTGGGCAACCTTCAGCTTCCTCAGTTATCGATGCTGTCTGAGGATTTTCTTCTTCAGGGTCTGATACTCTTTTGGTGTGGCTTACATGATTCCAATTAGGCAATCCTGCACATTTCACTGCTGTGTTTGTAATTAGTATGACCTGACAAGGTTCGCCCCACCTGGGTGATAGACACGTTTCTCTGGTGTGGTGCTTCACAACCACCCAGTCTCCAGGATTCAGATCATGATCTTGTTCAGGCTGCCTGGAAACTGCGTCTTCCCCAACCTGGTGAGAGACAGAATGCACTAGGTCAGCCAATCCTTTGCAATAATCCAGAACCATATCATCAGTTATATTCAGCAGTTTATTTGTAGGAACATGTGCTTGTCTCATTGCTCTTCCCATGATTATTTCGTGCGGACTCAATCCGGTATTTCTATCAGGAATGCTTCTGAGTCCCATTAGAACAATTGGCAATGCATCCGGCCAATCTAACGAGCTTGATGCACACATTTTTGCCAGTCTTGATTTTATTGTGCCATTCATTTGTTCAACAACTCCAGAAGCCTCTGGGCGATATGCACAGTGCAATTTTTGCTCAATTTGGAATGCTTCACAGATTATTCTAATCACATCATTGTTGAAGTGCCCTCCTCTATCTGATTCCAAAGTTACTGGGAAACCAAACCTAGGAATGAGTTCTCGTAGCAGCAACTTTGCGACTGTAATACTGTCATTCCTTCTGGTAGGGTAAGCCTCCACCCACTTTGAAAACAGACACACTATGACAAGTACATATTTCAGTCCTCTACATGGTGGTAACTGAATAAAATCAAGCTGCAATCTCACAAATGGACCCTCTGCCTTTCCGATTTTCCCAAAACCAATTATTGTTTTTCTTCCTGGATTATGCATTTGGCAAGTTAGACACCTCTGGCAAAGACTCTCTGCTGCAGCCCTAAACCTTGGATTGTACCAATTTTGTCTGAAGAGCCTAATCATTGCATCTCTCCCTACATGTGTGTCTCCATGATACATCTGGCCATTTGTGAAATCAGACAGTCGGGCATGACTGGTCTGCCATCGGCATAAATCCATACATCGGCGTCTGCCCTTTGAGAACATCCCATTTTAATCCATGCATTTCTTTCACTCTCATCAGCATCATCTTGCAGTTGTTTCACATCATTCCATGTTTCAGGTGGTGCATATAGCATAAATTGGCAGCTGATTCCCATTCTTTCAACCCTTTTATTTACTGACAATCTATTTTTGGCACAATGTTGAGCCACAAGATCTGCGTATCTGTTGCCAACTACCACCCAGTCATCTCCTGACTGTGGTGCAGCACACTTCACCACAGCCAATTCTTTTGGTGATTGTATTGCTTCCAGCAGTTCTTTTACAAACTGTCCATTTTTAATAGGGGATCCTGAAGAAGTCATGAAATCCCTCTGCATCCACAGTTGGCCAAAATCATGCACAACCCCGTAACCATATTGACTATCTGAAAATATAGTTACTTTCTGATTCTTCCCAGTTTTGCAGGCTTTTATTAAAGACATTAATTCAGCTACTTGTGCAGATTTTACTCCTGGTAAATAGGATGCTTCGACTATTCCAGTTAATTCACATACTGCATATGCTGCACTTAGTTTACCATCATCATGCCTTTGGCACGAACCATCAACAAACAGTTCCCTGTCTGGCTCTCTGAGGGGTAGTTCCTGTATGTCAGGACGTGGTTTTGTGCACAGTTCTGTGACTTGTAAACAATCATGTTCCTCTTCGTCATCTTTAACTTCCTCATGATACGGATCTGGTAGTAAGGTAGCAGGGTTTACTATTGTGCACCTTACAATAGTCACATTTTCAGCACCTAAGATTATTCTCTCATATTTAGTCAGCCGACTAGGAGTAAGATGCTGAGTTCGGGTTCTTGTCAACAGAATAACAACTGAATGTGGAACAAACACTTTAACAGGATGTCCCATTACAATTGATTCACTTTGTTCAATGCTCAAACATGTAGCCGCTACTGCTTTTAAGCAGCCTGGCAACGCAGCTGCCACTGGGTTCAATGTAGCAGAAAAATATGCTATAGGACGTCTGTCCAAACCATGTCTCTGGGTTAGGACTGAAAGTGCACAATTTTCTCTCTCATGACAGAATAATGCGAATCCTCTTGTATAGTCAGGCATACCTAGGGCAGGGGCTTCGCACAAAGCACTTCTCAATTTTACAAAAGCTCCTACGCTCTCATCATCCCACTCAACTGGGTCCTTTGCCTTCTTTTTCGTCATTTGAATTAATGGCTTTGCTAGTAGAGAAAACCCAAGTATCCATTGTCGACAATAACCTACTATTCCAAGGAACATTCTCACTTCTCGTTGGGATACAGGCATTTGCATTTTCTTGATTAATTTTACTCTATCAGAGGTTATCCTTCTTTTTCCCCTCTCAATTTGGTGTCCTAGATACTTAACTGCTGTTGTACAAAACTGCAACTTTTCAGGTGAAACTTTATGCCCTTCTTCAGCTAAGTGATTTTATAGTGCAATGGAGTCAACAACACAGTACTCTCTGGTGTTAGATGCCACCAGTAAATCATCTATATATTGTACTAAGACTGAACTTCCTGGCATCACAAGTTTCTCTAAGCACTTTTTCAATATCTGATTAAAGATGGAAGGACTTTCCGTGTACCCCTGAGGAACACGATTCCATACATAGACTTTGTTTTCAAATTTAAATGAAAAAAGATACTGGCTATCTGGGTGCAAATGTATGGAAAAGAATGCTTGGCATAAGTCAATCACGGTAAACCATCCTGCACTCCAAGGAATCTGGTATAGGATTACTGCAGGATTTGGCACTATAGGACAACAAGGTTCAACAATCTTATTTATTTTGTGTAGATCTTGAACAATCCTATACTTTCCACTAGGTTTCTTTAGACCCATGATTGGTGAATTACAAGGGCTACTCATTACTTCTTTTAGTATGCCTTGTTGTACCATTCTGTTAATTTCTTCAATAACTCCTGCCTTTACTTCTGCACTCATCTTGTACTGTCTGGTATTTGGAAAAATTGCACCTTCCTTTACAGTGATTTTAACTGGGTCTATTTTGACCATAAGTCCTACTTCTTTTCCCGTGAAATCCCATACCATGGAATTTACTGCAGTTTTTAATTCTTCTGGCAACTCGTCTTTTGTTATCAAAGAGAACATCTCATCTACTTCTGTACCTTGCTTTGCAATCATACATTTATATACATGGTCTTCATCCGGGGTCTGAACAGCCACACCATCCGGTGTGCAGAAAATTGTGCAATTCATTTTACACATCAAGTCTCGGCCTAGTAAGTTTACGGGACTGGAATCACATACTACAAACTGATGAATTTCTCTAAAATTTCCAATTTTTACTTCCATTGGTTCGGTAAGAGGTGTTCTAATCTTTCGATTAGCTACACCCACAACTTGGATAGCTTCTCCAGAGCGAGGAAGGTCTGGGATGTCTGCTGTTCTCACAGTAGACCTGGTAGCACCAGTGTCCAAAAGGAAAGTAATATCATTACCTCTTACTTTCCCTTCAACATATGGACCTGACTGGTCTACCGGTAAGGATGCGCCAAGTACGCACTCCTTCTCCCCCTCTCCTAGGCACCATCATTGATTATATGGGCAAAAATCATCCTGTAAAAGAAGTTGTGAAGTTACATAGTCATTCTTACCACTTCCTCCTTGATATGCGACGTCTGTACCGTGCTTTGCTCTGCTTACATTACCCTGTATAGGTGCAGGTGGCAACTGACTGAGGATTTACACCCTGCTGTGAGTCATTCTGCGTCTGTGGATTTAAATTTTGATTTGGGCCATTATTATTCCGAATCTTTTTACATTCATCCTTCCAATGTCCCAATTTTCCGCATCCATGACAAGGAAATTTCTTTTTAGCCTCTTCTCTGCTCATTCGTCCTCTCATTTTTCCACCATTCCCAGTGTCACCATTCGTGCCAGAATCTTTTCCCTGATTATCACTTGGATTATCCAAATTAATTCCCTGTCGCTCAGCCATTTTCACTTGAGCCCACATCACTTTCTCTTGTAATTTCTTGTGCCTATCTTCAATGTCATCTCCACAATATTTCGCATATTTCAAAATTTCGTCAATCGGTTTCCCTTGCCAGCACAACATGTGCTGTTTAATCATCTGACAAATCTCTGGCTTTAATCCATAAACAGATCGATAGACAAACTGACTCATGTTTTTATCTCCAATATCCTCAAATCCACTATACTGTTTGAATACCTGCAATAAACGTTCATAATAGGCATGTACCGATTCACTGGCTTCTTGGGTAGTTCTGTCTATTTTCACCCAATCTGTTTCTTTTGGTGGTATTTTCCCTTTCAGGTAAGTTATTACCTGCTGATACTTTTTCATTACATCACTTGATGGGGCACCTGTCTTTGGATCTCTAGGATACTCTTCACTTGGCCAATCAACTGTAATTTTACAATCGGTCCATAAATCGGCAGGTACCACTATGTCGAACAAACCATCCAAATCCTTCAACAATACCTTTGACACTTTCACAAACCTCTCAACCTGCTTGTACCATTCAATTGGTTTTTCTCTCAATTTTGGGAAATCATTCGTAAATGACAAAATATCCTGTCTACTCCATGGGACATGAACATAACCTCCTCCAGGTACTTCTCGCATCGGATAAATTTGATCTGTTTTCCCTGTTTCCTTCATTAAATATTCAGAAGTGGTTCTACTGTACCGTGCCTCTTCCTTTTTCTTTGTCCATCTAACTTTCCATTTATCTAGTTCTCCCCATTTCTGTAAAACTGTCATTAATTCCTTTACTTGTAATTTTCTTCCGGAGGCATTCATGTTTTCTAAATCTTTGTCAGAAAAGTCTGCTCTATATGGTTTTTGTAATACTTTTGACTTCCCTATTTCAATTCCCATCTGTAAAGCTAAATCTGATAATTTCTCATGGAATATCTTTACATTTCTTGTGATACTTCTGCACACGAACAATAGTTCTTCTTCATCGTAAGTATTTAGGCGATCTACCCCTACATTTCCTGCTATCATTTCTTCTAATTCGACTTTTAATTTGTAGATGTCCATGATCTTTGGGGGTGAACTCTGTTTGTCTGATCCTTGTGCCCACCTTTCTAAATCTTCTGGCGTTACTACTGTGGCACTTTTGGTTCCCGAGGAGGTTACTATATTTACATCTTTGGAACAACCAGGTGTTATTCTTCTAGGTATACTATTTATAGATCCTCGAATAGGTAAATCCATTAAGGATATCATAGATTCACAATCACTAAATTGATCCTCAATTATTACAGGTTCTGGTTTTGGGATTTCTACAGGTGTGGGCATCGCTGATGGTTTCGGATAACTTACTTTGTCACCATATAAGGGAACCACTGGACCGATGGTTACAGGTATGGTCAGTGAATCAGGATGAACACTCAATTGTGTTACTTTCTGTATTAATTCTGCTCTGTTTTTATCTATTGCTTCCTTTTCCTTATCGTGAAGTACCCCACTAACTGGGGGATTATGCAATACTTGCGGCACCAATGGTGTTCTTAACAGTGGTGCACTTGGGGTGCATCCACTTGCCCCTTCCTGATATGGTGGCGGGTTCTTTAATATTTCTTCCATAAATTCATCTTCAGAATCTCCAAATCTAGTCAAATGTTTTGTCTTTTCGGTGCATTTGCTCTCTAACGATTCTTCTGCCATTAATATTGGATACAGACCCTCTGTAAGCATCGCTCTTCTCCACTGTTTCATCTGACCGTCCCTTGACTCATTTTGATATCTAGGAAAAAATCCCCGATAACCCCTATTACTTCTGGATCGGTCACGTTCAAATGCCTCGGTTTCCCACTCCTCTAGGGCTTCGTATTGAGTTAATCTTGGTCTGGGCTCCAAGTCATTCATCCTTAATCTTAAATTTTGAAGAATTCTCCCACTGAAAGTGCCATTTTCTGGAAACGCTAATATTCATCATTTTTTGTATATTCTATCCAATTCTCTAACCATACGCAAGTATGATAACCTCTCTCCATCATCATGAATGAAGCGGGCGTTTTAGCTGGTGGAATGATAATTCCTTCTCTAGTTTTGATGGGTTTATCCTTCTTAAAATAATTCTTAACTTTTTGTAGAAATGACATTTTTCTCTTCTCTCCGTACATTTTCGCTAAATTTCTGTGTACAAAATTATATTCTGCAAAACCTAGGAATCTCCTATCCGGACGAGTTCCTGTTAAAGTTGGATCGCGTTTCAACATATAATTTTCACTATCCACTAGGATTTTGACTTCTATGCTAACAACCAATTAAATTCCAGCTAACAATTATTTCTGAACCAATCCTAGCGCGACTTTTCAGTGACGTCTATTCTGACGACCCCTCCTTTACAATCTGTGCTTCTCTGTCCCTCGCTGTTTCGACTAATCCCAGCGCGGCATCTGTGACGTCAGTACTACTCCTGACTACTGACCCTTCCTTTACAAGGGTTGTTCCACGCCCGCTGTTTCAACCAATCCCAGCGCGGCGTTTTGTGACGTCAGCTTCCTCTCCGGCAGCTGACCCTCCCTTTACAAAAACGTACGCAAAACTTTATTTTCTATAATTTTTATTAAAATTCAGTAACAACATAAAACATTCGCTATCGTGCCAGTTTCTCTAAATTGGAAAAGATAGTTTCTCTCACACTTAGTAAAATCTTTCCGTTTACTAAACATACACTACGAGTAAAACCCTTCCGTTTACTCTTCACGTAAGCTTCCGAAATACCTGCTATTTCTTCAATGTTACCCTTTCTAGGTGATATAACATCAAATTTTACAAGCGTATTCCTTTGCTATTACTCACACGCATAAAGTCCCTAACAAGTACTGATAGCCCTACTTAACTTTTCAGTACTATTTCTGCCTGACAGATAACCTCACTGCAGTATGGCTTCCACTTACCATCCGCTATTCAATTTTCCCCGGGAATTCTGGACAACATAAAACAACTTTGAACAAACGGATGTTAGTTTATAAAAATAAAATTCTCATTACCCAATTAACGAAGTCAAACCATCCTCTGATAACCAGACAACTGATCCAGCGGGTTGCTAGCAACAAGCATTCATACACCAAATACTCACTTGGGCCCATACATTCATACTACGCTAGCAATTTCCGCAGGTGGGTCAGTTGTACTCTTTATCAAATTCCTGCTACCAATTACTTTTCTGATTGAAGAGTAATGACTTACCAATGGACCCTTTGCTAATTGGGAAGTTTAAAGTGAGTGACATTCATTACAATTCATAATCCTGAAATAATCACTGAGTCAGGAAGTTTTAAAATGTTTATCTAAAGATTTAGCAGAGTAAAATACAGAACCACATGATACTTAATCGTATATCAAGGATGAAGCATAATAATCAATTATCGGTCAATGACGGTCCCTCAGAAAGGAGAAGATAGAGATAGCAGCACAACTAAAGGTTGCGTTTATATTTACCTAAAGGTGCGGGAACCAAACCCCTTGGCCACGGAGTTGGAAAGATAGGACCCAGGAAGGATGAAGAGCAAAGACCTCCTCCAGGTTCAGGAAAGGAAAGGTGACCTCTCTATCAACGACGCCTGCGTCGTTCCCCTCTCTGATACTTCGCTTCTCCTCGATTCCTCCTGTGTCTTCCTTCTAATGGACTCCGCCGCCCCCTCCTCAGGACCTCTCTGGACAGCGATTCAGTCTGCAATCGATCAGCTTCTCATGGATCTCGAACTAACTAATTAGCTAATTCTATATCTATTATACCCTTCTATGCCCATGTACCTCCCCTTAATGTTGCAAAATTATGGGCCCACTACTTCTGATTGGACGGGGACAGGGGGTTGATCCTCACACCATGTCAATTTAGTTCAATTTCTTTAAGCCCATTGTTTTAAAATACCACCTATCACAATTAATACATTTGCTTTATTTCCCACCCGTCTCACGACAAAGTTTATTACAATGTTTATATAAATTGTTTCTTTCGGTAGGGACATCGTGGGTACAATAGTGTTGGCCACCAGGTCATGGCCTTGGACGATGTCCAGGTTGACTTCATCGTTTCCTCTGGGCAGCCTTGCAGGGCGCATGCGCAGAACCATTGTCTCTCGAGTTTCAGTTCAACCGACCCAGGCCCATTTATGAACTAATAAAAAGTCAAAGAAGAAAATATTAAAATCACAAATAAATGGTTTCACTGTATACCCACTATGTCTACTCTATTCCCGTTTAATTAAAATTCTATCCCGCATTAATAGCGTTAGAATACCACAGTTTAATTGCAACATATGAGCAAGCTGTAGCACGTGAAAACATTAAGCAGCCATTTTAATACACACTGCGCAGAAGCAAGGATTTCCCTCCAAGCAAAGAAAGACATCACACCATGTGATATGGCTGACACATGCGCAATAAGGTTCCCGCGCTTTAGCCGCCATTTTGGATTAAGACAAGCGTTATTTGTTAGTTTAAACACATAGGCAAGCTTCCTTCTACTTGTATTCATGTGTGCATTTGTTAGTACGAACATTACAAAGTTTAATAAATTAATACTGGGAGAAGATTGCTTCTGAGCAAGTCTGATTGTGAGTTCTTGCTCCATCAGTGGGACCCAGCAGGGTGGGAAAGAAGAAGCGAGAAACCAGGTAAGGAGAAAGGATCAGTAAAGGTGAGGCGAAGAACTGCGCTCAGGGTTGGGGAGAAAAGAGAGGAACATGCATCACGCACCCAAAAAATTGGTTTTTGGAGTGGTGGCGCAGACAGGTAAAAAGCACGTGAACAGGGGACAGGAGGCACAGAAAGAAGGAAGAGGAGGAGGTGTGAGTCAAAGAAGGGTGAGGACTGAAAAAAGGACAGAGGTTGTCTCAGTGGTCTTCTCCTATTTAAGGTAAATTAGAACACTGGAATGTTGAGAGCTCCGTTAAAGACAATGGAGTAGCTTTTAATTAGGCGCGGGCGGAGAGCTCCGCTCCGCCCGCGGAGTATGCAGAGATTTGCCTACTCCGTGTTCCGCAGAGAACGCGGAGTAGGCAACTCTCCGCACAATCCGCGGCGGAGCGGAGTTGACCCCGCCGCCCGCCTCCAGCCCCCCTAGTAAGAATTAAATAAAAAGGCATTAAATGGAAAATAATAAAGACTTACCTTGACTGCGGCGTCCCTGGGCTGCCGTCCTCCTCTTCCTCGCGTTTCACGGTGATCTGCGCATGCGCGCGCGCCCGCGCATGCGCATTTCTCGCAAGTTCATCAGGCATCCTTTTGCAATAGCTTCCTGTTAGAAAGATGATTCTTCGCGCTGTGTTAGGAGTGAAAGATGTTTAATCAGGAAACACAGGATAACGGTACATCACCAACTGTACAGCAGGATACCCAGCTCTGGAATGAGTGATTCATGAGATGGCATGCATCACTACATTCCATGACATAGCAGGGTTCCATGCATCTCTAAGATTACAACACATCCCTCTTTCAATAAGGAAAGAACAATTAACAAAGAAAACAAAATATCAAAATTACAGTAAAGAAAAACAAGAGTTGAAAAATCCTGCAAAGGAAACATGGCATAAGAGAAACATTGCATCAATATAAATCATAGTCTTTTAACTTCACAAAAATACTGCAAGAAGGAAACATGGCATAAAGGAAACATTGCATCAATATAAGACATAGGGGCCGATTCCGATTCCGGCCGGAAATCTCTCCGACCGAGCCGGACCCGGAGAGATTTCCGACCGAATCGGACTCTGGCAGTCCGACCGAACGAGTACGATGCGCACGCATGCCATCGGACTCGAGTCGGTCGGACTCCCATTGAAGTCAATGGGAGCCGGTCGTACAACGCGTACGCGGGCTCCCATTGACTCAATGGGTGCGAGGCGGACAAGGGCGCCCCCTACAGCGTGTACGCATCCATGCGCATCACGGCGTACATGCACAGGTAGGGGGACCCATGGGTCCCCCTGTGTGCGACTCGCGCGCCTACGCGTACAGGGGGTCCGACGCGGACCCCCAAAGTCCGGCTCCGACAGCTTTTTCGAGCCGGATGGCGCGAGTCGGTCGGACTGCTCGCGGCGCGCATAGTACTTACCCGGCCGGGATACGTCTCCATAGCGCGGTGCGAGTCGTGTCCATGCGAGTCGGTCGGAGCGTGTTGAAGCCGCGTTCGAGTCGGTCGGAGATTTCGCGGGTGCCTGCATCGTACTCGCTCGGCCGGACCCGCGTACGATTTGGTCGGGAAATAGGGCTCCGAATCGGATCCGGTAAAGCCGAATCCGATTCGGAGCCCTACCGGCCGAGATCGGAATCGGCCCCATAGTCTCTTAACTTCACAGGCAGGTTTCTACATCTTCCAGAAGAAGTGTCAACTTCCCTGTTGCAAGTATTTTCACTCAAGGAGTCATAACCATCAGATAAATTACTCTCAAATGGTGTATGTATATTTGAGGATTTCCCAGTATATCTCACCAGCCTAGACATGCTCCATATGCAACCTGTGTCAACTTTCACCACATTCTTTCTAATGGCAACAATGGTGAAAGGGCCTATGAAACTAGAATTCCCTTTAGGAGTATGTCTTGGACTTTTCACCATAACCCTGTCACCAAGGCACCATTTTTTACTTTTCACACGCATTTTGGAGTCATAACTCAATCTGTATTTTTGCTGATACTCAGAAATTCTAGAACGCCTTGTTTAAACAGAAATACCCACATCAGTACATGCAGGCAGCCAAGATGGATTTAACTTTGAAACAGCCTTCCTTCCCCTCAAGACTTCAAAAGGAGACTTCTGCGTGACTACATTAGAAGTAGTACGGTGTGCCCACCACGTATCTCTTAAGACACTGCTGAAAGACAACCTTGACTCAAGAGCACACTGAGCACTACTTTTGCCAACCCGGTTCATCCTCTCAGTCAAACCATTGGCCTGTGGTGTATATAAGGCCGTTTTCTGATGAATTATGTTGAGATCCTTAAGAAACTTGAACATCTCATGAGACACAAATTGTACCCCATTGTCCGTAACCAAAAACTTAGGCACACCCTCAGAAACAAATACATCTCGAAGGAAGTCGATAACAGTTTTAGTGTTCACAGTAGACACACACTTAGTAACCACCCATTTGGAAGTGTAGTCCACTAGCAAAAGAACAAAACGTTCGTAGGAAGGCAAAAGTTCAAAAGGACCTACAATATCTAAGCCCAATTTTGACCACACAACATCAGGGACCTCTACAGGTGATAATGGCGCATGATTAGGAATGCGAGACTTATCGCTGGAGGCACACGACACACAGTCCTTAACAACATTTTCAGTCATGTGATCCATACCGGGCCACCAGTATCTTTCTCTCACCCGAGCTTTGGTGAGACTTCTCCCCAAGTGGCCCTCATGAGCTATGTTAATTATTCTGTCCCTGAATTCAATGGGAGGAATCACTCTATCTCCTCTCATAAGATTGCCACAGTAAAACGACAACTCATCTCTCACAGACCAATACGCTTTCATTTCTTGGTCTTAAGCCTTATAGTCAGGCCACCCCTGGCTCTTCCACATCCTGAGAGAAGAAAGAATTTTGTCTTTCTTTACACCATCCAACCATTCTCCACTGGACAGGGCTGGCTCAGCAACCCAACATACACTCTCAATTTCAGCATCATTCTGTTCATACTCAACAGGCAACCGAGAGAGACAATCGGCAGCTTGTTACTGGGGCCTGGTATATACTGTACACGAAGGTTATATTCCTGGAGACCTTCACTCCAGCGCCTGAGTCTGGGTGTAATATGCTCACTGTGACGGCATGAAAAGATTTGAACTAAGGGACGATGATCTGTCCTAACCAAAAATGGAATACCCCAGAGATAAAACTTAAAGTGCTGCACAGCCCAAAACACACTCAAGGCCTCTCTCTCAATACACGAATAGTTGAGTTCTGCATCCCTGAGAGCACTAGAGGCAAAAGCGACTGCCCTCTACTCCCCATCCACAACTTGGGAGAGTACCGCCCCCAATCCCTTGAGGCTGGCATCAGTGGTTAAGATGGTTTTTCGGTTGACATCAAAATGCCCAAGAGTAGGCATCCTCCCAATTTCAGATTTGATGTTATCAAACGCTCTTTGGCAGTCATCAGACCACAGGAAATGCGTACCCTTTTTTAGCAAAGCCCTGATGAGTTCAGTCACACTAGCAAATCCTTGCACAAACTTTGAATAGAACTCAGCGAGTCCCAAAAATGACCTCACTTGTTCCTTATCTTTAGGTGTGGGGGCTTTCACGATGCTCTCTGCAAGTTCTAACTTGGGTTGGAATCCTTCTCCTGAGATCACATGTCCTAAATATGTAACTGATCCTAACCCAATACGACATTTTTGTTTCTTTACAGTAAGTCCCCTCTCCTTCAACTTCTCCAAAACACAGGTTAGTATCTCACCATGTTCTGCCTCACTTTTACCATAGACCAAGATGTCGTCCTGGAAGAACATGATGTTGGGTACTCCTTCCAGGACCATCTTCATGACCCTCTGGAAACATGCCGCCGCCGATGCCAACCCGAAAGGCATTCTCAGGAAGCGGTAAGCTCCCAGAGGTGTCACGAAAGATGTAAAATGCCTCGAGTCTTTGTGTAGGAGAATTTGGTGATGGGCTGATGATAAATCTAACACACTGAAAATCCGGGCTCCTTTGAGCATGCTAAGGGACTCCGAGATATTGGGCAGAGGTTGGCGATCTACCCAAATCCATTCGTTCAAACCCCTCAAGTCTACACACATCCTAACGCTGGCACCACCATCTTTGGGGGCCAAAACAATGGGGGCCAACCATTCTGAGGCTTCTATCTCCTCAATGACTCCCAAACTTAACAGTCTTTTGAGCTCAGTTTCCAATGGCCCCATCATCATATTGGGCACTTTTCTCACTTTATGCACACAGGGTACAGCTCTTTCTTTGAGAACAATTCGGTGCTCGAACCCTTTAAGGCAGCCCAAGGTGTCCGCAAAGACTTCAGGAAACCTTTTGAAGCATTCACTACCTTGATCTTCATAGTCCACCAACATGACCTGATCTCTGGGATCTCTTGCGCTGGGATTAAGCATGATGCCCAAGTCACGCTGGTGTCTCCATCCCAACAAATTGTCCCCCCTCTCAGCCACATAGACTTTTCCAACAGTACGTCTATTTTTAAATTGAATACAAGCCTCAACATATCCAAGGACATTAATTTTTGCACCACCATAACTGACAGGATTTATGTCAGGTGATGACAATGTCATACTGTCCAACCCCACAATCTCATCCCATTGCTTGTTGCCGATCATGGTGAAAGGCGAACCAGAGTCAGCTAGCACTACAAAGTCATGACCGTCTACTAAGATGTTGCATTCAGGCATTGTTATTTTCCTTGCATCGACTTCACCATCATCATCACTGATACTTAGAATTACAGTGCGCACAATCTCAGCTCCTTTCTCTGGGTTACGAGCTTTAGTGGATGACTTACAAACCCGAGCATAATGCCCCTTGACACCACATTTGTTGCATACCGACTCTCTGGCGTAGCAATGAGGGTAGTTGGAGAAGTGTGAGAAACTCCCGCACCTAAAGCACTTAGGTTTAGGAAACTCCCCTGGGGCTTTGTCGCTGGCGCTACTACTGGTATTAAGAGAACGACCTTCACGATCTGTTTTCGCTGGTAATCTTTGGGGGGACCACGCATGCGTGTATCCTTTTCCGCAACTTTATACTTGTCCACAGGTGAGACTTTGGCTACATTGTCACAAACCTCCAAAGTGTCACAATCTATTAGAGCATGAACATCACCTTGCCCCTCCTTTTTATCTTCACGATTTTTCCTCATCTCTTTCACCCAAGTAGAAGTATTCTCCATACCTTCTACAATGGCAACAGCTTCAGCCAACGACGGGTTTTTTGACAAAAGTTTTTCCTGAACTCGAGTGCTATTGGTGCACCTCACTAATTGAACTGCCAAGTTCTGCCAAGTTCGGGCTGGACTGCCAAGTTCGGGCTGGACTGTTCCCATGAGGCACAGGGTCAAGACTGATTTGCATATGGCCAGGTCAAACTGGGGTGGCATGGTGAGCAAAAGAATGATGGATTTAACCCAGATCTCTTGACTGGGGGTGAATGTTTTGATTTGTTCTGCATTCCGTCCATCAATTGTGTGTCTTTTGCTTTCTCGCCCTAAGTGCGCCAGGTATGCCCAGACGTGGGTCCTGGGCTCACTGTGCCACTGGAATCAAGCTATCCTGGCTGAAGAGGAGTGAAACCCCGAAATTGGTCCTAGGATGCTTGTTTCCGGTGGAGGGAGGACCTGGCTTGGCAGTTCGGGCTGGACTGTTCCCATGAGGCACAGGGTCAAGACTGATTTGCATATGGCCAGGTCTAAACTGGGGTGGCATGGTGAGCAAAAGAATGATGGCTTTAACCCAGATCTCTTGACTGGGGTGAATGTTTTGATTTGTTCTGCATTCCGTCCATCAATTGTGTGTCTTTTGCTTTCTCGCCCTAAGTGTGCCAGGTATGCCCAGACGTGGGTCCTGGGCTCACTGTGCCACTGAAATCAAGCTATCCTGGCTGAAGAGGGGTGAAACCCCGAAACCGGTCTTAGGATGCTTGCTTCCGGTCCAGGGAGGACCTGGCTTGGCAGTTTGGGCTGGACTGTTCCCATGAGGCACAGGGTCAAGACTGATTTGCATATGGCCAGGTCTAAACTGGGGTGGCATGGTGAGCAAAAGAATGATGGATTTAACCCAGATCTCTTGACTGGGGGTGAATGTTTTGATTTGTTCTGCATTCCGTCCATCAATTGTGTGTCTTTTGCTTTCTCGCCCTAAGTGCGCCAGGTATGCCCAGACGTGGGTCCTGGGCTCACTGTGCCACTGGAATCAAGCTATCCTGGCTGAAGAGGGGTGAAACCCCGAAACCGGTCCTAGGATGCTTGTTTCCAGTCCAGGGACGACCTGGCTTGGCAGTTCGGGCTGGACTGTTCCCATGAGGCACAGGGTCAAGACTGGATTTGCATATGGCCAGGTCTAAACTGGGGTGGCATGGTGAGCAAAAGAATGATGGATTTAACCCAGATCTCTTGACTGGGGGTGAATGTTTTGATTTGTTCTGCATTCCGTCCATCAATTGTGTGTCTTTTGCTTTCTCGCCCTAAGTGCGCCAGGTATGCCCAGACGTGGGTCCTGGGCTCACTGTGCCACTGGAATCAAGCTATCCTGGCTGAAGAGGAGTGAAACCCCGAAACTGGTCCTAGGATGCTTGTTTCCGGTCCAGGGAGGACCTGGCTTGGCAGTTCGGGCTGGACTGTTCCCATGAGGCACAGGGTCAAGACTGATTTGCATATGGCCAGGTCTAAACTGGGGTGGCATGGTGAGCAAAAGAATGATGGCTTTAACCCAGATCTCTTGACTGGGGGTGAATGTTTTGATTTGTTCTGCATTCCGTCCATCAATTGTGTGTCTTTTGCTTTCTCGCCCTAAGTGTGCCAGGTATGCCCAGACGTGGGTCCTGGGCTCACTGTGCCACTGAAATCAAGCTATCCTGGCTGAAGAGGGGTGAAACCCCGAAACCGGTCCTAGGATGCTTGCTTCCGGTCCAGGGAGGACCTGGCTTGGCAGTTTGGGCTGGACTGTTCCCATGAGGCACAGGGTCAAGACTGATTTGCATATGGCCAGGTCTAAACTGGGGTGGCATGGTGAGCAAAAGAATGATGGATTTAACCCAGATCTCTTAACTGGGGGTGAATGTTTTGATTTGTTCTGCATTCCGTCCATCAATTGTGTGTCTTTTGCTTTCTCGCCCAAAGTCTTAAGGGAGGCAGCATAACTTCCCACCCGCTCAGCCGGACCTTGGACCTTGGTAAAGAACTTGTGTCTCTATAAAACAACGTTAATGCGGGGACCGAAATATTTCTCCAACATAGTCATAGACATCTCGTAAACATCAGCCGGTTCTCCATCCCCATTACCAACTGGAATGAGATCCATGCTATCATAAATATTTCTTCCTTCTACACCTAGATTGTGGAGGAAAATAGCTTGCTTCGTAAATGCTGAAAACTTCTCTCCACCAATTGCTACAATGTAAGAGTCAAATACATTTCTCCATCTTTTCCAAGGAAGGATCGGTTCACCCTTCTCCGATTAAAAGGCCGTGGGCTGGGACATGCTTGTTGTGGCAGCCATGATAATATTTGAAATACAGTACGAAATTGAAAAAACAAGTCAACTTTAAGGTAAATAGAAGTGGATGGACCGGAAATTGCAACTAAATGAAGTGCCAACAGTTAAAATCCAATTTATATTGCAGTAGTCCTTGTATAGATTGTTGGCAAAAGCAAGAAAAACAAGACCGCTGGGGTGATTCCAACTTTAAAAAAAAATTGTATAAACAATGTCACTGCTAAACTTGACGCAAGTTAAAAAAAAAACATTCAAATACTGCCAACTCTCACCGTGTATTGAGGTTTTAGCGTGGGAAATGAGGAAGAATGAAGTCCGTCCTGACGAGATGAAACGATCCTCAAATCAGTTGCACACTATGGGGCCGATTCCGATCTCGGCCGGTAGGGCTCCGAATCGGATTCGGCTTTACCGGATCCGATTCGGAGCCCTGTTTCCCGACCGAACCGTACACGGGTCCGGCCGAGCGAGTACGATGCGAAATCTCCGACCGACTCGTCCGGGCGTCCCGACCGCTCCGACCGACTCGCTCCCGGCTCGAACCGGCTCCGACCGACTCGCTCGGACTCGACTCGCACCGCGCAATGGAGACGTTTCCCGGCCGGGTAAGTACGATGCGCGCCGCGAGCAGTCCGACCGAGCCGCGCACTCCGGCTCGTAAGAGCTGTCGGAGCCGTACTTTGGGGGTCTGTGTCGGACCCCCTGTACGCGTGAGCCGCGCGAGTCGCACACAGGGGGACCCATGGGTCCCCCTACCTGTGCGTGTACGGCGCGAATCGCTTCGCCGCGTACCCGCTGTAGGGCGCCCTTGTCCGACTCCGCACCCATTGAGTCAATGGGAGCCCGCTTACGCGTTGTACGACCGGCTCCCATTGACTTCAATGGGAGTCCGACCGACTCGAGTCCGATAACATACGGACGCATCGTACTCGTTCGGTCGGACTGCACGGGCCCGATTCGGTCGGAAATCTCTCCGGGTCCGGCTCGGTCGGAGAAATTTCCGGCCCGAATCGGAATCGACCCCTGAGTGATAACAGCGTGAATGTGTGCTCGATATCGGCGTGCGTTCCAGCATGCGAGAGAGAGAGAGAAAACTCTGTTTATTTAGACCATAGTCTTTAAACAACAAGAATCACGAAGGAAATAAAACAACACAGTTCTTTATAATTATTCTAGCTAATACAAAAGTTAGTAGAACCAATATTCACCTCCTCTCCTATAGCAGCAACATATTCATATTATATTATATATGTTGGAAAAGATTTATGTATGGAAAAGATTTTTTTTTTTGTATGGAAAAGATTTTTTTTTTTTTTTAAAACCACATAAAAGACATTAAAATAACAGTGCCATCAGAGCTCTATTTAAAAAGGGGTACGTTATCCACTTCCTTTCCCCAATAACAGTGGCATTTTAAAATAGTTCAATTCCATATTATATTCATTTCATCTAAACCGATTCTGTGGGCGAAGGAATTTAAAATCAATACATTGCTAACCTCCCTTTAGTTTATCCCGTAAAAGCTATTTATACCTTTCATATAATTTCCTAGTGCTATAGCTATATCGAGACTTATCATATCAGTTATTAATACAATTGCTTGGGCTCGTGAGCTTATTCCATATTTTACAAATAATGGACGTAAAATCAATTTCCTCAAATCTTGTAAAACCAGGCAATCTAGCAATATATGCAGTATTTCAGCTTTAGTTCCAAGCCCGCATTTACATGTCCCATCTTGATATATCATGGCAGCTTTTATTTTTCCTCCATTAACCATGGATTGATGCCAATTCGTACTCTTAGGATTTCACACCTAAGTCCATGATTAGGCAGGGTTTCCAGATACGGATACCATGCAGCATTTACCCAGGAGTTTATTATACCTTGTACCGATTTTTTCTTACTCAGATATTCCAGATCAAGCATCCTTGACTGTTCTAAGCCTTGGTATCTAAGTAATCTCTTGGTAAATTCTACATCTAGAGGGTTCTGTACTGAGTTTACATTTAAACTCCCAGCTATAGTCTGGATTTTCTTTCTCGCATCCCTGGCCCATTTTAGGCTACTATGCCGAATCTCCTCACTACACCAGTGTGAAACTTTCTGTACTCCCCTGGATCTTGGCGCTTCCAGAATCTCAGCAGAGACATTTGGGCCTGACTACTCCATGCTATTGTTCCTAATTCCATTCTAATTGCCTGAACCATTGTAGAACTTGGTAAAGACAATAACGTTTTTAAGGCCTTGCCTTCTTCCCGATCCCAATCTCCTTTACCACTTAGGGTTAAAACTTCAGACCCATACAAAACTTGGGGTGGGATCATGGCTTCATATGCCTTTAACATTGGTCTATGTGACATGTCCCCATAATCCTTGTTAAATTTTTTCAGCCCACAAATAGAAGAATGCGCTTTTGTTTTTTGAGCTTCTAAATGAGTATACCACTTCAGCGAATTATCGAACCAAAGGCCCAGGTATCTATATTCTTTTACAATTTCCAATTTTATTTGTCCTAAAAACCAGTTAAAATTTTTATCTCTTTTACCAAAACATAAAATCTTTGTTTTCTCCATATTTACAACTAAAAACTTTGCCTCACAGTATTCTCTAAAAACATTTAATTTCCTTTGGAGTCCTAGCTCAGTTTGGTCCAGTATCACAAGATCATCTGCATATAGAAGACAAGATACTTTCCTACCACTCATTCTGGGGCTTGCACTTCTTTCCACTTCCAATGCTGCCGGTAAGTCGGCTAGGAATATGGCGAAGAGCAAGGGGGCCAAGACACAACCCTGTCTTAGTCCATTCCTTATGGCAGTTTTCTGGGTCAGTGAACCTTGTGTATCCTTAATTACTTGAGCCCAATTCTCACTATGAAGTTCTTTTAGAATGGCCAATAGGCCTTCCGGTATATCGTACTTTATCAAGCACTCCCATAGGCTCCTACGGTCCACTGAATCAAAAGCCGCCCGGAAATCAACAAAGCAGCAATACATTTTCCCCTTTTGCTCTATTGATTTCCGAGCGAGTGCCCAAAGTGCAAAACAATGGTCCATTGTCGAATGGCCCTCTTTAAATCCCCCTGTTCTACCGGTACCACCGACTTCTGGTCTGCCCAATCTTTTAATTTACCTAATATTATTTTTGCAAAGATCTTTTCTCCAATATCTATCAGATTTATTAATCTGTAGTTCTTTGGGGCCTGCATATTGCCCTTCTTATGTATAGGCCTAATTATTGCACCCTTCCAGTTATTGGGAAACTTCCCTGTGTCTAAAATAACTTGGAACATCTTAGAAAAAATTCTGCCCACCAGTTCGATTGAGTTTTAATTATCTGGGCAGGAAGGTTGTCTGGACCGGATGCCCTTGTTAGATTCAGTGTTCTTATCGTATTTTCCACTTCTCTAACCGAAAAGTCGGTTTTTAAATCTGCTACCAGACCGCTCCAATCTGGCAGCACATCCTCCTCCAGTTCTCTTCTTGGGCTATATAATTCCAGCAGATATTTCTCCCAAGCTGCCTCTTCTACCACACAATTCATTACGGCCGGAGGGCAGCCCACTGCTGATTGAACCAAGTTCCAGAACTTCCGTATATTCTTTGTCTCTATTGCCTCAAGCAGCTCTATCCAGCATCCTTCTTTATAGACTCTTTTTGCCTTCCTAATTAACATATTATATTCTCTTTTTAGTTGTACAAGCTTAATTGCCCTAGCATATTCATAATTTATACTAAGGCTACGTGCAACTCTCCTTAGTTCCCTCTTCTTTTCCATACATTCCTTTGAGAACCACCTTCTTTGTCTCTCCGACTTTTTTAATATTTTATTTACCTTCAATTTATTTTTCCTTAGATTGTCACACAGCCTATGGACCACTTCTTCAATTTTACCCACGTACCAATCCAAGCACTGACCAGTTACTGTGCCCAGATCTAAGTTCTGCTGAAATTTTATTAACCGGGCTATAAATTCTTCTGTAAGTCTTGTTGTAATCCTCCTGGGATATCCCACTTGTTGTTCAATAACTTTGTTACTGGGGTGAGGTTGAATGTCTAAAAGGTCTAGCTCTAGTGGGTTATGGTCACTCCCTACTCTGTTTATAATCCTAAAACCTTTGATTAACTCAAAGTGCCGAACTGTCATAAAGATATAATCTATCGGGCAATTTTGTGAGCCTAATTTAAAAGTTTTCTTCGCTGGACAATCTTGAAGATGCCTACCATTTAGGCAAAAGAGACTTTTAGACCCTAGGTAGTTTCCCAGCTGGATATCATTTGCTGAAGGGGAACTATCAGAGAAGGTCGCTTGAGTTACATTATGGACCTCCAATAATTCTGAGAACCAACAATCTACATTCTTGGGGTTCAATTTGTGATTAAAATCCCCCATTACTAAAATCAAATCCATATCGTACTTTTCACATATAAAATCCACGTCTTCTTTAAAATTATTCATTTCTACTACATATTCCTTTTTACTAGCCCATTGCATATAAACATTTACAAGCAGCAACTTTGTATTCTAGCAGCAACTTTGTATTCCAGCATGCGCTTCACCATAAACAATTAAATCCAAAATGGCCGCACGCCGCGTAGTCACAGCGTCATTGCGTGCTGGAGTGCGGCGTGTGTTCCAGTGACGTGAAATAGTGTGATGGAGAACTAACGCGAGGAAGCAAAGCTCGAGCTTGAGAGAAGGCTCGAGGTGGCAGTTAAACCGGTAAGCCTCACGTTCTTCCAAAATAACCTTGCGCTCCTCTTAAAGTTAATTTGGTTCATAAGATAAAACTTACGGTTCTCGGGTGACCGCAGACGATGTCAGAACCTAGTTTCATCAAAATCAATGAAGGCAGTGGCGAAGATCTACAATAACGGCACAGTCCAATGCACAGTCCAATGAAACGAAGTTGGCAAACAGGGGAGTCGGTGCTGAAGATGCCTGTCCCCAATCAGGCAGAAGCTTCTCGTCGCCAGTGTTAGAAAGATGATTCTTCGCGCTGTGTTAGGAGTTAAAGATGTTTAATCAGGAAACACAGGATAACTGTACAGCACCAACTGTACAGCAGGATACCCAGCTCTGGAATGAGTGATTCATGAGATGGCATGCATCACTACATTCCATGACATAGCAGGGTTCCATGCATCTCTAAGATTACAACACATCCATAACTAAATCTTACACATTGGGGTTTTCAGAAAAACAGTTGTGGGTATGTGTGCCCCCACAGGCCGTAACAACAGTGAGTAGTAATTTGCTTCTCCTCTCCCTCCACTTGCTCATTTTTTTGCATCACCTCCATGGTGTCTTAATCTGATGCTCCTAGAATAGACTGAACAAAAACCAGTGTGATTTATGTAGGAGTTCAGTAAACTTGGCAAGTTTGCAGCACACAGAGAAAGTGAAAACCACTTTGACTACTTTTCTCATGTAAGTACTCCACAGGGACACATTAATCCTTATTGTAAAAATGGATTTTCCATGGTCCAAGTGATGCATAACTGTCTAAAGCAGCTGGCTCAACATTTTTCCAAGCAATAGTAAAATATAAAGTAAAACTTTCGAGTAGGCAGATGCATGTTTCCTCATGGTACATTGAGTGACCCTGGGTTAATACTCTTGGGATTTGCTCACAGAAACCTGAGCAGTTCAATTCTATGCCAAAGGGTTATTTATTCAGGATCAGGGCTATGATGTAGAGGACATCAAGGGAAAAAAGGGCAGGGTGCCCCCCCTTATTTGCAAATGCAGTAAAATCAGCACCATTGCCATCACAATTTTGGTCATCATGGGGCATGATGCTAGAGGACGAGACGTCACCAGAAGGAAACATCCCTTTCACTCGGTCCTTTCAAGTTCTGGAAATCTGACATCTCCCAGCCATGGTTTCTGTAGTAGTGATTTTCAGGGGTACACGAGGGCCAGGGTCAAAACTAATATGGTCACCTTGATGATAGGTATTCCCTTGTTACAGTGCAATAGTTAAAAATGTGGCACTTTAAAATTAATCAGGAAAAGAAGGCACCAAACTTTTAAAATAGCTGTAAGTCATTGTGGGATGGCATGTTGAAGGACGTGCACCCCTGTCATGACTGTCCTAGCGCCATCAATATCTGGATTGAGTGTTGGTCATTATCGAACATGGACCATGCATGGACGTGATGACCCAGGCATGTCTCATGGTAATGCGGTTGGCTTAGACTGGGAGGGGCACACCAAGCGCTACCCTCATGAAAGTAGAGGGCTACTGTCCTTACCTAGATTTAAGTGCCACATGCACAGTGGTGGCAGCATACAAGCTTTGCATTAAGTAGAATTCCTAATGTGAACAGGTCTTTTTACCTGTGTCACTGGATTGGGGCCTACTGGCCCCCTTATGTAAAGTTCCATAGCTGTGTTCTTAACTAAACCTTAACTAACCATGCATGGAGTATTTTCAATGCCGGACAGCATGTGATACTTGCATGTGCTTGCTGAGTTGTATGTGTGTGCCTATAGATAATACCTAACTATGAGAAATTGAGTTGTTGATTGAAGGGAGTGTGAGCCACAATCCATGTCAGGGTGAACCACAAAAGTCACTAAATTGACCTGGGCTTAACCTTTTGGTAGCTTGTCACAAAAGCAGTCAGGTTTAACTTACAGAAACATAAAGTATTTATGCAACACACAAACAGCAATAAAGTGAAAACACAACACAAGAAAAATCCCACACCAATTTAGAACAATAGAGTATATTTAAAATAATGTTTTCACACCAAAATGACAAAAATTAAATCAGTAGAACCAGAGAGGTGCAATTTCAAAGTTTTAAGGGAGTTTAGCATCTTAAAACACAAAGCGCCACTCGCGGTTATCTGGTTGAGTGAGACTGGGTGAAAGTCACAAATTCAGGCCAACTGTGATGGAGCGCGGGCCAGTTACAGGGACCAGGCTAGTAGCCCTGCTGAAAAAGTTACTTCCTAAAGGCCAGTGCGAAGAGTTCCATTCACAGTGGAGGAGGCCGCGAGGATCAGGGAGAGTATTGCGGATGGTCGTCACTGTAACGCGAAGAGCAGGCCAGGTGTCGCGGACAGTCGTTGCTGTAGCATGAAGATCCTGTCAGCTTTGCAGATGATCATTGCTAGAGCTTAGCATCGGCGATTGCCACGGGGCGTCGATGCTGTAGCTCAAAGTGCAGATATTACACTGGTGGTCATTGCTGGAGGTCACTGTAGCACGAACAGTCGAGTTCACTGAAGCTGTATGTTGGCGGTTGATGCGGGTGGCAAGATCTTGGCATGTATGGGTCGGTTTGTGGTCGCAAAGAGCCCATAACATCAGGATTTCTTCTTTTCTTTAAAGAGGAGCTCCATTGATGCCTCACCAAGGGTCCAGGGCCTGAGGGGCACCATCAGGAACCCACTCCAACAGAGGCCAGCAGGGTTCAGGCAGGTTCAGTTGCAGGTTCAGTACAGAAGGTCAGGTGGGCATTTGCAGAGAGGCTTAAGGAGCATGTTGTGTCCCTGTAGTTAAGACCAGGAGGTCAGTCACCTGGCCCTTGGAGTCACTTTAGCCTGGGACGAAGGGTGCAGGTCCAGTCCTCCTTCTGAGACAACAGGGCAGGCCTCAAGCAGCAGGGCAGTCCTTCTTCTGTACTATCCACAAGTCCAGGAGTATATTGAAGATTGGGTCCTATTTTCATACCTGGTGCCCACTTTGAAGTGGCAGAAGATTCTGGAGTTTTCCACGTGCAGAAGTATCTGGAATTTCCTGCCTTCCTACCTTGGTCCCAGTCTGTCTGGGGGCACAATAGCCTACTGTGAAGTACTTTGTTTGTGAGCTGGACCTGTGCCTGTGAAGTGCAAGTGTGGTAGGGGACACCTCTACCCCCTCCCCCATCAAGCCAGAATGACCCATCCTGCCAACACCCAGACCCTCAATTGTGATATTGTCTTGGAGAAATACACAAAGGACAACTGCCAAGTACAACTAGTCAAGTGACCAGGATCAGGCTCCAGGCACCAAATGATTAGGACAAGAAAATGCCAACTTTTCGAAAAGTGGTATTTTCAGAATTGTGACTTAAAATTCGACTTTACCATTAAAGAAGTCTTTAAACTACAATTCCTCAGACACCAAACATAAGATTCATACCTGCTCGCAAACAAAGGTCATCACTTATTAAATGTAATAAGGTAACCCAATGTTATCCTATGGCAAAGCTAGACCTTGCAGAGCATCCTCTGTGCACATCAAAGGGCTCTTTTATTCCAGGAAGAGTTACTGGTCAGTGGGGCCTGGGCACATTGTCAGAGAGAGGGTGGGACTGAAGAGGTTGGCACTGCCGGAGAATCTGATAGAGAGGAAGGCTTAGTCCTTCAATCCTTTTTGGGACATATTTCAATGGAGGCTGACAGCCAAATGTGATCCCCGGTTACTCCCTTGGCGTGCGTTACGGGTCACTCAGAATTAGAAATGCTCCTGCTGTGGCTGTCACTTTGCAAATGGCAGTGCAGAGGAGAGAGCATTTCAAAGGAGCTGACACCATAACACAAAGTTCAAAACCCAGACACAAAATCACATATGTGTCTAGATTTGGACTATTAAGATGGGAGCATGTGCCCCATACTTTGTTGAACAGCATGATCTCATCAGGAGAGGGAAGATCTCCAAGACCTATTTGCTGCTGGAACCAGTACTAGGGAACAAGGTCTACCAGTTTCCAATTTGTGTGAGGAACATTCTTCCAGGAGCCAAGAAGACTTGTCCTGTGCCAGGAGCTCCAGCAGCCTGATTGCCTGCCAAGACCTGGGGCCTCTGTGAGGAGGTGGAGGAGCACCTAGAAGCTTTCCCACCTGCCTGCCAAGACCATTGGATCCTGTATGGAAGAAGAAGACAAAGCCTGGAGCATGTAGGGAGGAAGCCCAGCAGGGATCCTGACGAGTGGCTCCTGGTGAGGAATCTGGTCCAGTTGGGACCAGTATTGTGAGAGAGCCGTATCTGGCATCACGTCGGTGCAACTGTGAAATTAAGGGCCATTGTCCAGTGTCACTGAGACTGTGTGGGCTGTCGCCTGGTGCAAGTGAGACTGTGGCCTGTCACCTGTATCTATGACCCTCCATGTGCCAGAAAGGGGCCTTCAAAGACTTTAAATCTGTGGACTAAGTACCATCTCATCATAAAGCAAGTCAAACAAAGCCTTGCCAAGTTATTTTCAAAGTGTTACATCACCACTACATGTATTATTGAATAAAAAAACTGAAAATTAGATGCCATCGTTCATGAGAAAAATAAAATATACATCCATCATGATTTTGCAAAATAAACTGTTGCTGTTTGGAAGTAGTTTGCTACCCTAAAACGTAGATTAAAACTTTGCCTGTTTGATCCATCTACTTTAAGAAAAATGGCATTTCAAAGTCTTTCACTCTTCTACTGAAAGGTAATATAGTTAGAGCAACATAATTGTACTCCTGTGAATTCTCAACATTATAATATTGTATGGTTATCTAACTTAAATCTTTTTTAGTATGTTTAATATGATATTGTATTAGCAGTGAGATGATGTGTAGGTTTCTTGGTTCACACTTCTCTGCTCCAGCTTTGTTTTTATGTGGTTCCTCATACAGAATATATTATGTATTGAATGCATTTTAATGTGAACTACTTGTGTAACTGTTCAGGTAATCTTAAAGCTACTATACTCTCTATCAATTGTATCCTTCATTGTTCCCTTTCAAATCACTATCAAATACAACCTTAAATTCGCTTTTTTTAATGTTCATGTGCTTTGACATCTTGTCAACAGAAAGAAAAGTGTTGAATATTTACCAGGACACAAGACTGATATATGGATTTTCCAAGAAACACCTATTAATGTTTTTTTTCCTTCTATGGTTAAGGAAGGTTGGACGCTCTTGCCTCATGGCCTGCTATAAAGAAAAATAATGTTGTTGCCATTCTTTTCTCTAAAATACTTCAGTTCCAGACTCTCAGTTGAATGACTCAGGTGGAAGATTTATTTATGTGAACGAAAACCTTGATAACTTTATTCTAAATTTGATTAATATATGCCCCCTTCTGCAGATGACCCAGTTTTTGCCGATATATTACTTTTTAAGCTTTTAGACTTGGCAATGTATGCCTCATTATTGGTGGTGAGTGTAATCTTATTAGACGCACATTACTTGATAGATTGTCTTCAGTTAACCTCTTAAACTATTTACTCTGTTTAGGGCCTTTTTATAGGCTTTAAGTCCGCTGCCGAGAGCTATTCTGTTTGTTAAAGGCCCTTCGCTAGAGCAGCTCCGACCGATAATGAAGTAGAGGGCCTTTAACAACTGGTATAGCCCGAGGTAGAAGGCACATAAGACTTTTACATAACATTTGTATTTGTAAAGCACGTCCACCTGTGGGCATCTTGGCGCTGAATAACAGATGTTTGTTACCCAACTCAATGGTACTCATTTTATTAACCTCAGGAGGATGAAAGGCTGAGTGGACCCACCGGGATTTGAACCTGTGACCATGAGGTCAAACACAGGCCTCTACAGTGGACGCATTAGTCCACTAAGCCACCAGACCCGGCAACAGTGGAGTGTTCTAAATTAAAAATGGAGAAACATGAAGACATACATTGGACTGTTGGAGCTCCGGGCTTATACTAGCCATTATAAACCCAGAGCAACTCCGTTGTCTTCGTTGGAGCTCTCAACATTCCAGTGTTCTTATATAGCCTTAGAGCCCGATGTAGCGGGCTCTACCGGCCATAAAAGGCCCACTCCGGTGTTAAAGGCCTGAGCTGAAGACAAGGGCCTTTAACAGGGGTGCGGGCCTTTAATGCTTAAGGCTATTAGAACATTCTGCCCCCAGAGGACAGAATGTTCTAATTTGTAAAACAAAGGCCTTACATAGCCAGAGTCGGTTGAAATCACCTCGGGTTAAACATTGGAATGTTGATGCTCCAGGCTTCTACCGGCCATTAGAGGCCCTGAATACTCCATTGCTTTCAATGGAGTGTTCAACATTCCAATGTTCTAATTAAGAATAATAAAATCCATCACCAACAACTCAACTACGTCAACCTATAGCCAAACGTATTGCATGTAGGCAGCCACTGCATGTGAATATGTGCTGATGGATGGCAGACAATTTGGAATTACTTTTAGTATAATTTGTTTCTAATATAATGCTTCAAGATACCCAGCTGATCTTTTAGAACGGTAAATCACAGAAATAAATATGGGTAGAATGCCAAGCAAAAGAGCACTAGTGAGCAGCCCGCCAATTCAGCTTCAATTTGCAAACATGCACGAGAGCAGCGGCAGACAGGGTGAAACAGAACAAACTTGAGCTTAAGACGGCTAAGTCCATAGTCGGTAGAAAGTAGTGGGTGACAAGCTAAACAGCAAGGCTTACAACTGGTGACCATAAAACCTGGGCCAAGCACCCATTCCATTTGAAACAGACAGGAATCTGGAAGTTATCTTTGATACTAAACGTATGTCAGCCCCCCAGATTACTAAATTTACTGCATTTTGTTTTGGGGTCTAAAAACCCCAAGATAATTTCTCTTCTCTTGCTATCCAATTGTAAGAAGATGGTAGTGCAAGCCGCAATCATTTCTCATTGGATTATGTCAATTGCCTTTACATGGGATTACCCAAATATCTACCAGCCAGACTTCAAATAGCCAAGAAAATGTAAGGCAGGCTCATTCTTTGACTTAATAGGAAGGAACGTCTGTCCACATCTCCCCAGCCTGTATTGGCTGCCAACCTACAAAGGGGTGGTCTTGAAATGTCTCTGTTTAGCTCATAGGGCATATCACAGATGTTCTTATGTGAAATATTCCAAAAATACATTCCTTCATGGAATCAAAGATCTGAAACAGATGCTCTTAAAGAGTTCTCAAAACCTGGAACGACTTTTCCCTCCACCTCCGAACATCATCCTCTCTCCCGGAATTCAGAAAGGAACTCAAGACCTGGCTTTTCGATTGATCCCGGCAAGAACCTAGCGACAGGATACCCTCGCAGCTGATTAGTCGCGCTCTCCAAATCCAAGTTGATTGATTGATCTGATCGGGTGACAAAGCGATTTCTGTTCACACAGTGATATACTTCAATCATTAGGCTGCTGAGATAAAGCAGAACCAGTGGAGTAACCCCATTCAAGATCTCTGTAGGTGTCAGAATTGAAGTTTCAGCCTTTCATCCTCCTGAGGCTGACAAAATAATTACCAGCATTTTGTGTAATGGTAATTATCATCTGTGTATTGATGGGTATATATACATCAAATATTCTCTACATAATCATACAGTGAAGAAATATTATCCATACTCCGGAAATGGAGGTTCGTGTGTGTCTGACTCCTGTGCACAGCTGCGCACATCACTGTGATGAGACTGAAAGATATCACCAATTATTGATTTGCATTTTATAGATCTGTTTCTCTTATATAGAAAACATTTTCCTTTGTTGCAATAATTTACATTATGTAGAGAGTATGAGACAGCCGGCCAAACCCACATGCGCACTGATGGCAATGCACCTTCCACTCCTCCTCAGTGACTGCCCCCACGATGGCCCCACCCCCAAGACTCATTCAATGGAAGACCAATAAAACGATAATAAAAACGTTTTATTTTTCAAATTTTGAGGCTGGCTGGGTGGGGGACGCTCCTTTGCCGTAGCGGAGGAGGCGCCGCTGTTGTGCGCTGCATGGGGTATGAGGTGCTGACATGAGATCTTGCTACGCAGCTATAGATGTCTGTGGGGAAACTTATAAAGGCAAAAATCAAAGCCCGCTATTAGAAACATCAATGGTATATGCACTGAACTTTATTAAGGCTTTTCTGGAAAGATATTACCATATCAATCACACTTATTTACTGAATTTCAAACTAATTTTTCTGCTTCATTTGTTGAAGTTTTAACTGTTGTTTTATCTGAACCAGAGAAAGATCACACTTTATTGTTCAAAAATACATGGAATTCTGCAATACCCTTCCAAATTCTTTATAATCGGCAAAACGTGACACAGCCAGTCACCAATTATAAAGAAATGAGGTCAGGGCTCAAGGTCACAATGCCTGCTGCCAGAGCCAGCAGCCAAGGGGAAAGGCAGGTGTTTAAAGAAGGAAAAACGAAAAGTTGGTTTGGTCAAGAAGAAAGGAGATATTTAAGGCAACATGTTTATGTTTTGCAATCCTAGGGTAATTATAGGAAGTTAAGAATCTTTCAACAAGTTTCTACTGTACCTTTTAAAAATAAAAAAAAACTTGTGTTAAACTGCTTCTAATATCTTTGTGCAACAAATATCTAACAGCTTTTTGTTGTGCTTAGTTCTGCACTAGAGATTCTGGGCCTCATTTATGAGAAGTGTTGCATCGCTGCGTGAAAGCAGCGATGCAACACTCTCTGTACGCCGCCCCTTCCGACACGAATGATGCGTCATATTTACTGTATGACGCATCATGTCGCAAGGAATGACAGATACGTCAGTATTACTGACATATCTGTTGGCGCAAAAGTGGCGCATTGCTGAAGTTGTGTCGGAAGCGTGACGCAACTCCAGCAATGTTCCTTTCACATGGGGCACGCCCATGTGAAAGGGCCTGCGTCACCCTTACGCCTGCAGGCGTAAGGTTTTGGCGCATTGGCGTCCTAGAAGTGGTGCAGCGGAACCTCATAGATTTCACTGCGTCACTCCTACGACCCTTTCTTGCGGGGGAACGCCCACCCTGCATACATGATACCTGACGCAGGTATAATGTAGCGCAGGGTTTTATGAAGTGATGCATCTGCCTAGATCCGTCACTTCGTAAATATGGCGCACCATGGCGCATTATTTACGCCGCTGCTGCATCACTAAAAGTGACGCAATGGTGGCGCAAAAGTGACGCAGGCCTTCATAAACAAGGCCCTCTATTTTTATTCTTTATGCATGCAAACGTACTCTCTCTTTCACGTGACCAGAGAACAAGAACAGTTTATATAACAAGGATATCAGCGCAAGCCCCTTGCACAAGACGAGCAGGTATAGTGCAGGGACCAGGAATGTAAGCTTAACATCAGTGCCTAACTTGTAAATATTAAGTCCAGGTGCTCAAATGTTTGTAGGAGGCCACACCTATTCCCCCTCCCCCCTCCACCCACTTCCTCCACTGGCTCCAACCACTTACTCTATTGGCTCCATCCACACCCTCAACTGGCACTGCTGAAAGTCAGATGTAATACCAAAACCTTATTGATCTTCTTCAACATAGGATGGGATTCTCGGGCCCGGTCCTAAATTGGTTTTGCCTCCTTTCTGCACAACCGCACGCAAAGGATCAAAGTTAATCATGTCCTCGCTTCCAGTACCCCTGTCCTGATTGGAGTCCCCCAAGGATCCGCACTCTCGCCCACTCTCTTCAACCTCTTTATGGAGCCTCTTGTGGTCATTCTGAACCGAGCGAACATTCAATACCACATGTATGCGGATGACACGCAACTGTACCTGAAGATCTCCTCGCAAGAGGACATAAAAACATTAAACGCTGCACTTGCACAAACCCAACAATGGTTAGCTCAGAACCATCTCCTACTAAATACTCTTAAAACGGAATTTCTTTTGATCGCCTCACCTAATCACTCGGCTCCTACCCTTGACTGGATTAAACACCTAACTGCTTTGAACTGCACACCTCATGTTGTAGACTCTGCCAAATCTTTAGGTATCACCTTGGATAAACACTTAAACATGCAAGCGCATATCAGTGCTATTACTAGGGGAGCCAATTTCCAACTCAACACACTGAAGAAAATCAAACCTTTCCTCCCCCCCGAAGATCTCAGGCCGGCGGTTCAATCCCTGATTATCCCTAGATTGGAATATGGACTGCTGACCCTTGCTGGACTTCCCAAAGCTAGCTTGGCCCCACTCAGAGCTACCCTGAATGCATTGGCTAGACTTATAACGGGCTCGAGAAAATATGATCACATTTCCCCCGACCTTCTGCAACTAAATTGGTTATCCATTGAAGCTAGAATCCGACTCAAGATAGTGCCTGACTCATAAAGCCTTACACTACAATACCCCGTACTACCTAGCAAATACGCTTGAGCTATCAGGCTCCAGCCGGAACCTCAGAAGTACGTCCACCCTTCTCTTGAAACCTCCAAGATTCAAATAGAAAAGATCTTACAACCGTGCTTTCACCGTCTTGCTCCGAGAATCTGGAACTCCTTGCCATCCGAGATCAGATCCAATCCTTCCACTACTTCCTTTAAAAAATTGGTCAAACGACTATTACTGAACGAACGTTAACTCCCTCTTTCTGTGATCATGCTCTTGTGTTTGTTAATAACCTAATGCTTGTAGTATTACACTGATGCCTTACTGTATGTTTCTACCTTATTTTGATCTAGTCCTCGATGGCTCCTTAACTGCATTAACTGATGATCTCGCTCTTGTTTTTGTTAAAATTCCCTGATTCGTATTGCACTTCCTTGGTGCTCTCTATTTTATGATGCTTTACTATGCGTGTTCTAAGGCACCGTTGATACCCCCTACTCTTTAACTTGAATGTTTTCCAACAGGTTCTAACTTCACTTACTTACATTATGTTTGTACCCTTGCTGGGCCAACTTTGTACAGCACTCTGATACCCCTGTGGGTCATGTTCACGCTTTATATAACTTTACAAATAAATAAATAAAAATACCTGATCTGAATTTCAGCAAGGGAGACTTCCCCAAGTAGGATTTTCATAGGAGGTTCCCCACCCCAGAGAAAATTTTGAAAAAAATGAAAGCAAAAGTGCATTTAAAGCACAATTTTGGAATAAATTGGCTAAAATAAGTAATGCAACTAATGAAACTTCTGCAATGTAACACAGTGGTTAGGGTTGACATTTCTAATAATTTATTTCTACCCAAATAAACCCTTTTTAGTAAAATTAAGATAGTCAAAGACTGAGAAAAAAAATTGCTTTCTAACCTGTACCATGCTGTTTGCATCTGGCGCTTTGACGGCAGTTTATAGCTCACTGTGCTAGATCATGATTGTAACTTATGAACTGCACAGTAACAAAAGGATCTCTGTGACAAAAGCAGCATCCCACTGATCTATGCACATAAAATACTGTTCTGTGATCTGCTGCACGTCCTTGGCAGCAGGCATCTTAACCCTCTGCACTACCTTAGATGAGTCAAAACTGCCACTAGACAACACTCTGATCTCTTTCCAGCAGGGACATTAATCACCAGAGTTATCTTGGCACTTTTATTGCTGCCCGAACACTACTGAATATACAAACAACACTGCAGTGCTTTTAAAACTGCTGCACTGCTACAAAAGCTGCCCTCAGTAACAAAAGCGCCCCCCACCCTTCCAGCCTCCTGTTACTGCCTGTCCGGCCTTGATGTAGATCATGTATTAAGGAAAGATGGAAGTCTGTACTAAAGGCAGGCGGCACATTCTTTGCATTAAGGACAAGTAGCTCACTCTGTGTAGCAAAGACTAGTCTGCCACCAGTCGGTGTTAGGGAAAAGCAGCACAATGTGTGCAGGAAGGACAGCTGACACCATCTCTGCATTTGAGGAAGGTGGTTGGCCTCTGTGTCAGGGGCAGGTGGCACATACCCCTTTCCCAGGGCTCCTCTTATAGCCCTCACTGTCCCAAGGTGTCTCACATGCCATCGTCCTCTGTAACCACAAGGTCCTCAGACCCCTCACCCGTCAACAGACCCGGACTTCTCTAATAACTTATACCCCCAGACCATGCAGCCCCAGAGACCCTGTTACTTTGATTTGCCCCTTTGCAGCCGGCTTCTGTGTCCACCATGCCAACTGCAGCCGTGGTCCATTAAGCTTTCAATGTTCACAGGCATTTTGGAAACGTAAAATGAGTGGTGCATAGTCAAATCAATTGACACTGTTATTCAGATATTGTTTACTTACCTTGTGTATCTCACAAAAATCTGCCGACCCCTCATGACACATTAAACGGGCTACAAATTGAATCAGTGTGAAAACCGCCCTGCAGAGTACTGACCCCACCCTCCACTCAGATGTGAGACTACCGCCACCACATGTAACATTTCTACTTTTGCATAAAAACAAGCGCTAGAATGAAATGAGAGGTTGCACTTTTTCTGGGCACGTACCTAAAACATTAAACAAGACATACTTGCTTCAGTAGCATATGTTACAAAACAAAAATGAAATAATTACTCACTTACTGCCTTTTTCTGGTTTTAAATATAGACCAGCAGCTTGCTCCATTGAATGACTAGCGCTGCAGCTGCGCAGTACGCTGGGGCGGGCGAAAAGTGTGGAATCTGATCTGCATTGGTCCATCCGACTCGGGAGGAAACACTTGATGATTCAACGCCAAGGAGGGACGATGGGGCCAGGCTAATAATCCATCTAGCAGCAGTCATTGGTAGCGGCCCTAGTGCACTAGCGCTACTGTGATTATTGCTGTTAGTTACTTTTTACGCTGAGGCAGGGACGTCACCTCGCCCAGGCAGTTTCAGGTTGTGTGTGCGTGCCGTCCTTGTGACTCATGATAAGACAGGTGGCCACAGCATCCAAACTGAAATATTTTACAGCACGCATAAATCCAGCCCAATCAGGCAACACTGACTGACTGAACCCAGGCAGGCATGGATTTACCCTAGGGGCTATACCATGCGATATCAGCTCTTCATCAGGGAGACCGTTATCGTGTGTAGACCCGGCCCTAAGAAATAAGTGCTGTGCTAAGCACCAGAAACCACCGGCACAAATTAAGCACTGTATAACATAGACAGATGAAGAGGGGTGCACACAATGGGGTTACTTCAAGAAACCACCCCCTTTCTCCACCACTCTGCAAACACGACCACTACTTAAAAAACCATAGCAATTCACTGAAAAAAACAAACATTATAGGGGCGTTCAAGTCCGAAATTAGTGTTAAAAAACCTTGGAAATATATATGTATTAGTGTATATCTGGAGATATATATATATATACATATATATATACATATATATATATGTATATATATATATATATATATAATCACTGAAAAAAGCAAAGGTTACAGGGGTGTTATAGTTAGGAATTCGCATTTAAAAAACATTAGAAATTCACTGAAAAGAACAAAGGTTACAGGGACGTTATAGTTAGGCTCAGATTTCGCTCGTACAAAATCAGTGAAATTCAGCAGTTCTAGTTAGCTGAGCTAACTATAACTAGCGCCTAACTATAACGTCCCTATAATGTTTGTTTTTTTCAGTGAATTTCTAAGGTTTTTTTAAATGCGAATTCATAACTATAACATCCCTGTAACCTTTGTTTTATTCAGTGAATATATAAATATATATATAGCGGACTGCAAAGATTGTTGTGAGTAGAATGTCTTCTACTTCTCTTTGTCTTTACATAGAAGCTAGACAGTGCTGTCTCATTTTCTTGCTTGTTTTTCATTACCCAATGGGCCATTACTTTGCCTCATTCATAATGCAGCATAGAATAAAGGCATTGTTATTGAAGTACCTTAAAAAATGTTTGCATGAGCAGACTGTGTACCGTTATTTGTTAATTAATTTGGATCCTACCTGGACTTATTACTTGGGAAGGGACTCAAATCCTCCTCAACTAATAGCCTAGTTTCTTACTAATATTTTGATCAGAGTAAGCTGTTTACTAAGCACCATCAATGTGATGGTCTTTGTGGGTTTGCCTGATGCTTTGTCGAACTTCTGAAACGAAATTAAAATGTCATTCACAAAGAGCGACCAAGACCACAATGGCATCCTGGTGCTGGCACCCTAAATAACAAAAAACACTGATACTGAGGAATTCCAGCAAAAAGTCACTAAACCCGAAAGAGCCAGGTTTTCAAAGCTTTCCTGAAAAGCATAATGTCCTGGAATGCTTTTAAAGGGAGCGGTAAGCTGTTTTAGAGTTATGCAGCTCTGACAGAAAAGGCCCAGCTCCTAGTCCTAACTTTCTTGAATATAGGGGCACAGAGAAGATATGCCTTAAAGGAACGTCTAGATGGGGAATAGAGTGTACATTTTCTTTGCAGGAATGAGGGGTCCATCTTATGCATCACACTGAAGTTAACACATAAAGCTTTAAAGAGGATTCTCTCTGGAACAGGAACCAATGAAGCTTTGCAAGAGCCTGTGTTGAAGATGAAGATCTGGGCTGCTTCAGGGCCAGGTTAGCTACTGAATGCACACAGCAATCGCTTAAATAGGTAGGGGAGCACATTGCAATAGTCGAGTCTGCTCAAAATGGTGCCCTGTACCACCAACAACGTTGCTGGTAGAGGAAAAAAGCATAATATTTTCCAAACTATTTGCAGCAAGGCAAAATAGGTGGAAGAGATCTTCTTAACATGTGTAGTGAGAAAGATTACTGTTGAACTCCACTCATAGTTGTGTACCAATGTTGATGCTACCTCTGCTCACTGTCCGGCAGAGGCCAAAAATTAGAAGGTAACAAAGTGTTGTGTTTTCCTGTGGCACCGAAGAGGATCTCAGTTTTGTCTCCATTAAATTTTAATGCATTGCTATTCAGGCAAGCTGAGATGTCTCTTAAACAATTATGGAAGGAGTTTACTGCTTCAGGCTGAGAATAATCCAGAGTTAAAATAAGTTGAGTATAATTTACATAATTGATTAAATTGATACTGTGAGATCTAATAAGTGCAGCAATTGGACGTAAGTACTCATTGAAGAGGGCTGGGCTCAGGGCCGAGCCCTGAGGCCCCCCATGTTCAACTGATTTAAAAGAGGAATAGAAAGGGTGCATTTGAATGGCTTGTGATCTATCCTCTAAATCCAATCAAGAGCTCTGCCACTCACCCCACCTCTATTAGTCTGGTGTTCAAGACCTTGTGGTTCAGTGTGTCAAAGGCAGCCAATGGATCAAGTAAAACTAAACTCGCAGATTGGCCTTCATCCATCACCATCCTCAGATCGTCCAAAGTAGACAACAGAGCCAACTCCATCCCATGAGCAGGTCTGAAGCCCGGTTAGGCCTCATCCAAAAGGAAATGCATTTTGAGATGTTCTGAAAGCTTTCTATTGACAAATCTTTGCAGAATCTTACCCGAAAAAGGCAGCTGAGAGATGGGACAATAGTTACTGAGTAATAATGGGTCCACTGACGCTTTTATGAGCAGAGGAGATACTGTGGCTTTTTTTCCAAACTGTAGGAACCACTCTCTTCAGCAAGGATTGATTACAAACCAGGAGTGGAGGCAGCAATAAATCTACCAGTGCTTTCCAGGCCCTAAGGGGTAGAGGATCTAACGACGAGCCAGACGCAGTTGAAAGCGCCACTGCTCTAAAGTTATCCACTAAAATCTGCTCAAAAGTCTCCAATATGTTTAGGAACAGGCAGCGGTCCTACTCAATGGCTGTGAATTAAGCGCAGGAGGAGATGGCATTATAGAGGAGATGATGGTGTGGACCTTGTTATCTAGAAACTCTACAAGCTCATCAGCAGCAGGTTTGCAATGGTGTGACTGCTTGCAAGGTGCAACCATATTAGATACACTGCATACTAGCGCAAAGATATTTCTTGTAGTATTTGGAGCCTCCAGAAGGATTTTAGGATACTGCTCCTCTTTTGCTGCATGAATACACCTTGTATATTCTCTAAGTGCAGTCCTTAAAAGCTCTTTATCCTCCATTGAGTAATTTCTGCACCACAGTCTTTCTAATATTTTGTGATGCAACTTAGAATGTCTGAGCGACTCTGTGTACCAAGATGCACATGGTCTTATTTGAGTCATTCTGGTTTTAGTAGGCAAAGCCTTATTCAAAGCACCAGTATCCCATAGCTGATAACAGCTATAAGTGTCCACCAATGAGAGGTTAGGATCATGAATAATCAGAGGCTTAGAGGCTTTAGAGCACGTTTGACGCTTTAACTTAGATCAGGTTCTTCCAGGCAGTGGATTGTTAGCCTCTTCTGTTCATAATCTTCATTTATTAGTGCAGATAATATTTATCTAAGGTGGAAGGACAAGATAGCTTTCTTCCCTGGACCATCTATACATACAATTCGACCTGCTTTTTCTGTACCTACTCATTTCAGCATGTTGACTGTGACTTATTATATGAATGATACTGATGTGATAACATACAACATGCTGAGAAGGTTTTGTTAGATGCTGGTCATTGTGTAATTGGCACTGCACATGTTAAATCCCACATCTCTACTCCTACAAGTGAAATTGTTTATTTACTGCTATAAATGGCTCATACTGCGATAAAGAATTGTTTCCCAAACTGCTTTATACACCTTGTACTAGGTTATACTGTAAATTGTTGTGTGGGTTTAATAAAACTTACTATAAGTTGTTTGTGTAGTGCTTCTTGCTAGTCATGCCTGTATCAGATGGGAGGCTACCAAGCACAGTGTACCTACTGCTAGGCCAGACATATGCCACTGTTCCAAAATGTTCGTGCAGCACAATGAACTGTAGCACCTATTTATGTTTACTTGGGACCTCATCACAAGTTTGGTAGAATAGGTAAGGTATTTACCACGTAAATAACATGAACCCTGAGTGTAGTATTTACCACGTGAAGTTAATACTTATTATTCCCAGTTTTCAACAGGAAAATGAGGCATAACGTGCAAATCAATTTTTAGCACACATTTCACCTTTTTTTCCAGGCCTTTTCCCCCCCATAAATTTTGGCAGGTTTGACCTGCCATAGTTTATCAGGGAAAAACTGCGAGGAGAGTGATATTTATTACACAACATCATTCCGATCATGTGTAAACACATGTTTGCACAGGAATCAGAATTTAGCACTGAAGACGTAATGAGGTCCTGAGTCTTGTTTAGAAACTGCTAGATTTACTAAGGCTTTAAAAACTGTGGGGCCGATTAGGAGTTTAGGGGAGAGGGTACTCCTTTGCAAAGGCGACTGAGTACCCTTTCTCCCAAACTGAAGGTCTGCCCGTCTCATTTAAAGATTGGCAGACCTTCATTATGTAGACGGCAAAGACAACTCTGTCTCCACCGCTGACGCCTGACAGAGCAAGGGCCGCCGGAGGTCCACCACGTGTCTGCCCCCCCTATTTAGGGTGGGCAAACACATGGCCAGTTTTCACTGTCTGTCACTGCAAGGTAAAACCTGACAGTGATGGGCAGTGAAAACTGCAAACTGCAAAATGCCCCCCTCAACATGGGAGAGCATTTTCATGGTAAGGGGGGGCATTTTTAATATTTTCCCCAATGTGTTTCTGGTTAGGAAAAAAAACTTTGTAAGTTTGCCGTGCGGCTCCATCATATTGACGGAGTCATTTATCAAACTTACATTGTGTGTGACGGCGGTTCCTGCCACTGCTAGCAATGTCCGCTGGGTGGACGGACCCTACAGAATCTGGCAAATGGGGCTACGTTGCCCTGATAGAGTACACACCCATCCAACAAACTCTAAATCAGGCCGTCTGTTCAGTTTACAACACCATATTATAACCTGCTTTTAAAGAGCCAACTGACAGGCGTACCCTTCAAAACATTTTTGGGCTGGACTGGGAAGTTCAGCACTTTGTATTTTAAATGCTCACAAGTAATTGCTCCAACAAGTTGTGTCCACCTCTTTTGAAAGCCTTTCTCTTTTTCCTTTTTCTGGGCCAAACTCATTCAGTTTTCAATTCCCCACTAGATATACCCTTCACCCCAACAACCGTTGCAAATCTGATTCCGCAGACCCCAAAATGGCTCCTTCAGTCTACTCAGAGAAGTTATAAGATACAATAAAATCAGACTGCTAAGTAAATTCACACACCACCTATTCTCTTGATAAACGTAACAAAACATTTCAAGTGCAACACCATTAAGGAATACAACCCTAAACATGTTGTAACCGAGAGATACTTCAACCCCACCAAAGGAGCCACTAAAACTGACTTACTTTTCTACTCGACTAACATCGCCCAGTGGACTAAACTCCCCAGCATCTGCCCACGAGTGCAACAAGATACAAATTCATACAATGCTCTAATAGAAGGTTTTGCTCACCTATACTGAACCCTCCTAAACTGCAGATTGACCTTCTCAAACTGTGTGAAGTATGTGAAATTAATTCCCAGTTACACCCTGCACTCTATACCCCTTTCCTAGACCCGGTTAATTGAATCACATCCTCTCTTGGACATCTTTTTCTAGATGGCTACTACTTATTATATGAAGACCAAATGTTTAAATATTCTGGAGGAGTAGCTCTAAACCACAAGGCCTCCCTGTTCTACTTCTTTCTTAAATCATCACACCTACCAATCTTTCAAATGTCTTTTCTTTGATATAAAAAAAAATGTATATTCGTTGTTGCGAAATATACGGATTACATGATCGATCAATTCTTTTCTTGCTCCGTAAACATCTTTTAAGGAAGCTTGAGGTTTAAGTGGTGCTCACACTCACTACAGCTGAACTCTCTGTGGCTTCCTGGATAATCATTACCTTTATCAGTACTTGAAGATCCCTAGACACAAAAAATGAGGTGTTATATGGTTCCTACGAATCTAGGAGGACTGTGTATTTAGAACAACAAAACTTCATAATAAAGAGACTGAGGCTTCCTATATAATCAGTAGTTGTTGGTCTGTTTGGCTAGCTCACAGTACTACATCTTTGTTTCAGGGCCCCTCCTTGGTGCCCCTACCTCCGACATAGGCCTCAAAACCCTAACCCCCAATAACTGACACAACACTCAGGGATGCAATTACGAGAATGAGACCACAAGCGGTCTAACCCCTTTTATTTTAACCCCTCTAGCCATGCCTGGATAGAGGATGCGGTGGGTGTACATCCAAGTGCGTTCCCGGGTCTGTCGATCACCTCCATTTGGTAATGCTGTAACTGGATAGCCCATCTCTCGATCCTGGGGGACGGATGTGGAGCTGACCCCCGAAACAGTGGTACGAGCGACTGGTCGTCGGTCATAACCTTAAACAGTTGACCGCTTAAGTACAGGTGGAAATTTCCACACACCCACTTGATCACTAGGGCCTCTCGTTCGATTTGAGCGTAACGTGCCTCAGCTGGTACTAGCGTCATTCTGGCGCATGCCAGCGCTGCTCACCGACCTGGTTCTTGCTCCTGAGCGAGGAGAATACCTATACCCATGGGGCTGGCGTCTACCAATAGTTTGGTGTGTTTATCTGGGTTAAAGTACACGAATGTGGCATTGTCGAGGAGTGCGTCTTTGATTGTTTGGAACGCCTTTTCTTCCTGATGGTGCCAGATCCACTTTGCATCGGCCTTCGTGAGAGCTCTCAGGGGCTCGGCAAGGGTGACGAGATCAGGGATAAATCTCCCACAGTACGAGGCCATCCCTAAGTAGCTCCGTACTTCCGAGACTGTGGCTGGTGCAGGGGCCTGTATGATTGCTTGAGACTTGCTGGGGTCCTCTTGAATGCCTTCTTGATTGAATATGTATCCAAAGAATTCAATGGATGACTGAAAGAATAGGCACTGCTCTTTATGTAGTGTGATGCCGTGTTCCCGCAGGTGCTTGAGGGTTGCTCGCAGGTGCTTGTGGTGCTCAGCGGCTGTGGCAGAGTGGATAAGGATGTCGTCACTGACATTCAGGACACCTGGTCGTCCGGATAAGGTTTCTCGTATGGCATTCTGGAATACTTTGGTCGGCTGACAATATGCCGAAGTTCAGGCATTTGTACCAGTGGAGCCCCAAGTGTGTGCTAAAGGTGGTAATATACTGGCTTTCTTCTGCTTGTAGCAGCTGGTGGTATCCGGCGTTGAGGTCCAGCTTCGAGAACCATCGGGAGCCGTCGGCTATGATGTCGCCCATAGTGGATGTTATGTGGCACTCCCTTTTGATGGCGCGGTTTGGTAGTCGCATGTCGATTCACAGGCAAATCCTCCCAGGTTGCGTTGGTGTTTCGGCAATTACCATGGGGGAGACCCAAGGGATTGGCCCAGGGACTTTTTTTATTACACCGTGCTCCTCAAGCTTCTCGAGTTCTCGCTCCACAAGAAGTCGTAGATGGAACATAATGCGGCGGTGGCAGAGTGCCACAGGGGCAAAAGCTGGGTCAATGTGTCATTTCACTGGAGGGTATTTTAGACACACGAGCACTCTGAGCAACTCTGGGAATTGATTCAGCTGGTCATCGACTTGGTGCAATCTCACACTGTTAGCGAAGGATACCAGGCCAAGATCTTCTGCGGTATGGCTGCCAATAAGAGTGTTAGCTTCTTTGTTGATAACGTGGAATGTCATCATGACCTCCTGGTCATTGGACTGCACTGGTATGCACATGCTGCCACGGAGACGTAAGGGCGATTGACTTCCCTATGCGAAGATATTGATATATGATGGTACTAGTTGGGGTTTTGGACGAAGGTGGTTGTATTGTTGGACTTCCATTACATTGCTTGATGCTCCGGTGTCGATGATGACCTTTACTTCAGACCCAGTGACACGGACGACACACGTAGGTTGCGACTGCTGGTGACGTTTTAATTCCCTCATGAATGAGATGAGGAACGTCTCATCCTCCTCTTCGTCGGGAGACGAATCTTCCAGGCGGCGATTTGATCTTAACAGAGGTTTTGTGTCGTCTTGGTGTGCCAGGCTTGTCAGGGATAGCTGGTGCCCTGCTTTCGCTGGCGGTCTGCTGTCCTTGGCACCCTTATTCCGGATCTTCTTCCGGCAAACTGACACGTGGTTGTTGATTACACAGTTGGTGCATGTGCGACCTTGTGCAGGGCACTGGCAGATGGGATGTTTTCCTGGCCGCAGTATCCGCACTTCAGGCATTATTCTTGTCTTTTGTTTGGATGGCGTCAGCCCGTTTGACTTTGATGTTTGCAGATTTCTCGGGCGTTTCTGTGATGGCCAGATCCATCTTGTTGGCTCTGGCTGTGGACAAATTGTGAGATCTTGCTAATATCAGTATATCGTCTAGACTAATGTTCAGTTGCCACAGTATTTGGCTGCGTAGCATCTTGTTGTGGCACCCCTGAATTAGCTATGCACGGATTTCCTTGAGCTGGTCGCCCGGGGTGCAGAAACTCGCTGGTCTAGAACGCATCGATTGATTCTCCTTCCCATTGACCGGCTTGGCGTAGTTTAAACCTTTCAAAAACCGGGTTCAATTGCGGATCAAAATGGGTGCTAAGTGCCCTCACTTCTGCATCATAAACTGTGGCTGGACCTACGTTTGACAAGTGTTCGAATAATTTGTAAATTTTTTCACCTGCATAGTGGAGGAGTAGTGATCTCTTGATGGCACCATCAGTTCGCGATGAAATAGTTGTCAAGCCTCCCAATCCATGTCTTCTATCGAGGTGAAGCGGTTGCCGGGTCTGCAAGCTCACTCAATGGTGGCAGTACCCCCGTGAGCACCAGTGGCAGCTCCTCCGCTAAGGCAGAGGAGTGTCGCCCCACTGCCTTGAAGAAGTAAAAAAAAGAAAAAAGAAAATGATAATAACCTAAAGTTATTATCATTTTATTTTGTCCTCCTGCTGCAGCAGCTTTGCGTGACTGGGCGAGTCGGGGATGCAGAGCAGGGGAGGAGTGGTAGAACCCTCCTAAGTGCACAAAGACAGTTTGGCCGGCACTCTCGGGAGGTCCAAAACAGTCATGCGCACTTTCCCTGTTCTCCATGCAGGCTGCATTAGAGTCTGCATGGAGAACATGCCCAGGCCCCCAGTCCCTGGCTGAGTGCCGAACCACGGCACTCAGACCAATCACAACGCTGCATTACAGTGTTGTGATTGGTCAAGGGAGCCTGGCTGTGCTTCCTGGAGTCCCAGAAGGAGGAAAGCAGGAGAAGAGAAGCGGGACCCGGCGGCAAGGTAAGTGTATTTTTTAACATTGTGCCCCACCCCCCGCTGCCCTCCCCCTGCTCCACCACCCATGAGCCGTGCCTGCTGCCACTGGCGAGCGCATGTTGTGTGGGGGCTTGTCTCGGGGTTGAGCTGCATCAGCCTCTTCTGCCATGTGGGCCTGTTTTTGGGATTCGTGGGTGGTCAGCAGGTAAATCTTTTGGGTATTGGGATCTTGGGCACCCCTCCTTTTGCTTGGTTGGTAGCGTTTTCTGGGCTGTGTCCTGCATCATAGCTATGTGGTGCTACCCTATGTACTGTTTTAGCGTTAAATGTTTTTTCTTCCTTTTGGTGCATGGGCCAATGCTGGTTTGTTGGCTTACTGCTTTTCCTCCTGGTGTTAGGTGGACTCACGCAGGTGAGCCGGGAACACTGTTCTATGCGCGGGCCTCCGTGTAGCCTCGAGGCAGCTGGGGAGCACGTGTTCTGCTGAGGGGCAGATGAGGCTTGGTGCAAACAGCTACTCACTCCGGGTGTTGCCGACGGGGTCAGGGCCTCTCTGGTGCGATCCTCTTGGGCCGTCTGCTGCTCCTGCGCCTGCAGGTGGCATCAATGCTTGCCACGCTCTCCGCTTAGTGGAGAGGGCAAAATGGAGGTATGCTGATGACCGAGGCAGCCCTCCAGATTTCTGCACTGGCTACGGGCTTTGCCCGCCTACCGCAGCTCCTCGCATAGGCATGACGGGGATCATAGGTGTGAGGTCTTCACCTCTGTGGGCTGTCGCTAGGGTCTTCCGCCCACTGTGTAGTGGTTTCAGGGTGCCCAGGGGCATATCCCACGTTGTTGCCAGTGTTGCGGGGCCCCTTCTTGGTGCCCTCACCTCAGACATAGGCCACACACCCCTAACCCCCAATAACTGACAACATTCAGGGATGCAATTATGAGAATGAGATCACAGGCAGTCTACCCCCTTTCATTTTAACCCCTTTAGCAACACCTGGCTAGAGGATGCGGTGGGTGTACATCCGGGTGCATTCCCGTGAGCAGGACCGCTAACCTGCTACAATCTTGACAGTAACTTTGTACATGGCTCATAATTCCCAAGAACTTTGTTGAAACAGATCTAACCCTTTTGTTTGTTACTTTTGCATGCCCAAGGTGTTCACAAAGAAAAATATATGCCATCTGCCTGGCTTATTGGAATGACCTAACCCCATACCTTTGTACCATATGTCAGGAAGCTGGCCTCAGTGCAAAAACGAATGCACCACCATCTGTGTGTGCAGGCCTGCATGGCTATCTTCCTCCTCCGCATGAAGGTCGGGGACAGCGGAACTGCATCTTAGTCACAGCTCACAGCAGTGTTCCATGAACCTCTCACCGACTGCAGCATGGACGCCGATTAAATAATAAAACGGCAACCTTATCACGCTGTGCCAAAGGTGCAGAACAGCGTCTTACTTTGTTTGGGGAGAAACAGTTGTCTCCAACAAGCAAAATAAAATGAGGCATCATGTTCTCAATTGTGCGACCCTGGATCTAAATGTGCAATCTACAGGGCGACAACGAAATATATGCGTGTATGGCTCATTCTTGCAACAGAAAAATATATGCAAACTACTATTAGAAAATGATGCTAAGTTAAAACGAGAAATTGAAATGGAGCCTGAATATAAGCTACATAACACAGGCATTCTGGACTTCATTATCTCCAAGATACCTTGAAGTTAGACATGTCTAAACCAGTCGATTGGTAGATCCCTCCAATCACTCACTTGTCGCCGTCACCATCCGTACTCAAGTGCACATCCGTAAATGAAGAATGAGCCCAACCAGACATCTACAATATTTAGACATAGCTGCTCTGAGCAATCTCACGAGAAACAAACTTCCCCATAGTAAAGAAAGACAAATGAAGCACCGCAGTAACAGAACCCACATAATACAACAGCCATACTGCTAGAACCTCATGACACAACCAAGTCAAACACCCTAAATGGATTGTCTCCCTTCACATGGAAAAGGGACAAAGCGAGAAGATTTTCAACCTGATAATGTGTGGAACTTAGCAATTATAGGAGGAAAGACCCTCTGTTTGAGAGAAGATAGTGGAAAAACACCATCCCCTCTCACAAATTCTTTGAAACGAAACGGTACAACTATATCAAAAAAATCACAAATGCAACCCTACAAATAAATACCCTTTACCAGTAAATAGAAAAAAGAGTTTGCGACGTCCAAAAATCAATTGAAAATCCCCCTTCAATAACCTGCAATCCCCATGTCCATTCAGGGCAAGAAAAGGGCGAGCATCTTGGTCAGAATTTGAAACCATAGCGGCCCTTGTCCTTGACGTTCTATTTGCTCAAATGACCTAATCCCAAACACACCTGGCACGGAAAATCGGACTATCTTTATCCCCCACCGGCTGTAGATATTTAATCTTTACTAAAAATACTGAGGTCGATTCACAGAACTAATCTGAGATAAAATCCTAAACTTACTACTTTTGGCATTCACAGTAGGCATTTAATAGTAGTAAAGTTAGGACTCCTAACTTTACTACTACTAAATGCCTTCTGTGAATACCAAAAGCAGTAAGTTTAGGATTTTATCTCAGATTAGTTCTGTGAATCGGCCCCACTTTCCAAAAATTCACCACGATAAACTTATTAAAAAAATAAACTATTGCTCCATCATAGGCCAACACTTCATTGCTAAACTGAAAATGTCCACTACACAGAAGGAACCTTTCCTCGAATCCTTTCCCCAACAAGCTCCCGGATGAATTCTAGTCTAGGTACTGCTCAGCCACAACACAGAAAGCAGCCTCTAAAATTAGCAGACCAGGTACTTCACATGTTCAACATTGACTTCTAAGCCCCTTGTTAGAACTACGAGGATATATCAGCTTTAGGTGCAAACTCCTGTTTGCACTCAAAATGGAATTCCAAGTCAGGCATTAGTTGCACTTGTGCTAATTGCCCATGTGAAGTGAGGTACCCCATGCTATTTGCCCCCATGTTTCTGGCCAATAAATCTGGGCAAGGCTCTTGTTAGCAAGTAGCGTGCACCTTGGAGCACATTCCTAGGAACACAATTACAATGTTCGCTCCTTTGGATCCACTCTAAGGTGTATATAAATCCTGGTTTTGCTCAATTTGACAACAAGATTACACATGCACATACACTTCAGGAATTCATCTTTTGCTGTGTCATTCAAATGTTGGATCAGCCCACAGAGCAGCATACTTTGACTGAGGCAAATGGCTAGCCTTTTCTGAGGCTTTGTGGTGAGTGTCCTTCTTGACTGGTTACCATCCAAAGCCCCGCATAGTGGCTTTGCATGGCCTAATAGATATGAATTTGTAATGTACACTGCTGGAGCATCATAAAAAGTGACTCTCCGGTGGTGCAGAGGGCTCGTAAATAAGCCCCCATGTATTTAGATGCTCATGGCAGATAGGGCATAGGATGTCAGAGACCTATCTGTGAACTTGTGCAACACATCCATTGTACGGCTGGGTCTGAACTGGGGTGGCAAAGTGAGCAGAAGAATGATGATGGATTTAACCTAGATCCATCAGTGACTGGGGTGAGTGTCTGAGAAGGTTCAGCGCTCCGTCCATCATCCTATTGTGTTTGCTTCACACATCCATTGTAGTTCATTGGCCTTGGCTACCAACTCTCCGCACATTTTATTGTTTTGTGCAGCTGACATAGGCAGACTAGTGTTGCCCAGTCCAACTTTACTCTCTGGTCTGGCCTGGTACACAGGAAGGGTGTGCAAGGGGACTTGCTGTCTGCTTTCACCCATCAGCCTGCCTGAGTGAAACTAAAACAAGGACTCGCCATCTCCCTTCCTGTCCTCTGCCTTATCTTCAATTTCTGTGTCTAAATTGGCCTGTGCAGCAGCTTTCCTTGGAGCACCTCTTGACATTTGTCAGCCATCACTTGGGAGAAACTAAAGGTTGCTGCCGGGAAAAAGGACCAATGAGCTCTGCAGCAGTTTACCAACTTTTGAAAGATTAAGTAAGGTGTGCCAGTAATTCTCTACTTCTTTTATATATACAATCGAAGTTTACCACTTCCCACACTGCAGTGAATGTCCTGATTACTTACAGGACATTTTCCTTACTCTAAATATTCTTCCTCCTCCCAGTACTTACTTGAATGAGGTGGTCACATCTTCCCCCAGGCACCACATGACTAATCAATCAATCAGAATCTTGTAAAGCGCAGCTACTCACCCGTGAGGGTCTCAAGGTGCTGGGTGAGGCAGTGGGGTGAAGGCTGGGTCTGCGGATCAGTCAAAGAGCCAGGTCTTGAGGTCCTTCCTGAATTGCGACAGTGATGGTGATTGCCCGAGGTGCAGAGGCATGGAGTTCCAGGTCTTTGAAGCAAGGTAGGAGAAGGATCTTCCTACTAAGCTAAAATCTACATCAACTCAACACCTCTCAATACCTTCCCCTTTTACTTCCAGACACCACCTACTCCCCTGAGGTCAGGAGGGGAGGGCATGTCACATCCGGCCATTCTAAAGTCAAAATAAATCAAGACTCACAATCGCCAGAGGCAGGGTAATTTCTAAGTATTGGGATGAGGAAGGAAAATCATAATTTTACAATGCAGCATTTAGAACTTTAGTCCCAAAGTCCAAACCTCTTTGATTCATTAATTCCAAACACTGTTACAAATGTTGAAGGGACAGCCAAGGTCATTGCATGACAAATATCCTTAACAAAAAGGCATCTCCTGCTTCAGCCCAGGTGCCTACCACTCCCTGAGTGGAATGCGCCTGTACTGATTCTGGTAGGGAAGCTCCTTCAGATTTATAAGCCAGAGAGATAATAGCCTTTGTCCACCAGTTTACAGGGGGAGTGGATGGTTTACAGTCCTGTTTAAAAGGACCAGTATTGACAAAGATTGTTACACACCCAGAAATCAACGGAATAAACGAGATAGATTTTCACCGCCTGGGTGATAATCAGAAAATGTAAAGATTTTTCCTCAGTCAAAAAGGAGTGGGAAAAAGAAAGGAGAACAACATCCTGATAAGTACTGAAAGAGGAGCGCACCTTGGGATGAAAACCTGAACCTAATGGAGAACTAAACTGGAAAAAATGCAGTTAGTGAGATTTTATAGATAATGATCCTAACTCCACCAAACTGAGTACTGTAGTAATGGCCACTAGAGAAAAAAACGTAAAGGTAAATAATGTTAAAGAAACCTCCTCGAGTGTCTGAAAAGGAGATTTCTGTAAAGCACTGAGCACCAATGGTTAATCCGAAGAATGTACAACCGGCCTGAGAGGAGGACACTGCAGGAAAACAAAATTGGATGCAGATTCCCCAATTGCTCCACTTTAGAAAGATGCCCAAGGCACTCTGTCGACCTTTACCGCTGCCTGTTGAACTCAATGGGTAGAAACTGACAGACCTCAGTGAAACCCATCTTGTCGAAATTTAAGACCTTTCTTATGCTCACCAGTGCAGAGATCCAGAGGTCTACCTAAACACCAGAGGAAAAATAATTCCGATGGTGGTCATGTGACCATCTAGTAGAACAACCGGATTCCTGAACTGATGCTGTAATGGAAGGAGAAAGGTCTAGATGCTGAAGCCCCCATCTTTAAGCTTTCAGGCAGATAACTGAACATGACAGCAAGATACCCGAGATAGGAGGGGACTCTGGAGTGGGGTCTGAGCCAGCTGTCTCAACAGAGGGAACCGGCTCACCCCGGCGTCCTCACAAGAAGAGGTTAAGGAGCAGTCAATGCATCCTCTCCCGTAGCACCCAACTCTGCAAACCAAAAGAGATAAAATGGATGTCGCAGGCTGGCAAAGAGACCCACCAGTGGATTACCAAGCCTCATGCAAATATCTTGAGAAACCTTGAAAAACCTTGTGAAATAAATTGAAATTTTGAGGGGGGGACAAATCCTGTTTACGTGATATTAGAGCTAATAAGGGCTAACAGATATTCTTCCCCTAGGAGCAGATCTAGACAGCAAAGTAAACCCTAGGTCAAGTCTGTTCCTGATTGTTTGTTTATATAAGACTTATCTACTGTATTGGCAGTTCGAATCAGAACTTACTGTCTTAATATCATTGGGGAAAACTGGAGACTGGCTTTCTGAATTGCCGCTAGCTCTGTCCGATTAGAGGATTGTCCAAGGTCTGTTTGAGTAAAGTATTGAAAATCATTCCTTATAAGGACCTCATACCTCCTGGTGTAAATAAAGATAGTGAAAATCTGCGTAGTTTCTGTAAATAAAATATAAGGACTCTATGTGACAGAGTGATAGCAACATATATATAAAGATACAAATTTATCCCTATGGAGAATGATTTTCAATGCAATGTGTTTTAAGCCAACATTCTGACAGGGATATTGGGCAGCCCCACTCTTGTTGCCAAGCATGAATGAGGCCACATCCCCCGAGTTGAAAAGTAGACTCTCTTGCTGGCATCTGTATTGCAGAGGAAATGGAACTCATCTTTTGGAATTTGCAGCATTCTACCAACATTAAATAGTCTTTCTGATTGAAGCAGATACTGGAATCGAAATCTCATAGTTTTGGGGAGAAAGAGGCCAAAACAGTCAGACAACTGACTAAAAGGGCTAGGTGCAGGCAAGTCCAGTCAACCTACAGAAGGACTCAGACAAAATTGAGACTAACAGTCAGTTCCAAGTAAACAAAGTCAATAGGTTAAGAGCCTTCAGCTGTGAGACTTACCAAACAGCCGTGTATTCAGAGCCAAACACTGGCTAGATGGCTGCACCTTGCTAGGAGAATGGATAGCCAAACCCTGAACTTTGCCGCTCTCATCTCAGGTAGATAAAAAAATCCCACTTCTGTGTGGTACCTTAAGTTCAAATCCTGTGAAGGACTGAAATGGGACTACTTGGCATTGATAAGAAATCTGTGACATACCAGGTCCTGACAAACTATTATTGTTTCCTCCTGTTGCAGATAGACAATGGATTAGAGAGTCAACCAGGTAAGGGAGCAGTATCAAAGAACTTTGACGGATGGCCATTAATGCAACTAACACAGCTGTGAGTATTCCTGGGCCGGAAGCTACACCAAATGGCACTACCCTGAACTTCCATAGAAGATCTTAACACAAAACTGTTGAAACTGCTGAAGGTTTGAATGAATTTGTATGTGGAGATATATCTCCTGAAGATCTGTGTCTTTATTAGGAACTGATTATGTTTCTTTAGATTGATGACCAATCTGATGTCCTCTAAAGGCTTTGTTACCAGAAGTATTGAAGAATAAACTATCTTTCCTTGTTCTTTCAAATAATTCTTGCTTATTAAAGCATGTTGATGGGTAGGAGCTCTGGGCCTTGCAGTTGAAACAATTCCAGAATCTCAAAGGACGTCCAAAAGTCCAGGGACAATCTTGTTGAATTACTTCTAATGGCCAGGCATGTGAGATGGAATCTGCCCAAGTTTGATAAAAGAGATCAAGACAATCTCTACTGTAACATCTAGGAAGAAAATGTCATAGTCAGGACAGCTGATTGGGTATAGAGGAAAAGGGCTGGGATTATTGACTGACTGGTTTTAAAGTGGAGAGAACTGCTAATTTGCCTTTCTAGCTAGTGTGTAAGGAGGTTTACACTTGTATTTTCAAAAGAAATGTCGAAACAGTTCAGGTGGTTTAGATTGGAATTTGAAAGCATGTTTCTGTATTCTAAATGTTCAGTTGACATGGTCTTTCAACTGGTTTCCAAAAAGCTAGGATACAACAAATGGACATTGTCTAAAGAAGGAAACCAAGTACTCAATCAGTATAAGGATATAGTAAAAGGTCCAAACAGTCAGGACTTATTTTGAACAACAGTTTTCTTTCTTGCATATATGGAAGATTATGTATTCTTCGGTACATTCGTTTTTCACAAATTCTTTCTTCGGAAATGGACAACAGCCGACGTGTTTAGTCACACAGTGACTTTCTCAAGGCTTTGATCAGGATCTATATGCGGTCACACGTTTCATTTAAGAAGATCCAAAAGGAGTAAGTTTGTGTTTGCTGTAATACCCCGGAGAGTGGCACCTCTGCAGGACGTAACGTATTTTCTAACAAATGCAAATGGAACAACAGAGATGGGTGAACGGTCTACGCAGAAGGCTGTTTAGTGTGGTTGGAACCAAAAATCCGGAGTTAAAGTATAGGTCAGGTCACTGTATAGAGAAGGTAAGAGATGTTAGTGAGCAAGAATCCGTCACATTGGAGTTTACAATGGTCTCCATCAATGCATAAAGTGCACTGGACCTTTACTCCACATTAAGGTCTTTTAGCATCTGTTACCTTCTCTATACAGTGACCGGAGCTATACTTTAACCCAGGACCTGGCATCCTAGGTGTGGTTCTCCCCTTACTTTTGCCTTCAATCCTCCTATTTTGCTGACTTTGGGCCTGATATGACTTTGGGGGTGCTGCGCCGGCACAGCACCACCAAAGCCGCGCAAAGACCACCAGCCTGATTACGAGTTGATCTCGTGCAGGCGAGCGGTCCTTTTGCCATTCCCACGGCAGTGCCCTGAAAAAGGGCACTGCAATGGGAACGGCAAAAATGTTCCAGCACAGCTTGGACTGTATAGTCCATGCCATGCTGGAACTGGGGGTGCAAGCAGACAGGGAGGCACATGTTGTGCTTCACTGTGTTGCAGGGATTCTGCGCAAACACAGAACTATGCGTAGGATTATGGGACCTTAGTATATAGGGACTGAGTCATCCTATTACCTTAGTAACCATGAGCCCAGGACCGACTAGCTATAGTCTCTCACTTGCTCTCCTACTCACTTACAGAGGAACAAGTGATTAGACACCCCAGAACAAAACACTCCCGACTCCCTCAGGAATCGCGGTTACAAGACTCACCCTTTCACTCACACTCTGGTACTTGTCCACAAAAAGAACTGCAGACACGAACAAGTTTAAAATATTTATTTTAACTAATGTGCTCTAATATGCAGTATATGTGCCACAACAAGCAGAAACAAGCATAACACAAATATGGTCAGCATAGCAAGTAAACCGTAGATCATAAAAGGAGCTGTCATAATGAGAGACAGATTAGCCTAACCTCCCTTCCCTTGCACATATGCAGGATGATTATATATTAGAAGATCTCTGGGTGTTATCTACAGACCCCGTACCTCAGTCTATAGATGGTAGTTCTACATCATAGGTGCTGTCATGCTCTACTCCCTGGAAAGGTCCCTCTCCAAGTGTGTGCTACCTATCCGTGTATTCCAATAAGACCAAAGCAAGTATTCCCAAACAACCGCTGCATCTGTATGTTTTGTCTAGGTGCTAGGGCCTGACCAGAACAGCATAACAAGGGGCATTGTTGTTCGACCTTGTTTGCAATGTTCAAAATGACTAAATCCCAGGAACCTGCAAAGAGTGAACACAACAGTGGGTTCTCATGTGAAAATATCAAAAGAAGCATTTACAAAATAAGTAGTAACGTGTGCAAGTTGGAATAATAGCAGGGACTGGTGTACCTTGTAAAAAACAAGCTAAATTAGGGGGCGAAACGTTGCAAGCACCGTGGAGTTTTACTTGTTTACAGACAAGGGAGTGCCTGACAGTAGAGTCACAATCCTCCCCTGTAAAAAAACGTCCTTCTCTGCCCGCTGACAACGGAAAGCAAATGCAATGACCATAATTCATGTATAAAACTACTTCCAAGGGGTTCATATCTACCGATGGGATAATGTTTCATGCAAGCTTTGAATTGAAAAATTTGATTTGCAATGAAATAACCCCATATATTAACCACACTGCTGAATCTATTTCTGCTACAGTGAATGGTAATTGTTCTAATTTCTCAATGTGTAAAATAGTGTAAGTTGCATCTATCATAGACATTGTTTGTCTGTCAAATTAAATGGTAAAAACAGTGCGGAAGCGTTAAGGTAGTCCCATGGCACTCTCCCATTTTTAAGTATCTGTAAAGTCCAACCAAATTGCATAAAAGAGCATAACTGATTTTGCCCATAATACAAGGTAGATACTTCATTCTGAACAATATCAATAACATATGACACAATATTGTCCAAGGTATAAATACGAGAAGATGGTGTGTTTATGCTGTTATCAACCACTGCAAGAACCTTGTCCAAATTATCCTGATCAATTTGGCGTAAGCGCAGTGCCGCCGTCATTTGTGAAAGTTTCCAAAATTCATTATAGGCTGCATAAACAAAGCGTTTGGAGCGAGGAGATTTTGGACCCAACAGAAAATCTGAAAGATCAATGTCACCTGACAAAAGTGAAAGATGGTGTTTCACACCTGCTAACGTAGAATGTTCCAACCACTGTTGACATAATTTTGTAACAGAATAAGTGGTAACTGTAAGTGAATTTGGGTAATGAGGATCAGGTCTAATTTGGGTAAAACCCTTAGTAACATTCAAAAAACGTAAATGACAAGTATTGGTGTGCGTAGGCCACAACACCCAGCCTCCCGGACGTATCATAGATAAGTTAAAAGAGCCCTTCTGTATCATCCAAGTTAAGTCATCAATAGTATCATTGGTGTGCATGCTCCACAACTCATTGAGCCAAAGATGGAATAACATAACATAACATAACATGTGTATTTGTAAAGCGCACTTTCACCCCAGCAACGGGGCATCTTGGCGCTGAATAACAGATGTTTATTGTTACCCAACTCAATGGTACTCATTTTATCGACCTCAAATGGATGAAAGGCTGAGTGGAGCTGAGAAGGAGCGTTCAAATTCTTTGTAGTGGTCAAACCGAAGAAGGTAGTTTGTTGCACCGTCTGATTCAAAAATAATATCTGATAAGGTATTAAACATGCACGTTGCAATGTTTCACTCCCCTGTGCTTGCCAAATTTTAGTGCCCCAAATAGATTTCAAATCAACAGCATTTTTCCAAAAATCGTAACCCTTCAGTGACAGATCATCTATAAAAGATAAGGAATAAATTAATTTAGTCTGTGTAAGCATATATTTGCTCAATTGAGGGACATTTAATTTAAAATAATATGAAGCTGGGTCAGATAGATTGTAACCCGTAAAATATGTAATTCTTTTTTTTCTGTAACTGAACTTATTTTAGATGGTGTCGGACAATGTTCCCATTGTGTGTAATTGAAAGTGGGTCTTTGAACACTGGATTTGTGAAGGAAATGATGGCCATAATGTTGGTAGCAAAATAGATCTGCATAATTTGCCGAATTCAAATACAGATCTTCCGTATCAAAAACAGTATAATATTGTAAATCAGAAAACAAAGAATTAACAGCACTGATATCCCAATCATCTGAATGCATCCCAGGTAAAACAACATCCCCCAAAGAGACACAGACAACATATGGAATTTGCAAGGTCTGCGTCGGACCATAGACATCGAATGGCACTTTGTCCCACACAATACCATCAGTGATCGGGACTTCTGAAATATTAACTAATGTTTGCTCTCTTTTCATTTTATGCGAGGAAGTATGCTGGCCTGTACTCCATCTACTAGTTCCACAGCAGAGCATTCAGGTAAATAGTGTCCATTGATCAAAAGGAAGAAGAAAGTCACAAAACCAATCCACATGAAAAAGAACACCATTGACAACACGATCCAGATGTAAGTCCAAGGCGGGACCAGGTATGTGGCCATCAACCATGAGATGAAAACACGAATACGTATTTGATGCACAGCTGTAGTGTAGCTCCTATTTCCCTAATAGGCTCTGCGCATTGGAATAATATATCCTATAGGTTTGACATAGGACTAAGGTCAGTATGTCCCTATCGAGTATATTAAACTTAATTACTTGTGCCAGCTAGCTCAGAGGCCACTAGAAACTCCTTGACAACAAGAAGGGAGTAGTTTCTGGCAGCCGCAAAACATGACCACTGTGTTTCCCTTTAGAATCAGAACGTGTCCCAGAGTCGTGGAAACAATAGATAACTATTTCACTCAGCTCAGTCGTGCATGCTTAGTTTTCTCCAAGTTACACAGAAAGAAATAGACGGGCGTTTCAATAAAGGATTTATTGAACAGTCTTGTTTCTGGTGTAAGTAAAATGTGCTGTTACGATCACAAGACAGTATGCGAGATAAATAATGTACAGGGTGAGCAGTAGAAATAAATAATACTGCGATAGCATTATCTTTTAGTACATATGCATTTACATAAATAACACAGACTAAAAATGCGAGTACTCATACGATGCGTTGCTAAGCTAGTTCTACCCCAATGTACCTAACCTAACCTAGGTGTAGGAAGAGGGAAGAAGTAGGTGAAGTATTCCTTACTACGGTATACTAAGAGTATGTTAAGTCTAGTATGCCTAGTATGCCAAGAGTCCCTCTAGGTTCTAGTCAGCTCCATACCTGAAGAATGAGAGAGGTAGGAATCTCTTTGCCAGACTCGAACTCCAACACCCCGCAAGGGAAGTCAGATCACGCTGGAAGCTGGGCTCTCTGCGTGCAGGGAAGGCAGCGTCCTCTCAGTGCGTCAGGCCGGGAAACGGGCTCCTCTGAAGTCGAGGTCTCCTCTGGTTTACAGGGGCTAGGGAAGGTATATTTATACCTCAGAGCACCTAAGAATGTTAGTATTGACGTGAGTTGGACAGCGAAAGACGTCATGAATGAACCCCTAAGGAATAATGGTTCATGCATAATATATGAGTCCTTGAAGAAATCAATAGTCCTGGACTAGGGAAACTCCCGCAGCCTAAGGGTCTGTTCTTCATGAACTCGTTGTGACGTTAGGGTGGACGGATGTCAGAGACCATGCCTGTATTTGGAGTGCACGGTTTAATGCCTAAATAAGGGCTGGGATTTTATGCCTATATAAGGGCAGGGCGAATTGTGCCTATATAAGGACATGATACTGGAAAGCCCGTTTATGGATACCCTAAGAGGAATACAACACCCACTCCTCTTTCGTGTGTACGATAATACTAAAATGCTAAACATTTAAAATGCTAAACATTAAAATGGAGTACCGCATATTTCTAAAATATTTCATAAAACCATTTAAAAAAGGCATTTTAAAAACCTATTAGAATGCAAAAGGTACTGTACATTTGAAGCATTGCTTTTCATTACAGGCATAAAGTTCGAAAATAAATGCAACTGGAATGAAATAAGCAGTAATATTTACATGTGACAAAAAATGATCGATAAGTTTCTCAAAAATCAAAGTCATTTCATGTCATGAAAATTAATGAACTGTTTTAGACACACAAGATGACTAAGTGTCCGTGGAAGTACCTTGAAGTCTGTATTATAAAGCTAGTTCTACTTTAAGCAGATCGATGTGCCATTTTCGTTCCCAAAAAAAAAAAATGGGAAAAAGTTCAATTTTGGTAGAGTTCCAAGTTGTTTAAAAATGAAGGCCAAATTTGTCACTGCATCTCTGGAACACTGTATGCTGAATCAGAGTCAGTTCACGGGTCTGGTGTAAACATGAGATCATCTATTTCAATAGACAAAACATCATCCACTGTTGTTGGTGTCAGTTGGAACACCTCGTGTAGTAGATTAATTGCACAGAGATGGGAAGCATTGCTTCCAGCATAGGTTGCCGCAGCAAAGTTCGCGTCCGTTGTTACCTGTGTGCCTGTAGATCTTTCTCGTACCTCAGCAGCAGCCGGAAGCGTCTGTGAGATCTCAATGAATGCTGACAGCAGGATAGGAAGCCTCTGGGGACAACACAGAGCATGGGCCGTTATCGGGTCCAGCAGAGTATCGACATCCGTTGGCGTTGCTGATGGAAATGTTAGACAGGTGTCCAACACGCATTCTTCACCGCATAGCAGGCATCGTAGAACAGGTAAGATGCAATCTTGCCAGATTGGTCTGAACGACAGGAACCAAGTTGTATTAAGGTCCCGTAGACGAGTCATGCCCAAAAGCTTTACTATTTGCTCACGGCACTTTCGTTCAAGGAGAGCTTTCTCCATTTCGCTCGGAGTGATGTCTGCGAATAGGCTGGCCATAGCGCAATAGCAGGAAGAGAACTAGAATCCCGGCAACAAGTGCTAGAATTAATGGTATGCCACCAAACACCGAATGTGCAAAGTTCGGGATGATTCCGAGTATTGCCTGGAAAGGTGCTAACAGACCTGAGCAGATGCTCTTAAATACATGTACAATTCCGGTTGTATCAGACATGTTAAAGATACGTGATATCATTTCCACGAAATGTATAGGGCAGTTTGTACGTATTAAAGTCTGTATCTCAGCCGAAGTCCTTGCTACTTGTAGATCATAGGTTTCTTTGGCCGAGGTCAAAGGCACTGTCTGCTGTAAAAGCATGGCTTTCATTCTGCTTAAAGTATCAAATCTTATAAAAGAGACGTTCAGCGAAGGCCATAGAGGCGACTCCCTGACTGTGTCTATTGGGGCAAACAATACTTGCATACAGCAAGTGACCCTGGAGTTGACCGTTACTAGATATGGGATGCCTGGCAGCATTCCACAGCAGCTCTGATCATTCAACATGAGGTAACTCCCATTAGAAAGTTGTCCAAACGTTGGATTAATCACAGCAGCTGGAGTACCCTGCTGATGGCAAGACAAATTTTCCACTGAACCATTACAAGCCCCGTGCAAGGAAATGTCTTGACATATAAGTGAACCACTCAGTGCAAGTTTACAGTTTGAACCGCTCAAAAACACTTCACGATCCCCACTCCAACATCTATATGTATACGGTAAATCCCAAGATGTCTTAATGTATTCCTTACCCAACCTTTCATATTTGCCTGCTTGCATTTGTCTGAGGCAATACTGAAACTGAAAAGTACTCACAGGTAATGTTATTTTGCCATGAATAAGCCATTCTGTAGCTGGTTTTTCTGCCACAGTGAATGGTAATTTTTCCAGTTTTTCAATGCTCAGCACTGTATACTTTGCTCCTCTTTGTGCCAGTTCGATCTGTTTATCAGTGAGATTGTATTCTGCAAACAGAGCCGTTGTGTTGATGAAACGCCAAGGCACATAGCCCGCTCGCAAAGATTGCAGCGTCCAGCTTAATAACATAATAGAACGTAATTGAGATTGGCCTTGTTGTAACATCGCCAAATCTTGTTCTAGAATGTCGATAGCAGAGGATACAATGCCATCCAATGAATATATTCTGGAGGACAAAGTTGTTAACCCATTGTCGACCACAGAGAGTGTTTTCTCTAAATTAATACGATCAAGTTCACGTATTCGTTCTGCAGCCTCTATCTGTGATACCTTCCAAGCTTCATTATAAGCAGCATAAATGCCGGCATATATGAAACGTTTTTGACGCGGTTTTCTTGGTCCAAGCAAGAATTCCCTAAGGTCTGCGTCCTTTTTAAGTAAGGTTAAGTGTTGTTTCACATCCTGTAGTGTAGACTTATGCAGCCAATCGAGGCATAATTTACCTACACTGTATGTTGTTACTACCCCCGGATGTTGTCTTTGGACGTATCTTGGGTCTGGCCTATTAATAGTAAAGCCCTGAGTTTTATTCAGGAATCTTTCATGACAGTTATTCGTGTCTGTGGGCCAGATCAACCATTTTTTCCAAGTAGGATTAGATCTGTTGAGTTGTAGTATATTGTCAACTGTCACCACTGCCTTTGTATTATTTTCACTGGCAGGTGTTGGTACAGAAGGTGTGTTCATCTCTTTTATCTTGGCTAATCCAAGACAAGATGTTTGTTGGATAGTTTCATTCAAAAACATTATTTGTTCTGGGATGATGCAGGCTCTAAATAAAGCTTCTATCCCCTGCACTTGCCAATCTTTAGTACCCCACACAGTTTTTGTGTCAATTGTGTCTTTCCAAAAGTCGAAACCCTGTCTAGACAGTTGGGCATTAAAAAACGCAGAATAAATCTGTTTTGTATTTGTTAACATAATTTTCAGCCCTGTCTTGTTTACATTTTTATAGTAAAACATTTCTGGTTCAGATGTATTGTATCCTGAAAAATATGGAAACTTATTAGCAAATGTTTTTGAACTACCTTTAGGTGGTGTAGGACAATGTTCCCATTGGTTAAACATAAACACATTTCTTGGATATGCAGATTTATGCAAATAATGATGACCATAGTGATTAAAACAATACATTTGTTCATAGTCTGATGAACCCTCTAAATATTCATGTTTAGAAAATGCAGCAGATTTTTCCAGGTCAAACATTATGTCGTTTACAGTCTCAAAGTCCCAATCATCTGAATAGGTACTGGACGTAATTAGATCACTTAGTGAAATTTTAAACAAATGTGGAATGTTCAATTGTTCATTCGGGCCGAAGATATCATAATCTGTTTTGTCCCACACTATACCATCCTGTATAGGAACAGCTGTGATGTTCACTGATGATAAGTCTCTTGCTTCACGATGGGAAGATTTATGAGGTTTCAAAAGTACGTTTACGTCTTTTCCTTCAGTGTTCACATGGATGTATCTGCCACTTATAAGCACGCTTACAGTTGTAATCAAAGCTAGCCAGAGCAGGAAAACAAAAAGTCCAGATGTAATCCAGAGTTCAATCCATGGAGAAACCAAATAAGTCTTTTTCATAAATTGAAGAAAGTCTTGTACTTGCTGCTTGAATTTGAATGATGCTGGCGTCGTTTCAGGTTCACTCGGATCTTCTGAGAACGTATCAAAGTTAATGAAATAGCCAGAAGCAGTTCTGTCAATTGTTGGAATTGCATCAGGATTTGTAGAAATCACTGGAACCAGTTCATCACTTGTTACGTTGGTGTAGACAGGTGTATTTGGACGAACTGTTAGTTGGTGTTCAAGAGGGATGAGTTCCATAGCGTTGTTGCTTAGTCCTCCATCTGTTACAGCTGAATTCTCGATAGTTATCAGTCTTTCAGTCTGAACCTCTTGGATAGTAGCGAGAGGAGTGTGTCTGCTACTAGGTCGGAGTCCACGAGGCCTACTATTTAGTATTGGCCACATACTGTGGTTTGATGAGGTCGATGGACACAAATCTTTTCTCCTTTCTTCCAGCAAGGGGCGGCAGAAGTACTGTTCTTGTTCCTTGAACTGCTAGGACAGGTACTGGTTGTCTGTAAGAAGGTCCAAATTCCTTCTTGACCGCAATTTTTCTCTGACTAGATCCCCAACTTTTGGAATCCAGATAGGCCTTGCTGGGACCGCCGGTTGATCCCCAGTGGTGGTTGGCTGTAGGAGTACGTTGCTTTGTTTCGTTCTTAATTTGTTTAAGTCCTGTAAAACAGCCAAACGATCTTTGATATCAAATGGTTTATTTTCCACCACTGTGCCTACGTGTTCAAGGTCTGGTACCCACATTCTTGTCCCAAATAGGATCTCATATGGAGTGACCCCCCTAGAGAACTTCTTGGCAGGTTGTTCAATGCACGTTGAACCCCACTAAGGTGTTTGACCCACCCATCACCCGAACCTAATACCCTAGCTGTTATAGACTGCTTTATGTCCCGGTTTTTCCTTTCCACAACCGAATTTCCCTCAGGATGGAATGGAGAGGAGTACCGCAATGCAACGCCCAGACTGGCCATGGCTTCTTTGTAAGCCCTAGAGCTAAACGCAGGACCCTGGTCAGAATGTAGCGTGCCTATTGCGTATGTGCCGATAAAGACTCGCAAATCTTTTATAACAGTTCGAGCGTCAGCCGAGCGCTGAGGCCATAACCATAGGAACCTAGAGCATGAATCCACTGCAACCAAGATGTATTTATAGTTACCGTCCCTTTGCAGGGGACCGCAGTGGTCAAGGTAAACACAAGCTAATGGTTTATCTGAAATTAACAGGGGTGTCTGCGCAGGACGTTTCACTGTGGAGACTTTCATCTGTTGGCATATATCACATTCTAAAACATAGTTCTTTGTTTGTTTTCTAATGCCAGGCCACCAATATCTTTGCTTGAGTAAAGATACTGTTGCAGAAACACCTGCATGGGCAGAAGCTATCCCTTCATGTGCTGCTAGGATTAGTCCTAATCTGCGTTCCTTGTTTGGAATTACCCTATCCCCCACTCCAGGGATTCGAGCAAAAGGAACGTTGTTCGCATCAATTACATAAGAGTACTTGAGTGGAAACTTTATTGGTAACGCTGCACTGCTGCCTTTGCTTGATGCATTGACAGCCAACATTATCTCACCGTCTATTTTTGTTTTTGAACGAGTGATCGCAGCTACGGAAGCCGTTTGCACAGCCCCTTTGCGGCTTCGTCAGCCAATGAATTCCCTGCAACGTGAACGCCATCACGTTGATGACTCAGTGTGTGGATCACGTGAGCCTTTGGTAGTTCGTTTTTCAACTGAACTACTTGTTCCCAAAGCATTTTATGCTTTATTGTGCCACCTTTCGCATCTTTGAAACCATTTTCAAGCCAGTTTTGTATATAGTCATTATACGACTGAACACAGTAAAAGGAATCGCACACTATTAGTGTGGGGAATTCTCGATCTGTACTTTCAAGTGCCAGTTTGAATGCTTGTAGTTCAGCTCGCTGAGCTGTACAATCCCCTAGAGATTGTGTTTGTGTGACCATAGGTCTGAAGATGCCATCTCGCATGCGACCTTTAACGATTGCACACGCTGCACTGTAAGCTTGCTTACTCCCTATTGCGGGTTGTGCGGATCCGTCAGTGTAAATTATAAATTCGTACTGATCAAGAGGCAGAATTTCAGTAGGCAGAGGACATTCTTGTTCATATTGTAGGAATGCTTGTGTTTTTAAATCTGGATCAAAAACATATTCAACATCTGTTGCAGCAAGAGAATTAACCCATTGTATCCATCTCGGATGTAATGCTTTAGCATTTGGAATGCTCGCTTTTGTGACCGCTTCTAAAGCCGGTACTGGGGTTACGACAATAATGCGTTTCCCTTGGGCTAAGGCTCTTTCTTTTGCTACAGCGGTTTGAACTGCTGTCAGAATTTTTCAGTTGAACTGAAGCGCATTTCCGCTTGTGTGTACAAATGAGATTTGTATGCTATTGGTATTTTCTCACCCTCATTAAATGTTAAGTAGGTGAATCCGCATTGACCCGAAATTATTCGGATCACCAAATTGCGTTGACTTACGCGTGTTTGTAAGTGATTTGTTGCTAACATGTTAGCCTGGAGTGAACGCAAAATTTCTGTGTGTTCCTGTGTCCAGTTTTTGATTGAAAAATCAGGTTTGATTAATGCGTAGAGAGGTTTAACCCTTTCTGCATAATTTAGTATGTATGTTCTTCCAAAATTTAGGAAACCCAGGATGGATTGTAAGTTTTTTAGCGTTTTTGGAGGTTGGAGCAGCGCACACTTTTCTAAAAGTTAGCTGCCAAGCTCTTGCCTTCACTTGAAAGCTCATATCCTAAAAATAGGACATTGAGATGGGCAATTCTGGACTTTTTAAAGTTGAACTTGTAGCCCTCAGAGGCGAAACCCAGTATAATGGTGCTCACCCTGTTCAAGTGTTTTTCCAGGTCATCGTCTGTCAGATATATGTCATCGACATAGGACAATGCCTCATTGTCATAAATTTGTAGTAACTCCGTTACGCTCGCTGAGAATAAACCTGGGCTGTTCTTGAACCCTTGTGGGAGTCGACAAAAGTGACGCTGGGTCCCCATTATGGAGAATGCTGTTAAGTACCTGCTTTCAGGTGCTATGTTTTGACAAAAGAAACCATTTGAGATATCTAATGTGGTTTTATATTTTTTACGCACAATGTTATTCATTAATGCTGTGCTATGTGCATTTCTGCACTGCAAAAGTTTTAGAACAAGTGTTTAGGTGTCTGTAATCCAAAACTAGACGATATGTATTGTCTGGTTTGGAGACAGGAAACAAAGGATTGTTCATTGAGGAGGTGCATGTTTCAATCACCCCTTGGTATTCAAGTTGATCTAAGATCTCCCTGACCTGTTTTTTAGCTTCTTGCTTTATTGGGTACTGCCTTTGTGCAGTTGGTTCATGTTTCAGATGTATTTTATGGTGAGGTGAATCCTCATCCCATCCTACATGATTTTTATATAATGCTGGGGCCTGGGCTACTGCCCATTTCCTGGCATATGTATATTTTAGGTGTATTGGAATATGGTTGGAGAAGGCAGGCATAATAATGTCCTCGCCGTGTGGGCACTCCCTGACAAATTGTGGTGGCCAGTCCTTTTCTGCTAGAAGTATGTCATAGCCTCTTGATAGTCTTTCCCAAAAAAGTGCTTTCACCTGTCTAGGTTTGTCTCCCTCCATCCGGAGTGTTATTTCATATAACTTTTGTGGAGTACTAACCCTGGTGTCTACAGTCTCGACTGTGATGTACTCATTCAAGTCCACTATCTCCAGAAGTTCCTTCACGGTTCTGGCGAACTATTGTGACTTCTGCTGCACTGTCCAGCATTGTCTGAGCCCATTCTCCATTCTTGAGTTGTGTTCTCAGTATTCTCGGCATGTCTGATCTTCAGACCTGCTACCTTCTTTTGGAGAATTGAGGTTTTGTTTTATTTTTTGGTGCGTGTTTGTCGTCTTTCGATTTCACGCGTTCTTCTTTATGTTCTGATCGTCCTCTTCTTTCCGAAGTCTGTGATGAGATCTGAAAGGGACGAGAGGAACGTGTATCAGTATCTTGATACCTATCAGGTTTTCTCAAATTATCCCTATTCCTGAGGTTATACCTCCTTTCAGAGGGCTCCTTTTGAGGAGACCTACCTCGGGATTGAGAACGTTTCTCGTTTGATTTTTGTTTAGTAGACTCCCACTTCTTTTTAGAAGATGTAGGAGTTTGTTTTATTGAGTCCTTCTCAGGACTTTCAGATAGTTTCGGCTTCACTGGTCTTCCACCCAAACTATCTCTGCCTAATTCTGCATAAGATTGTTCTATTATTCTGGGTAGCTCAGTTTGATGTTCTGTAACATCAAATTCCCTCAATTTTGGCGGATCGCCACTGCTGCTGCCTCCCCTTTAATATTAGATAATATTATTGTTGAGACCTGGTCGAAATTTTTCAGTAATTTCATACCTAAATTTAGAGCAGGCTCTGCCCCATATTCGTTTTGAATTTGTTTTAGGACATCAGGTATTACCGCAATTGATGGAATACCATGTGTTTTAGTATAGATGGCAGCAAAGACTGAGCCCCAAGTGGTGCAGTCTTCCAGTTGTGGTGTGATCCCCATTGGTAAACTGATTGTTAGGATTCTGTGTTTCTCATGCGGGCTAGTATTTGGAAATACTGCTTCGATTTGAGTAATTTTTGAGCTATCCAAAATGGAATTTGCTCACGTTTTGTGGGCATTTTACCCATGACTGCGTATAGAGTCTGTGGTGTAATTTTTAGTGTATTCCCCTGTTGGGGAGTTGGATTTGGATATGTCAATGGTGGTCGGACTGTAAAAGTTCACATGACATATTGGACCAATTGTCTGTAAATGTTTATTAACTCTGTGAGCTGAGTAAGTAACTCCTCATCTGACATCTCTTCAATGTCTGGATGAGGTGTGTAGCCGGCTAAAATCGGCCATGTTGCTCCTGGTCTACCTAGTGGACCGAGCCTAGTAATGTTTTTGTGATGTTTTAGGGCGCCTTTAAATCAGAGCTGATGCTCTTGGTATGTTAATGGAATTTCTATATCCTCGAAAGGAATGTATTCCTCTGGTGGTTCATCTTCTTTGTAGAAGTGAAACATGTGTGTTACTGAATTTGATTCAGGAAATATTACCCATGAATAGAATACCTCTGTCTGAAAGGATTCATGTGCCTCTATCACGAAAACTGCTCTACCGCCTCTTGGTGGTAGGCCATGTTTTATAAGTTTTAGAGTGATGGCTCTTCTTAAATTTTGATGGATGTGTATAACACCCTCCTCGGTTTCATTTAAACCGGTAAAGTTAAAAACTGCTGCTAGGGCTGGATCAGCCACAGCTACACCGTCTTCGGCGTCTTCAGTCATTTTGTTTTTTGCAAAATGTAGAACAAGTTTCAAGGAAACAAAGATAAGGTGCACAATATTGTGGAACACTGTATCCTTCAACGTTGAGCAAACCAAACAGCTAATATATAGGGTACTGCCCTATGTAGCCGTGGTGGATACTTAACCCTGCCCACTCCAGACGTCTTTTGGAGTATATGGGTAGGGGTCTTGAGAGAAAAAGCACGGCTGAGTTACTCAGTATCTAACGTTGAATTACTGCCTTACCAAACCGTTGGGCGCCATGTAGTGTAGCTCCTATTTCCCTAATAGGCTCTGCGCATTGGAATAATATATCCTATAGGTTTGACATAGGACTAAGGTCAGTATGTCCCTATCGAGTATATTAAACTTAATTACTTGTGCCAGCTAGCTCAGAGGCCACTAGAAACTCCTTGACAACAAGAAGGGAGTAGTTTCTGGCAGCCGCAAAACATGACCACTGTGTTTCCCTTTAGAATCAGAACGTGTCCCAGAGTCGTGGAAACAATAGATAACTATTTCACTCAGCTCAGTCGTGCATGCTTAGTTTTCTCCAAGTTACACAGAAAGAAATAGACGGGCGTTTCAATAAAGGATTTATTGAACAGTCTTGTTTCTGGTGTAAGTAAAATGTGCTGTTACGATCACAAGACAGTATGCGAGATAAATAATGTACAGGGTGAGCAGTAGAAATAAATAATACTGCGATAGCATTATCTTTTAGTACATATGCATTTACATAAATAACACAGACTAAAAATGCGAGTACTCATACGATGCGTTGCTAAGCTAGTTCTACCCCAATGTACCTAACCTAACCTAGGTGTAGGAAGAGGGAAGAAGTAGGTGAAGTATTCCTTACTACGGTATACTAAGAGTATGTTAAGTCTAGTATGCCTAGTATGCCAAGAGTCCCTCTAGGTTCTAGTCAGCTCCATACCTGAAGAATGAGAGAGGTAGGAATCTCTTTGCCAGACTCGAACTCCAACACCCCGCAAGGGAAGTCAGATCACTGGAAGCTGGAAGCTGGGCTCTCTGCGTGCAGGGAAGGCAGCGTCCTCTCAGTGCGTCAGGCCGGGAAACGGGCTCCTCTGAAGTCGAGGTCTCCTCTGGTTTACAGGGGCTAGGGAAGGTATATTTATACCTGAGAGCACCTAAGAATGTTAGTATTGACGTGAGTTGGACAGCGAAAGACGCCATGAATGAACCCCCTAAGGAATAATGGTTCATGCATAATATATGAGTCCTTGAAGAAATCAATAGTCCTGGACTAGGGAAACTCCCGCAGCCTAAGGGTCTGTTCTTCAAGAACTCGTTGTGACGTTAGGGTGGACGGATGTCAGAGACCATGCCTGTATTTGGAGTGCACGGTTAATGCCTAAATAAGGGCTGGGATTTTATGCCTATATAAGGGCAGGGCGAATTGTGCCTATATAAGGACATGATACTGGAAAGCCCGTTTATGGACACCCTAAGAGGAATACAACACAGCAACAGACGAAAACAACGAAGATGTATCTGAAGAAAAGTTATCCTGGTCAAGATAGTAACCGCTGAAACTGAGCCTTAAACAGCAGAGGTTGTTCCCCATTAGAAGTCGAATGTAGCACAGTGTCAGGAATATCAACCATAAAGTCATTTGGCGTGATATTATACTCATTTTCCAGTGTCGCAGGCATTAAAGGCAAAATAGACACCATATCGATTGAAGACTCCAGCTCCCCTTCCATGTTTTAGAGACCTTCAGGAGAAACAGCATTCATCTAGAGTGAAACATTCCGGCTTGTAACGCATCTTGGCATGCTATTGAGAATCGGCCATATGGTGTAGTTTAACATGTTCCACAGAAATGAAACTATTATCCTTGCATCCAGGTAGTGGAGGTAAAATTACAGTTCGAGTGCCCATCAGACCAAGGACCGGAGCACGGTAGGATGGTCCAAATTCTTTCTTGTTCGCCACTTTTTCCCGGCCCAGATATCCAACTTTAGGAAGCCAGCCAGAAACGGGGATCAATACTGCTGTATCCGTTGGCGAGGGAAAATGTGATTTTGCTAGAGCATCGCGATTCTTTTGTAGATCCTGTAACATAGCACACTGGTTATCTATGTCAAACGTTGCAGCAGCCGCCACAACATATAGACCATCAAGGTCAGGCACAAACATCTTAATGCCAAAGAGCATTTCGTGTGGGGTCCGCCCACCCAGAGATCTTCGAGGGAGATTGAGTGCACGTTGGACCCCATATAAATGAGTTAACCAGCCCCGGCCCATACCTAATACCCTTGCTGTTAATGATTGTTTTAAGTCACAGTTCATCTACTCCACAACTGAATTGCCATCAGGCCGATATGGAGACGAGAAATGCACCTGCATCCCCACCGACTTCATTGAATCCCAGTAAGCCTTGGAGGCAAAAGCCGGACTTTGATCTGAGTGCAAGGTGCCACAGGCATATGTCCCTCCGCTGCTGTTAAACCAATTAATTCTCTTGCATAGTGATACCTGGGTCCAGGTCAAACTAGGTGCAGGGGAATTTCTATCTAGGAAGATCCCTACAAGCACAGGGGTAAAACAAGGATGCGTGCTTGCACCAACACTATTTAACCTTTTTATGGCTGAACTGTCAATCTTGCTGAACGAAAGTAATTCGCACGCACCCAAGTTAAGGGGCACCCAGCTGTCCAATTTATTCTATGCGGACGATTTGGTACTCATCAGCCGGACCCCGATAGGCCTGCAGCGGCTGCTGGACATCACATTGCGTTATTCTTTAACAAACAAGCTCAGAATCAACCAAGAAAAATCTAAAGTCATGTGTATCAGCACTCGCAAAATGAGAATAACGAACAATTGGTTCTTGGACTCAAGGAAGCTGGATGTTGTAAGCAAATATAGATACTTGAGGGTCATTTTAGATTCCAAGGGCAGCTTCAAGCCACAATGCGAGGCCATAAAAAAAGAGAGGATTAATGATCACAGTATCTCTAAGAAACCTAAAAAACAAGATCACTGGCTCAAGCCTCCTCCCCCTAATAAAGGTGATTCAGGCAAAACTGATTCCATCTATCACTTACGGCAGTGAAGCGATGAGAGGAAGGGACGCTGAATCGGTAGGTGGTACGGTAGCAAGAGCACTGCGCATGATTTTTGGCTTGCCGGGGTACACATCACCTGCGCAGATGAGGCTTGAATTTGGGCTCGCAAAGGAAGAGCTGGCACGCAAAGGAGTATATTTAAAAAGCTGGCGCAAAATAAGCAGGGGAGAAGCAAAAACACTCAACACTCTCCTGTGGAAGGAACTGCAAGCTAAAGAAAACTTCCCTGCAAGGCTTTACCTGGAGGACGCAATCAAACGGTTGGGGCTGCGTCAATTATGGGATCTCCCAGGGCCTTTGGCGGGCTTAAAAAAAGCAGTAAATAACATCGTCAGAAAAGAATCTCTTGCAGGACAAAGCCTCTCTGGCGGAGCGCGCACATGGCTGGTTTACTATACAATCTTACACCAAACTCAGGCCCCAAACATATCTTCAGACCAGCTTCACTAAAAAGACAAAAGAGAAGTTTTTGAAATTTCGCCTAGGACTATTGCCCTCCGCAAATCATTTGGCCCCTTGGCTGCGCCCCTCAACACCAGCAAATTACCGCCTCTGTGGTAACGGCAAAGAAAACATTGTACACCTTATCATCATCTGCAAGGATCTACTACAAGAACGCCAGACCCTTTTGAGACCATTATTCAATAAAAACCGGATAAGGTCATGGAGGCAAGCAGTCCTGGCATGCTTCTCCGGCGATGAAGTCCAACTGAGCTGCCGGTTGGTAAAATATCTTGAAGCTGTAGAAGCTCACCTTAATAAAGTGAAAGAATAAACAGAAAAAGTCAAATTGGTCTGGTTGTAGAGCAAAATCTAGCGCTAAAATCATCATGAAGAAGGCTCCACCTCGCATTAGCGGAAAAGCAGGAAGGACAGTGACGGAACCCAGCGCAATCTTTGTACCCTAAGAGCCAAAGTAACCGGATGGCAACAAGGGACTAGTCGCTATCTTGGTGTTCATTGAGCTTTACTGCTATAAACTTTAAAACTTTGAACAGTTAATGGTCAGAGTTCAAGAACCGAATATTTACGACTTAGATGCCTTTCTGAAACTTTTTGTTCTTCAAGAAATCAATTGTCTGTGTTGTTTCAAGGGCATTATTGGGATTTCTTTTTTTCTTTTCTTCCTACTCTACTGCTTGCTCTCTTTGTAGTACATGTGGTAATTCTCTCTTGGGCTGGATTAAGCAAGCATAAGTTTACGCGGTGGATCATCTCTTGTGGCCCAGGCACATTAAGGGCTTCAATAATTAACTGGATTTGAATGGGAATGCAAGTTAGCCCAACCTATGTAGAGGGCCAACCCCGCAAAGTTTTTATTGGCAGAACAGAATCAAGTCAGTTCTTAGCCCAATCTTATACTCTACCTACATTTTAATAGTTTTAGCCTTAGTACTTTTTAATAGCAGTTTTAACTCATAGTTTACCATAGTATTATCGTAATTTGTTATGGCTGTTTCGAAACATGAAACTGTTTTAATTGATGATGGTTTGTAATGGTTTTAATTAACTGTACAATAAAGTATTACCTTACCTTATATGTCCCTACAAAGACATGCAAATCTTTTATAACAGTACGAGCGTCAGCACAGCGCTGCGGCCAAACCCAGAGGAATCTAGTGCACAAATCCACTGCAATCAGAATATATTTGAGATCATTGTCAGAGGACAAGGGACCGCAGTGATCAAGATAAATACAACCAAACGGTTGATTAGAAATAAAAAATGGAGTGTGTGGTGGACATGTGACAGTAGAAGGTTTAATCTGTTGACAAATGTCACAAGAAAGTACATATTTGCGTGCTTGTTGATATAATCTGCGCCACCAATAACGGTGCTGTAAAAGAAAAATTGTGGCTGACACTCCTGCATGCACAGTAGCCATTCCTTCATGGGCAGCTACAATAAGTGAAAGCCTGCGGTCCTCGTTGGGAATCAAGTGATCACCAACTGAAGGGATAGTTACAAACAGAGCCTGATCAGAAGCTAAATGATAGCTATAATGAGCAGGGAAACCCTGGAGAAAAGGTGTCCCCTCCTTCGTTGCAGCAATAGCAGCCAAGATATCATCATCAATTTTAGTCTTAAACCTTGTAACAGCTGCTACCGTGCAAGTGGCTACTGCAGATTTGGCTGCTTCATCAGCCATAGAATTACCAACAGCATGTGCTCCCACACGTTGATGGCCCAATGTATGTATTACATGTGTGAGTGGCAAACCTTCCTTAAGAGCGGACACCTGGACCCAAAGCGTTTTATGCTTAATTGCGCTACCTTTAGAATCACAAAAATCATTCTTTTTCCCGAAGAATAGGTTGTCATTAAAGGACTGTACACAGTAGAAAGAATCACACACTACAAGAGTAGGCACATCAGGATCAGTGAACTCAAGAGCTAACAGTAAAGCACGTAACTTCGCCAATTGCGCCGTACAATCCGCAAGGGATTGTGTGTGAACTAGGGAGGATTTGAAATCACCGTCCACCATCGTGTCTGTCACAATATTGCACGCTGCTGAATAAGCATGTTTAGAACCAATAGCTGGCTGTGCAGACCCATCAGTGTAAATGATACATTTATATTGATCAAGAGGGAGTAGTGAGAAAGGAAGAGGATGAACGTGTTCGTACTGTCAAAACTCTTGTGTCTGCAAGGAAGGATCAAAGATGAAATTGACATCAGCCGATGTCAATAAACTAGCCCATTGTATCCAACGTGGATGCAGGGATTTAGAATTGGGCACGCTTGCCTTGGTGACAGCTTCCAACGTGAGCAAAGGCGAGACCATGAAAATGCGTTTGCCCTGAGCCAGAGAGCTTTCTTTAAGAATTGCCATCTACGCCGCCGTCAAAAGTTTCTCGGTTAAAGAAAAACACATTTCAGCAGGAGTATATAAATGCGATTTATAAGCAATTGGAACTGTGTCCCTTTCATTAAAAGTCACATAGGTAAAACCTAATGTACCCTGTACAATCCTTATGACTAAATTTGTGGCATTATCACGTGTCAACAAAAAATGAGTAGCAAGCAGATCAGACTGCAAAGACCACAGTACTGCGGTGTGTTCCGGAAGCCAACTGGAAGACGACAAAGAAGGTAGTATCAATGCATATAGCGGTTTGATACACTGGGAATAATCTGTAATGTAAGTTCTGCCAAAATTCAAGAAACCCAGCAAAGATTGTAACTTCTTGAGGGCAGTTGGAGGTTGCAATTGAGCACATTTCTCAAAAAAAGTGGGGTGCTAAACCCCTACCCTCATTATTCAACTAATAACGGAGCAAAAGAACTGCCAAGAATGCAATATGGGATTTCTCAAAATTGAATTTGTAACCTAAAGTCGAAAAATGTGTAATTATGCGATCCACATGCATGAGATGCTGATTTAATTCATCATCTTTCAAGTAAATATCGTCGACATATGAAAACGCATCCGGGTCAGTTTCATGTAAAATTGACACTATGCGTGCAGCAAAAATCCTGGGGCTATTCTTTTACCCCGTAGGCAATCTCGCAGAGCGTCTCTGATTGCCGAGAGCGATGAATACGGTCAAGTAACGGCTCTCAGGAGCCAAAGTGTGGCTGAAAAATCCATTGGAAATATCTAGTGTAGTTTTGAATTTTGTACGAAGTATGTTATTCACTAACGCAGAGCTATGTGTGTTCTGTACTGCAAAGGTACGAACAGGACTGTTCAAATGTCTGTAATCTAAAACTATACGACATGAACCGTCCGGTTTCAATATCGGAAAAAGAGGAATATTCATTGACGAAACACAGGGCTCAATAACACCTTGATATTCCAACTGTGTCAGAATGTCACTGATGGACACTTTAGTATCCTGTTTAAAAGGATATTGCGGCTGAGGCTGAGGTGTAGAACGCAAAGGAATTGCATGCAGAGGTGAATCCCTATGCCAACCCGTCTGATTGTGATATAAAGCAGGAGCTAAGGTCAAAGCCCACTCCGAAGTATAAGCCTGTTTAGTCTCCTCTGGGACATATTGAGAGAAAGACGGTAAAATAACATCCTCCCCCCTAGAGGAAGCGAGGACAAACGGGGGAGGCCAATCAACCTCCACCAGCAAAATATCATACGAGGAAGTCAAATTGTCCCAAAAGACTGCATTTATGGTGCGTGTAGTATCACCTTCAATTTGAAGTTCAACATGGTAAACTCTATCTGGGGAAGCTATGCAGGTGTCCCCGGTTTCAACTGTAATAAAAGTGTCCGTTGCTTTCACCTTCAGATGCTGGTGGAGTGTCTGCCGAACTATGGAAACTTCTGCTGCGCTGTCGGGGAGAGTTACCGCCCAACTCCTGTCCAGGAGGAGGGTTCTCACCGTCTGCTGTATACTTTGCAGTCAAAGCAGCAACTATTTTCTTCTGAGACGGGGCACGATACTGAGGTGGTTCCTCCCATTTGACCTTCACGCCAAACTGGTGCTGAGGTCTTGCCTTTGTTGCGTGGACTCGTCATGTCTGCGAACCTGTCATCCCCCTCCGCTAAATTCTTGATCTGATGATTCCTGAAAGGAACGAGGAGAACGGGGATCAGGAACCTGAAATCTGTCAGGTGTCTTAATTTTAGAGTGGTCATGTAAATCATTTCTCCGCTCAGAAGTGTCCAGTGGAGGCAAACCCGCAAGGGACCTAGGCTTCTCTTGCTGCCAATTTTTGTTCCAGCCCTTCTTAGGAAAGACTAGACGACCCTCCTTGTCCGGAGGGGGTTTAGTTTGCACGTGTGTAAATTGTCTGACTCCCAAATTATTGCGACCTAGGGATGTATAGACATCCACAATAATAATCGGCAACTGTCGCTCCCGATCAGCATTCGCCACTGTCACTAGGCGTTGGCACACCTGCAAGCAAACTGCTTCACCTTTAATATTAGCCATAATCATATCCGAGACAATAGGGAACATTCCCACTAATCTCATCCCCAGATCCAGGGCTGGGCCAGCCCCGTGTGCATCCTGTACTCATTTAAGCACGCTCGACAGAATGTTCATGGAGGGGGTGCCAAAGCACAGTTTATACACTGACGCAAACACCATCCCCCAGGTGTTGCAATCTACTAGAGGAGGAATTAAACCACTTGGCAAGCACATAGTAAGGATCCTGTGTTTCTCCACAGGGCTCGTGTGCGGGAAAACAGCTTCAATCTGTTCAATTTTCTGTGCTATCCAAAAGGAAAGATCGTCACAATTCTGAGGACGTTTGCCCATCACTGAGTTAATCATGACAGGACTAATCACAAGACCTCCGCCCTGAACCGAGGCCAGAGGAGCAGCTCCAGCCGGAGCTACCAAAAGTGCACGAGACATAAACTGTATGACTCATCTATGAAGATGTACTAATTGTGTATATAGCAAATGTAGCTCGACGATAGTAACATTAAGATAATTGGTATTTGGTGTGAAACCGGCCAAAACAGGCCAAGTAGCCCCGTCAATAGACAAGGGGCACATTTGAACAAAAGAAACAGGGTGAGGAAGGGCGCCATTAAACCAAATCGTATGCTCCCAGGACGTCAACGGAACTTCAAAAAACGCGTAAGGACGATACACTGCCGGTAGAGAAGTGGCTGTGTAAGTATGAAAATGATCATTAGCATCAACTGCGGGAAATGTAAACCAAGAATAAAATACTTCGAAGCGGTATGCTAAATCCGCTTCCACCACAAAAATAAAGGTAGCCCCCGCATTGGAGACCCCATGCTGATTCAAATAATTTGTGACCGCTACCCGGCTATGCGCCGGAATCGCGACCGGTTGTGCCATATATTATATATAATGGTAAACGGCAGCGCAAAACGGGTCACAGAAACCTTTGAGAATTCAAGCTTGAAAAACCCACAGAAACAGGTGTATCTTACAACTGTAGGAGGCTAAGCCCTTCCGCCTCGGGTATCCACGGGAAGCGGCGAAAGGGTATTGTGGACGAGCCCAACGCTACTCAGGGGTCCCGTGAATAAGTACAAGACCAAACGTTGGTGGCGCCATATTGCAGGGATTCTGCGCAAACACAGAACTATGCGTATAATTATGGGACCTTAGTATATAGGGACTAAGTCATCCTACTACCTTAGTACCCATGAGCCCAGGACTGACTAGCTATAGTGTCTCACTTGCCCTCCTACTCACTTACAGAGGAACAAGTGATTAGACACCCCAGAACAAAACACTCCCGACTCTCTCAGGAGTCGCGGTTACAAGACACACCCTTTTGCTCACACTCTGTTACTTGTCCACAATAAGATCTGACAGAGACACAAACAAGTTTAAAAGATTTATTTTAACTAACCTGCTCTAATATGCAGTATGCGTGCCACAATAAGCAGAAACATGCATAACACAAATATGGTCAGCATAGCAAGTAATCCGTTGATCATAAAAGGAGCTGTATTAGTGAGAGACAGATTAGCCTAACCTCCCTCCCCTTGCACAGACGCAGAATGATTATATATTAGAAGATCTCTGGGTGTTATCTGTAGACCCCGTACCTCAGTCTATAGATGGTAGTTCTACATCATAGGTGCTGTCATGCTCTGCTCCCTGGAAAGGTCCCTCTCCAAGTGTGTGCTACCTAACCGTGTATTCCAATAAGACCAAAGTATGTATTCCCAAACAACAGCTGCATCTGTATGTTTTGTGTAGGTGCTAGGGCCTGACCAGAACAGAATAGCAAAGGGCATTGCTGTTCGACCTTGTTCGCAATGTTCAGACTAAATCCCAGGAACCTGCAAAGCGTGAACACAACAGTGGGTTCTAATGTGAAAATATCAAAAGAAGCCTTTGCAAAATAAGCTCATGTAGTAACGTGTGCAAAGCAGCAGACAGTTTGCAGCGTGCTCATGCTAACTTAGGGAAGACGACAATGTCCACACAGGCCACGCGACAACTGAATGCATCCCAATGGCGGGAGGGGCATGGGGCCCTGTAGGGTCCCCTTTGTTTCCGCACTGCCAGCCTTTTCACGCCGGGCTCACCACCATGAAAAAGCTTGCGGTGGAGGAACTCAATATGCTCTGCGAGACTCAGCATATTGTATTGCCCCTCCGCTGCGCCACTGCCAGGGAACGGCGGTTCCCTGGCAGTCCATAGCCGGAACGACACAGAAAGTCATAATACGGCGGTCGGACCACCACTACCTCGAGTCTGGCGGTCCATGGACTGCCAGACTCGTAATCAGCTCCTTTGTTTTTGCTGGCTTTAGGATTGTGTGCACTTTAGCACTGGTAACCATTAGTAAAGTGATTGTGCTACCTCTTTTAACCATGGTAGAATTGGCATACACCCAATTGGCCTATTTAATTTACTTGTAATTCCCTAGTAAAGTGGCACTACATGTGCCCAAGGCCTGTAAATTAAATGCTATTAGTGGGCCTGCAGCACTGATTGTTCCATTCACTTAAGTAGCCCTTTAAACATGTCTCAGGCCTTCCATTCCAGCCTGAGCGTTCAGTTTTAATTGCCATTTCGACCTGGCAAAAAAACCTTTTGCCAGACCCAGCCCTTTCTTTTTAAATCAAATTCAAATTCAAATTAACTTTATTCGGCACACAGCCACAAAAGTTTCGACAATCAAACAATACAAATTTAAAATGCATTATCCCTAATTAATATTAAAAAGATAAAAATTCCTTTATAAGCTAAAATCATGCTTGTACATAGATATAATAATGGCCATAAAATGTTGAACCAATTTTACATAAAAACAAGGAATACAGATCATTTCATCTCCCCACCCAGTTATAGCACTTCGTAGCGTTTCCTTATGCCCATTGCTGTTTTAATAAAGTTCAGAACAGCCGTGCAAATAACAGGATTAATCAGTGATTGCAGATGTCTGTACCCCTCAATATATGTACATGGGCGAATATTCATTAGTAGGGGTACCAAAAATCTATTCCTTTCTTTTTAAATCACATCTAGGATAGGCCCTGAACAGCCCTTTAAAAAGGTGGGCATGTAATGTTAAGTTTTACATGTCCTGGTTGTGAAAAACTCCTAAATTCGTTGTTCACTACTGCAAGGTCAACCTCTCCCATAGGATAACATTGAAGTTACCTTATTACATTTAATATGCTGTAGCTTCCCATTGGGAGCAGGTAGACAAGCCGAGTTTGTTAACTAAATAATTGTAATTAAAAGCCCTCTTTAATGTTAAGGGTCTTTTGTGCATTTCTCCCAGACAGTGAGACAAAGGGAAGATAGGTGTTGGTAGGATGGGCCACTCTGAGCTAACGATGGTGAGAAGCTGTCATCTACCACACCTGCACATCACAAAGGCTTTGCCTTAGCACTCTCACAAAGGGTTTGACATTGGTCTATTGTGACCCTAAACAAGCTGGGGCCAGGACAGGGAGGAGGGAGATGCCTGACACCTCACGGAGTGGAAACCTCTAGAAGCTTCCTCCACTTCGAGGCGGGCACAAGGTATAAATATTGGACCCTTAGACCCAAATCTTTAGTATGCTTCTGGACCGGTGGACTCTGCCAGGAAGAAGGACTGCTGTGCTGCTGAAAGACTGCAATTCTGATGGAATGATGCCCTGATGGACTGCTGCCCTGCTGTGCTGACCTGCTGATCTGCTGCCCTCTTGACTGGGTGAGAAGGACTGGACCTGCATCTCTAAACCCAGGACACCAGAGTGACTACTTGCTTGGCTGGCCTCCTGATCAAAAGCCTCAGGGGCCGTACAGGCTTCCAACCCCCTTAAATCCAGCACCTGGACTCTGCCATCTATGAGTCTTGCCTTCCTAAGTGGAGCTACCCCAGTCCTTCACCCTTTGAAGTGGGTATGAAGGTGCTCTGCAGCCCATCCATGAAGTGGTTGCTGCTTGAGTAGGGTTTTACCCCCCTCAACCAGTAACCCAATTTCTTACACTGAATGTGAGAAACAAACTTCCATAATTGCAGACCAACAGATATAGACAAGAAATTGGAGATATATTGGAAACATTCTGAAGGAAAAACAAGGGGTCAAAAAGAGGAACCAGGAGCAAGGGATGTATGACATTACAGAGCATTCCTTTACCATGCATTCCTTTACCTCACAGCTTTTACCATGTATTCTCATTCAAAATAATTAAAACTACCTTTACCATTTATACTATTACTATGCATCTCTCTGCAAGAGATATATTTTTAAACATTAATATTATAATTGAAATGCCGTATGCACGAGCAAGATGGCGCCTGTGTAACATTCTGCTACACTGCGTCCTGCGCTACGAGACATCTTTCTGCCATCGTCTATGCTGCCTGGCCTGGGGACGCCGCATTTCAAACCTTTGCTTTTTTCTGGTCGAAGCGGCCGCCGGACGGCGGATCTGTTGTTGCCGCGAGCGCTCTGCAAATTACCACAGCCCCGAGTTCACCCTTGGAAGCGATTGCTCTCTGGTCAGCGGCTGCCTTGTTGGTGTTTTCTGCGGCTTCCGCGGATATACTGAGGGCACTTGAAGAGGTAAGCCTCTCTCTGAGGCGGAGGATGGCTGCCCGCGGCGCGAGAGGAATCAAAAAGAACGCGCCAGGATCCACCACCACAGGGGGACTGATCTCTGAAGGGGACCCGGGGACAAAAGGTAAACGAGAGACTGGGGGCAATAAAAGGGCCACAGGAAAACCTGCTGGGGGGGTGCCCAAGGATGGTGTGGGCTCCCAACCTTCCATTGCTAAAATATTCTCTACTGCGAGCCCCTCGTGCCCAACATCTTTAACAACAAACCTGGATGGAGGTGCAGAGCTGACGTATGTGGTTGTAGGCAATATGGGATTACCGAGTTTGGAGGTGCAGACTGACCTTAATCTCCAAAAAACACTTGAACCAATTCAAACAACAGACCTCCGTAATCAAGCTGTTTCAATTACTGGCCCTGTGGAAGGTTTGGGGTCTGTAGCTCCTTCACTAACCATAACTGCTAGAACAGATTACCAACAATTTTGCCGCCGCTGCTAATGCCGCCACTGTAAATCAAAATATTATTGGCACTGGAGCACAGGAAATCCTGTCCCCCGAATTGGCAGGCGAACATTTTTCAGTATAGGATGGTTCAGACTCTGCGGCTGAAGGGAGCTCAATTACATCAAGCGATGGGGATCAATCTGACACCAGCTACGGTCATTTTTCTAAAGAAAATGGCACGGTCCAATGCCAGAAAAGTGTCTCCAATAAACAAAAAAAAAAAAAGAAGAGATCCTCTGAAGAGCATAATCAACTAAAATGGGATTATTCTGAATTACAAATTGCGGTTCCCTATAGCGAAGAGCCTAACAAGACCCCCGGCTCTGGAAGTGAGAGAACTGCGTCAGACTACCCCGAAGAACCTTCCTTGTCGGCTATCCTTTTGTCAATAAAACAGTTCCAGGAGGAGGTGCGGACTGACAATAGGCAAGCTAAAGGGGCAGCCAAAAAGCTACAAGGGGGGCTCATAAAGCTGAACAAAATCTGCTCAGATATTGGAGAACGAGTAACCATGGTGGAAGGCCGTACTGAAAGCTTGGAAACCGAAGTCACCACTCTTAAAGACCAGTGTTCCTCCCAAGGGGCATGTATGGCAGACTTTATGTGGAAAATCGAGGACCAAGAGAATAGACAATGGTGAAATAATCTCCGCCTGTTGGGGATTACTGGAGGGGGAGGACCCTCGCTGGTACATAGTGAAGCTCTTGAAGTGAGCCTTCCCTGAGCATGAGGAGTGTAATTGGGACCATGAGATCCAACGGGCTCATCGCTTCCCCTTCACCCTGAAGAAACAACATACCAATAGTGGGGAGAAACCTAGAGCTTTCCTGGTTTTTTTTTGAAACTTTTTACTTAGACAGATGGTATTTGAACATGCTCGACCGAACTCTCAAAAGAGCTTTGAGGGAGTATCTTTTTTTGCAAAGCCTGACTTCTGTCACGCTACCATTGAGCGCAGGTGGCGCCTTCGCCAATTATTTTCCCCCTTTCAACAGCTGGGTGCGCAAGTCTTTCTCATGAACCCCGCTAAGCTGAAAATCATTGTGGGTGACTCTTCACGTGTTTTTACATCAGAAATTAAAGCCCCAGAATATCTAAGCGAAATTAAGATAAGAACAGGGCAGAATAAATGATTGATAAGAACAAGAGCAGATAAACCCAGACCTACATCTTGACCCTTCTCTTATTTTTTACAGGCCGGAAAGTGGGGGGTACCGGGCTTTAAGGGGCAGGGGATCGTAGGGAGCTAGGTGTGGGGAGCAGAGTCGTGAGGAGGATTTTAGGCTTGACGATCTGAGGTAAAGGTCAGGCCTTTCTTTCCCCTCTGTTATCGTCTTTGTTCTTTAGTCTTCTGTGCCTATACTACTCTTATCTATTGGCCAAAAAAAGGGATAATAACTTTCACTGAGTTCATAGCGGGACCGGGTGGTGGGGTTTTATTATAGGCGTCCATCATTCAGGTGATTCCTGATTGCTCCATTTTGGGAGGGATTGAGGGTGGAAGGGGGGTTGCAGAAGGGGGGGTAGGGTGGGTGGGGTGGGGATGGTTCTTTTATGTTTGGTGCTATGGTGCAACGATCAATATAAACCCTCGGATTGATGAATTAGAAAATGGAAGAATTAGGTGTCTATGCTTGACTAGAACAGATGGTTGTGTTTTTTTCTTTTTGTTTGTTGGGGATTTTTGGGATTCTAGGAATGTCTTGACATATATGGTTTTTATACATGCTATGCTATTTATGGAGCTTAAAGCGATGGAAAATAGCAAATGCAATGCATTTTAGAATCGCTTCTTTAAATATGTGTGGTTTAACTGATGCTCGGAAGAGGCAGAGGGTTTCACAAGGGTTACGCTTACTGGGGGCTGACGTTGTTTGTCTCCAAGAGACACACATTGAGGGATCACAGACTCACCTTTTAAACACAATGGGATACACTTTAATTGGAGGGACATCTCAGGGAGCACGCTCGAAAGACGTAGCTATTTTGACCCTGAGTAATCGTTCGCTCCAATTTACTCGAACCAAATCCGATCCTTATGGGAGATGGGTTTTAACAGAATGCCAACTACCATCTAAATCTTCCTTTACCCTGTGTTCAATCTATGGGAGTATAGTTGATGATCCAGGAGCAATTGATTGGGTTTCCAGTGAGCTCGCTCACTGGCCTCTCCCCATTATAATTTGTGGGGACTTTAACATTAATTTACCCGGAAATGGGGGGCTAGATGCCCAATTGCGGTACACTGGCAGGAAACCAAAGGTTCTACAAGCCCTATGGAACTTATTATACACGCATGGGCTTATTGATGTCTGGTCCCGCTGTAGCCCAAATCAGCCTGGGTATACCTTTTATTCCGCACCCCATCATTCATTTGCAAGGCTTGATTATTTTTTATTTGTTTCGTCTTCTCTAATTCAGGAGTGTAGTATTGCGATTACCCCACGGCTTTTGTCAGATCATAACCCCCTAATTTTAAGTTTTGGGGGGTCTGCCTTTGGCAGGGAAGCCCACCGCTGGTGCTTTCAGAGGGTGTTATTGTTTGATGCTGGGTATCAGAATCATATGAAGATCTGGATCCAAGACTTCCTTGAAATGAATGTTGGCTCTGCACCGGTCATGGTTGTCTGGGACACTTTGAAAGCGTACATTCGAGGCGAGACATTACAGTTCTCTCTCAGGAAGAACAAACAAGAAAAAATGCAGATTCTAGAGCTCCAGAAAAAATTGGCTAAAGCAGAGGAAAAACTTTGGTGCTGTTCAGCTGGGGGGAGAGATTGAGCCAATTCAACTAGAAATTGCAGGTATCAGAGCTGAAATAGGCACAATTTTGGCCGAAAAAGCTGCCTCGAAATGGGCCGCTGCATGTGAAAAAATCTACGAATGCAGCGAGCAAATTGGCCATCAGTTGGCCTTAAGAACTAGGCAACATATTTCAAATAATGTCATACATTCTATTTGAGCCCCGGTAGGGGGGGATCACTAGTGATCCGAACACAATTCGGATAGCCTTCCGCGAATTTTATCAAAGCTATTATACTGAAGAGGACACTCGCTCACAAGAGGCTAGGCAGAAACAAATTGACAACTTTTTGGATTCGGTTGTGTTGTGTCTCAGTCTTGAGGATCGGGATCAACTAGAGGATCCAACCTCTTGGGAAGAAATGACTAGGGCAATGTCAGGTCTAGCTGATGGCAAGGCGGCCGGCACTGACTGCATACCTGTCGCATTTTATAAAGTTTTCTCCTCCCAGATTAAGGATATTTTCAACACTCTTATGGTTCAAATCTTTAATGGCGCAACCCCTCCTCCATCATGGTCGACAGCTAAGATTATTATCTTTCCTAAAAAAGATAAATCTCCTTTGGACATGGGCTCCCCTCGCCCAATAACACTAATTAATGGAGATTCTAAGGGACTCATTACGATGGCGGAAAGATCGCCACCGCCGGGCCGGCGGTGGCGATCGTTCCGCCATCAAATTGAGAATTGAGAATTACCCACCGCCATATTAGGATGGCGGTAAGTATCGCGGCGGATGCAAAGTCCATCCGCCGCTTTACCGCCGGTGGCAATCGCTCCGATTGCCTGGCGGGCGGAGCAGGGCAACTAATATGGTGGCGGTGCCTAGCAGGCACCGTCCGCCATATTAGGATGTGAGTTTTAGGAGGCCTTTCCATGGTGGCGATGCCGCCATGGAAAGGCTGGCGGGGATTGGGTTTGGGGGCCCCTTGCAAGACCCCCATGTGGGGCGGGGGTGTCGCTGCACTGGGGGGTACCAGTGGGACCCCCCTGCATTTCCATGCACCAAGTGGCAGGCACCGCGTGGTGCCTGCCACGTGGTGCAGGGAAATGCGGTGCAAGCACCTTTCACATTGCGGACGGTGCTGCAGCCAGCAGCACCGCCCGCAATGTTAAAGGCCCAGGATGCGCCTGCCAGTATGGCGGTCACATCCTAATTGCAGTGGTGGGACCGCCGCATGTTTGGCTGGCGGTCCCAATCACCGCTACGGTGGCAGGCGGACAAAGTACGCCCACCATCGTAATCAGCCCCCAAGATCTATTCCAAGACCCACAAGTCTTTGGAGGGGAATGGACCTCACATCCTTAAAAATCTGATCCATCCGTACAAAGCCTCTAGAAATCTTCGATCCGACTCCCTCCGTCTAGCCAAAATGCCAAGAATTAAGAGAGCTAGAAGTGGTGGTAGGCTATTTTCCTACAATGCCTCCAAATTATGGAACTCCCTCATCTTCGAAGGGAATCAAACCATCTCGGCTTCCGGAAGCTGCTGAAGACATGGCTATTCCCCTAACCGTCAGCCCGACCTCTCTTTCACCAATTAGCGCTGGGATGCTCCAGGGTAACCACGCGCTCTACAAATCCCCTTTTCATTTCATTTCAAGATCCTCGCGTCTCGACTCTCCATTAGAATTGAAAATCTAGTCTCTAAGTGGAAACATGGGTTTATTCCTAAAAAAGGCCCTACGGACCACATCCGGAGAACCATTACTCTGTTTGACGCAACACGGGCTACAGGGGACCCGATGGCGCTAATACTTCTTGATGCCGAAAAGGCATTCGATCGGGTCTCCTGGCTGTTTCTGTGGGGAGTCATGCAGAGAATGGGCTTTGGGTCCAGGGCTATTCAGGCCATCAAGGCCTTATATTTAAATCCTTCAGCTAGGGTCTGGATAAACGGGCAACTTACTGAGCAGCTTAAATCACACGCGGGACCCGTCAGGGCTGTCCCTGCTCCCCGCTGCTTTTTGCCATGTATATTGATCCCTTTATAAAAAGACTCATTAGCAATTTGGAAATCCCGGACATATATAGACATAATTTTGAGACAAAAATGATGGCATACGCGGATGATTTAGCCTTTGTGACCCCAGACCCAGAGAAAGCTATAACAACTATAGAACGAGAAGCCCAACTCTTTGGGGAGGTCTCTGGATATGCGCTAAATAAGGGAAAACCCCAGATTATTGTAAATAACAAAATTAATTGGACGGACAATAGAGTTGTCTCTAAGGCAAGGTATCTAGGTGTAAATATCCTGGCTGAAACTGACTTAATTGTCAGTGAAAATTTAGACCCGCTTGCTTTGGAGACAAAGCGGGCATTGAACCGGCTCAACAACTTACATTTGTCAATCGTGGGCAGGTGCAATGTCATCAAAATTATCTTTTTCCCGAAAATATTATATTTTTTTAGATCCATCCCGCTCGAATTCTCAAATACAATTTTAAAGCAATTTGACCAACTTTTCTCCCAATTCATATGGGCTTGCTCGCAGCCAAGGAGATCTTTCAAATTTTTATCCCTTCCTCGGAAAAGAGGAGGCTGGGCGCTCCCAAATTTAAAATTATACTACTGGGCCACGGTTTTGCAGATATACCCAGTATTGTTACAAGGACAACCTCCAGCTTCGACAACGGAACTCCCGTCACCTTTTGAACTTTTGCTTGGGTCTGATGCTTGGGGCTGCTTGTGGCGCCAGTTAGAATTTGGATATTATAAGAAGGTTAGATGCAAGACCCTTATGGGAACCTTCAAGGTCTTTACGGCCGTTCGTAAGTTGTTTGGCATTGGCAGACTGAATTACTACACCCCTACAAGAAACAATGATAATTTGCCAGGTATATTTGGGGGATCTAATTTTCAAAAAGGGTTCAATTCTGGCATTAATAAACTAGGGGCTCTGCACTCACCAGAGGGTATTCTATCATTTGAGGACCTTAAAAAGAAATTTGATCTACGCCACCATGAGGCTTTTAAATATCTAGCCATTAAAATGTTTTTAGTACTTAAGCCAGGGGGGCCCTTGGGATTTACGAAAAGCTAATTTATTGAAAAATTACTTGAGCCTACCATCCCCCGAATCGGGTTTATTTATGATATTCTTAATATCCAAATGTCTGATGACCTGACCAGTATTTCCGATAAATGGCAACAGAAGTTAGATATTACCAATGGGGTTTTCTGCCTAGCTCTCCAATTTGCTCAAAGCGATTTATTATCAGCTAACTTACAGGCACAATTTTACAAAACCTGCTTTTTCCTGTACTACACACCCAGCAAAATAGCAAAGTGGGGGTCGGGCAGAGGGACTTATTGCCCTCGTTGCTCTGAATACAGTGCAGATTCTGTCCACATGTTTGCTACTTTCCAGAAACTTGGGCCTCTGATTAATAAAATACAAAGCTTTATCGGATCTGTTTTGTCTCAAGATATCCGACTCACTCCCACGACGATTATATTGGTCATACAAGTTACAGTAGATAGGAAAAGAGGGGGAGGCCCTAATTTTTATTGCCATGGCAATCTATAGGCTGTGCATAACATCTGCTTGGATAGATCCTAATCCTCCTTTATTTTCGCAATGGCTGGCTCGATTATATTCTACGTGCACTCTTGAAAAAGCTATTTATTCAAAGAAGTGTATTCAGGCCAAAAAGAAAGGGCTGGTTATCTGGGAACCCCTGTCCAGTTGGCTTCATCAGACAGCTCCTCAGCAACCCTAAGTTAGAAGGTTAGGCTCCCTGCTTTTTGTGCTGGAATGATAAACCATTAGAGGGATGGTCAATCTATTTTAATTGATGATCGGGAAAAATGTTTTAACCCGTTGGGTTATCCTTAGGTAATTTTTTTGTTTGCACTGTTCTATATGCACTTTGCACCTTGCACCTTTTTTCTGCACAAGTCACTTTATTCTTAATGAATATATATCTGATAAATTAATTAATTGTAAATTCTGCACTTTATGCACTTTTTCTATTGGGGCAAAAGGATTGTTGCGTGATAATTGACTTTTTTATCTTTTTTCACCCTAAATGTTGGAATTGGTAAGAATATCAAATGGATTGAACTGTTGATTGTGGGAACTTGTTGGTTAGGGTGGGTTAGGGTGGGGTGGGCGCTGTATTTAGATATCATGTCTTATTTTCTGCATGTGGCATATTTAAAAATCAATAAAAATAACTAAAAAAAGAAATGCCGTAAACAAATAACATTTTCACAAATTATATAACGTTTTAAAAAAATGCCTCTATTAAGATGGCAGACCACTATAAATAAAAAGGTCACGGTTTAAACCTTAAAATTCATATAGCACCTAAATAAGAGGTTTAGCCATTTTTACCTCAAAAAGTATATAAAAACAGGAATCCACCATTTTGTGATCAGTGTGACATTAACTTCTGAGGTGACCACACACTCTAGTGCACAGCAGATACTACCTTATTGATTTCATTCTCGCACTGCCACCCATCGCTGTATGTATTACAACAATAAAACTGATAGTCAAATAACGTTAATTCTCAGAGATCATTTATATTAACCTTAAATATATATTTTTTCTAGTTCTATCTGGAAAATTCATGAAAAACAGTTACCTGACACTGGGGCATCAAACATTAGCTTGAGACTCGAATAAAAAACCCAAGTATTGTTAAAGTAAGTTAATTTTAAAAACGTAAATAAACTGATACCAATCAAACAGAAATGTATAAGGAAATAATTTACTTTACAAAAAGAGTAAAAAAATGTATGAAGAATTTGTGTTAAAAAACAGTAGAGTGATGCTAAAATTCAAGTAAATGCTGTTAACCAAAACAGGGACACATTTACTATTTAAACTCCATTGTGGCCAAACTCTGGGAAGGTGTTGGACACAGGTGAGGAGCCATATTGACTATTCTCGACTCAACCCTGTGCCAACTCAGGTAAGGTGTCGGAAATTGGTAAGGGACAGATTGATTATTTCCGACTCCACCCTGTGCTAAGTCGATGAAGTTTCTGTACACGGGGAATTGGCCAGATTTACTATTCCCAACTCCACATTTTGCCAACTCGAGGAAGGTGCAAAGTACTGTTAAGGGAGGCAGATTTACTATTCCCAACTCCATCTTGTGTCAGCTTGGGGAAGGTGCTAGAGAGCGGGAAAGGGCCAGATTCACTATTCCCAACTCCACCCTGTGAAAACTTGGGGAATGTGTTGGACACTGGTAAGGGAGCAGATTTACTATTCCCATCTCCACCCTTTGCCAACCCAGGATATGTGCTGGTGACTGGCAAGGGGAACAGATTTACTATTCCCAACGCAACCCTTTTGCCAACTCTAGGAAGGTGCTGGACACTAGGAAGGGGGCAGATTTACTATTCCCAACTCCATCATTTGCCAACTCAGGGAAGGTGCTAGCTACTGGAAAGTGGGCAGCTTTAATATTCCCAACTCCACTGTGTGCCAATTTGGGGAAGGTGCTCAAAACATTTATACATAAACATATTAAACATTTTAATTTCAAAGCTATACAGTTTTCTTTCTTTTAAAGTACTAGGTCTACATCAATCCATCCACAGAAACAAAGAACTCAAGCATTGAAAATAAAGCAACGTCTACATCAAATTGCCAAACCATCATTTAAACAAGTTCTCATACAGTTCCAATAATAATGTTAGCCATTTTTTTCCAAATCCATATAGGCTAATAAAGGCCAATAGTCATCTTCTACAAGCAGAATAAAATCCCCAAAATATAATTTAACTTTTTGCAAACTGTGAATCAAATGTATAACATAATATTTCATTTTACAGGGTTAACTTACATATTTGAAATGTAGGTAAAGTGTTTTATTATTCACTTATAAATCATTTCAGAACAACAACATCGTAAAATCCAAAGAAAAAGCAACCTCCAACTTCCTCAGAAGACTTAAACATCACCACATTTTATACAAAAGAGCATGATTAAATGTTTTTCTTCTACAAACAGGTAAATGACTATCTTTAAAATATTTCCTTCCACATAATTCAAGCAGCTAACAACTTTTCTTTCATTAGAGCAACATGAAAAAATAACCTTTTTTCTATTTTTGTAGTATAAATCATAGCATTTCAAACATTAACTACTTTAAAATCTTTTCTCCTGCAGCTTTCAATCGACATACAATTTTGCTTTCATTAGCACAATGTGAACAACATAAATTTGTTTTCAACTTTACAGGATAAAACATAACATGATAAACGTTCCCATAATATGCAATCAACATACTGTTTTTTTCTTTCAGAACAACAGCATGGAAAATGCAAGGCAAGCTGAATACATTCGCTGTAAGAGGGGCAATAAAATTCTCAAATATGGTGGGTACCTTTATTTTTTTTGTTTAAATCTGTTTTATTGACTATTAGGTTACATGTACACAAAAGTAATAAACATTCTGAGAACTATCCATTCATTGGAGCACTTCGTAATGTCAGAAACATACTATTGATACATAGAGTTTGAACATTTCTGGTGTGCATATGGCATTTGTTGTGCCAGGCAGCCTGTAGTTCCATTATGTAGCTCAGTCCCTGATTGAGATATGTAACATTTCAATGATAACCTAGTTTCATGAGTCCAGCGTGTAAAGTCCGCCAGGTGGATCAATATGAACTTCCAAACAGATGACGTATAATTAAAAAAAAAACAATCAAAACCCAAACAACCACAACATAGACCGGTGCTAGTGTAAGTATCCCCACCCCCTGACCCCCCGCTCCCTCCAACAGGGAGCCATAGCACAACAATTTGACTGTTACTTCCTGACAGTAGCGGCAGCCGAGCTCGCCCCCTGTGTCTATTCGGATATTCATTTGCATGGAACACTGCAGCTGCACACAGACATGTCCTCCGGCACCTACTCTGGGCCCACATCCCTCTCCACAGGTTGTTCCCCTGAGCATATTTCCACCGTCTGCTGAAGTGCTTGGAGTAATCCCTCCCACTGAGCAGCTATGGGCTCCCTCCTCAATCCCAGTGTCTCTTCCCGTCGGATGGCCGTTCCCTCTGCACCAGCCCATGCGGAGAGCGAGTGTCTCCATGCTTGTGCCTGAGGTGGGTCGTGTGCCTTCCACTTCCTAGTAATGAGACACTTGGCGACAACTAGCCCGAGGTCGAGGAACCGGGATGTTACTTTTGTGGTCGGGGTTCTACGGAAATGGTGTAGCAGGTAAACAGTCCAGTCAAAGGATATGTCACGCCCTGTGCTTGCGTGTAGTAGCTCGCTGATTATGTGCCAATATGTGTGTAATCTATGGCAACTCCATAGCATGTGGACCAGGCCCGCCCCGGGTTCGGCGCATCTAGGGCACACTGCATCTGTACGGTGGAAATACCGATTGATCAGTTCCGGTGTGAGATATGCCCTATGCACAATAAACAGTTGTATTTGTCAGAACCTCACGTTCCTGGGTATGTGTACTGGGCTCTTCAATATCCGTTCCCATTCCCTATCTTCCAGTTGCCTCCCCAAGTCCAGTTCCCATTTGCGTCGGAGGGGCTCTAGAGTGATCGCCGCATGAATGCGCAGTGACGCCGCGAACCAACGGATTCGATGTCTACCTCGCCCCATAACGTGGAGGTATTGTATGGTAAGGTGTTGACTGGGCTCTGTGGACATGTCTCCCCATTTAGCGGTCAGGGTCGCAATCAGCGAGCGGTGTATTAGGAATTGCCCCGGTGATAATCCCTCGTCTGCGACCAGGGATTCATATGGAATGAGTGTGCCATCCCGATATAGATCTCCCAGGGTCTGTATGTCAGCATCTCGCCATCGCGTAAGTGTAAGAGAGGTGAGCGTCCGTGTACCACTAGGGGAGCCTTCCAGTGGTATTGCAGGCGCATAAGGGGTCAAAGCTCTGGTTAGGAATAGGCTCCTGCGATAATACTTGTACGCCACGGCCAGAAGGAGCGGTGTCGGCTTCGCAGACTTGGTGGCTGGATGGAAAAGTGTGAGTATCTGCGCTAAGGAGCACGGGGGTAATGTAGATGCCGTGTCTTCTCGACCTTTATCCGCGAGCCAGCGGGCTATCCATTGTAGCTGTGCTGCTAAGTAGTAGTGCTCGAAGCAGGGCGCAGCCAGTCCCCCCTGGTCTGTGGGTAGGTATAGCTTCGCTAGTGTCATCCTGTGTCGGCTGCTCCCCCAGATGAGGTCCCTTAGCAGTTTGGTTAGTGTGACAAAGAAAGCCGCGGGGACATATAGAGGCAGGTTAGTAAAGTAGTATAGTAGTCTGGGGAGAATCACCATTTTGGACAGTGCCACCCTGCCAGTGACCGTGAGCGGCAATGTGGTCCAGAAACGTATTTGTGACTTGACAGCTGTGAGGGCCCGCCCCAGGTTACCATCGAAAAGATCTGCCGGTTTACGGTATATCTGGATTCCCAGGTATCGGAAGGTGTCCCTTCTCCACTGTACTTTCGTACCATTAAGGATGTATCCCGGGTCTTGGCTCCCCTCCCCAAACGCATAGAGACAGGACTTGCAGGCATTTACCCGGAGTCCCGAAATGGCGGCAAAATCTTGTAAAGTGCGGGCCAGCTGGGCTGGAATATCTTCTATGTCTCGCACGTATATCAGCAGATCGTCTGCATATAACGACACCTGGTGTACTGCATCGCCAAGGGGTATTCCGTCCCCTAGTGTTGCGCGCAAGGCTGCCGCTAGGGGCTCGATCGCCAACGCGAACAGGAGCGGCGATAATGGGCATCCCTGCCTTGTACCTCTACATATGGGTATGACATGAGATATGTACGGACCTAGCCTTACCCTAGCTGTGGGGTTCTTGTATAAGAGGCCCACCATTTGCAGAAATCCTAGTCCCAGGTCATATCGTTGCAGCAGTGCCGCCAAGTAGTCCCATTCCAGGCAGTCAAAAGCCTTTTCCAGGTCTAACATTAGGCATCCCGCTCTTGGCCATTCCTGTATACTGTCCGCAGCCACTCTAAAGAACCTTCGCAGGTTCAGCGACGTGCTTCGGTTGGGCACGAAACCAATTTGGTCACTGTGGACTAGGTCGGGTATCACTGGTTTCAAACGCTCCGCAAGTACTTTGGCAAGTATCTTGCAGTCCACATTGAGGAGCGCCAGCGGCCTATAAGATCCCCAGAGTGTGGGATCCCGGTCTGGTTTGAGCAGAGACACCAGGTACGCCTCGCGCATCGAGGGGGGCAGCGTGCCCTTCTCCAGCGCCGTTGTGTAAAGCGTGTGCAAGCATGGCACCAAAGAGTCCTGGTAAGCTTTGTAAAATTCAGTGGGTAGGCCATCGGGACCCGGCGTTTTCCCAGATGCCATAGTTGTAATCGCGTCTCCTATCTCCTCCAGGGTGAAGGGGGCAATTAAGTAGCTCCTGATGTGTTCCCGAGGATGTGGGCAGCTGGGTTTGCTCAAGAAACGTCTCCAAGTCTTGACCTACAACGTGAACTCTCGACCGGTACAGTTGTGTATAATGACCCACCATGACCCTGTGAATTTCCCGCTGTGTGTACACTAAGTCTATAGCTTGTATAGCTGCAATCGGAGCGCGTGCATTCTCTTGTTTTAGTAGCCAGGCGAGCAGGCGGCCTGCCCTATCGGCTGTGGCGTGTGTCCGGGCTGTGTAAGCCGCATAGTTATGGCACCGCAAGCGCTCAAGAAGTTCCGCGTGTTGTGTCCGAAGGGATTCTAGACGGATTGAGTGCCTGCCCCCTCCCTCCCCCTCACGTTCATATTGTAACAGTTGGGATTCAAGGCGGGTGAGTGATGTGGCTATTTGTTTCCGTATGTTCCATGTGGCTCCTAAACAGTGGCCCCTGAGCGCTGCTTTAAGAGCGTCCCATTCCACCAGCGCATCGCTCGCTGTACCTTCGTTGAGGTCAAAGTATGTAAGGATGGCTGTTCCTAGTGAGGAGCGAAATTCGGGATCTTCCAGCGCAGTGGGCTGGAGACGCCATGTGGGTATGGGGGGTCGATCAGCTTCCCAGCTGAGCTGGAACCACAGAGGGTTGTGATCCGAGTGCGTCCGCCCGAGGTATTCCGATTTCGTGACTAACGGTAGCAGAGACTGGGATCCTACCACCCTATCAAGTCGTACATGCAGATCATGCGTCGCCGAGTAGTAAGAGTAAATACGTTCAGTGGGGTGGTGGACTCGCCACATGTCCAATAGTGCCCAGTGTGTGAGCCAGTCTGTGAGTGTCTGCGCATTCGAGGTCGCTGTTGTTTTACTGAGAGGAGGAAAGGATCTATCAGTGTGCACATCGAGTACTGAATTAAATTTCACCTCCCAGTAACCAGGGGAACCCAGCATAGGGGGTCAGCACCAGTGACAATTGTGCTAGGAAGGTGACCTGATCGGTGTTTGGAGCATAAATCGAGGCCAGCAATATGGATTGTCCATTCAGCGTTCCATGTGCTATAGTGTACCTGCCTTCAGGGTCTATTACTGTGGCTGTGCTAACGAACGGGACACCTGCTCTTACCCAAATGAGTGTGCCCCTAGCGTGGGCCAAGTACGCAGTACCATACACTTGCCCCCTCCAGCGTCTGCGTAGTTTTTCTAACTCCGGTTGTGTCATGTGTGTTTCCTGTAATAGGGCGATTCCAACTGAGTGCCTCTGAAGATAAGCAAATACAGAGTATCGCCGTGTGGGAGTGTGCATGCCGCGTATATTCCATGTTAGTATATTAACTCGCGTCATAGCTAGGGTGGTTAGCCAACGGGGAGGTCAGGGATGGGGTATGTCTCGGTGAGTGCAGGATGCGATTGAGCGTTTGTGCACCGGTCTGTTGTAACAATAACAATGTGTGAACTGTGGACAACATAACGTCCTGGGCGAACCTTGCGTGTTTGTCCATCCAAACTTCTGTAATCATGCAAAGGTAGAAACTAGGTCAATGTGAGGCCTTGTGGGGTGTGTGCGTAAGTAACATCGTACTGCGGCTGTCCCCTCCTTGCCCTATGTGTGTGGTGTGCCGTTGAAGGGTTCAGTCAGTGTAGCTTGTGGAGTCAGTAGCGTTCGGGTTCCGATGTAAGGACCTTCACAGATCTAGTAACCGACTACAAGGAAATTCACAAGATGCCTGAGTAGAAGTGTAGTGGCACCGGGATAGTGTCTAATGGGCATGTACAGACAGTAGCATGATTTGCTTACCTCCGCCCCCCACATATTATAAACAGAATCATGTTAGCAAACAACGTACTACTTGCGTGGACGGTCCGCCATCAAGTTCAGCACAATAATGTTCTCATCCTAGAATGTCGTCGGCGGTTTGCGGTGTGACCACCGGCAGGCAAAGGTCATCGGAAATGTCTCTTGATGGCGACGACGAGCTGCTCGCTACTACCATTGGGTGTTCGAAGGAATCCAGGCGATCCTTAGCACTTGGAGTGCCGAGTGTTGTGACCGCCGCTAACACATTCTGACGTTCCAATCACATTTTTTCTGGGCTTGGGGCTACTGCTTTCGGTGTTGGCCCACTGAACGCCTTTCGCCGTCCGCGTCGTCCATTCCCTTTGCCTGCCGAGGCGTCTGGCTCTGGCTCCGTCGGTCGTGTTCCTGTCCATAGTCCAGTGTCTTCGAGCCAGTCCCACGCGTCTGCCGGGGAGTCGAAGAAGCGAGCTTTAACTTTCATAACCACCCGTAGCCTAGCAGGAAACATCAGTGAGTACGGCAGCTCCAGTTCCCTGAGTTGACGTTTCACCGCCATGTATTTGTTTCTACGGCGCTGCACAAGAGCAGTGTAGTCGGGAAAGAGCATGACACGGCTGCCACTCACAGTGAGGCTGTCTAGCTTTCGAGTCTCGCGTAGCACTGCGTCTCTGTCTCTGTAGTTGAGGAGTTTAAACAGGAAGGGACGTGGTCTGGCTCCTGGCGGAGGCCTCTGTGCTGGCACCCGATGGGCCCGTTCCACGACAAACTGTTTCGACAATGTTCCCTGTGGCATAAGGTCGCGCAGCCAGTTCTCGATATACTGTTCTGGGTTCCTACCCTCCTCTCCCTCGGGCAATCCCACAGCGCGGATGTTATTGCGGCGAGAACGTCCTTCCGCGTCTTCTGCCCTGTCCTCTAGGGCATGTATACGATCCATCATATCTTGCAGTGCAGCAGCATGACTGTGAGTGACCGGTTGAAGCTCCTGGAGGGTTTGAGCTTGGGCTGTAACTTTGTCCGCTAGCTTGCGGTGATCTGCGTGAAGGAGCGTGAAGTCGGAGGTGACCTTATCAATCCGGGCTTCCAGGGAGGTCCTAGTGTGATCTACTGCGGCTCCTATTTTCTCCACTGCCGCCAGGACAGAGTCCATTTTGGCCGCCAGTGCCGTGGGTGTCGGTTCCGCCTCGTTCTCGTCTCTCGAACGCGCAGGGTCCAAGCCACCAGCCCGCAGCGGCCCTTGTTGCATCTTGACACGCATACGGCCCATCACGAGTTGTTGCGCCGTGAGCATTCGCAGCCAGTGTCCGGCGGGGTTGGTGCACAGGCGTTTCACAGACAAGGTCTGTAGATTGAGGCTACAAACCTGTCTTATGAGGCTTCCGTTGCAGCGGTTTCGTGTAATATCCGGCCTTCCTGCAGGCAGCCCTCCACAAGATGTATTGTTCGCTTCCTTATTAGGAACTTGTTCCGATGGAGGGATCTCTAGCGTGTCGTCTGTGCTTGTCTTCTCGTAGCTAGCTCGCTGCGCAGTATGGGACCATTGGTGTTCCCAGTACGTCAGCCGTGCCTCTCGGCCTTAAGGTACCTAATGCATCTGTGGCTGCATGATTAGGATCTGATGTCGGCTGGGGGCTGGGAGGAACTCGTCAGGTAAGGAGGCGCCGTGTAGCTGTCGGCTGCATGCCTACGCGTTCCCCATCCACAGGTCACAGTGTGTGATGAAGGTCTCACAACGAGTTTAATGTGTCACCCGGCTTGACGTTTCGCCCCCAGGGATGGCGTGCGGCGTGGCTATTCGTTGGTTGTAGCTCAGGGACAACAAAGAGAGGTCTCTTAAGCATGTGTCGGGGGGAGGACTCACAGTGCAATCAGCAGGAAGTGCGCGTTTTTCTGGTGAGCTCTCCCGGTGTAAACAGTCTGCGAGATTCCTGCAAAGTACAAGCAGTGTCTCCTTTACCTGTAATTTCACTGGCGACCCTTGTCCCAGCGCCTCTCTCACTACTGTCTTCTGCGCTCGGTAGATAGCTGGGAGATGCGGCCTGCACGCGGGGTCACTATCATCAGGGCCGCACCACGTAGCACCACACAAGTCTCAACGGAGTAACGGGGCGGATCTCCCCTGGTTCCGCGTCGCAGCGTGTCGACAGGCTAACTGGCGCTTTGGCATCAAAGGTCTCTGGCCACGCCATACCACCTACCCAACAGTAGGCCCAAACCACACTCCTCCAGCGACGTCACACAATGTAGCTCCACTGGGGATTGTCACATTCGTTATAGACGTCTTGGCTCTTGTCTGTGTTCCCCCCGCCGGCCACCGCCTCGCACCTCCTCACGGTGGATGTCACCTCGGTTCCCCCGGGCCGCGCAGCCTCCCGGCGGGGCCGCCTCCTTTCTGTAACCCCGAGCTGCGCGGCAGGGACAGCCACCTTCCCCCCGGGAGCTGCCCACACTCCTCACCAGATAGACCGCTACAGTGTACGGGTCCTCGGGCGTCCAGCGATTCGCGGGCTGCACATCACCACCTTTCAGCTCCGCAGTGGCCCCGCCGGGCGATGCACCCCTCACGGAGGCACGGCGATCGTGTCCGCTGCACTTCTGGAAACCGGGTGCGTGCGCGAATCCGGTTGTGACACCCACTCCGGTAGTCCTTTGCCTCAGGGGCTATGTGTGTCCCGGTGTAGGTAGCCGCCGTCCGTCCCGGGTCGCCACCGCACGGCCTCACCGCGCGGAGGCCATGCCTTTCCACGGAGCTACTGCTGTGGCCACGGCGGTGGAAACGGCTCAGGGAGGTGTTTCTCAGAGTCAGCGTCGCTTTCGCCGTCTTTCTCCACACAGGAGCTGCTGGGATGGCACACTCGCAGGATAATTAGGGCGGATTACAGGGGATATCGGCCGGAGCGTTACAAGCTCGCGTCCGCCATGTTGGCTGGCTAGCCACGCCCCCCTATGGTGGGTACCTTTATTGTAAGGAGGGACTTACTGAGCACAGGAGTCATTGGAGTTATGTGGACTACTTTTCAAGCTGTTGCAAAGGCAGAGCTGTTACACTTAGTACATTGTTGAAAAAAAACTACACAGCATAACCACTCTGCCTCTGCAACAGAGTTGGAAATGAGAGAAAATGTGCAGCACAGTACAGCCCAGAGTACCACCTCTATTGAACTCTGTGGCTCAATATTGAGGGAGGTTGCTCAGAACATTCCAATGCATGTTGCTAGTAGTATACTCACAATTATAAATTTAAAAAGAATTTTGCAAAGTCAAACTCAGGCGAGTAATCCCTAACTAACAACTCTTTGTACTTACTCTGATAGTAACATCCCCCCAGAACTAACAGAGTCTTTCACAAATGAACCTTTCCTTCTCTATGACAACCAACACCCTCAAATGCTTATACTAATTTTGGTTCCATTCAGAACACTGTTACCTTAGAAAATAGTGAAATGTGGATGATGACTGCACCTTTAAATCAACACCCCATCCATTCAGTCAAAGTTACACTATACATGCTAATGTTAATCACACTACTATCCCACTTATTTATGGGCTACTCCCTGACAAGCAATGTTCAACCAAAAGTGAATTTTCATCAGTCCTAGGAAAATAATAATTTACTGTGAATTACAGCTGATACACTATTTATAAATTGTACCCAAATACCCAAATTAAAGCATGTTTTGTTTATCATGTTTCCCAGAGGTATTGGAAAATATATCAAAAATCATACTTAGCTGAGGATTACATGTCATACAGTAAACTACAATTCAAACTAAGAAAATTAATAGTTTTGTGTTTTGTACCTCCTGATTTTGTGCGTAACTTCTATACATCTTGAGGAATTTCAAATTATTTTGACGATACATGGATTGGCCATTTGAGGAGGTCGTGTCACAGAAGGAAAACACACTTTCCACTTGAATGATGGAACTGCTATTTGACCTGTTTACAAGGAGGTGCAAAGACAAACAATGTCATCGAGGGTTGGCATAATTCCTGTAAAAGTTCTATTTGTAAACATTGTGTATAATTTCCTGAAAATTGTACAAAAGGAACAAAGTTTTCAGGAAATGAGAAGAGTGCAATATTTTACAGGCAGTCTGAATCCTGAATCCTCAAGTGTCCAAAAAAGTAGAGAAATGTCTGAAAGACTGTTGGCCAAAATCTAAGTTTTCTATGTTGAGCGAATCAGACTACCTGGACAACATTGCCTACATCATACACTAATAATCTATCTCATTTTTAACATGGATTACTCTTCTATTTTTAGTGAACATTTTAATTAAATTGGCATTTTTTAAATTGTTATTAGAAATAATTTTTAAATGTCCTACCTAAAGAATTCTTCTTTCTTCAACTCTTGGTGATTTTTTTACGAATCACTCATCAAGAATCTTTGGTAATTCAATACGTCAGTTTATATAAATAATGACAAAACCCGGAATTTTATTTTACAATTTTTTAAAACACAGAACAAAATGTACAAACTATTCTTAGTTGCACCAGAAAATCTCAAATCAAAACCCCAAAAACTGAACACTTTTTTAAACCTTTTTCCAAAAATCAACTTCCGTAAGCCCCAAAAAAGAAATCCAAATCAATAGAAAGTTACAATCTCCTCTCGTCTTGATTGTCGTTTTCCTCGTCACCAATTAAACACCAATACAAAAACAATTCTAAAAAAGTAGTTTTTTTCATCTAGGTTTAAAAAGAAATACTTCATAATTTATCATTCATATTTTTAAACCTAAAATTTAAACAATAACAACTGTGCAGATGTATGCATACGAACACAACCTGAATGAGGATGCAAAACTGGTTCAAAGTAACATTACATATATGTAAACATCAGATACCTTCAATCTACCACCATCCCTCTCTCCTTATAATAAAGTACCTAATCTATATGCTATTTTTTTAAATTCAAACTTAACTGACCACAGCTTCTCCGTGCATCCGATCTTGACCGCGACGCTCCACTGACTGCAGAAACAGACAAACAACCATGAATGTCAACCTGAAAAAATAAAAAATAAAATGGTCAATTTGTCCTGTTGAAATTAATCAGAAAGCGTGGGAAAAAGTTTTGAAAAATGTTTTACCAGTTACACCATATCACATTGATATTAAGGGAGGTTTTTGACACCGCACTTCCTCCTAAGACACATCATAAGTTACGAGTGTGGTGAATCTATTGGCAGACTGGGTCATTCCTATTCCTAACTCCTTGTCCCCAGGTTATTGTACCCCCTTGGGACAGAAAAAAGATTTTGGATGTGGTGGTCTCACCACATCCAAAAAATAAAGCATACCACAAAGCAAAACGATAAAGCATCCCACATTTTGGATGTGGTATGCTTTATCATTGGCCACCTCATCCCAATCAGCTAAGGTGGTACTACCAGGGCAGACTAGACCCCAATTACTGGGAGAGCTCTTAAAATATATTCTTTTCCTCAATAGTACAAGGTCCAGTTTATATTAAAAATATCTTAAGGTTTACCACAGGTGTATCCTTTATTATGTGGACTTCGGCTATGATTAAAATGAGAATAAACAAATTACTGGATGTTTAGAGGGTACCATGGCCCCATTATCCTTTGAAAGTACTGATATGTTCCCACCCCTTTTTGCTCCCATAGCAAAAAGGGGTGGGTGGGGTAAAGCATACACCCTGGGTGCCCGCCACACTGTGCATGCTTGGATTGGGGGGGGACTCATGGGCACCCCTCTGTGACAGATTCGGAGGGCCCCGGGTGAAGGGGGGCCTGCTACGGCCCCCCAAAGTACAATTCCGACAGCTGTTTCGTCTCGCTGAGACCCAGTCGATGCAGCTGTCCGAATCGTGGATCGTACTCACTCGGTCGGACTCCAGCTCCATTGCACGGCGCAATTCGGCGAGGAACAAGTCGTACGGACAGGATCGGGTTTCGAAGACGCTGGAAGAAAAGTAGTCAATATAGCCCCAGAGTACCAAGGAGCCTCAGCAAGTCCCACAAAAGGTAAAGAATCCTCTCACCGACCAGGACTTTGATTTCGGAGTTGGCAGAGATTTGGAAAAAATGGCCGAACCCTTAACAAGTGAAGGCCATGATGAGATGGGAAGCCTGAAGAAATTTTCAACAAGCTATGGACGTTTTCTCAGGCCTGGTTCCCTCTGGACCCCTGCCTGACTTCTAATGAATCTGAGAAGAGAGGATAGAAGAACCTGCAACTGATCTAATGGCACAAACAATCAGCTTTATGACACTTGATGGATGAACCCTCCTTATCTTTCAAATGTCTTTTATTTGCTGAAAGTTTTCTGTCTTCGATCTTGACTGCCAGCAAAAATCAGAGATAGTGAGGCCCCTGCCAGAGATCCAGTTATACACCACCAGTTAGGGAGCCTTAAGTGACCAATGTAGTGCCTGCTATCTCATTCTTTTTATATAGACTCAAGACAGGCATACAGAGTCCCTGCATTACAATCTTCCACCTGGACCCCAAGTCCTGCGCAACATGCAAGTAAGAAATAGAATTTTTAAAAAGCAGTAAATCTCTTACTTTATTCCCGAGATTCAATCCTATTTCTTCTGTAGCGCAGCCCTTTACCTCAATTTACAAGGGCTGTTGGAGGTGATCACTTCCAAGAGCACTCGTTTTAAGCAAACAGCCCTGCTGCTGCGTTGTTTATCTTTACCAAAGTCATGTACTAAATAAGGGAGGCCAATCTGCAGAGGTGGTATTCTGTGCCCAGCTCCCAAGCAGGGAGCTCCGACATACTTTCCATGGCGTGGAGGAATAGGCCGCTTAATGCTCGGTCAAACCCTGCCTCCTGAGGCGCTTTCCATGTGCCAGCTCAGAGGTGACGAGACTGCTTCTGCCTCAATAACAGGGATTTATTTTTCAAAGCTCCTTCTTACAATAAACCTCGCTGGCCTACAGACGGGGAGCTATGCTCCTATCACACTTACCTGGGGTAAGGCGTATAGTATGCACAAAGAAAGAAGGATATGCCATGAGCCCCGCTACACCACTTAAGAAACCTAGGGGCATATTATCAACAACCGGCGATAAATATCGCTAAGCGCACTTAGCGCTAGGATATTTATCGCCGGCTATCGATGAATTTTATCGCTGAGATAGCGTGCTATTAGCAACGCTTATCTCAGAATCGATAAAATTCCTGGCGCAAGCTGCCAAATGTCCGAATATCGCTGGGAATCCAGCGATAATCGCACGACATTTGGCGATATCTTGTTGATAGGGCTGGGCATACTTAACCATGATATCCACCTTCCATTGGATATCATGGCTAAGTCAAACTAAAAGCATGCGTAAGGAAAGTAGCGTTAACCAAGGTTAGCGCTACTTATCTCATCGCTATGCTTGTTGGGGATTCCCTTGATAATTGGAGAAATGTCGGTTAACGACATTTCTCCAGTTATTTTGGGACGGAACGCCCACTTTGCATCTCATTAGAGATGCAAGGGTGGGCGTTATAGAAAAGGGCGATAGGGCAAGGATTCACGCGATAGCGTGACCTTGCTAATACAGCGATAAAATTATCGCCGCTTTTCGTCTGAAAACAGACGCTAAAGCGGCGATAATTTCTTATCGCCGGCTTGATAATATGCCCCTAATAGATCTGCCAGGCCCGTGGTGCCTGTGAATGGAAGCGGTCAAATATAAACAGGATGTAATGCAGTCTCCACCCCCCTATTGACTCCAAGTGAGTAGTTGGAGTCTGGGAATAAAAGGGGAAGGTGTTGGGTGGATGTAGTTTTTAGGTTTCGCCTGCACAGCGCTTGTGCTATTGAAATTAATTGTATTCAATATAAATCTTAAAAGGGGCTTACATCCTGCACCCTTGCTTTTCATTGGCTTCTATGCTTGTCACTTATTTTTCCTCCGCTTCTATTGGCTGTAGCATACTGTTTCCTGTTGTTCCTCTTGTGCTTCTCTTATCAGTTTCCTGTCACTGAAGTTCTTTTTTTATTCGCTTTTCTGGAACTATTTTTTTTAAGATGTCTCATTATGTTTTCTTCCCTCTTTCTTAGGCCAATCTTTCATTTTCTATTCTCACTCTTTCTCTGCACCATGTATCTTCAGCAGTCTCCCAATGCATTTCACATTTTTTTAACATTCTCCCCCTTCATGGTCACTGCCCCCTGAGATGGACTGATGCTCAGCCTTGGTTCGAGGACTCAACCCCCCAAGGCGTTCTCCCACGAAGCACGGCCCCAGCTGGGCTCCTAATAATTAAAACACAGCAATAAGGGGGCGGGGTCTCGCTATGCATGCAGTGAGACGCACGCCGAGGGAGCTCCGGTCAGCCGCTGCCTTCTATGGCCCACATCGCGGCACCGGGGCATTGATTGCAGCTCTGCCTGGCCTGCTCACTGTCAGTAAGACTGCTCTCCCACCCTCGCAGCTCCACCACTAAGTGAGGCCCCCTGTGAGCCCCTGCACTCCTGTAGTGCTGGTGTTCGAGGCCCTCTTCCACCCGCAGGTTATACCTGCGCCTCATCCCTGGTGGTCCAGTGGACCCCTGACTCCTTCTCTCACTCTGCTTTCTGCCCCCTTCTTCCTCTCCTTTCTGCTCCGTTTCACCCTTTAGCCTCTTGACCCTTCACTCTTGTCTTCTCTTTTTCTCTGCCTTTTTGCTCCGTTTCACCCTTTATTCTTTTTTCACTTTTTCTCTGTATTTCACTTTTTTCTCACTTTTCTCGCTCTTTTGGCCTTCTTTTACCCAGTTTTCCCACCGCTGCTGCCCCCGCGGCCCCTCCCCCGCAGCGCAACCAGCCCGTTCCAGTTCCCCTCCCCGCCTCCCAGCTGTCCAGCCCTCCCTGACCCCTACTTAATGGCGGCCGCTGCGGGGACAGGTGAGCAAGACCACTGACTCACTGTCAGTAAGACTGCTCTCCCACCCTCACAGCTCCACCACTAAGTGAGGCCCTCTGTGAGCCCCTACACTCCCGTAGTGCTGGTGTTCGAGGTCCTCCACCACTCGCAGGTTATACCTGCGCCTCATCTCTGGTGGTCCAGTGGACCCCTGACTCCTTCTCTCACTCTGCTTTCTGCCCCCTTCTTCCTCTCCTTTCTGCTCCGTTTCACCCTTTAGCCTCTTGACCCTTCACTCTTTTATTCTCTTTTTCTCTGACTTTTTGCTCCGTTTCACCCTTTATTCTTTTTTCACTTTTTCTCTGTATTTCACTTTTTTCTCACTTTTCTCGCTCTTTTGGCCTCCTTTTCCCCCTTTTTCTGCTGCCCCTGCGGCCCTTCCCCCCCAGCGCGACCATCCCGTTCCAGTTCCCCTCCCCGCTCCCGCCTGCCAGCTGTCCAGCCCTCCCCGACCCCTACATAATGGCGGCCACGCCTCTGGCACGTCAAAGGCAAGCCCGTCTGCGCCCGTCCGCGACCCGACAGTGACCAGCACCAGGAATCCTGGATCTCCGAACCACCAACGCTACAACCCTGCGGCACTCCACGCTCTCAACCCAGGACGCAGCAACTGCACGCTAGCATCACCAGCCGACACCCATGAACCCTTCCGCTGTCACCGCTGCCGGCACACCTGCAGCACCGCCAAAATCACGGACCAAGCGCAACCCGCCCGCAAGAACACAACCGAACTGAAGACCCTGCAGTGCATCCTTCTCAACGTCCTATCCCTCCACAAACACGCCACCGAAATCTGGGACCTCCTCGACAGCACCACCCCGGACATCGCATTCTTCACCGACCAACGCCACCTCGGGACCGGACATCGCAATCGCCATTCCCCAAGGATACAAAATCTCCCGAAAGGACCGCCCCAACCGCCCTTGAGGAGGAATCGCCATCATCCACAAATCCACCCTCCGGCTGAGCACCCTCCCCGATGAGCCCACAGACCTGATGGAAAGCCTACACTTCAAGATACAGGCCAGCCCGACCACCACCCTCCGAGGAACTCTCGTCTACCGCCCCCCCGGACACCGCGGACCCTTCACCAATTCCATCACGGACATCATCTCCCCCGCAAGCCATCGCCTCCACCAACAACACCTTACTGGGAGACCTCAACTTCCACCTCGACAACCAGCTAGACCCCAACACCACATCCCTCCTGGACAACCTCCACAACATTGGACTCCGCCAGATCGTGACCGAACCCACGCACTCAGCAGGACACACCCTCGACCCCCTCTTCACAACAGGAAACTCCATCACCTTCAGTTACACCGCCGAAATCCCGTGGACAGACCATCGCTGCATCCACTTCACCTTCAGAACACCCACCATCCACAGACATCAGCACCTGCTCCCACAAAGAAACTGGACCAAAATCACCGACGACCAGCTCACCTCCGCACTCGGCAACACCACCCCAACCACCGCGGAAGACAACGACCCCAACACCGCAGCCCGAACTCTGCACAGATGGATCTCCGACAGCGCCAACACCATAGCCCCCCTCAAGAAGAACAACAACACACACACCAAGAAAGCAAGATGGTTCACCACCAAACTTCGAGAGTCCAGATGCACATGCCAACGCCTCGAAAAGGCCTGGAGGAACTCAAAATCCACAGAAGCCCACAACAACTTCAGAGCCCCCACCAACGCCCACCACCAACTCATCAGAAATACGAGGAAAACAGCGATCAAAGACAGAATCTCCACACACGCGCACAACAGCAAAGAGCTCTTCAGCATCATCAAAGAGTTCGCCCAACCGACCAGCGAATCTACCGACATCCCTCCATCACAAGACCTCTGCACCAAACTCAGCACCTTCTTCCACCACAAAATCAAGAACATCTACGACAACTTCGACTAAGACAGCCAACACACCGAACCCTCACCAGACGCCACCGACACCCTGAAGCCAATGATTGACAGCTGGACACCCCTCACCACCAAAGACACACTGAAGACGATGAAGTCAATCCACTCTGGGGCCCCCATGGACCCCTGCCCCCACCACATCTTCAACAGAGCCGCCGACACCATCGCACCCATGCTCCGACACACCATCAACCGCTCCCTGGCGAACGCCTCCTTCCCCGATGACTGGAAACACGCCGAGATCAACCCCCTCCTGAAGAAGCCCTCGGCGGACCCCACCGACCTCAAAAACTACAGACCCATCTCCCTGCTCCCGTTCCCAGCGAAAGTCATCGAGAAAGCCGTCAACAGCCAACTCGCCACCTTCATCGAAGAACACAACATCCTCGACTCCTCCCAATCCGGTTTCAGAAAAAAAACGTACAGAAACCGCCCTCCTCACAGCAATAGACGACATCTGCTCCCTCCTGGACAGAGGAGAGACAGTATCCCTCATCCTCCTCGACCTTTCAGCCGCCTACGACACAGTCTCTCACCGCACCCTAGCACTTAGACTCCACAAAGCAGGGATCTGGGACAAGGCCCTCGACTGGATCCCCTCATTCCTCACCGGCAGAACGCAGCGGGTCAGACTCCCTCCGTTTCTCTCGGACCCTACACCGACCGCCTGCAGAGTCCCCCAGGGATCCTCTCTCAGCCCCACGCTCTTCAACACCTACATGGCTCCACTCGCCCCCATCGTCAGATCCCACAGACTCAACATTGTTTCCTACGCAGACGACACCAAACTCATCCTCTCCCTATCCAACGAACCCAACGCAGCCAAACACAACTTTCAAGAAGGCATGGAAGCAGTCGCCAAATGGATGAAAAACAGCTGCCTACAACTCAACACGGACAAAACAGAAGTACTCATCATGGGCCCACACCCCGACGCCTGGGACGACACCTGGTGGCCCACCGCCCTCGGAAGCCCACCCACCCCCACGGACCACGCACGCAACCTTGGAATCATCGTGGACTCCGATCTCAAAATGGACCACCAGATCAACTCCGTCGCATCCTCCTGCTTCCACACCCTCCGTCTCCTACGTAAGACCTTCAAATGGATCCCCCTCGAGCACAGAAAGACAGTCACTCACGCCCTCGTCACCAGCAGACTTGACTACGGCAACGCACTCTACGCCGGAACAAAAACCTCACCCGCAAGCTACAAAACATCCAGAACGCCGCCGCAAGACTGGTCCTCAATCTGCCAAGACACTGCCATATCTCCCAGCACCTGCGCACACTCCACTGGCTCCCCATCGAGGCTAGAATCACCTTCAAGGTCTTCACCCACGCACACAAAGCCCTCCACAACGCCGGACCAGCGTACCTGAACAGCCGTCTCACTTTCCATGCACCCCAAAGGACCCTACGATCAGCCCAACTCTCCTATGCCGTGGTCCCCCATGCCAGAAAGACCAGATCGGGAGGCCACTCCTTCTCCTTCCTCACGGCCAGAGCCTGGAACGCCCTACCGCTCCACCTCAGACAGACAACAACACTCCCCATCTTCACGAGAAACCTCAAAACTTGGCTCTTCGACAGACCTCCTTGATGGAATGGAACCTGCACCCCGCCTCCCCAGCGCCTTGAGACCCTTACGGGTGAGTAGTTGCGCTTTATAAACACCTGATTGATTGATTGATTGCCTGGACATCGGAGGTGTATGGGAATCTCTTGGCTGCGCAGCGCGGCGCTGCAGGTGCCGGTGATCGTGATCTTGGTGGCGGGGCCTAGGACTGGTGTCCGCGGCCGCCATCTTGGTTGCTTCGAGCCCCGGGGAATGGACCGTGAGTGAAGGCATCCCTTCCCGTGACGGCTGGCGGCACCCCAAGACATCATACCGCGCCGCCTGGGGCAGAGCTACACGTTAGTGCGGAGGAGCGGCGACCCGCAACTGGCACCCTGAGATACGAGGGGCACGTCGCGCTGCAGAGACGTAGACCAGTCGCCGCCATCTTGTAGTTTCCCACAGCGGGAACACGCCCGTGCTGCGGCGCTCCCTGCTGATCCCCTCTCATGCCATCGGGGCCCCAGAGGACCCGCGTCACTAAACCAACAGGTACCGGGAGAGGGGCGACGGATTTAGCGGCTCTGCGCGGCTTGTCCCTTCCCTGGGGATTGCTGCTACCTGCATCTGGAGGTGCTTGCTGGGTGTGGGCCCCGGCCCTGCTCCGCTGACAATTTGACTTTCCCTCCCCCACGGTGCATTGAGGGGGTGCCCTCCCGGGAGGACCTAGCGCCTGACATCCAGAGACTCTGCTGGGCTGTGCTCTCCATAAACAGTGCCATATTGCCACCAGAGCACGAGTACTGTGGGCACTCCTGGGACTGCATCGACGGTGCTGGCTGGTAGGGGCACGCTGGGGCCCCCCTGCGGCTTGGGGTGCAGGCCTGGAGCGGCACTGGCTCCTTGAAAAAACTTTTCTGTTGTGGCACATCTCTGGCGCTTTGAGGGGAGCCCTTCCCTGTTGTACGCCCGGCTCCTGCTCCCGTGGGGATTTCCTTTGCAGAGGCTGGTGGCGGCTCGACAAGATTAGTGAAACGTGACAGCTAGAGGCCTGTTGGGACTTTACGAGGGATAACTACCTCGTTCGCCTGTCTACATTTGTCCTCCACATGCTTTGAGGGAAGGAGCCTGGATGGGTTGTCGACGAGGTGGGGGAAGTCGTCGTCTCCTTTCTTTTTCGGCTTGGCTCCTTGTTTGGGGGCGCCCCTTGCCTGCTTCGGTGGTCCTACTCACCTGTACCACGAACACTCTTGGCCTTCCGCCCAGGGGTGTGCTGGACCCCCTGCCCCACTTTCCGGACCTGGATCCCCACTTTATGCGTCAGTGTCTGAAGGGTCATGCCACGCACTAAAGCGGGGAAAGAAGTTGCGCGACCCCGAAAGACAATCCTATAACGGCGTTGTGGAATAAACCCGGGTCTGCACCCCCCGCGACCATGGCGTTTTCAGCTGAGGATTCTTCGGACCTTCTCACCCAATCCTTCATGGCCAATTTCCTGCAGGAGATCAAGTCGGAAATTGGATCCCTCAGGACTGAGGTCCAAACATGCATCGAAGGGACTCAGGAAAGACGTTACAGAAATTGGGGAGAGGGTGGACGATCTTGAGAAGACGGTGGATGCTCGCAGGGAAGATCAGGAACAACTCTGGCAACGACTAGCCCTCCTCGAAGAACAGCATGTCAAGCTCCAAATAAAGCAGGGGGATTTGGAAAATCGGAGCCGACGCAACAACTTGCGCCTCCGAGGTGTTCCTAGAGGGTCAGAGGGCTCGGATATTATGACTTTTGTTGCGGAGCTCCTTCACGAGATCAGGGGGGATGATGATGCTTCCCCGCCGGCACTTGACAGGGCTCACCGTATAGCTGTACCCCCTGGGCGCTCTGGTCTGGTTCCTAACATACTGACTAGGGTCCACTTTTTCACGGAGAAGGAGGCAATCTTAAAGGCAGCACGCACCAAATCGGAGCTGTCTTACAAGGGATCCACTATCCAGCTCTTCCAAGATCTTGCACCCACCATGCTCCGGCGCCGCAGGGACTTTAAACCCTTCACCGATAAGCTCAGTGAGCTGGATATTCAATACCAATGGGGTCATCCTTTTGCTCTCATCTTCAACTGGGAGACTAAACGTCGGGTGCTGCGCTCTCTCCAAGAGGCCACTCAGCTGCTCCATCTCCCGGCATCCTCTGCATCAACTAGCCCTTCACGCTTGCCTCCTCTGGACCGGGAACCCGCGAAGCCGCAGTGGGCCAGGGCGCTCAGGCAGCGTCGGTCGCCTAAGCATGGGGAATGGTCCTCCTCCCAAGCCAAGCAGGACATTATTCATCATCTTCGCTCCATGGACGGAGAGAAGTCTCCCCCACTTTCCCAAACAAAAGAGGACTGAAAGATCTCCTGCGTTAGAAGGTTCGATCGAGTTTGTCGCCAGCGCTCCTCGCTGTGACAGTGATGGGTTCTCATACGCAGCAATTGTTCTCTTTTTGCCCTGGCTAAGGCGTGGCAGCGGAGCCGGTGTATCCAGTCTGGCAGTTGTGCTTTGTTCCACCAGACTCGCCCCAACCTCTATTCCTAAGAGAGTGACATCTCTGGATTTGCTTGTGCTATTGCGCCTAGCCTGTTCTTGGACTGGAATAGGACTTGTTGGCCATGTTGGCCGTTGTTGATTTTTGAAATTTTGCTCTATATTTCTTTCTCTTTCTTTTCTCTTTTTCTTGCTCTCGGAGAGAGGGAGGGCCATTGCACTGAGAACATGCTAACTCCTTGCTGTTGTCTACTGATTTGTGTACTAAACCTGCCCCATTCACTGCTGGATGTTGGGGTGTATTTTTGCGTGGTCCATTTTACCTGGTGGCTTGCTGAGGGAGGAAGGGGTGCCCTGGGCTATGTATTGGTATCACACCACTTGATGGCGGATGGGTATATTTGGTATTTATCATGACCACCGTACCATGTTTGAAGATCCTCTCTCTTAATGTAAAGGGTCTTAATGCCCCTAACAAGCGTCATCAAATCTGGCGCTATTTGCTACAACAGAGCCTGGACATTATATTCTTACAGGAGACACCTCTTGAGGAAGGATACCTATCGCATGGCTCACCCTAAATACCCCCTTCAGTGTTGGGCATCTGCAACCACGAAAACAGCTGGGGTAGCTTTTCTCTGTAGGGCAGGTATTCACCAGGGAGCTACCCGAGCGATTCGAGGCAAGGAGGGTGGATTTCTTAAACTGGTGGTCCAGGTTGGAGTACAGACGCTCACTCTCTGTAACATTTATGCTCCTAATCAAGCACAGGATTTTTTTGTCAGAGAAATCCTACGGGAACAGTTAACACAAGATGACCATCAGCTTATACTTGGGGGCGATTTAAATCTGGTGTGGGATGCGGGACTGGATAGAAGTGCTAGTACATTCCATGGGGCTGGGGCCATGTCTGCTTCTTTGAAGAAAATGTTTACTGATCTAGGACTATTGGATATTTGGTGCTATCACTCCCCTGCTACACGAGACTATTCCTACTATTCGCACGTCCACCGCTCTTATTCCAGCATATATTACTTGTTTGTCTCCCATTCCCTGGTACGCGATGTTTTTTCTGCTTCCATGTCAGATATTTCTGTTTCTGATCATGCACACTTGGAACTGCTAATACACAACCACACACACCACTTGCGACATCCTCCCTGCTGGCGACTCCCCTCTCCCCCACCCCACCCCACTCCCCATCTTCTTCGGGATCCAGTAGATGTGGCTGAGCTCCGTGAAGATATCACATCATATTTTTTGTCTAATGACCTTCCAGAAACACCGCTTCCCGTGGTCTGGAATGCCTTCAAAGCCACTATTCGGGGGCAAATAACCTCCATAGCGATAGCCCGGGCCCGGGAAGCCCGTTTGTTTGAGGATAACTTGGCTAAAGACATTAAAGCACTCGAGAAATTAGATCAGGAGCACCCCCTGGCTATTCATAAGCGACGTCTGGCTATGCTTCGTGGCCAATTACGGGCCCATAGGACCAATGACGCTGAACGAGCCTTATTGGCATTGAAGCAAAGACTCTACAAGGGAGGGGATAAGGTGGGAACAGTGCTGGCGCATCGTCTACGGAAGCGGGCAGCAAAGGCACATATTGCGAAGATTAAACAAGGCTGATGGTACGTGGGCTACTACTGAAACTGGTAAGTTGAAAGCCTTTCATGACTATTACACTTCTCTCTATGCACAGGAGACACCTAACTCGACCCAGATCCAAGCGGCCTTGGAAGAGTGCAAGTGGACTCCGATAGATGGGCAACATGCGCGACTTCTCGAAGACCCACTCACGCTAGATGAACTTACTAGTGCATTGAAAGACTTACCTCTTGGCAAATCCCCGGGCCCGGACGGTCTTCCAGTTTCTTTTTATCGCACCTTTCTTCCGCAGATACAGGATCACCTGCTATGCCTCTTTAATTCCTTTACAGACGCTGGAGGCCCTTCTACTGCTACGGCATTAGCCGAAATTGCACTGCTCCCCAAGCTGGGTAAAGATCCTACATTGTGTTCCTCATTCCGCCCCATTGCACTTCTGAACACAGACTTAAAGCTTTACACTAAAATCCTGGCCAAACGCCTTGACTCACATTTGCTGGGGCTCATTGAACCCTATCAAGTGGGTTTTATCCGGCACCGACAGGGTGCAGATAATGTACGACGCATAGCGACCTGGTAGGGAAGGCCCACCACTGGGAAATACCTGCTTGTTTGTTGTCACTTGATGCTGAAAAAGCATTTGACCGAGTGGGTTGGGACTTTCTACGAGCAGTCTTGCAGAAGATAGGGCTTGGGCCTATGATGGTTTCTAGGATTATGGCGCCATACATCTCCCCTCAAGCTCAGGTTCGAGTCAATGGTCAACTTACGGGTCCTATACACGTCCACAGGGGTACCAGACAGGGATGCCCTTTATCCCCTTTACTCTTTGCGCTTGTTATAGAACCTCTTGCCATCTTGATCCGCCAATCACCAGACATCAGTGGCATCATTCATGGAGGAATAGATCATAAAATTGACTTTTCGCAGACGATTTCCTTCTTACACTATCAAAACCGCATTCTTCCCTGCCGACACTTCATACTTTACTACAATCTTTTGAAGTTGCCTCAGGCCTTAAAATCAACCATGTGAAATCTTGGGCCTTATAGCTTACAATTCCTGTATCTGAGATTCCCGTGCTTCAGTCTCTTGTTCCATACCAAAATGGGCCTCTCACTCCATTAGATATCTTGGCCTTAACCTAACCTCCACTCATAATACGTGGTGGCAAGCAAACTGGCAAGAATGTAAAATGGCAGGCATGGACGATTTGCGAACTTGGAAATCCCTCCCTATATCGTGGCTGGGACGCCTGAACGCGGTTAAAATGTCAGTGCTACCGAACATTTTATATCTATTCCAAACATTGCCCACATCTTTACCACAAAGTCAAATCCAGCACCTCCAACGCGAGATCACTACCTTCATCTGGGGAGGGAGGCGGCCGCGCTTCTCTAATAAATTACTCATGCTACCACGGGACAGGGGGGGGCTGGCGTGTCCTAACTTTATGGAATATTACTGGGCTTCGCATTTACGCTATATTTCTGAATGGGTTGTACGGGAGAGTGAGAAGGTTTGGTTTCATATGGATAGGGCCGTGGCATGCCGACCCATGTGGGATCTTGCTTGTCTCTCACGGGAGGCTCGACCACGTAGTGCTTACATGGCCATACCCACAAAAGCTGTGTTGGCTATATGGGATAAACTTGCACTGTCCAGGGGCCTCACCTCCTTTCCATCACCCAACACTCCCATTGCTCGCAATCCACATTTTCCACCTGCCCTGCAGCCGCATTCTTTTCTGGCTTGGTCAGAAGGGGAGTGTTGAATACTCCGGGACCTTTTCATGGGGGACACCTTCAAATTTTTCGAACAATGCAAACGGGAATGTCACCTTTCTGAGGGTGCGAGATTACAATACCTCCAGCTTCGGCACTGGGTACAGGCATCGTCCGTCGTCCAGGGAGCCACTCGTCCCTTCACCCCCTCCTGCTGGTTCGTTCTTATGATGGATCCAGGGGACGGATATCCCGCACTTACCAAGTGCTCCAACATGCCTCCAGAATCACTTCACATACCTACCAGTTGCAATGGCAATCGAGTAGTCCCAATGAAATCACACGCAAACAATTATGGCGTGACATACCAAGGGTCTTCTGCAGCATGCCCCAGAGGGAAACCGCCTACAAAGTTATGACACCATGGTATTACACCCCCCACAGGTTACATAAAATGTTCCCCAACTCTCCTCCTGTTTGTTGGCGTTGCACGAGCGCTACTGGGGACTTCCTTCACATTTGGTGGCACTGCCCGTTACTGGCCACTTACTGGAAGGAGATCCATAGTCACATCAAACAGGTGGTTGGCTACCCCAGACCTGAAGTCCCAACCATACTTATCCTGGGACTCAAACCTGCAAACCTTCTTGCTATGACACACGCAGACTGGCGCTTAATCTTGCACATGCTTAGCGCAGCTAAAAAGACAATAGCGGTGTACTGGAAAAAGGCCAAGCGCCCCCAGTGAACGTATGGTTCACTCGCCTGTGGCATACCATGGCAATGGAGCTACTCACAGCACGGCTTCATCATCATAAGACCAAAGTTACAAACACTTGGCAACCATTGATAGATTATTTCTGCAAACTTGAACATGCCGACCTTCAGTCCCCCGAAGCTTCGGGCCTTACACCTCTTCGAGGACAACATACTCCCTTCCTGCCGGATGAACTTTGGGGGATAAACAGAGATAATACTTAATCAATCTCCCACATGGCGCTGGACACCTGTATAGCCTTGACCTCTCATGGGTCCTTCTTCACATTTGGCTCTTATCTTCACAGGGGTCCCCTCTTTGCTGTGGGACATTCTGCTTCTTCCACTTTATCTTACATTGGTGTCTTTCCTTTTTATTAACACCATTTAGTCTCTTCTTACATATTTAATGCTTTCGACCTTGTGTGATATCTTTCCACATGTTAAAGATTTATGATATGCATCTGCTCTGTATTTTTGTTTTAGTATGTCGATATTCTTGGGATCCCAATGCTAAGCTGCTTAACACTGTTGATTTGCTTTTACCCTTGCCCTTCCCATTCTCCCTCTTCTCTTTTTTTTTGCTTTTTGGTGTTTTTTTTTTTTCTTTTCTTTATGCTTGCTGTTGTATTGTTTTAACTTGTATTTTCAATAAAATAGATTTGAAAGAAAACACAGCAATAAGTTGATAGGGTGCTCCATCCAAGGCTGTAATTCCATCCACCAGGCTCGTGTGATATCAGAGGCGGCTCCGGGGAGCAGATGAGCAGCGCTGATAAGGAGCTGTCAGGCCTCACGCTGGGGCTGCTAAGATCCGCTGCAGTGTGGCCATCTCTGGGTTACACGGAGGACTCACTCACGTCACATCCGAAATCTCATTGGGCCGTAGTCGTCCCTCACGCTGGCGCTGCTGAGATCCACTGAACTCAGTAAGAAATAATCCTACATATGATCATTTCTTATCATATACTTCTTTCAATGAACGGTGTGCCTCGTTTCCTCTGGGCAGTCCAGTTTGTATACACTGTGGGGCCTCATGCAGCATGTACTCTGGTTTTGCTAGGACTGGGTCAAAAGCAGTTCTGCTCAACAGTACTGTACAATATGTATTTATTATACATGTCTCCATGGAAGGCACTTTAACATTCATCAGGCCTCAACCATTCGCTGGTCTCAGGACTGCGAGTCAATTGGTCTAAATCGGTGGTGTTCCCGATGGCACCTATGTCACTGGCCCAGAGGCAGGCCGCACCGCAAACGTCGCTGAAATGGGCATTTGATATCTTTAAATATTTGGGGATACAGGTCTACCACTCGGGGGTGGATACCATAGACGGTAACCTGGAGCGTGCTATCACTAAAGCCCGATCAACCCTTCCATTCTGGTTAAGCCTTCCCTTATCTCCCATGGGACGGGTGGCGATCTCCAAGATGCTGGTCCTTCCGCATCTCCTATACTTCTTTTATACACTCCCCTATTGCCTGCCGCAGAAATTCTTTAAAGACCTGGAATCTCTTTTGGTCTCCCTCATTTGGGGACACTCCAGGGCCAGGGTGGCTTTACATAAACTGTATCTACCATTATCGGAGGGCGGTCTGGGCGCCCCGAATTACGAGCGTTACTATGCTGCAGCACAGCTGCTATGGCCAATGAGATGGCTAGGTAAGAGTAATATTACTCAATTGGTAACGGAGGCCATATCCTGGGATCATTCGACAATACTGGAGTGGTTGTCTGGAACCACTACACTGACTCAGAAACAACGTGGCAATACACTAATGTTAGCGGCGAGACGTAGTTGGTCTAGATATGTGCTTCCCACGGGCCGGATTGCCCCGTACGCCCTAGGCTTACCACTGGAAGTACTCCCCGGCACATTTACTTGTCATGACGCTAGGAGCTCGGCTCCTGGAGAGAGAGGGGGTTAGATACATGGGGAGACATGTATGCAGACTCACAATTACAAACATTTGAAGAATTAGTGGATGCGTATGAGGTACCACAGGGTTCCTTTTTCCTACATGCTCTACTTACGCGCCACTTCCTACGAACGTGGGGCAATGATCGAGCAGAACCCCCCACATCGCATCTCTTGCAGACATTACTGACACATGGAAGCGGCAGACACGCAGTAACAGCCATATACACTTCCTTCAGGCTGGATGATGCACCCGCGCTGGCAGCCCTACGTGCATACTGGGAAACTGGGTTGACAATCACTATATCAGACAAACCATGGGCACAATGTCTCGGCCACCCATAAACGGTTTCAACCGACGCAAGGTTGAAATACACCCAATTCAATTATCTACACCACAGTTACCTCACGCCCCACAGGCTAGCGCACATGTACCCAACATCTGCTGACAGATGCCCTAGGTGCCATGACTCGGGGGCCACATTCACGTATATGGTATGGACATGCACAAGAATTCAAAGATATTGGAGCACTATAGCCACTGTACTCACAGAAGCAGCTGAAACCCAGGTAACAGTGCAGCCCACTCATTTCCTGCTGGGTGCCACAAAGCGCACCGCATCGCGTAAAGCCCTGAACAAATTTCTAGACCTGGCCCTAGGCCTAGCCAAACACAAAATAGCCATGACATGGAAAGCCCAGATGGGCCCCAGCGTACACTCGTGGCTGCTAGATCTCCAGAGGGCACTGGTATCGGAACACACGAATCAGTTGGCACAGACTTCGCGGGCGAGACGGGCCCTCCTCTGTAGGCGGCATCCCCTCCTCCCCTCTTCCCCTTTTTCCCCCCTTTTCCTCCTGCTGCTCCCCCCTTTTTTCCTCCCCCTCGTTGCCCTCTCCATTGGCGCGCCCGTGCTGGGCGGTCCACAGCGCGCGACTATTCACATATGTGATACCCACTGAAACGCTACACTGACAGGTACACTCTGTCCTGCACCCACTTGCAGAGATCGATTTGTGGTTCCTTTTCTTTTTATGTTATGTTATATAGATGCCTGCATGTGAATCCGAGACGGAATTGATTTGTGTTTTGAGGAAGGCCTTCCTGCTGTACTTACAATTTGTTTATATGATGTATGAAAAGGTACTCTACTATGGACATGTGTGGCCTCACAGAGTACAAGATGGTCCTTCTTTATTGGTGGAACCGAGCGGGGGTAATCTTTGGCACAGGGTATGTTGTGGCGCTAACCAGATATCGTGAGTATCACAAACGAAGGTAATCTGTGCGGTGCAACAGGTGAGGGACAAACCCCTAGGCCCTCAATAATGGACAAAGGTCCGTTTCACACAAATTGCATCAGATCCTGTGCACACGCTTATAAGTGTCAGTAAAATCAATTGTTATTATCAAACAGAAACAGTAAAGAGTAGTTCTTGTCCTTCAGGTGTTGATTTAATGTAAGTTACTTCGGCAGCCAGCCAACAAGTGTTTCGTCAGTGGGTGTAAAACCCAAGACTTCTTCAGGGCTGGAATTGAACAAAATTAACTAATATCACCAAACAAGGCGAAGTTCTAATTACAGAATTCACATGTAGAATGTACAAAAAAAAAAAAAAAAATGTGAGTCCTTTAAGATACATAATCCGAAGGTGGGAGTAGTGGGCATGAGGGATTTCTCAAAATTGTGGATGGTTGAAATTGTCATAAATGCAAGCATCTGTGTTAAGTGCCATGCAAGGAATACAAGTTGTCAAACAAAACACGCTATTGGTTGCATGCCAATCCAATAGTGTTATATCTCACGTGCCTATCAAATTCAGAACAATTCAAACGGTCACAACCATGTGTCGGTGAACAGTGTCCAGAATATCTGTATTTTAGCATGCGTGACACTAATAATGTGTATTCAGTGTACGCATAATCTACCACGGTTTACAATCACCCGGCGCTCGTGCGTGTCACATGTGTGCAGAGATCTAAACTAACTCACTGGTACGCACAGTATTGCGAACAGTGCCTACCTTTCAAATAGAATGGTCACACTTCAGACCTGTAACAAATGAGCAGGAGTCTGAATCAAAGTTAAATCCTGAATTTAAGTGTCTAATAGCATAATGAAAACGCAGATTTGCTGTAAGTGAAACTTGAAATTGTCGCTCACCTTTCAGCTGGTGATAATTCCAACCCAGCGGGTCTTAAAAGCCAATTTTAGAAACCAAATACTCTCCTCGTGGTTAGCAATCTGTGTAACAATAATATGACATCAGTGTGGTGTCCATCACTATACTAACAATTAAAAGAACTTTAAACTACTTTATCAATAATCAAATTATTGCCTCTATCAAGTAATTTGTAAAGTATATCTTTCTTACCTTAAACAGAATGTGTGTTATGGCCAGTATTCAACTTTATAACCGGACTTCGTATATCAAAAGAGGTAACATATCTCCTCAGTAAGGTCACAGAGACCGCGGCATCATCCGCCGCTAACCAGCTGCAATAAAACCACAGTAACACCCATAACCACGCCATTCCAAAGCCATAAACCATAATTATGTCCTATCTGTAAAGCGCTTCACAGATCCCGCTCATGCAGCTTACCTAAGGCGAGTACACCTCGTGGTTCAATTATCCGGCACCGAGTAAACCGGAAACAGAAGTGATACGTGACCCGGAAGTGTTCTTTTATTCCGACGTCAATCGAAAAACAACTAGAATGCAAACCTGATCCCATCACGCTACGGTGATAGGTACTCAGTGGTGAGAAACGGAAGGCATGCAATTGATGAACATTAAAACCGCCACAATTAGGGGATAGAATTTCGAATTTCAGTATGGGCTAAAAACAAATCCTTCTTACAGATATGTTAAGAATTCAAATTGATTAATGAAAACACGGGGAAAGGAGGGAGGCGAATTACGATGATAAAATAAATGTAAGAAAATAAAGTCTGGTTTAAGACAGTAAATCATCGCTCACAAGAATGAGCCCCTATCAAAGGGCTACAGAAAGTAACGCACGTTCATGTTACAAATCCCAGAAGAATCTTGATTTATATGAGCAAAAAAACACAAACTACTGCTGCACGTTGAATTTGTAACTCCTGTGCTGTTCAAGACGAGTTTCATATGATCCAAGCTAAAAATCTCAACACACATGTATCCTAACAGTTATACGAACAGTATTCCTTAAATCACAAATACATGTTTGCGGCCAGTGGGGTCCACATTAAGAGTACAAATGACAGTACAGCAAATTATAAACAAATCAATCACAGTATAATACAAGGGTATCTAATCACCCAGAAAGTAATGCATTTCACGGTCACTGTTAAGACCGTGTTCATGGGTTTTAAGACGCATAATCCAAAGGGCTTCGGAACGTCTCAATTGCAGCTCCCTGTTCCCACCCCTTTAGTATAGTGATGGACACCACACTGATGTCATATTATTGTTACACAGATTGCTAACCACGAGGAGAGTATTTGGTTTCTAAAATTGGCTTTTAAGACCCGCTGGGTTGGAATTATCACCAGCTGAAAGGTGAGCGACAATTTCAAGTTTCACTTACAGCAAATTTGCGTTTTCATTATGCTATTAGACACTTAAATTCAGGATTTAACTTTGATTCAGACTCCTGCTCATTTGTTACAGGTCTGAAGTGTGACCATTCTATTTGAAAGGTAGGCACTGTTCGCAATACTGTGCGTACCAGTGAGTTAGTTTAGATCTCTGCACACATGTGACACGCACGAGCGCCGGGTGATTGTAAACCGTGGTAGATTATGCGTACACTGAATACACATTATTAGTGTCACGCATGCTAAAATACAGATATTCTGGACACTGTTCACCGACACATGGTTGTGACCGTTTGAATTGTCCTGAATTTGATAGGAACGTGAGATATAACACTATTGGATTGGCATGCAACCAATAGCGTGTTTTGTTTGACAACTTGTATTCCTTGCATGGCACTTAACACAGATGCTTGCATTTATGACAATTTCAACCATCCACAATTTTGAGAAATCCCTCATGCCCACTACTCCCACCTTCGGATTATGTATCTTAAAGGACTCACATTTTTTATTTTTTTGTACATTCTACATGTGAATTCTGTAATTAGAACTTCGCCTTGTTTGGTGATATTAGTTAATTTTGTTCAATTCCAGCCCTGAAGAAGTCTTGGGTTTTACACCCACTGACGAAACACGTGTTGGCTGGCTGCCGAAGTAACTTACATTAAACCAACACCTGAAGGACAAGAACTACTCTTCTTTATTGGTGGCTGGAACTTTCCGGGCATCCCGCCCAAGCCATTCAAACTACTGTTATTGTAATGTCAATATTGAAATATGCTGTAATGCAGATGCTAACAATATTATGTTGCGGAAAATCAATAAAAATCATAAAAAAAAAAAAAAAACATTCATCAGGCCTAATGCGTGTCACTCTTAAGAACTTTGGTAAAATTATTGGAATGCCTGCTCTGTTTAGAAAATGTCATTGCTATAAACATAATTTAGCATGAATAGTGAAAGAAAATGTTCTTGAGGAAGGGAATCATTTGACCTAGTTTTGAATATGTAGGGTGCTTGTTTCCCAATGCAGAAAACATCATGAGTAGATGAAAATCATCTGGGCAGAATGATCATTTCAGAAAACATCAAGTAGTAATTAAAAGGTGACCAGTCATCTTTTGGAAAAGTTCTGGCGCTGGATTGCACCCCTCATACACCATTATAAGTCTAGCTTAAAAATCCTTTTGTTGACTTCTACACACTCGGCAGCAGATGATAGGTTATGTGGCAGTCGCAGAAAATCTTCACATGGATGGAAATGCAGCGGTATCATGTGATTTCAGTGGCCTCACAGCTACTCTGTCAAATGACCAACTCTCTTCTCACAGTCCCTCCCATCTTGATTTTGAAAAGCTAGAAACATACAGTACAGAAGGTTTATTATTTAATTTGCCTTGTATAGTGCTAAACATGAGGACCACATCCTTGGATGCTTAGGTTTACTCTGTTCTTCTTGTCTCTTCAGACCAACGCATATTCTGTCCTTCTGCTTTTTATACATTTTGTTATTTCTCAAATACTTTTTTCTCTTTTAAAGTATGCATGTAATGATTGAGGTGTGTCCGAATTAATGGTCTGCTAAACTGAAATTCGTGGCTAGTCTGTCCTTTGGGGTGAAGGGGAGGGGGGGGGGGATTTTCTTTTCAAAACCACTGCAAAGGTCTATTGAAAAAATGTCCTACGTTGAGACAGCAAAGATTTTCACTTCATCTGAAAAAAGCATTTTTTAATAAACTGTGTATTGCATTTATCCTTATTTTCACCAACAAAATTGTACAGCGTAATCTATGCCTCGTACTGGACAGTATTCATTTGCTGTGCAATGCGTTTTGCGCACAAAACATGTGCAATGGGTGAAACAATTTGAAAACTATCGTATTTCCTAGAAAAGCTTAACCAAAGATAATCTCGCATAGGAAACATATACATACGTTTTAAAGCTTGGCTGAATTCTACTGCAGTGACAATTACCTTGCTGCGAGGCAAAAAAAATGTTTCCGGGAATGTAAAATGGGAACCTCTGCAAATTTCATGAAAGCTTAAGACCAGGCATTTGCAAAACTTCACTGCTGAAAAAAAGCTGCACACTCATGGTTTGAATGGGCTGAGATTGGAGAAACGAATTTGGCGAAATACATTAAACTTACTGAAATTAAATTGCAAAATAGGCTATGGAACCTCTACACACCACGTATCTTCCACAGTCTTTTCCTCTTCTGTCTTTCACCGCCTTCTCCGTGCCTTACACAAGTGTACTTTTACTGGGGCGCAGAGGCTGCAGACATCTGCCGCAGGTCCATAGGCAAAGGGCGGCTCCAAAGCTGTATTTTCTTTTCTGTTGCATTCCCTGCATTCCGAATAAGGGGCCCGCTTGGGTTGTGTGGACAGGAAAAGGGCAGGAGGGAGTTGATTCCTTTGCAAGAACTCAATCAGATTCTGAATAGCTGCGCTCAGTAATCGCTGCAGCGTGCGTAAACAGACGCACCAGCCACAGCTGGGGAAGCTTCCTGCCCTGGGGTCAGTTTCTTTGTGTTGTACGGAGGGTTTCTACTTGTCTTGGTAGTTGAGGGGCACTCTATACTCATTTTTTAGGTCTCGCCTAGGCAGCGCTTGCGCTGTCTCTTCGAGACATGCTGCATTCACGATATGGGCACTAAGCAACACCCCTCTTTCTAGTTGGCTCCTTTTACTGTCCTTTGTAAATGGCTGCTTTTCATTGGTTAATATGGCCACTATTCCCTTCTGTTTTACTTTTGTAACCTCCCATGAGGATTGCCCCTATTACATGTGGTGTTACTAGCCATGTTATTTATTACTGTCTGAGCACTCTTTTTTTCGTTTTTGCTTTTTTAGCTCATGAACTCACTCGCACCCATGCTTACTCCCTCTCCTCGTTATTCTAAACAGCTGCTCCTCATATTTGCTAACGCTCGCTCACCCTCCTTGGCCACAGCTGCTTTTGACATTGAATTTTATCTTTAAATATAGTGGCAGCCCTGTTCTTTTACAATTGACTATGGACGGGCACTTATGTGGGTGATTGTGCAGCTGCTTTATATTAACAAAAGCGCTTTCTGCACACCGCAATGTCACACTCTAACTTTAAATATGGTGGCAGCACCTTTTTTTGAAAATTTACTACGGCAAACATTCAATGTTTTGTTTTGATTGCACCACATCGCGCTTCATCTTTTAACATGGAGGCCGCACGCCTTTCTTTTATGCTGCAGGGCTCACCTAACTCAACTTTGAAAACATTCTTTTTTTTACAGTGCCATGCCATGATTTAACTTTAGCAATGGTGGCCATGCACCTATCGTCATCAGCTCACCGTCCTTGTAACATGCATGCTGTCCTCCCGGTCTGCTCCTCCAATTGGCCAGTGCCTGCACCTTTAAATCCTGACTTATGTCCTGCTGCAAAGACCACCCACAGCACATACCGCAACGGCTTTTAGCAGCCTGCAACAGTGAAAGTTTAAAGAAAGTGGTATAAATGGGAGAACAGCAGTGTCGAAGGCACTCGTTTAAGCACTTTAAATTCATTTTTTTTTCCAATCATTATTTATTAATTTCATACAGCTATTATGCTTTCGTTGTATGGCATGGCTGCATGCATTAACAAAACCCAATTACTGGTCATGTGGCACGTTGTTCAAAGCATGTGAGCTTGGTGTCCATATTTTAAGCCATACCCTTTAATCGCCTAGACCAAGTCTATTTCAAAGGATTCATTTTAGAGCCCACCCCAGCTTTTCTCGTCTCACTTAAAGCACTGTTTATGGAATCCTAACTTTACTACTCCTAAATGCCTTTTATGAATACCGAAAGTCGCAAAGTTAGGATTTTGTCTCAGATTACTTTTGTGAATCGGGCCCACAATTTTCAATGCCAAGGGCTCTAAATTTCACAAATACGAGACCTATTGCATAGCAACTGATTGTTTTTTTAAGGCTCTTTATGTGCTTTGTGTAAGCTGCTAGGTGCGCTCACTTTAGCCGTACTTCAATGTGTTCACATTCCATAAAAATATCCTTAAAAATGTATTTTTTTGATACAGCACTCTCGGGCTTGTAAATCAAACATAACCGATTGCGGACATGCAAAAACTCTTTCCGACAAACAAATTAAGATCACCCAGAGATTTGGTTGCTCTCAAGTGACCCTCTTTTTTCTACCCATAGAAATTTTTACAAATAGGTTTCTATTGGACCCACAGTGCAGACAGGGAGGGGTTCATCCTCTATTGATATGTTTAGCACACATTAAAAGATTTGTGTGGATATCCTTGCAAACAGTGGCGTAGCAAGGAGAAGTGGGGGAGATCCGCCCCAGGCGGCATGTCGTTTGGGGGTGGCGCCCCCCGCTCTTACCTGCGGCTGTCGCGGGGCGGCAAACGCAGGAATCGCCAGCATCCCCCCACTCCTATATGCGCCCGCTGTAGAGTGGCAAACGCTGTGGCCGCCACGGGTCGCAAAGGGTCTAGCTACGCCCCTGCATGCAAAATGTTGACAGCAGATGGTCAGACCCAAGCTACCCTTCAAGTGACACTCTATTTAATGCCTCAAGACTGATACGGAGGCCCCTGCAAAAGTACGCAGGCGTGTCATTCGTGTCAAAATTATAGCACAGGAACAACTATGGTCGCCACCTTTCCCAAAGAAAAATTCCGGCCATTTGTTCAGTTTCTACAAAGGCACCGACATGATATTTAATAGAACTATAAATTGTCTGTTTTTATTTTTAACATGGTCTTTCTGTTTTGGTTTACATTAATTATCCGTCTGGCTTCATTAAGGCAGCTCTAGAACACATTTTAACATGATTTCTTCTTCTAAATTCTTCTTCTGTGGAGACTTGGGTCCGTCCCTTGTGACAGAGCACTATCATGTACCGTGCATCCATACAAGCCTTTAACAGGCACAGAGAGTACTTTCAGCCAAGATATTGTGTGGCCTATATCCAGTGGCATAGTAAGAGTGCAGTTGGCCCTGTAGGAAGCAACTACATTTTATCCACATTCCCTGGTTTTACAGTAAAATAAAACAGCCACTAATTGAGGCGCAGTGATCTCCTCACAACCCAGTGCACCAGTGTAACTAGGCCTTCTGCACAATTGATAACTAACTCCCCGTGGTCGCCTGTTGCTGGATCGCCAGCAGGTGCTAAGGACCATCCATAGTTACAAGGTTTCTTTTTAAACATCACTGTAAACTGAATAGTTCAGTACAATTTATTCTCTTGATTCAAATAAAGACTACAACTCCCATAATGCGTCTATCATCTATCTGTAGGTCGCCAGCCAGGTTCTCCCTGTTTGGTTTCTTCTGTCTGCTTCTTATATAAAATAAACTTGACATATCAGGTTTATGAATTAATTGAACGAGCCACCCACATTATTACTACAATCATCATGAAAGTTCCTTTGTTGGGCCATGGAGTACTTTTTTTTCAGTTCAAATAAGCCTTATTCGACAATACATGTCATAAAAGCATTGTTACATAGAATAGAATTTAAGAGAATAAAACAATGCATTAAAATATTTAAAAATGTGCAAATAATCGTAAGAGAAAATTAATTCATCCTAGTATGTTAAAAAGACAAATTCATGAGATGCAAGCAGCAACAGGGGTAGTTACGAGTAGGTAACAAAAACATTGGAGTCTTTAGGGAACCCCCAAACTCAGGAGTGGGGTACTGATATCACGACCACGAGTGGGCATAATTCCAAGTTCATCTGTTCGCAGTCAGTAGTTGTGATCTTATAGTCCACATCCATCTCAAGAACTTGGCTTCCGGGATTGCATAACGGGGTGATGGATCAGTACGCAAGATTCTCAGGGCGAAGCTACTTTGTCTGGTACCCAAGTTCCTGCAGGCATGCACGAGCCATACTTTACGGGGGCCACCGTAGGTGGGGCAGACAAACAATACATGAGAGTAGGTTTCTACTTGGTCGGTGCAAGTAAGGCATTTGTTGTCACCTGATGTGGCCCAATTTACAGTAAAAGACTTTAATGGTAGGGAACCCACTCTGAATTGGAAATATAGTTTGCTATCAAAAGGTTTTAAAATTGCATCCCAGTAATGCTCGAGGCTTGGCCAGGATTTGAGTGTTAAAATGCTCCCCGTCAGCATTGTACTGTCACTTTTTCTGATAGTGTTTTGTTCAACTAGTTCCCAATATCTTTCCTTGATTATATCTCTTGATGGGAACTGGGTACTAGATTGGGTTTCCCACAAGTTATCAGGACCCATGCTGCCCAGGGCACCTCTAATATCACGTAGCCAGCTGATTTTGTGAAAATGATCTGCCTTGATAATATCCCTAAGACCATCTGCAAACGTGGCCAGTTCCGGGGTGCATCAGATTCTGCGCCAATATAAAATAGGGCGTAGCCTAGCTACGTCTACCAGCTCTTTCCTGCCTAGGTCATTCAGCAAGGGTAGCACAGGAGTGCTTTGTGGTAGGCTGGTGATCATTCGGAGGAACCTATTTTCCGCTATGGCTAGCTGTGTAAGTTTCTCAAAACCCCATAGTTCTGCCCCATATAGGACCGAGCTTACTACTTTTGCATTATAAATCTGCATTACCGGATTAACTGGCTTTGTCTGGGATGTTTTAAATTCATTGTTTAGGGCACCAGCTAACTGACGATGTTTCAATGGAATAGGCCACGTTACATCGCATGCATTTACAATGCATGCCAGTACAACGCGGTCATTACAGCGACCGCGTTGTTACATCGCATACCATTACGACGCAAGTCAGAACAACAACTTGCTGTAGGGGGGTGCTGGATTTTGGAATGGTATAATTTACTATTTTAACTCCAGACTGTGCAACAGTAGGGAAGGTGTTGGATTTTAAATCCAACACATTTTGACCCCTACAGCAAGTCGTTGTTCCGACTTGCGTTGTAACAATATGCGATGTAACAACACGGTCGCTGTAATGGCATGCGTTGTATCGCATGCGTGGTAAACGATGTTTACCGTTTTAATGTCATAGTATCTATGTGTGGCCTCCATCTCATTTCCTTCTGCAGGGTAATTCCTAGGTAAGTAAATGTGTCTACCTGTTCTAGGGGTATCCCATCCAAAATTATTCTACCCCTGAATGTTCTGTGCTGTTTAAAAGTCATAAACTTAGTCTTTGCTGCGTTCATTTTTAGGCCTTGTAGAGAACGAAAGTCTTCAAAACGTAGCAGCGCACGCTGTAGGCGACTAGGAGTTTTTGAAATGATAAGCGTGTCGTCAGCAAACATTAAAATTGGGAATGTTTTTGCCTGCTAAAACCGGTGCGTCAGTGGGGATGTTACATTCCCCTGTGAGCCTTATCGTATTTGTGCAAAATTTCTCTCGTGAAAGCGGGCAATGAGGGAGAGCAAATACGTGGCCATCCCCAGCTCCTGTAGCACCACCCAGAGTTTGTTGCGTGTTGCGTGAGACCAGGTAAAAAGCTGACTTAGGGTCAACAAAGGCAGCATAGGACTACGGTCCACCAGTATATTAAAATTAATCGGAAGACCTGGTCTATGGGGCTGATTTGTTCCCGAAAGCCCTCCTGGAGTGAGGTTAAGATATCGTTAGCATCTATCCACTATTGAACCTTTGCCAGGACAAGGCTGGCTACCACCTTTTGGATAGAATCAATAAGGCTTATTGGCCTGTAGTTTCCCGGCAAAGACTCATCACCTTTTTTACATACTGGTATAATCTTCACCCCCCTCCAGGAGTCCGGGATGGGGGCGCCATGGGCAATGGTGTTTGCCAGTAACATTATATACCTGCTCCATTTGAAATTGTCATGTAAAAAGATATCTGTAGGAATACTGTCAATGCCTGGCCCTCTCCCCCCTCCAATGACACTAAGGGCAGCTCTTACATCAGCTGGGTCAAAAACTTTGTCAGTTAAGTAAAAGTGGGTAGGGAAAGGCTTGCTATCCTCTTCATCATCGTTGGCATAATGTGTGGCGAAGTGGTTAACCCAGGAGTCTGGTGCTACATGGTTTTGAGGGGGCAGTGAGACTCCACCCCTATCCCATTTTACCAGATTCCAGAAATGTTGGGGATTGTTCCTGGTGCATGCTAGTTTAAGATCCTGCCATCTATTTTCATCCCATATTTTTTTAGCATTTTCCAGCGCCTATAGATTTTCCTGGCATTCTGTACTCTGCGCAAATCTCCTGATCTGATGGCCTCCCCTAAGAGTCTGCGGGCTTGCATTCTTTATGAAACCAGTGGTGCTGGGGCTTAATACAGTTCTCCTTAGCCCTGTGGGGTCTTTGAAAGTGTGAACGCATTTTGGCGAATGGTGTATTATGAATCCTTGTTATTTCCTTAATTGGCTGAGAGCTAAGGAAGGAGACCTCCATCTCTGCTAGATTGTTCTCAGCATCACTGGCAATAGTGGACAGAGTGTCTGTTTTTTCTAGGATCATGGACCATTTAAGTCGCGCATATCATTGGTGGTTTGCAAGTTTCTGGTGGTGGATAGATTATGGGGTTGTGTTGGTTCGTGAAGCTTCCTAAATTCAAATACAGAGCATAATGGATTGTGATCACTCTCCACACGGTCCAACACGACAATGTCCTCAAGGCCGTGCCATAGTTTTAGATTAATTGGAAGATAGTCAATACGGCTTAAATGGTAGCCGTTATTGAACGTATTGGCCCCATGCCTATCAGAGATGGTTCTGCCATTGGCCGCCCTTAAGCCTTTTTCTAGGCGGATAGCTTTAAGTTGGATAGCTGCTTCTGTCCATCTTTTCATTGGTGATATGTCAAGGCATGGAATACCCCCCTGCGCATCTTCCTCCCCGGCCGGGTCGTTTTCCTCGCTATCAAGAGGCTCAACAGTCGAGTTAAAATCCCCCACTACTGCAACTGAAGTGGCCTAAGAGAGGCTGTCTAGGAGCTCATCTAGGGCCATTATTGTTTCAGACCTCCGCCCCCCACCTATGCCCTCTCGCATATACACATTAAATGTCGATGTTACCATAGGGGCCGGTCACCAACCGAATGGCAAGAATATCAGTACTCTGGGTCGGGAGTTCCTGTATCATAAGGCCAATGTCCTGGCGAACCCAGATTGTTAGCCCCCCGATGAGTGACCCTTTCTACCATGAGTTGCCGGGATGTAATAGTTTAAAACCCTAGGTGATAAAATGGATCTACGGTCCATGTTTCCTGAAATGCGCAAATGTTTGACAAAGCTGTTCCAGTCAGGGGAGGCGCCCTTAGACCACAACCCAGCGATATTCCATGACAAGAGCTATTCAGCATGATGTTGGGTGTAATTTTAATGTCATACTATTCCCAGGATCTAAGGTCCCTGATGTGCAACCCGCCTTGTTCTTTGTGTTAGTGGGGCAAGTCAACTCTAGGGGAGATTTGGTATTAGGAGGGGTAAAGCAGGCTCACTGGTGGGAGCTGGCGTCGTGACCTGGGTACGACCATCTGGGGGTAGAGGTAACCTTCAATCTATCTCTCGTAAGGGAGATGCACCATTATGGTATGATATAAGATGGACTGGTTTAGCTTGTGAGGCCGTTTCCAGGGGGTTATATTTAAAACGGAGGTTGGTTTTGGTGAGGTGTTGGGTGCGGATGTCAAAGGCCACCAGGTTCTCGAGAGTGTGAGTGCAATGAAATCAAGGGCGGCCCCCGGAGGACAGTATCTTTTGGCCCCTGTAATGTCATCCCTTATTACAGACCGGCACCCCCTTACATGTCGGATCCATTGGGTGCACTTATTTATAAGGGATCACTCATCTTCTTTAGATAGACTGAGGAAGCTTTGATACGTTTGTCATATATACTATACTTCTCATATCTGGGGCCCTTACGGCACTCCGTGGTGCTTGAGTCATAACTGCCCGTGGGGGGACGTGCCTAGTAAAGGCCCTGGGGCCGAAGTAGGATTGGCAAATTGTTGATGGCCTACCCTATTTTGATCTGCCCTGCTAGGTTGTGTAGGGTCTGGGAAATCAGAATTCGTGCGCGTTGATGAGTTTTCCCTGTATGCTCTATTCATACTATGTCTTGCAGGGCCCCTGTTATTACCAGGGTGCTGTCTTACATGGTTTGTGACCCCTTGAGCATTAGTAGGCTGTGTAAATTGTGTGAGTTCCCATTTGTTTTTTTACTTGTTGCACATCTAAAAGTACCTTACTTAGGGAATCAGAGAGGCTGCTGACAGTTACTTTGAGGGCTCTAATTTCCCGCACTAGGTCTGTTATCTGCAGGGTGAGTGGTCTTTGAGAGGGTTCCTCGATGGGCTTGACGTTAGTATGGTTTGGTTGCCTGTCACTGCTATTGGTATCTAGGCTATTTGGGTGTAAAACTGGGCACACTGCTAATTGGACATCACTTGTGTTGCATGTGGTAGCCTCTGTGCCCTCCCTATGCTCCTGGCTCCCTGGACTAATGGGGGTATCCAGTGGCTCTGCGTGGCCTAATCTATTACTACAGGGAAAAACAGCCAGATCAGCCAAGGTCGCTTGCGCTGTAGTACCCCCGCTTGCAGGTCTCCTAGGTGGTTCATTTGAGGCTTCTGGCGGCTGATTCCTGCTAGCTGCCCTTTTACACATAGCTGGTATACGCCCAGTGTATATAGGGCTTCTGGGTGCCTGTGGGTTGCTGTGCTTAGGTGAGGTGTCAGTGGGGCCTGTATCAAGAAGTCCTTCACATTCATATAGTAAGCTATCTATACGATCCAATACACCCGCCCTAGCAGCCGGGCTTAGAGTCAGGGCTTTCTTTTTCGCCTTCTTCTTGTAAGCTTCACCCGAAACTCCCTCAGAAACTTTCAGCTTCCTCATTACACTTCAAGTTAGCAAAAACGGAAAGGAGAAAAGACTCTACCAGCAGGTAGCCTCCAGGGGCGGCTCTGATAGTGATTTCAAGGAAGCATTATCTGAATACAGTACCTTTTTCTTATCGTAAATGTCACAGATATCAAAACGTGGTCCTCCGGAGCAAGATGTCTGGGGGGTGGCCCAGCCCCTTCCGGGCTATGACGGGCATAGACGGGCCTGCCCTTGGCCCGGGCTTCGCCTGGGCGTGTCCCGTGCAGCAGGCCTCATTGTCCGCTATAAGCACCTCCAGGCGCGGGAAGAGTGGCACGGCCGAGCGCGGCGAACATGGTGGAGCCTGGGGGATGTGGTCCCTGCCCGGCTCGTGGATGAGTGAGACCCGCACAGCAGGGCCTCTCTGTCCGCTATAAGGCACCTCCAGGCGCGGGAAGAGTGGCACGGCCGAGCGCGGCGAACATGGTGGAGCCTGGGGGATGTGGTCCCTGCCCGGCTCGTGGATGAGTGAGACCCGCACAGCGGGGCCTCTCTGTCCGCTATAAGCACCTCCAGGTGCGGGAAGAGTGGCGCGGCCGAGCGCAGTGGAACCTGGGGGCTGTGGTCCCTGCCCGGCTCGTGGATAAGTGAGAGTACTATAAACGACACATCCTGGAGGGAAGAAGACACTAGAAAAACTGAAAATGGTGAAATAGAATTGCTGTACTCACTTTACTTCTGTTGGATAATTGTACACTGTCCCGTGCATTTTATTTTTGCACTGACATTTTCATCATCGACCTCTTCAAAAATAAAGTATTCACCAACCACCAACACAAATGTTTTTTGCCAGGAACGCACTGCAGTGATGAGGTACATTTATGAAGATGCCTCACTTCGAATGGATATATTTGCACCGCTTTCATGCACTGTAATTACTTTAGCAATAAAACACTGCAAATATTTTCTTTCCAGTGTAAATGTTAAATACCTTTATGCATTAATCATTATAATTGTTTTAAAGGTTTATTCCATTCATTTTGCCAAGTCATTCTGGAGAACATGCTGTAGCATTTGCTGAAGCTTCAGACAATAACTTGTATCCCTTATGCAGCTGTTGTCTTACTTACATTTAGTGTCCTACTGGGGTTAGTAAAATTGCTGTTAGATGCTGCCTGATTTTGTTTACAATGTGTGTTCTCCTACGCGGTATACCAACAGCTATCGTTAACATTCCATTGACATACACATTAATGCTTTGTTTTTTTATAATTTACATCTTTAATTCTTAGATCTCCTGTACAGACAGCTCCCTTTCTTTTTCAGCCTTCCTCTGTCTTTCTTTATCCTTACTCCACTTTTTTCTTTCTCATTCTTTCTTTCTATCTCACTACTTTTTTTTCTCCCTGTCTTTCTTTCTCCCCCCTGTCTTTCTTTAATGCTATGACCTTCTCTCTTTCTCTCTTCCTCCCTATCATTCTCTTCCTCCCTTTTCTCTCTATTTTCTTTCTTCCTTTCCTTTTTAATCCTCCCTTCCTTCCAACCCTCTTTCTATACATCCCCTACTTCGCTTTTATTCTTTCTATGCCCCTTCTCTTCTACTTAACGCCCATCTTCCTTTATTTTTTTGATTCTTCCCAAGCTCCTTTCCTTTCTCTCTTCCACCTTCTGTCCCTTTCCATGATGTCTTCCTTTCTTTGAGTGTTTAGCCTCTTAAAACAATGCTCTTTGGCTCCAGAGATATGTTTCTTTTAGACATGTGTAAAGCCTTTGTTTAATTTGCCAAATATATATTGTTAATTATACTAGTTGTGGATGCAATGAATGCTTGGTTTTTCATCCACCTTTTACCTATTCTCCCCATAGTTGCACCAATTTCAAGCCTACATATCAGGTACCTGTATTTTTATCATAGTATTACCCCATTTACCTAATCTCCCCACTTTATAATAAAATCAGTAACAACACAATATATTGCCTTTCTTAGATATGTTCAATAACTTACATTGCACTACTAATCACCAAACTACAATTTACAACCAAAAAAAACAAATTATTATTAATTAGATAGGCAAAACATAATGCATTTACCAATGCATGTTATAATTAGTCATGTGGTGCCTAAAGGGAGGCATGACCACATCATTCAAGTTAGTAGTGCGATGAGATAGGATTGAGAAGATAATGTGTCTGATAGAAATGTGTTCAAAATGAGGGACAGACAATATGTTTATTGCTTTGTGAACATTATGCTTTCCCTTCATGACAAATACTTTACAATTTATTTTTTAAATATTTATTTATGCATTTTTATATAACACAAACTTTACCCAGAGGTGTCAGAGCGCTTTATAATAGAACAAAGTGAATTACATAAGGAATGAGAGTATCGTGGAAGTAGGTAAAACTACTTGTAGTTGCTCGTGGTGGAATTTACAAAATAAAGTTACAGATATATTCAAGATTATAAAAAACGAAAAGGTGGTGCGATTAGGGTAATTCAAGTACAGAATACATATTTACAAAATTGATCTCTTGTGAGTATCATGTGACAATCAGGGTCATGAACTTGGTTGAGGCGAATTATTCATAGACGTGTCTTTGGAAGAGAAGAGTTTTAGGATCTGTTTTGAAAATCCAGAAAGAGGCGGTGGTTCGAAGGATTGGAGGTAGCGAGTTCCAAATTCCAGTTGCATTACCCGAGAAGTATTGCGCTATAAGTCTTTCCCTTTTGAAAATAGGAGGTTCGAGCAATACATTTTTGGCATTGGGTGAAGGTCTGGAACCGCCAGATATTTTGAGTTTGTTGGCCAGGTAGCGAGGGGTGAACGTGTGTATGGCTTTATGGGTGATGCAGGCAGTGTAAATTGACCTAGCTTCAATGGTAAGCCAGCAAAGAGAAATCAATATGGGTGTAATATGATCATTTTAGAGGGGATAGGTGGGTTTTGAGGAGGCCAGCAAGGAGAGAGTTGCAGAAGTCCAATCTGGAGAGAACCAATGATTGGATCAGAGTTTTCAGGTCTTGCTCAGGAATGAAACACCAAATCCTCCAGAGAAGGTGCAGCTGGTAGCGTGCGTTCTTGGCCATGGTGTTGATATGGGAATGTAAGCTGAGTCTTTTGTCTAGGATGACACCTAGGGACTTGGCGCTGTCAACAATGGTAGGTTATTGTTAACATTGTTCTGATTATCCATCCATGATTGAGCAGGAGGAGGAGAGTTTGAGGTAGAAAGAAGAAGGAATCAAGTTTTAGAGGGATTTAGAATTAGATGATGAGATGACATCCAATCTTGGATGGAGTTAAGAGTGGTGTTGAGGATTAAAATGTTGTGTGCGGAGGACACCTATAGGTAGATTTAGGTGTCATCAGCATTGAGGTGATAATGGATCCCGGACTTTTTTAGGAGGTTTACCAGCTGTTCCTTGTAAAGATTGAAAAGGGAGGGCGTGAGGATCGAGCCTTGAGGGATGCCTTGATCCAGAGACTTTGATGTAGAGAGACAGTTTGCTATTTTGATCATCTGAGATCTGCCCGAGAGGTATGATTCAGACCATTTGAGCACTGTGCCTTCAAAACCCATTCTTTGCTTTAATGTGTTCAGAAGAGTGTTATGATTAACAGTGTCAAAGGCTGCAGATAGGTCCAGAAGTATCAGAAGACAGGAATTGCCTGAGTCGAGTACTTGCAGGGAATCATTGGTAACTTGTAGCATGACTCTTTCAGTGCTGCAGCCTTGAGTAAAGCTGGATTGAAATTCATCAAGAAAGTTGTTGTCCTTGATATGTTGGGAGAGTTGCTCCGCTACACATCTTTCAGTGATTTTAGCAAGAAAAGGGAGGTTAGTGATAGGGCAGAAATTGTTGAGGTCATTCACATCAGATGAGGGTTTCTTTAGAAGTGGGGTAACCTGCACTGTTTTGAGGGCAACAGGAAGGGAGACTTGGCTGAGGAAGAGGTTAACCAGACTAGTCCAGTAGGGGAGCGTGTAGGTGTAGAAGTCCAGTGCAATGTCGCTAGGGATGGGGTCGACAGAATGGTGTGAAGGTTTTGTTTTTTAGAATGCTCTAGAGGAGGGCATCTTCGGTGATGACATAAAAGCGGTGCCAGGAGACTATGGATTTGCAGTCCTCAAGTGGGGTAGGATTGGTGACATGGTCAATGAGCGATTTCACTTTTTCATTGAAGAATTGTGAAAAATCTGCTGCTTTCTTGTGAGGGTCATCAAATTTGATGGTTGAGGAAGAGTTGCTGGTAGTTTTGATAAGGTCAAATCGTTTTTAGGTCTGTTCTTGGCAGAGTTTAGGAGGGTTCTGAAGTGATTCGCTTTTTCACTAAAGATGGGTTTGTGATATTGCGATCTTGCATAACGGAGATTAGATAGATTAATGGTGGAAGGGGATTGCCTCCATTGCTTCTCCAGGTACCTCAGGCTCTTTCTTTCTTCATAGAGAGATTTATTGAACCACAGTGCAGATGGTGTGGGCCTTTTCTTTTTGCTTTGTAGTGGAGCAACATTGTCAATCACAATAGAAAGACTGGTGAGACACTGGGTGGTGAAATCATTGATGTCAGAGTTGGGGCTGAAGACTGGAAATGCCTTCATGGCTGTATTGCAAAGAGTGTCAAGGTCGATGTTTTTGGTGTTGCAAAACCAGGTAGTAGACCTTTTAGGTTGGCCAAGGGTTACAGAATGAGATAGGTTCAATGAGAAGGGGATGAGGAGGTGGTCAGACCAATCAACTAGTATAGGATCAACAGCTGTTAGCATGTCTTTTTTGGAAATAATAAGATGAAGCGTGGAGCCCTTAGAACATGTTGGTTTTGCGCTGTGTTGTAAGAGATAATTTCCTGAGAGATATGTAGCAAGCTGGTTGGCAGCTAAATCTTCCAAAAGGACTCAGTGAAGATTAAAGTCTCCTAGAAAGATCAATTTGTCACTTTGTGAGTATTTGTCACTAGCAAAGTCAGTGAATTCCTCCGTGAAGGCAGAGCAGTCACCTGGCGCGTGATAAATGGCATGAAACCTGAAAGGTGAGCTGTGCTGTACTTGAAGTTCCAAAGAAAGGCATTCGAAGGTGTGGAACGAGCTACTGGGAAATTACTAGAATTGAAGGGGGTTCCAGGTGTGCAAAGTGCTCCAAACACTAGACTAGGCATCTGTACTTGGTCTCTGGATGGTGGCTATGCTTGATGACACTGAACGCATCTCCTTCAACTCTAGTAGGGGCTGATGGATTTACCTCCACCTAGCATGTCTTCCTCAGCTACAGAAGCTCTACCAATGCGTTGCTCCAGTGTTTAGGGTGATGAAGCCACCATACTTCATTGCGGTGTGGTTGTTCACATGGTGACAGCTGCTTGTTTTTGCACTGTGACATCCACTGTACATTGTGTACGTTGCCGTCTAAAACGCATGCAGAGGTCAGAATAAGAAGCCCAATCAGTCATGAGTTGGAGCACCTACTTAGAAGTTCAACTTACCCTGGCCGCCTTGTTTGTGCCGATCTTGACAAAGTGAGCGCAGGTATTGCAATGGGTACTCAATGCTGTGCCCTCTGGATTCTATTTGGGATTTACTAGCTTCGCAGTCTGTCTGTAGTGCTGCATTAGTTCTAGCCTTGCACACTTGAAAAAAGTGCTGCATGTTGTGCAGATATATGTTCTACAAAGTGCAGACAATTACTAGCGATGCACTGAGGGGGAGATTCACGAAAAAGTTGCGCAACGCAGCGCAGCCCCCCGCGAGGCTGCGCTGCGTTGCGCAACAGGGAGGGAGCAGGAGAGCGCCATATCTTCAAAGATATAGCTATCTCCTCCCCTTTCCCTTGCGCCAGCGCAGATTACAGCTGCCGTGCGCCATACACACACCTTAGCGCTGCAGCGCTAGGCTGTGTGCATGAGTCCAGCATAGGTTTTGTACAGCAAGGGTACCCTTCCTGTACAAAATACTATGTTCCACACAAGGGAAAATGTTTCCCACTTTGTATGCGTGCTGCACAGTGCAGCACGCATGCAAAGTCGGAAAAGGAAGGAGAAATGAAAGCATTTCTCCTTCCTTGCACCTAGTTGAAAAGGGCGCAATTTTCTCACGCTAAACCCAATCTACTGTTTTTAGTAAATTGGGTTTAGCGTGAGAAACCTTGGGTGGTTGCATGGGAACGCCCATGCACCACCCTTGATATGCCCCCATGGCTCAAAGTATCGTGCTTCGCATTACTTTTATGTTATTTCCAGCGCTAAACAAGTTTAGCGCTGGAAAGTAAATTACAAAAAAAGATTTTGCGTCGTTTTGCGTCACTTTTGTGACGCAAACACGGTGCAAAAGCTTAGTAAATCTCCTCCTGAGAGTCCAACACCTTTATGCCCACTTAAGGTGCCTCTAACTTGCCTATGAGCAGGGGCTGTTTATCTTATATGATAATCATTCCTAACAAACAATTGCCTTATGCCTTCAATTACATTTTTTTACGTTATCCAATTAGAAACCGAGAATGAAACTTAAGACTGCAACCCTGTTGAAATGAATTAAGAGATTTTGATATTAAATTTTTTTTTGTTCTTCCCTCACCAGTTTTGTTAAAATCAGAGTTGTCCCATGAGATCCATAAAAAAAAGGGCTTCTCCCATTTTGGATGCAGGCTGAGAGCTTGTCTGTAAATTTTCCCTTCAAACCGACGCTGAATTATGAGGGCATCAAAGCCAGCCATATAAATGCAACATTATTTCCACAATATGTTTTTGATTATGTTGTTGCCAATTTGTTTTACAGGCAAAAATATAATTGCCCAATAATTTTTTAACTCTAATATTGGTATTTTATATACTTAGTACCATTCTCATATTGAGGATCTTTGTGCTTTACAAAACACACTTAATTATTTGTAGAACAGTTATGAAATAGAAGTGAGGTTGCATTTATCATTAGACCAGATGTAAATAATAATGGATTATTAACACTTTTGTTTATTGGCATTTCAACAAATTCAGCAATACAGCACAATAGTGGCACTGAAGCAGTAGCCTTGTTTTCATTTAATAGCCGTCGTAATAAAGCTCACAGTGCAAACAGGAGCAAACGATATCCCACAGGGGATGGAGGCATGGTCATGTTTTCAGGCGGTGTAGATGCCATAGGAAAAATAAGAATAAACATTCTAGCTTCAAACTATAACAACGTCCATGCCTCCCTAAGTCTCGTCATAAAGTGTGTGAGCAACGACAATTTCAGATGCATGAAAAGTGTCTAGGCCCACAAAGAGGGAGGGGGCTGCGGGGAAGCCATGCGGGGAGCATAGAAAAAATGTTAGGTAAGTCAGAACCAGGGCAGCCCTCCCAGAACACCCCTCGCACCATGTCGTATCTTGCCTACAACTCCAGGGACTGTCATGTGCACCCTCATCCATATCAGGCTTCGGCTCTCCGTCATGGCCGGTACTTGACCCCACAGTCTGCCCATCACCCCAATCCTCCCCCGAGCCAACTGCAGGCACAGCGGATTCCCATTCATCAACCACTTCTCTCCAGATAATTGCAATAGGTCTACGTCGGACATCCTGTGCTTCCTCCCTTTGCAGCGCCCATTCCTCAGCTCATGCCCAGCACGTGACATCTGTCACCCAAGTTTCCACATTAGGACCCCTATGCGATTTATAGCCACGCGTTGGCTCATAGCACCATAAGGGGTCGAAATCTAGCATTGTAAAAATTGCTTACAACAGAAAAATAATGTACTAAAAATGTATACCTTATGTTGTTTTGAATGTTTATTCCCCTGGGAGCAGTAATCCGCAGTAGCTAGTCAGAAATTGTTGGTACGGATTACCTTTTCTATTATTGTCTGCTGCTACCGACTGGTACAATCTGCACAACTGATTGCAAATTGATGGTTGCTTTATAATTTGTTTTGATGTTATATCATTTTTGAAGTGTTTTGCTTTCTGTCATTTTTAAATATATATGATAATATGAAAATAATATGAATAATCATGAATAAACGATGTTGACCATCTTATTAGATAGCTTGGACAGAGTCTGCGTAAATTAGTGGCAGCATTTGAAATAGCCGGCTAGAAACTTTTGTATGTTTAGTTATTACCGGCCCATTCTAGCCGAGTTAAGGGCCTACCCCTTTATTTATTTATTTATTTAGAAAGTTTTATATAGCGCGAACATGACCACCGAGGGTATCAGAGTGCTTTACAGTTTATGCATCAAGAAGGGTACAAGCAAACAAAACAGAATCAACAAAGCGAAAAATTCACAATCATATAATGTCCGACATTCTAATGAGCCAGGCAGCTGGGCCCAAAATCAATGTCTATTGCCCCAGTGACCAATGGAGAGGCCAGACTGAGGCAGAAATTTCTTCATCAAGAGTCCTTTGACTCCTTTTTTGAAGAAGGCAGTGGAAGGGTTCACCCTGACTTCGGGGGGGAAGGGAGTTCCAGATCCTAGGAGCCATACCTGAAAAGGCACGATTGTAGGTCTTTTTTTCTTAAATTTATGTGGTTTGAGCAATAAGGTGCTGGCGCTTCTGGAGGCTCTCGAATCACATGAGAGCTCCAGCTTCTGAGCGAGGTAAAGCGGGGTCTTGAAGTGGATGGCTTTGTGTGCCATGCATGCAATTTTTAGCTGTATCTGAGCTTCATATGGAAGCCAATTCAGGGTCAGCAAGTCTGGAGCAATATGGTTGTATTTTTTAGTGCCAGTTATGAGCCTAGCAGCCGAATTGAGGGCAACCCTAAGAGGCGCCGTCTTCACTCTGGGCAAGCCGCACAGTGTTGCGCTCCCATAGTCCAGCTTTGAGATCACTAATGCTCGCACTGCAACCTTTAGGTCATGAGCAGGGAGATAGGGTTTGAGTTTTCTTAGGATGCTGAGTTGGAAGTTCGCTCCTTTGGTGAGGGAACTAATGTGCTTCTGCATATTCAGACTTTTGTCTAACATGATACCCAGAGAGGATGCCGAATCAACGAGGTGAGGTCTACAATTAAGAGCAGTAAGCTGATTCAACCATTGTTCCATGACCTGGGATTGTTTAAGGGGTGAGATTAGGAGGAATTCCGTATTTAGAGCATTAAGCTTCAGGTGGTTACGTGTCAGCCAGCTTTGAGTTTCCCGCAGGACTGAGTTTAGGGACTGAATGTCCTCGGGGAGGCGATCTTCAGGTATAGTTGGGTATCATCCGCATACATGTGATAGTGAATGCTGGATGATTTCAGAATTTCTGTCAAAGGCTCCATGAACAGGTTAAAGAGCGTGGGGGAAAGCGCTGAACACTGGGGAACCCCCAAAGTGACCGGAGCAGGATGGGACAGGGATTGGTTCACCTTGAAGATTTGGGATCTGTTCTGAAGGAACGAAGAGAACCAGTTAAGAACAGGCCCAGACAGCCCCATCCTGTGCTCCAGGAGGTCAATAGATTATCGTGTTTGACAGTATCGAATGCTGACGAAAGGTCAAGAAGGATCAATAGGCATGACTCATTATGGTCCAACATTCTTAGCGCATCATCGACAATGTGCGTTAGCACAGACTCTGTACTATGGCCTGGGCGGAATCCAGATTGGTATTGGTCCAGGAGTTGGAAATGGTCGATGTCGTTACAGAGTTGGGCGAGCACACATTTCTCCAGGAACTTTGCCAAGGTGGGGATGTTAGTGATTGGGCGAAAGTTATGAAGGTCCGTGGGATCCGCAGAAGGTTTCTTCAGAATCGGGGTAACTTGGCCCGATTTCAGGAAGTCCGGAATAGCACCTTGTCGAAGTGATGCATTGATGATCGTAGTCCAAAGTGTTAGTAAGGAGGATCTCACTTCCGGGAAAAGGTTCGATGGCAGAGGGTCGTTGCGTATACTGCATTCATCCAAGGTTTGGAACAGACTCCAGGATGCATTGTTTTTGGGGAGGTAGGACAGCGCAGGGTCAGTGATGTCCCAGCCTTGGGGACGGAGGGAGATCAGTGGACTGATCGACAGGTGATCAAGGGCAGAGCGTAATTCAGTTTCAATCTTAATAGTCTTATCCGTGAAGAAATCGGCAAGTTCTCCACAGTTCGGCAATGTCCCTTGACCCAGTGAAGAGAGATTAGGAAGACTGTTAGCTTGGGACTTGATGAGTTCGAACAGTTTTTTGGGACGGTTTTTTGCTTGCTCAAGTTGAGTTCTGAAAAAGGTGGCCTTCGAGCATCTGATGCGTTTATTGTATATGCTTCTCAGGGATCTCAAATGGTAGAGATGTTCAAGGGAGGGATGAGATCTCCACAACCTTTCCGCAAGTGTTAAATTTCTTCTTTCGGAATTAAGACTATCATTGAACCACGGTTTGGAGAGTTTAGAGGACATTCTTTTAAGCTGTAATGGTGCAACCGAGTCTAGTACATTAAGCATTGAGTGGTTATAGTGGGCCATAAGGTCGTGGACATCCAACATGTTCAAGGGAGGGGACAGGGTGTTATCGCAGAGAGCAGTCAGAACTTGCGATTTGATTTCCGTAGACATCTTTTCAACTGTTTTGGATTCTTAGGCTGTGTTCTACTTGCTCTAACCGATTCCAGGATGAGGAAGGTGATGCAATAATGATCTGTCCAATCACACGGGAGGATCGAATCCAGGAGGATGGAGTTGGGCGTACCAATGACAAGATCTAAGGTAGCACCTTTGATATGAGTAGGGCTGTCACAGATTTGGATTAGGTTGAGGTCTAGTAGGAAGGATTTGAGGCTATTGACCACCACATCATTTACATCGTTCCAGTGGAGGTTGAAATCACCCAGGAAGATCTGAGTGCCATGGAAATCAGTATTGGCCGAGATAATGACCATGATCTGTCCTGCGAAGGGAAGGTTGTCACGAGGGGGGTGGTAAAACGTGTGCAGTTTGCATGCGGGATTGTTGCAACCAGTCACTTCAATGCATAAGTATTCACAAGACGGCAGGAGGTCGTTTAAGTATTCAGGATATGGGCATAAAGCTCTGACTACTTTCCGCCCATCTTTTTAATTGGCTCCTGACCCCGTCCCTTGTAAATGGTGGCTTTTCATTGGTCATTCGCTTAGTAGTCCCTCCTTAGTACCGCCTTGTCTCCTCTTGGAACCTCCCATGAGAACACCCCCTGTTATATGTGTTGTTACACCCTAGGCTTTAATTACAGCCTTAAGGCACTATTTTCTTAAAGGCCTTCAGACAGAACACTCACTTGGTCCTAAACTAGGTTGGCAGTGGTTACTTTACTCACTAGCACATCTCACATATATATTAGACCTTCTATAAATTTCCCTTCATCAGCTCCACATAGAGTACAACCTAATCTGGAATTAATAAAATATTTCTTTTGTCACATTTCAAAGCTACTAGTTGTATATATGGACATAGCTATTTGAATATACTCATGGTACTGTCTTGCATGCAATGCATTATGGGTAGGGTGGAATTACCATATCTTCTGCAGAGTGCAGCACCATATGTGACCAAACGTTTATGATGCTCACTAGGGACCTCTAGGAGCAGCTTGCTGTACTGCACCTAGACAAGCAGTGCTGGTGCCTTGCTCACTAGGGACCTCTGGGAGCAGTTTGCAGTAATGCACCTAGACATGAAGTGCTGGTGTCTTGCTCACTAAAGACCTCTAGGAGTAGCTTGCGATACTGCTTCTACCACATCTCACATTTATATTAGACCTTCTATAAATTTCCCTTCATCAACTCCACATAGAGTGCAAACTAATCTGGAATTAATATAATAATTCTTTTGTCACATTTCAAAGCTACTAATTGTATATCTGGACACAGCTATTTGAATGTACTCATGGTGCTGTCTTGCATCCAATGCATTATGGGTAGGGTGGATTCACCATATCTTCTGCAGAGTGCAGTACCATATGTGACCAAAAGTTTATGATGCTCACTAGGGACCTCTAGGAGCAGCTTGCCGTACTGCACCTCGACAAGCAGTGCTGGTGCCTTGCTCACTAGGGACCTCTAGGAGCAGCTTGCGGTACTGCACCTACCACAACTCACATTTATATTAGACCGTCTATAAATTTCCCTCCATCAGCTCCACATAGAGTACAACCTAATCTGGAATTAATATAATAATTATTTTGTTACATTTCAAAGCTACTAATTGTAAATATGGACATAGCTATTTGAATGTACTCGTGGTACTCTCTTGCATGCAATGCATTATGGGTAGGATGGATTTTCCATATCTTCTGCAGGGTGCAGTACCATATGTGACCAAATGTTTATGATGCTCACTAGGAACCTCTAGGAGCAGCTTGCGGTACTGCACCTAGACAGGCAGCGCTGGTGCCTTGCTCACTAGGGACCTCTAGGAGCAGCTTGCGATACTGCACCTACCACAACTCACATTTATATTAGACCTTCTGTAAATTTCCCTTCATCAACTCCACATAGAGAACAACCTTATCCGGAAGTAATATAATAATTATTTTGTTACATATCAAAGCTACTAATTGTAAATATGGACATAGCTATTTGAATGCACTCGTGGTACTGTCTTGCATGCTATGCATTATGGGTAGGGTGGATTTTCTATATCTTCTGCAGGGCTCAGTACCATATGTGACCAAAAGTTTATAATGCTCACTAGGGACCTCGAGGATCAGCTTGCAGTACTGCACCTTGACAAGCAGTGCTGGTGCCATGCTCACTAGGGTCCTCTAGGAGCAGCTTGAGGTACTGCACCTAGACATGCAGTGCTGGTACCTTTCTCACTAGAGACCTCTAGGGGCAGCTTGCTGTACTGCACCTACCACATCTCACATTTATATTAGATCTACTATAAATTCCCCTTCATCAGCTCCACATAGAGTACAACCTAATCCAGAATTAATATAATAATTCTTTTGTCACATTTCAAAGTTACTAATTGTATATATGGACATAGCTTTTTGAATGTACTCGTGGTACTGTCTTGCATGCAATGCATTATGGGTAGGGTGGATTTACCATATCTTCTGCAGGGTGCAGTACCATATATGACCAAAAGTTTATGATGCTCACTAGGGACCCCTAGGAGCAGCTTGCGGTACTGCACCTAGACAAGCAGTGCTGGTGCCTTGCTCACTAGGGACCTCTAGGAGCAGCTTGCGGTACTGCACCTAGACATGCAGTGCTGGTGCCTTGCTCACTAGGGACCTCTAGGTGGAGCTTGCGGTACTGCACCTAGACAAGCAGTGCTGGTGCCTTGCTCACTAGGGACCTCTAGGAGCAGCTTGTGGTACTGCACCTAGACATGCAGTGCTGGTGCCTTGCTCACTAGGGACCTCTAGGAGCAGCTTGCGGTACTGCAACTGGATAAGCAGTGCTGGTGCCTTGCTCACTAGGGACCTCTAGGAGCAACTTGTGGTACTGCACCTAGACATGCAGTGCTGGTGCCTTGCTCACTAGGAACCTTCAGGAGCAGCTTGCAGTACTGCACTGAGAATTACAATGCTGGTTCCTGGCTCACTACGCAAGCATTTGCAATGCACTAGGTCACGCATTGCTGAAAGTATGAACTATTGGTGTTGCGTTATTATTTGCAACGTCAATACCTCAAACTATCAGTAATGCGAGACCTATTGCATTGCAAATGCTTGTTCAAGTAGCAGTCATGTTTGCAGAGTGGTGCAGAAAGGGGGCAGGGCCACAGGACAGTTCTCCAGAATCCCGCTGTGTAGGACTTACTGGAAGTACCAGGAGGGCTTCGTCACCCACAAAGTCCCTCAGGAGTGAGGTGGACTTCATGTCACAACCAGTAGTGCTCCACAAGTCATGTTTGCAGAGTGGTGGAGAAATAGGGTGTGGCCTCTGAAGACCTCTTAGCAATCCTGCAGTGTGGGGCTCACTGAAGGTAACAGTAGAGGTAGTTGGACCCCAAGGACCTCCTTGGGGGCCAACTACCCCTCCTGTTACCTTCAGTAAGTCACACACAACGGAATTTCTGCTGTGACCTGGTAGGAGGCCACGCCTCTTTTCTCCACCACTCCACAAACGCACTTCCTGGTGCACTACTAGTAGGGGGATGAAGTCCCCTTGGCTATTGGGGGTCCTTGTGGCCCAGCTATCCCTCTTGTTAAGTCCAGTAAGTCCCACCCAGTAGGTTTCCTGAGAGGTGTTTGGTGGCCACGCCCCCTTTCTCCACCAATCTGCAAACGCGCCCCCTGGCACACTACTAGTTGGGGGATGAAGTCCCCTTGGCTCATAAGGGTCCTCTTGGGCCAACTACCCCTCCTTCCACCTCCTTTAAGACCCACACAGTGCCTGTTAAGTCCAGTAAGTCCCACACAGTGAGTTTCCTGAGAGGCCACGCCCCCTTTCTCCACCACTCTGCAAACACGCCTCCTGGCGCACTACTAGTTGGGGGAAATAGTCCATTTTAGTCCTGAGGCCCTCAGGAGTATAGTGGAATTCATTCCCCAAGCACCACTACGCCAGGAGGCGCGTTTGTAGAGTGGTGGTGATGGAGGTGTGGCCTGCGTCGACTTGTCGATTTTTTTTTAGTTAAATATTTGCATTTTAGGAAAGGGGGAGTGTGTAGCCCCCCTTCCCTCGGCCGATTGTGGCCCTGGTGACTTCTTCCCTCTGGGCCCAACCTTTTCCTTTTTTTTACATTTTTTAAAAATAATGAAGGGGGCCGCGTGGCCCCCCTCCTAAGGCCAATTTTGTTCCCGGAGACCCCATCCCCCGGGGCCACGCCTTTATTTAGGTTTTTTTTTTTAAAAGGGGAGGGGGGCCATATGTCCCCTCTCCCCAGGCCTATTTCGACCCCGAGGACCCCATCCCCCTGAGTCAGGCCTTCACCTTTTTTTTAAAATGGGGAGAGGGCCTGCGCGGCTCCCCTCCCCGGGCCCATATTGCCACATCTCACATTTATAGTAGATCTACTATAAATTCCCCTTCATCAGCTCCACAAAGAGTACAACCCAATCCAGAATTAATATAATAATTATTTTGTCACATTTCAAAGCTACTAATTGTATATATGGACATAGCTATTTGAATGTACTCGTGGTACTGTCTTGCATGCAATGCATTATGGGTAGGGTGGATTCCATATCTTCTGCAGGGTGCAGAACATATATGACCCAAAGTTTATGATGCTCACTAGGGACCCCTAGGAGCAGCTTGTGGTACTGCACCTAGACAAGCAGTGCTGGTGCCTTGCTCACTAGGGACTTCTAGGAGCAGCTTGCAGTACTGCACCTAGACATGCAGTGCTGGTGCCTTGCTCACCATGGACCTCTAGGAGCAGCTTGTGGTACTGCACCTAGACATGCAGTCCTGGTGCCTTGCTCACTAGGGACCTCTAGGAGCAGCTTGCGGTACTGCAACTGGATAAGCAGTGCTGGTGCCTTGCTCACAAGGGACCTCTAGGAGCAACTTGCGGTACTGCACCTAGACATGCAGTGCTGGTGCCTTGCTCACTAGGGACCTCTAGGTGCAGCTTGCGGTACTGCACTGAGAATTACAATGCTGGTTCCTGGCTCACTACGCAAGCATTTGCAATGCACTAGGTCTCGCATTACTGAAAGTATGAACTATTGGTGTTGCATTATTATTTGCAACGTCAATACCTCAAACTATCAGTAATGCGAGACCTATTGCATTGCAAATGCTTGTTCAAGTAGCAGTCATGTTTGCAGAGTGGTGGAGAAAAGGGGCAGGGCCACCGGCCAGTTCTCCAGAATCCCGCTGTGTAGGACTAGCAGGAAGTACCAGGAGGGCTTCTTCACCCACAAAGTCCCTCAGGAGTGAGGTGGACTTCATCTCACAACCAGTAGTGCTCCACAAGTCATGTTTGCAGAGTGGTGGAGAAATAGGGTGTGGCCTCTGAAGACCTCTTAGCAATCCTGCAGTGTGGGACTCACTGGAGATAACAGTAGAGGTAGTTGGACCCCAAGGACCTGCATGGGGGCCAACTACCCCTCCTGTTACCTTCAGTAAGTCACACACAGCGGAATTTCTGCTGTGACCTGGTAGGAGGCCACGCCTCTTTTCTCCACCACTCCGCAATCGCACTTCCTGGTGCACTACTAGTAGGGGGATGAAGTCCCCTTGGCTATTGAGGGTCCTTGTGGGCCACCTACCCCTCTTGTTAAGTCCAGTAAGTCCCACCCAGTAGGTTTCCTGTGAGGTGTTTGGTGGCCACACCCCCTTTCTCCACCAATCTGCAAACGCGCCCCCTGGCACACTACTAGTTGGGGAATGAAGTCCCCTTGGCTCCTAAGGGTCCTTTGGGGCCAACTACCCCTCCTTCCACCTCCTTTAAGCCCCACACAGCGACTGTTAAGTCCAGTAAGTCCCACACAGTGAGTTTCCTGAGAGGCCACGCCCCCTTTCTCCACCACTCTGCAAACGCGCCTCCTGGCGCACTACTAGTCCATTTTAGTAGTAATGGACTAGTAGTGCAAAATGGACTAGTAATAGTCCATTTTAGTCCTGAGGCCCTCAGGAGTAAAGTGGAATTCATTCCCCAAGCACCACTACGCCAGGAGGCACGTTTGTAGAGTGGTGGCGATGGAGGTGTGGCCTCCGTCGACTTGGCAATTTTTTTTAGTTAAATATTTGCATTTTAGGGAAGGGGGATTGTGTAGTCCCCCCCCCCTTCCCTCGGCCGATTGTGGCCCTGGTGACCCCATCCCTCTGGGCCCAGCCTTTTCCTTTTATTAACATTTTTTTTAAATAATGAAGGGGGCTGCGTGGCCCCCCTTCTCTGGGTCAATTTTGGCCCTGGGGACCCCATCCCCCAGGGCCTGCCCTTTATTTATTTTTTATTTTTTCAATGGGAGGTGGGCCGCGCGGCCCCCTTCTAAGGCCAATTTTGTTCCCGGAGACCCCATCCCCCGGGCCACGCCTTTATTTCGGTTTTCTTTTAAAAGGGGAGGGGGGCCATATGTCCCCCCTCCTCAGGCCTATTTCGACCCCGGGGACCCCATCCCCCTGAGTCAGGCCTTCACCTTTTTTTTTTAAATGGGGAGAGGGCCTGCGCGGCTCCCATCCCCTGGGGCATGGCCAGGTTGTTGGGGACTCCCGGGGGGGGGAGCCTCAAGGCCCCTGCAGTCCTTGCCAGCTCCCCGCCTCCTGCGGGAGCCAGCATTGCTTTTGGACAGAGGGAGCTGCTAACATGCAGCTCCCTCTGTTCAAAAGTAATTCTGCTTCGCTTCATGGAAGCAAGAGCATTTTCCATGCTCTCGCTTCCATGTAGTGGGCCAGAGTTTGCTATGGCTTATCGGGAGCAGTGCTACCGCCAAGCCATAGCAAACTGCAATGTCCCGGGGGTGGGCACCGTGGGACATTGCTGGAGCCGGCCGTGGGGGGTGGCAGTCCCCAGGGCCATCTAGGGCTCCTGGAGGGGGGTGACACGGCCCCCCTTCTTTCATCACATTTGCCCCGGAAAGGTGGTGGTCCCCAGGGATCCGCAATGGACTCCCTTAGTGATTAGATTGGTGCCCCGGGGAGGTGGCGTCCCCGGGGCTGTGGGGGAGGCCATAGGGCCTCCCCATTTTTAAAAAAAATAACAAAGTGTGTGCCCCTAGGAGGCAGCGGTACCCAGGGCAGAGGGGGGATGCGTGGCCCCCCAAATGTGAATCTATTAGCCTCGGGGAGGTGGCGGTGCCCGGGCTTGTGTGGGGCGGCCGGAGCCCCCCATGCATTCTAATGTAATGCTGCCCCGGGGAGGTGGCGGCCCCTGGGGCTGCGGGGAGCAGTGTGCCCCCGCGTTTTATTTCTCTTCAGCCCCGAAAAGGAGGCAGTCCCTGGGGCTGCAGGGATCCACCATCATTATGTTTAGTAGCCTCTAGGACCTGGGACACCCGGGGGACTAATTAAACAAAGCGAAGGGAGCCTGCGCTTCGTTTTTAAAAACAATTCTGCGGGATTCGCCTCCTTCCCTGTGGGACCCCCTGAAGAGGCCTAGAGTGTCAGGGTATTTCTACCCTGGCCCCTTTTCTTTTTTTTCTTGTGACTTGGTTCAACAGAGTCACAAGATGGCTGCCAACACTTCCTGGTTGAAGTGTTGGCAGCCAATCAGAGCAGTGCATTTCCTTGCACAAGCTCATCTTTGTTTGAAGACTTTGTGACCAGAGATATCCCTATAATTTAAAACTTAAATTTCTCAAAAACTAATGAACGGATTTACCCCAAACAAGCAAAAGGCACTTCCTTGAACCAACATCTACCTCCCAGCCAAATGTAGTGTAAGTCCATTCAGCGGTTCGGGCTGTAAGTGTGGCAAAAGGTTCTTATCGGAATTAACATTACAAACGCACCCTTATTTAGTACCCCAAATTCTCGCTCCCCACTGCACAGATCACCCCCAAACTTTCCATGACAACCAGAACCTACCTTGACACTTTTTTAGACAAATTCCTGAAGATTATGGGCAAGTCAAAAAATGCTTTTCCTATGGAACCTAGGTCCTCTTTAGAACTATAACCGCCAGTATGTAGTATATACATCAATATGTTAACTAATGCCATTAAATCAGGTATGGATATCCCGCCATCGTGGAAGCTAGCAGAAATAATACCTATCTATAGCCGACCCAGCCAGCTACAGACCTATAAGCCTCATTGATTCCCTGCAGAAAATGTTCTGCAAGCAGTTATTGGCTAGAATCCAGGATTGGATTTCAGAGTCTCGTATTTTGAGCGATTACCAGGCTGGCTTTGGTGCTAATATAAGTACACTGGACCAAGCCTTTCGTTTTCTGTGTCTCCACTGGAAGGAAGTGGCCATCAAAGGTGGGAAGCTATACGTGGCCTTTGTTGACTTACGGTCCGCGTTTCACCTAGTACCTCGAACCATTCTCTGGAGAGTAGTGAAAGAGATGGGATTACCCTGCAACATTTTAGAAATCTTAATTAGATTGCACTCATCAAACGCAGCCCCAGTCAGATGGGGGGAGAACAACCAACTAACAGAGCATTTTCCAATAGAACGTGGTTTGAGACAGGGGTGTGTTTTAGCGCCCACTCATTTCTCACTTTTTATTAAAGGGGTGGTTGATTTTTTAGAAAGGGATGGGTGTAATGCCCCCAAAATAGGTGGGAGAAGAGTACCTGCACTCCTTTTTGCCGACGATACCCTATTAATCTCTAAATCCCCTCAAGGCCTCTAACAATTGCTGAATGATTTTATACGGTTCTGCAATGAGCGGGGCTTAGTATTAAATGAGGCCAGAACAAAATATATGGTCTTCTCTAAAGGGATTGCAAAACCACCTAAAAGATGTTTGTATGTAGGAAGCAGTATCCTGGAGAAAGTATCTGCTTTTGATTATCTAGGAATTCGTCTAACATCTAACCTAAATTGGGCTCCCCATATTGACATGGTAAAGCTGTCGTTAATTCAGCAGACTGCCCACATAAGCAAAATACACAAAGGTATGGTGTCCAGGAAAGTGGTCCCTGCACTAGAAATTTATAACATCAAATCTCTAGGGGGGCACTCTATGGGGCGGAACGTTGGGGTAGTGGGAACACAAATTGCCTCACCATCATAGAAAATCGTTTGTTTAGATCTCTTCTAAACCTACCTCCCAGTACCCCTTTGACCCCATTGTATCTGGAATTCGCTCAAAGACAACTGGCACGCAAGCTACATTATAAAATTACTAATGCATTATATGAATAGTTCTTTTTACCCTTTTTATCTCACATATTCTAATTTATGGTAGCCATGTTTTCCTTTAAAATGGCTCTTTATCTTGTATATTGTTATAAACCTGCCTTGTGCTGTGTACTTTTTAAGATCTTTACAATCGAAATAAAGTTTTATATGATGATATATATTCCTTGACCGCAATTCCCCATTTTGGGAATCAGTTTACTAATTGAGCGCACTATGGAGCAATGTATCTTTTCAATTATTTTATTCCTCGTGTCCGATTGACATACGCGTTTCGGCGTTACTGCCTTCCTCAGTGTCAACAGTTCATTTGGATTACGTGCTTTTAAATAAAGTTGTGCTGTACAAACTGACCGGAAGTCAGTGACATAGAAAGTGTCTTTGTGCAAAACGTAAACAATACATTAAAAGTGGCAGACATCTTAAGTTGGTCATTGCATATGCATCTATGTAACAAACCAATCCTATCTTATTTCCAGTTTCAATACTGATCGTTGTGATTAGGTAATTACGCTATCCCTTATCAGTAAAACATGTTATATCACATGCCATAAATGTTTTTCAAATGAAAATTATATATAAACATTATTTATCTCGAGGAGAAAAAGGAACTTATGTTGAAACATACATATATATTTACGCAATGCTTCACAGTGTATATTACACCTTGATTTTAGTTCATTAACATCATCCACTTAGTTCGGGATGTTCTCCTCACTTAGCTTTACTTCATTATACCTAAATCTACACAGTGGTTCGGTTTGGAATGTTAGGTACGTTTGCCACATCCTCCAATTCTATTATGCTCTGTATGGGCCTTTTAGCAGCAGTCAATACATATACTGTACAATTTCAATAAGCACAAAACAGTGGCTATTCTACAATATAACTCTCCAAATTGTAGTTCAGGATCTACATTATTTACACCACTTCCCTAGTTGGCATTTCCCTGTGCTAGCGATACCTATCGACAGAATTGCCTAGGATCATCAACAACAGGCGGGGTATGTCTGAGCTTTTCCTTTCATTGACTACCCATCTCTTTTTCAGCCATCATGTACCCACATCTCCTCCTCATTATTTAACCCTCTTGGGGCCTTGCTCTGCAGTTTTATGATGTATTTGGATTCTAGGGTGCGTAATCTTCTCACCCTGTCCCCGCCTCTCTCACCTTTTTCTACTTGATCCAGGCAGAAAAGTTTTAATGGGTTACTGTTGCTGTTATGCAGAAGTTCAAAATGTCGGGCGACCGGATATTTTTGATCTCTGTTATTGATTGCCCGGAGATGCTCTAAGACCCTTTTCTTTGTGAGATGGATCGTACTTCCCACGTACTGTTTGCCACATGGGCACTCTAAACAGTAAACCGTATGATCTGAGTTACAGGTAAGAAACTTCGATATTATGGTTTTAGATTTCTTGCCTGGTATCAAGTATTCCTTTACTTTACTACTATTTCTGCAGGCCTTACATCTCGTGCAAGGGTAAAATCCCTTGATTGGATCCAGTTAATTAGGTTTCACTCTGTAATGACTCCTAACCATATTGTCTTTTAATGATGTTCCTCTTCTGTAGGTCACTAAAGGTTTATCTGACATCCGTTCCCCTATTACACTGTCTGATTTCAATAGACGCCAATTCCTTCTGAGGATTTGGAATACTTCTGATGATTTTTCAGTATAGTCTGTGATTAATCTGATTTTCTTTTCCTCTTGTGCCATACTGTTCCTCTCTTTATCAATCAGGAGTTGACTCCGCTGTACCTCATCACTCCTAGATTCAGCTTTGTCTAGAATCCCCCTGCAGTACCCTCTTCTGAGAAATCTCTGTTTTGCTATCTCTTTTGCTTTTTTATGTTCGCATGTTGTCGAACAATTCCGCTTCATCCTCAGAAACTCCCCAAAGGGGATGTTATCAATCACGCTTCTGGGATGATAGCTACCAGCATGCAGGATTGAGTTTCCTGCAGTGGGTTTGCGATATAGTGCCGTTTTTAGGGTATCATTCTCTACATACTCCCTAAGGTCCAAGTAGACCACCTCCCTTTTGTTGATACAGCTGGTGAAATGCTAATTTAATTCATTCTCATTCAAGGCTTTTATGTAGTTCTCAGCTTCACTCTGTGGACTCCGCCAAATGACGAAAAGATCATCAATATAGCGCGTCCACAGAGCCACATTGTTCACCCATTTCTCATTTGTACCCGCCCAGGCCACGTGCTTGGCCTGCAAAGGTAAAAATGTTATTATTGAGACAGAACCAAATAAGTTCAATTAACAATTGATTGTGATCTCGAAATTTGAGGGGTCTTTTTGTAGGAAATATTTAATGGCCTCCAGGCCTTTTTATGATCAATACACATGTATATGCTCGTAATGTCTAGAGTTATTAATAGCATGTCTGGCTCCCAACGTGTCCCTTCGATAACTCGAAGAAAGTCTTTCGTATCTCGTAGATATGAGCTGAGATCTCTCACCATGGGGGAAATAAAATAATCTATATACATTGAGGTATTTTCTAGAAGACTGTACTTTTAATGTATTGTTTACGTTTTGCACAAAGACACTTTCTATGTCCCTGACTTCCGGTCAGTTTGTACAGCACAACTTTATTTAAAAGCACGTAATCCAAATGAACTGTTGACACTGAGGAAGGCAGTAATGCCGAAACGCGTATGTCAATCGGACACGAGGAATAAAATAATTGAAAAGATACATTGCTCCAGAGTGCGCTCAATTGGTAAAGTGATTCCCAAAACGGGGAATTGCGGTCAAGGAATTGGTTACGCAAGCCACCGTGCGGTGAGCAGCACCCGTGGTGTGAGGAGCGACGGCTGGTGGATTTGAGTGTGGTGATAATGATATATACATATATAGCTTTAAGGTACATAGATGTGGAGGTAGGACAGTAAATCTATACTTCTGTATATGCACTTACTCTTCGATATTTTGTCCCCCGATATCTTCGTACCACAATATTCTTGTACCACAATACTGTTGGTGTCGATATTCAATAGTGCAAACATTCAACGATTTAGCAAATAAACTCGGATGGTGGCAGATTTAAATTTCTATTCACTTCCCAAACCACCACTGAGGAAATACCATAATTAAATAATTGGCTTGGATGGGATCTTTTTAATGTGAACCAGAGGGATGATTATTTCTCTATATGCCTCTGTGGGACCATTAAAATGATTGTGCTGCTCCGAGAAGCCTATTTGACTCTTAATTGGCCCATTACAGCTTAAATATTGCATACTAATTGTGTAGTAATATCAAATGTATGTGGCCAAATGAGTAGTACACTCAGGGATGTAGATGCGTATTTCTGAAACATGTTCAGTTCTGACTTTTTAATGCATGTGCATTACATTATCACTGATGCATACAAAAAAGTGATGGATGGAATGCTTGACTTAATCTCAGCCACTGGTAATCACTGGGGGGCTGCACCCAAGTCCATCGTTATTTTGCACACCATGCCACCTTAGTTAGGGCACAGCCATATGCAAATCAGTCTTGACCCTGCTCCAGTAGCAACAGTCCAGCCTGAACTGCCAGGCCACGTCCTCCCTAAACCAGAACACAAGCAATCCAATACTGGTGTTGTCCTTATCAGGGCTCATCAGTCGGGTATAGCTTGGTTCCAGTAGCAAAGAGTGCAGGGGACCCGCCTCTGGGCATACCCGGCTCACTTGCATGATTATAACATCCAAGAGCATATTATAATGTGTTTTGTGCTGGGATCAACAAATGGTTTGCTCATGAATGATAGTAGATGAAAGCACTACATAAGCAACTAACATAACTTTTCAGTGCTTTGAAGCATGTACTAAGAGTGATATAAAATGTGCAAATGACAGTTATTTGGAAATAATTGCTTGCACATTCCTTGATTTAGTACCAATCTCTGCCTTGCAAAATTATCTTTCAGAGAACTGCTGGTCTTTATCCAGTAAGATTGTGTCGTAACTTGTGAAAAACTCTATTCAACTAGTGAAATACATAATCTTCTTACTTGTCCTTCCATCCATGCACTTACACATTTATCATGTTTCATCCATTCATGCACTCACTCACAGATTTTGCCATTTGTGCATGTATTCACTCACCTATTCATCCATCAGTCCATGGATGCACTCGCTTACCCATATATGCACGCTTTCTTCCGTGCACCAGTTCAGCGGATCACTGACATAATATCGACTACAAAAATATCGAATATACAAAATATCGGCGTCTAAATATCGACTACAATAATATCTACTACCTATACTTATTTATAAAATTACTAAAATATCGAGTACACAATATCGTAAATAAAAAATATCGTTCACCACAATATCGAAATGCTAAATATCGTTACATTAAATATCGTTTAAATTTTTATAACATACAACATTACAAAAATATCGAATACCAAAATATAGACATCAATAATATCGACTTTTTAGAAATATCGACTATATAAAAACTGCTCAATTAAATATATCTTTAGCACCAAATATAAATTCACATTATAAAACAATTTAAAATACTTAAACAACATAATAAAATAATTTGCAAACACATCAATATATAAAAATATATTTTGGCTAAACAAACATATTACAATAATTAAATATAAACTTTAAATATATAATACTTACATTATTTCACATTAAAAACAACATTTAAATTATTTACAAAAAGTAAAAAGATAAAATATTTACTTTCTACTAACAGTTTCTTAATTAGCGTTTCCCTTATATTGAAAGAAAGTGCCAAAACAATAAAAACAATTAACTTCAACGAATAAAACGCTTAAATTTCTAAATACACCAATAACATTAAGCAACCAATTAAATAAACACTATATAAACATCAAACACATACATCTCTTTTACACTTAAAAACTACAACAAAGAAGAAGGTGAAACTGTGCCCAACTGTTTCCTGAAAGAAAACTTTCATTACTAAAAAAGAAATTTAAAACTGCACTATGTAAGTAAAACTGTTTTTAAAATATTACTAAACTACTAACCTGCACCAAAAATTATTTCTAAAACTTAATTAACTATTCTTTCATTCCTTACTTTTATATCACCTCTACAGATATCCTACAAAGCCAGAAAATTATTTCAAAAATACTCACCAATAAAAAAACAATAAATGTAAGTATATTCTATTTTTGCCAAACAGACCTAAAAATATTTTCAAAACGTTATTCACTAATATATATTTTCTTTTTCATCTATCTCCTCTACAGCCAACAGCAAAAGCCTCCAAAATAATTCTACAACTACACAAAATAAATACAACTAAAAAGTAAGTATATTATTTTCCATTATTAAACAACGTTAAATACCCACTAAAATAACCCTTTAACCCTAAAATGCCTATCATCTACAAACAATATAATACAATTATTTATATGTTTTTTCCTCTTCTCAACAGAAATTACATCAAGTAAATAGAAAAGAAAGCTTGAAATTATTTCCTAACCAATTTCATTTACATCAAACTAAACATTGTAAGTATATTCACTGAAATGTAACAGTATTTAATAAACATGTTGTATTTATTATATTAAAATATTTTCTTTTTGAATTTTCCCTAGCATAAAACAAAACAACATGACTGAAGGTGCAGAATTTGTAATGTCACAAAAAAATAAAATGCTATTATGTTATATGGGGTATGTGTATACACAGGAGAAACAAATTGGCCTTAAAGTATGTTGGAAGTGTAGCAAATACTACTCTAACAAATGCTATGGAAGAGCTTCTACTCAGGAAACCATTGTTATTTCTGTAAAAGAACATAATCACCCCCCAAACATAACAGAGATTGAGGTTAGAGATGCTCTTGAAAGTATAAAAGAAGCAAGCACTAGTACTGACAAAGCAACTACCCAAATACTAAAAGAGCAACTATTAAAATTACCTCAACATGCATCAGGACAATTACCGTCCATAGCTTCTTTAAAAGAACAATTGCCAGACAAAAAAAGCGACCACAACTACTATACCTGCCCCTAAAACATTTGCAGAAGTAGTTATTCCACCAGAATTAAGCATTACTCACAGTAAAGAACCATTTATTTTTTTGATAACAAATGCCCAGAAAAAAGAATAATTATGTTTGCTACTGCAAACAATTTACTTAAATTACAGAAATGTGACACCTGGATAATGGATGGAACTTTCAAAGTCTGTCCAAAACCATTTTACCAGCTGTACACAATACATGGATTATACCAACACTCAAATATTCCATTCATCTACGCACTATTACCAAATAAACAGCAAACTACCTACATTGATATACTAACTAAAATAAAGAAGAAAGCAATAATTATTTTCCTTCAAAAATAATTATTGACTTTGAAATAGCCATGATAAATGCTATACTAAAAAATTATCCACACACAGCAATTCAGGGTTGCTATTATCATTTTAATCAGAGTCTCTGGAGACATCTACAAAAATCAACCCTAAGGGGCCGATTCCGATTCGGGCCGGAAATCTCCCCGACCGAGCCGGACCCGGAGAGATTTCCGACCGAATCGGACCCGTGCAGTCCGACCGAACGAGTACGATGCGCACGTATGCCATCGGACTCGAGTCGGTCGGACTCCCATTGAAGTCAATGGGAGCCTGTCGTACAACGCGTACGCGGGCTCCCATTGACTCAATGGGTGCGATGCGGACAAGTGCGCCCCTCACAGCGTGTACGCGGCGAAGCGATCGCGCCGCACACGCACAGGTAGGGGGACCCATGGGTCCCCCCTGTGTGCGACTCCGCGCGGCTACACGTACAGGGGTCCGACACGGACCCCCAAAGTACGGCTCCGACAGCTCTTCGAGCCGGAGTGCGTGGCTCGGTCGGATTGCTCGCGGCGCACATCGTACTTACCCGGCCGGGGAACGTCTCCATTGCGCGGTGCGAGTCGTGTCCGTGCGAGTCGGTCGGTGCGGTTCGACCCGGGATCGAGTCGGTCGGAGCGGTCGGGACGCCCGGACGAGTCGGTCGGCGAATACGCATCGTACTCGCACGCCCGGACGCGCGTACGGATCGGTCGGGAAATAGGGCTCCGAATCGGATCCGGTTATGCCGAATCCGATTCGGAGCCCTACCGGCCGAGATCGGAATCGGCCCCTAAGTGTACAATATGCTACAGACAGTACTTTTGCCTACCAAATAAAAAAGCTAATAGCACTAGCATATGTACCTGTAACAGATGTAGCAGAACACTACAATATTCTAATAGAAAGCCCCTATTACAAAAGAAACGAAGACAAAATAAGCCCACTACTAGACTACTTTGAGGACACCTGGGTGGGAAGATTGCATAGATCAGGGCATAGAAGGCAACCTAAATTCCACATTCCTTGGTGGAACGTGTACCTAAGGGGCCCATTACGATACCCGGCGTAAAAAAATCCGCCAGGCATGGAAGCGGCAAAAATCCGCCCGCACACACCGTCTGAACACCGACCACGCCATTACAATTACACAAACCGAAAACCGCCATCGGCGGAAAAATCACACAAAATACCGCCCGCCATCGTCCGAGTCGGAGTCAAACCGCCCGCCACGGACGGAAACACGCCCGACAACACAAAACCGCCCGCCCTCACGGCCGACACACCGCACGTGAGATTACGATCGCACCGCCATGAGCGCGGGAAAACTACAAATATACCGCCCGCCAGCGCAAACAACGCCGATGAGAATCGACACGGCAGAAGCCATGGCGCCCACGTCCCTGCACAGAAACCATCCGCTCACAAAACCAATCGCACACAACATGGCCAACAAGTCCACACAGCAAGGCACGCACAAATACACAAGCACAGTACACATCCCGAAAACACCCCCTGGACAAACAAAAACTACAAAGGCCAGAACCCCAGACACAACACACCTGAAAACAACAGACCATGAGGACACACCCACATAGGTAAGTACAAAAGCAGCACTCCCACAGACCACAACCCCTTGCAACATTGCAAACCAGAGAGGAGAGGAGAGGACACAGTGACACAGCAAGGACAGCAGCACACCACAGAAACGCACACATCACCACCACCACCACCACCACCACCACCAAACACCTGCACCACAAACCCCCTGCACATTACACAACACACGCCGCACCAGCACCACAAACACCATGGCACCACAAAGAATGCCCAAGTTCACGCCCATTGAGCTGACGGTCATGGTCGACGAGATCATCAAGGTGCACCCACAAATCTATGGGAACATGGTCCAGCACACACCACTAGCCACCAGAAACAGAATGTGGAACCGGATCGTAGACCAGGTCAATGCAGTCGGGACCCTGCCCAGGAACAGAGTAGAAATTAACAAACGGTGGAATGACGTCAAGAGCCTGGTCAAGAAGAAGGAGACCAAGAACAGAGAGCTGGCAGCCGTCACTGGCGGAGGGAATCCCGCGCTCTTCAAGACCTTCAAAGCGTGGGAGGAGAAGGTGCGAGTCATCATACATCCGGAGATCCTCGCCGGATTAGCAGGGGGAGTGGAGGCTGGTAAGTACAAACTAATGTATACCAGCACACCGCTATGTACTCACATGCACTACCACCATGCCACAGCTCCCAGGGACAAACACCCCCATGTCCAGCACACAATACACAACACATCACACACACATGCAACAGACACCACCACACACAGCCCAAACCAGAACAACTGTAAGATGCGTGGGGACATGTGTACACTCAGCCAGCCACGTAACCACCAACAGGTCCCCAAGTATGCCAGAAGCGCCACAACGAGCACCCACCACACCCATGTGTCCGCCATAGCTGCACTAACCGACAAGTAACAGGTAAGTGGCAGGAACACAAAGTGCAGTGGGTGGGACGGTGGACAGCCCAAGTACAACACACACCAGGCCCCTAGTCCCACAGCACAGCAAGGAGGAGCATCCCCCACCCCCACAGCCACGTGTCAGCCACCGCAGTGCACACCGACAGCCGAAAGGTAGACATCACGGTCCACAACAATCGGTGTCAGTGGGTGTCCAGCCACCACCACGACCCACAACACCCCCCACCCCCACAGACCTGCAACATGGAGCACCCCCGCTTAGAGCCATGTGGCATCCAGTACAGTGCACGCCCGAACAACCTGCAGGTGGGAAACTGGACAGGGCTGGATTACTGGAGGCATGAGGACCGTAACACGACCAACACATGGGACATGTCACGTAGCAGACGAACACGCAGCACCGCCCACCGTCACGAACAAGTGAACAATGTGCACACGGACATGAACCACAGACTCACACCTCACATGACCCATCACAGACATAGCAACACCCAAGGAGCCACGTCTGCATGCACAAGCCACACTGAATATAGTACCACACGGCAGCCACTGTGCAACTCATCACACACAACCGAAACACCATTGAAGTCCTGTCCATGTAGCCCCTACTGCCTGTCAACCACACACCCCACAACTACGCCTATGTAAGACAAACAACACTAGACGCAACAGAGCGGAACAACATAAATGCACACGAACACCACTGAACCCATCAAACACACAGACACACCATGCACATACAACATACCATCCATCCCATCCGTCAGCCCCAGTCTCATGAAAGGCATGTCATCCGCACAGCTGCCACACATACAGCAGTCACGCTAAGATACATGCCCATGACCAACCATGTGCCAGAAGTCAATGAAGCGCACGACACACTGTGAGCAACAACACACAACATGGGCCACATCCCCCCCGAGCACTGCAGTGATGCACATGGCACAGGGCAGCACGCACACCAAGGAGATGGGACAACTGCAATACGTTGGCTGGCACACAACCATCACTCACTCATAACGATGCGTCCAATGCCATGTCCAGTAATCACAACAGACAGCAAATATGCAGGCCATGTCAAGCATGCACACACCTCAAACCATGCACTGTCATGCTGCCACAACACATGTCACGTTCGGCACCCATGGCTCACAGCATGTACCCCAAAAGCATATCCCTCCCAAATGCGAATCTGGGGCATGGCCCCCATGTTGCCATATGCGTTCCTAAAGCGTTCCATTTGAACCCCAAAAGCATATTCCCTCCCAAATGTGAATCTGGGGCATGGCCCCCATGTTGCCATATGCGTTCCTAAGCGTTCCATTTGAACCCCAAAAGCATATTCCATCCCAAATGCGAATCTGGGGCATGGCCCCCATGTTGCCATATGCGTTCCTAAGCGTTCCATTTGAACCCCAAAAGCATATTCCCTCCCAAATGCGAATCTGGGGCATGGCCCCCATGTTGCCATATGCGTTCCTAAGCGTTCCATTTGAACCCCAAAAGCATATTCCATCCCAAATGTGAATCTGGGGCATGGCCCCCATGTTGCCATATGCGTTCCTGAGCGTTCCATTTGAACCCCAAAAGCATATTCCCTCCCAAATGCGAATCTGGGGCATGGCCCCCATGTTGCCATATGCGTTCCTAAGCGTTCCATTTGAACCCCAAAAGCATATTCCATCCCAAATGCGAATCTGGGGCATGGCCCCCATGTTGCCATATGCGTTCCTAAGCGTTCCATTTGAACCCCAAAAGCATATCCCCTCCCAAATGCGAATCTGGGGCATGGCCCCCATGTTGCCATATGCGTTCCTAAGCGTCCCATCTGAACACCAAAAGCAAAGTACAAACCAGACCCAGGATGGGCCAGGAGCCCGCATACACCAGAGTCACAATAAGTAGGGGCACAGCAACACACCCATCGGCATGGCCAATCCGTCCCATGCCACATGTGCACAGCACACAGTCCCATTGCCAAGCACACACAACTACAAATGCTACAGCCACACACACGCCTCCGGGAAACCCATGTACGAGATTGCACGAACTGTTAATGTCAGACGACAAATACATACTTCGCCAGGTGCAACACAATAACAAATCTCATTCTCTCCACAGGTGACGAACTGCTGGATGCTGGGGATGGAGCCAGCAGCCAGCACAGCCAGCCTACAAGCCCCCAACGAGGACACACGGATGTGGAGGATCTGTCCTCCTCTTCGGACACGGACCACCAAGCAGGCCCATCTGGTGTGGCAGGGCCCAGCCGCTCCCCAGGACTCCTCCTACCCACCAACCCATCATCCAGGGCTGCTGAACATTCCCAGCCCCCTGCTGCCACTGTCGTTGCGGCCACACCCACGGTCATTGCGGCCACTACCACTGCCGCAACCGCCACCATCGCCGCACCGACCACCACCGCCGCCACCACCACCACGTCTTCGCTGGCACCAGCCCCAGCGCAGGTGGTGGCCCGGCCGACTGGATCCACCCTGGGAGCCACAGCGCGGACCGTGGTGAGCAATGTGGCTAGTGGGCAGGCCGGTGGCAGCAGGACTGGTAGGAGGAGCAGGGTCAGGCAAACGCCAGCCTCCCCTGGGAGCCATGCCCTGCCTCAAATGGCCAGAGTCCTTGGGGCCTATGAAGAGGCCCAAGGACAATGGGCCAGGTCAGCTACAGACACGCGTGAGGTGCTGGGGGTGCTGAGGTCCATGGACGCCCGTATGGGCCAACTCGTGGACCTCATGGGCCAGCTGGTGGTGGCGGTGAGGTCACAGCCAGGGACAGCAGCTCCCCCTCCGCCACCACCTGCCGGGGCGCAGGGTCGAGCAGCAGTGTCCAGTTCCCCTGCGTCCACAGCCAGTGAGCACACCTCAACCACCAGCATGTCGCAAGCAGGCACCCCCTCGCAAACATGGAAGGGGCCGTCCGAAGTGGAAACAGATCTCCCGGGAGGACTTTGCACGCTCCAGACGCAAGTGAGGCAGCCAGCCAGCCTTCCTTGACCACCCACTGCATTGACTTGGACTACGATCCCACTCCACACAGCCATCTGGATGGCATGTGTGTGTTGGACTATGGACATAGAACCAGTGGGTACACCCTGAGCATCACGCAGCCATGACCGACAGCTCATTGTCACTGCACGCACCACTTTTGTCATCACCTTGCACACAATCACATGTCACAGTTTGAAATAAATGCACCTCTTACACTAACTGCTGTTTGTGCCCTGTGTTTTATTTGTACGGAATACAACGGCCACCTTGGGCGGAAAGGCACCTGATGCGTGGCATGGCAATGGAATCCGGAGGGCCTGTAGGGACCTAGGGGTGGGAGACAGAACAGGAGCACATTCAATGAGTGTGTCACACACCCATCACACAGTACATGTCAACAACTACAAGCAATGTACACACATCGCACAGAGCAATAGGGCACAATGCCACAGCCACCAACAGTGGCATACTACCCTAGCCATGGAGCGTTGACACACAGCACGCAGTGAACAAACGGCCACCCTGACACAGCACACACACACCTGCACAGATACAGCCACATCAGCCGTCGTACATGGACACTCACCGTCAAGTGAAGTAGCGGGCGATGAGCTGCTGCCGCACATTACCAGCTTCCTCCTCTCCGCTGTCCTCCTCACTCGAGCTGTCCTGGTCTGCGGGCTGGGGCCCTGGTTGATCTCCGTCATCCACGATGAGGGGATCTGCTTCCGAATGGCCAGATTGTGCAGCATGCAGCACGCCACCACTATCCGGCACACCTTCTGTGGGGAGTACGCCAGTGCACCCCGGTGCGGTCCAGGCACCTGAACCTGGACTTGAGGAGGCCAAAGGTACGCTCGACCACACGTCTGGTCCTCCCATGTGCCTCATTGTAGCGATCGTCTGCTGGGGTGCGAGGATTCCTCAATGGACTGAGCAGCCATGCCCCATTCGGGTACGCAGAGTCACCTGGGTGTGAGGGACACAGAGAACCGTTGCTATTCCAACTGGACAGGGGACAGCATCGCACAACCAGCACGCTACACCACTCCACATACTCACCGACAATACAGCCACGATCCTGTTGCAGATTGGACATCAGTCGTGGCAAGATGCTGTTGCGCATTATGTGTGCGTCATGGGCCGAGCCTGGGAACTTTGCACACACGTGGGTGATCACCATGTCCGCAAGGCACACCACTTGCACATTCAGGGAGTGCGTGTGCTTCCTGTTGCGGTACAGGTGCTCAGTGGCCTGTGGTGGAACAAGGCCGACATGTGTGCAGTCAATGGCTCCAACGACGTGTGGGATTCTGCCAAGGGCATAGAATGCACCCTTCACTGCCGCCAATTCACGAGCCCTGGGGAAGCGGATGTACCTGTTTCGGTACAGCATCATGGCTGCCAGTACATCCCTCAGCACCTTGCTGAACATGGGCTGGGACATCCCTCCTCCACTGCCCACTGTGTGCTGGAATGACCCAGTGGCGAAGAAATGCATGGCGGCCATCACCTTAGCCGTGGGGGTGACAGCAGTCGGATACACCCTGCGGGGACGGAGATGGGGTTCTAACATGGCACACAGTCGATGCAGGGTTGGCCTGTCCAGCCGAAACTTCCTAATGACCTCTGTATCGTCCATGTCCGCCAGCAATTGGTATGGGCGGTCAATGTTCGGTCTCCGCCTAGGGACAATGGCAGAGGACACATGTCAAAGCAACACGACACATAGCAATTTCGCATACACATCACTGACATGACTGAGCAAGCACATGAGCCACAGCCCAGCTGTCAAGCTGGGACGGCACGGCCACAATACACTTACACAGGTCTCCCAACAATGGCAATGGCTAGTGATACAGACCACTGCCATGTGCATGCACATGGGGATCTAGGCCCCAATGACTTGCGGGCGTGCTGATGGGGACTGACTGCATATTCGTCAAGCGGCAACGCCACGGCAACATGAATGTCTGCTGAGCATGGAACTGCTTCCGAGGCTGGATGAGTATGGCACACGACGACGACGATGTGGGCACAGGCTGAGCGGCCAAAACAAGTGGGACCTGTGGCACGAGGGGATATGAGACAGTAGTAGGTGTCAGCACTGCACCCTATGTACAGCACTGTACGGATCACACCTCCCGAAACATTGACAGGTGTCCACATTGACAGCCCCATGCCAAGACGGCTGTGTGCTTGCAGTCACACGTCACAGGTGAGAGGTTACATTGCACGTGCCAGGTGGCAGACGTACATAGTGGGAGCTGGCATGTGTGTGCATGTGTCTCCTGTTCAGGATCCACCAGATGGGCGCTGACTCTGTACTGACCATTGGACACAGCATGTTCCGTGGAAGGCTTGTGTGTGTGGGATGGTGGCACTGGATGTGCCTCCGTTGGGTGGGGGCCATGCACAGGGCGGGTACGTCGATGATTGCGCATTGTTGGTCACGGTGGGTGCACCAACTAAGATGTGTTGCCCTGTGTTCAATTCCTATGTCCGCATGATGATGGACTGTAGATGTGGGCAGACTACACATTGGTCGATGTGCTGTCTATATGCATGTGCCTTCACACCAGGCACAGCTGCCCCTGCACATGTGACCCCTGCTGGACTCGCTGCTGGGTCTGTGGAGCTGATGCACCTTCTGCGCGTGGGGCGGACAGCTCTCCTCACTTCCCTCATTGCGCATGTCATGACTTTGCCGCAGGTGACATGGATCATGGAGGGCCCACATGTACGCGTGGGTAGGCTACACATGATTGTTCACTGGTCGCCACCCCCAGTCAGTGTTTCGAATGGGAAGGTTGTCGTGCTGGTGGTATGTTCGATGTGGCGGATGGGCGGGCCTAGGTGCGGGCTTACATTCCGGACATGGGGGGTAGTTGGATTGGCGACTAGTTGCAGTACACACGGGACACGTCTCTTCCTTTCCACATCTGGGTCATCCCTTGTACTAACTGACAGTGATACAGTCATCTTCGCCCCAGCCCTCATGTCCTCCCCTCGCTCCCCCAATATGCATGCTCACCTGCGAGGCTAGCGCTTGCACAGGCAGCCCCAAGCTCGCACCAGAGAGGGCAAGGAGTGTATGTGTGGGTCCAGTTGCACGAGTGGGCTGTCTCAGGGTATGATGTGTGGCGGGACGCCGTCCACCTGCGTGGTGCCCCAAATGGAGACCCGGCCTGCATGGACTATGCATCACAGTCTTCGCCTTCCGGATCCGCCACCTGCGACACCCAGTGGCTGTGGCTGCCCTTGCGGCCAGGCCGCGTCCGTCTGTGGCTGATGGCCCACACATTCACTCTTTGGCCTCTCTGGGGAGGGCTCGGGGTGGTGGCGCACGCGCTTGCACTTAGTCGCAATGGCATGTGTCGTGGTTGGTATGATGGGCAATGGATGGGATGGTGCGAGCCACCTCCCGTGACGTCAGTGCTGCTCGTGCTGTGGTGCGTCCCCCTACACTTCCATTTGACTTGTGCCATGCTAGACGTTGAGGTTCTATTGCCTGCGTGATATGACCAGGAGGAGCGCGAGGAGACCTCTCACACACCATGCTCCACTGCCATCCCGTGCCCTGTATCGCCTGTGCGGATTGACTATGTTGGGGTTACACCTGGTCGACTGGGGCTGTGTGTGCCTTGTCAAGGGGCATGGCGGGCGCACAACAGGATCCAGCTTGTCCACAGAGGGTGGGCTGAGGTGCGCCTGGTACCGCTTTGTACGTGTGCCCGGCTGCTGTGCACACACGTGTTCACTCCCCCCGACAGGTGTCCTCTCACAATGCCCAGGGAAGCGGTGGTGTACTGTTCATGACCCCTCCCAACACGGCGTGCTCCAACTTGGCATGTGCGCATCTACCCGTCACACCCACCCACCTGAGCACTGCGTCCATACGACTTCACACGACACATGTGTGTCTTCCACAGTTGTGCTACTCATTTGCGTTGACATCCAATACCAGTGGACTACATGGTCATGTCACGACTGCCGTGTACTTCACATACTCTCATCCTCTCTCATTCGTACTTGTGAAATGAGTCAGCGGAGACAGTTTTGGTTTCAAACATTATATTGAGTCTTCTGTCCTCTGTGATGCAGTATAGTGGACACTACTGGCAGCGGAATACATGTTGAGGATATACTGAGCATGATTGCAAATGGGATAGGGTGTGGGGTTACATGTGATTGGCTGTTGCATGTGGGATGTGGGCTTCAGAGTGACATCTGCTTGGCCAAGGCTGTGCTAATGTACATTTACGTATAGCTGCGGAGCTGCGGACTTTGACACAGACGGTATACATGTAGCCTACCAGACCGCTTGGCATCATGGGCACAGTCCATCTCAGTTCCATGTGACAGGTTTGCTGCGGTTGTTCCTCATGCACGCGTGCATGTGAGATGACATCAGGGCATGTGCTTGCGTGCATGCAGCGGCGTGCCACTTGTTGTTGCACTGTGGTGGTTACTGGACATGTCACAGTCACTGGGGTCGTGTTGTTGTTGTATGCACTTGTCGTCCATGCAAAGGTCCTGGTATGGGATTCCCGGGGCGGGGGTGGGAGGGGTGCAGCACCCACAGACTCCAGGCGACCTATTCATGTCCACTGAGCGGTGTGTGTGTCCATGTGCGCTGGATCCATGTCGTGTCCTGGTTGTTCGTGCAGTTCCGTCCATGTGGGTGCGATACACAGAGCCCATGCCACTGCCTCCCACGATGCATGCGGTGTTCCTGGATGTGATGGGGAACAGTGTGCATGTCCCGGTCATATCCGATGTCATGGCGATGTCGTTGATGGTGTGGTTACAGTTGCCGGTCGTTTGGTATGGCTGTTGTGGTGGTGACTGGCCAGTCCGTGCGGAAGCTAAGCATGGGTGCGGGGTTGGACATCATAGGTCAATCGGGGAACCTGCGTTGTGGTCCGACGAATTTACAGGTTGTCAGGTATGCGATGCCGTCCAGCAGGGCTTCCATGTCATTGGTGGTGTACATGTTTGCCAGCCAATGTAGCGGATGGTGGCTGTCAAGGTGTTGTTCGTAAGTTGTCCCTTGGAGGACCATGATGGGGCATGCTGGGTGACATTCGATGTAGCTGTTCTCGATGATCCGTCGTGTGGAGGCACAGTGGTCCCATTTCAGTGCGGGTGCGATGTTGGCCACATACGCCATGCCCCCATAGGCAGAGCAGGCCCTGTCGTGTGCGTCCAGAGGGAGGAGTAGTGGTAGCAGGTCCGCCTTCAGACATGCCGGGTTGGAGAGGCATATCTCCACGGGATGCTGGTAGGGACACCTCCGACAGTAGAAGACGGGCATGACGCAGCTGAACAATGTGATGCGGTAAGTCAGTCGGTAACTTACGTTCAGCAGGGACAGGAGATCGCATCCCAATGTATGTAACAGGTTGGTTTTGTACAGCTTGAGCTGTTCGGCGTAGTTGGGTAGGTGTGTTGCGGTTGCCATTTCGCAGCGGTGCGTTGTGGTGGCGTGCTCCGGCTGTGTGTGCAGTCTGCAATGTGCACGCTCCGAGGTTGCTGTGAGCTCTGTGTAGTCGTAGGGAGACAGGACTTGTGTTCTGTTGGCTTGTTTGGAGGACACGGGCCCTCATCCCACATGCTTCTCAGACAGTTCAAGGTCAGTGATGTGTGACTCCTTCCAATTAACTTGCATGTGGCCGACATGGGGGAGTGTTTTCTTCTTTCTTCCCTGTCCGTTGTGTGCTTCTGTGATATGCGCTATCTGCCCTGTGGTCGGTCTCCTCGGCATGCCTGTGTTGGTCTATTCTTGGACAATGGCTGTATTCACCGGCTTCTGTCGTAGGGCTGTGGTTTCGGAGTTGGAATGGAAGGTCATTCAGTGCTGTCTGCTCTCCCTTGTGTGGGCGGCAGGCTGCCTTTCCGCTCTGCGTTGGGCCTTGTGTGTGGATGTTATTCTTGGGCCACCTGTTGTCGGTCCCCGGGCTCTTTGGTGTTCCGTTTTATATGTCTTGTTCATATGTGCAGGGTGGTATGGGTGTTTCAGTGTGGTACTGGCGTTCCTCTTCCCGAAGGGGCCCTGCTTCTCCTAGTTGGTGTTGCCGCCGCTGTGTGCTACGCCATGTTTGTTACACTGGGGTGTGTCCTGCTGTTGCGTGACTTCACTGACATGTGTGCGTCGGTTGTGTGGCGTTGGGTGTTGTCCGTGAATTGGGCGTTGGGGACATGTCTGTGGCAGGCCTGTCACGTGTCATGTGCGTTCGGGGTGGGGCTGATGTGTGTGCTGCTTGGTTGTGTCCCTGTGTCTGTGTGCGACGCATGCATGGCGCTGCGGTTGGCCTCTGCGTTGTGCGCATGTGTGGCGGCGTCATCGGCGCTTTGGGGCCGTGACGGGGTGGTTGGTTCCTAGTCCCAGGTGGTGTGTACACATGTGTTACGCGATGTTACGATTTGGCCTGTGTGTCATATGTGGATGCAATGGTGGATGTGTAGTGTACACGCGCTGGTGGGGGTTGTCCGCTTTTTCCGCCCTTGCACTGTGTGCGCTGTTTGCGTGCACTTGTTGTGTGTGTGCCTACCTGCGTCTCCGCGGTACGTTGCGTCCTTGGTGGTGCATCAGCAGGAGCATGGGGAGGGCCTGCAGTGCTGGATTCATGCTCGGGGAGCCGCTTCTTCGTTGTCCGTGCTCGGCGTCCGTGTTACCGCTTCGGTTTGTCGTACGGTATCTCTTGGCCGTGGGAGCCGTTTGTTTGCGGCATCGTAATTTATACGCCGGGCGGGACGTGTTTCGTCGGACGGTGTGTGTCAGTTGGGCTGCGCCGCTACGTGTACGGGCGCACTTTGATGGCGGACGGTGTTGCTGGCTTGCCGGCGGTGTTTGGCCTGCTTTCGCATCGTAATTGGGCGGGCGTGTGGACTGCTGCGTGCCGGCGGTAACTGGTGGTTTTTGCATCCGCCAGCACGGCGGTTGTGCTTCCGCCCGCCATCGTAATGAGCCCCTATATTATTTATTATTATAATTACATGAAATAATAAATACAATAAAACAATGTACAAAAAATTGTTATAAATATTTTTCATGCATTATACAAATATATTTCTGTTAAAAACATGTTTTAAGTTAAAAACATTGTAAAAATAATTAATATTAATATTTTTAATATTAATATTAATTTAAAAATTGTAAAATGTATGTAAGAAAAATAAAAAAATGTTAAACATTTATATTATATGTAAACAATTTGCACTTTCTATGTATAAATATATACAATACCTATTACTGTATTAAATATAATTTAAAACACAAAATTCTACTGTTTTGTTAATAATTAATATGTACTTTAAAAAAATGTAAAAAATATAGGAAATGAACATAACATATTTTCTGAAATATATGCACTAATATGTTTCTATTGAATTATAATGTAATAAAATATTTTACTGTATTATCCTACTCATATTAATAAACAATAAAAAAATTATAACAACTACAATAAAAATAGTGTGTTTTCTATTTATGTTGATTTTACTTATTTTATCTATATTTTACATATGTTAATGCTATTTTTTTTACAATATATTATATTAAATTAATACTGTCAATTTATTAATTAACATTACTCATTTTTTTAATGCATAATTATCTTATATATTTTTCTAATACTAAATTTTAATATATTAATAAAAATATTACATAAAAATAGAATATTATTTATTATCCTACACTATAATTAATTAATAAACTAATACAACTCCAATATATAATAATTAAATACAGTTACTGTACACTAACATATTTTTATATACTATTCCTACCACAATATAAATTAATTTCAGCAAATGCTGCACAGTGAACATAATTAATTTACTATAACAACTCCAATACACATTAAATAAAGTAAATGTTGAACACTAAAAATAAATATTTTAATATTCCCAACTCAATATAAAATAATTAAGATAAATGCTGGACACTAACATAAATAATTTACTATTTCCACTGCACTCTATATCAAATTGGGTTAGGAACTTAACAGTAAATCTAAATAATTTACTATTCCCACTTCTGTCTATAATAAATTGGGGTAAATGCTTAACAGTAAACCTAAATAATTTACTATTACCACTTCAGTCTATATTAAATTAGAGTAGGTGCTGGACACTAAACATAAATAATTTACTATTCCCACTCCAGTCTATATTAAATTAAAGTAGGTGCTGGACACTAAACATAAATAATTTACTATTCCCACTACATTCTATATTAAATTGGGGTAGGTGCTTAACAGTAAACCTAAACAATTTACTATTCCCACTCCAGTCTATATTAAATTAGAGTAGGTGATGGACACTAAACATAAATAATTTACTATTCCCACTCCATTCTATATTAAATTAGAGTAGGTGCTGGACACTAAACATAAATAATTTACTATTCCCACTCCAGTCTATATTAAATTAGGGTAGGTGCTTAACAATAAACCTAAATAATTTACTATTCCCACTCCAGTCTATATTAAATTAGAGTAGATGCTGGACACTAAACATAAATAATTTACTATTCCCACTCCAGTCTATATTAAATTGGGGTAGGTGCTTAACAGTAAACCTAAATAATTTACTATTCCCACTCCAGTCTATATTAAATTAGAGTAGGTGCTGGACACTAAACATAAATAATTTACTATTCCCACTCCAGTCTATATTAAATTAGAGTAGGTGCTGGACACTAAACATAAATAATTTACTATTCCCACTCCAGTCTATATTAAATTGGGGTAGGTGCTTAACAGTAAACCTAAATAATTTACTATTCCCACTACATTCTATATTAAATTAGAGTAGGTGCTGGACACTAAACATAAATAATTTACTATTCCCACTCCAGTCTATATTAAATTAGAGTAGGTGCTGGACACTAAACATAAATAATTTACTATTCCCACTGCAGTCTATATTAAATTACAGTAGGTGCTGGACACTAAACATAAATAATTTACTATTCCCACTCCAGTCTATATTAAATTGGGGTAGGCGCTCAACAGTAAACCTAAATAATTTACTATTCCCACTCCAGTCTATATTAAATTAGAGTAGGTGCTGGACACTAAACATAAATAATTTACTATTCCCACTCCAGTCTATATTAAATTAGAGTAGGTGCTGGACACTAAACATAAATAATTTACTATTCCCACTGCACTCTATATCAAATTGGGGTAGGTGCTTAACAGTAAACCTAAACAATTTACTATTCCCACTCCAGTCTATATTAAATTAGAGTAGGTGCTGGACACTAAACATAAATAATTTACTATTCCCACTCCAGTCTATATTAAATTGGGGTAGGTGCTTAACAGTAAACCAAAATAATTTACTATTCCCACTTCATTTTATATTAAATTAGAGTAGGTGCTGGACACTAAACAGAAATAATTTACTATTCCCACTCCAGTCTATATTAAATTAGAGTAGGTGCTGGACAGTAAACATAAATAATTAACTATTCACACTGCAATATAAATTAAAATAAACTATATACTAATAACTAAACATTACTAATTACATTCCCCCAAAAATATTTTTTCATAATAACTCCCAAACATTATACCTTATAAACCCAAAAACACACTACTAAAAAAATAATTTCAAATTTATAATTCTATAAATCTATTTATTTTTCCATAAAATATAAAATGTTCATATTTTTTAATAAGATTTAATTATTAATATATATTTTGTAATACACTCACCACCCTTATCCCCTAAAAATCCAACAACTGACTGATAAACATATTTATCAAATTTATATTTCAATACTTTATTTTATTTTAAAAAATATTTCCTAATTTATTCTAAATTTTGGTAATATTTAATTTAAAATATATATTTTTAAAACACTACCCAACATTATCCCATATAAACAAAACAAGCCACTGCTCCAAAATATAATTTAAAATTTAAATTTCCATATATTTATACATTTTTTAAATTTGTTACAAATTTTTAAATATATTATTAATATTTGGTTGTAATTATATATTTTTAACACACTTCCCACCATCATAACCTATAAAACCAACATCCAACTCCAAAAATTTAAATTTAATTTACATTTAAATAATTATTTATTTTTTAATTATTTCTAAATTTATTACAAATTTACATTATATTTATTTGAAAAATATGAATTTTTGTTAAAACTACCCACCCTTATACCCTATAAAATGAAAAATGCACTACTAAAATTAAATTTCTATTTAAAATTTAAAATTTACTTTTTGTTTTAATAAATAATTTCTCAATTTTTAATATTTTTTAAATTATTTAATATAAAATATATATTTATAAAATACTCCCCACCCTTATCCCCTACAAACCCAACATCCCACTACTAAAATTAATTATCAAATTTAAATTTAAATATAAATTTCCTATTTTTTATGAATAAATTATAAATTTGTAAAAATTTTACATAATATTTATTTTAAAATAAATATTTTTAAAACACTACCCACCCTTATCCCCTATAAACCCAACATCCCGCTCCTAAAATCATATATAAAATTTACATTTATATATAAATTTCCTATTTTTTTTAATAAATTATAAATTTGTAAAAAATTTAAATAATATTTATTTTTAAATAAATATTTTTAAAACACTCCCCACCCTTATCCCCTATTAACCCAACATCCCGCTCCTAAAATTATATATAACATTTAAATTTAAATATACATTTCCTATTTTTTATAAATAAATTATAAATTTGTAAAAATTTACATAATATTTATTTTTAAATAAATATTTTT